>JAGSMP010000280.1:0-685000 GCA_029286625.1 Parnassius orleans
AAACACCATAAAATCAAATTCTTTTACCTCTGGAATAGCCCTCTTTTGTAGAGCGAACCTTATTTTTATCCTTTAGAAATAATAGCAACTCGAATCCAAACCATTTTGAAGTAAGTTCTTCCGCTCCTGCCCCCGATCTAGGCTTTTTTAATTATCTGTGAAACTGCCCAATTAAACTTCGCATCTTCTTTTCGATAGCACTCTCTTCTGTATCAAACTTGTCAGACAAATCCATCCATGCGTCATGTTTTTTGTTGCGATCCTTAAAATGTACACTTGTCGAATCCCACAATTCTCTTTTTTCTTTAAAGTGCTCAATTAGTAGAGCAGTGTTCTCTTTGTTCCACTCCATTTTAGAAACAACAAAAAATGAACACGTTCGTTCTCGTCAAAGCCTACTTAAACACTGCCACCTTCGCCGCCCCGCGCCGCGTCCGTCGCATCTCGAGTTATATAACATTTGTGTCACGTTATATAACACGTTTTATAACATTCAGTCTCCACATTACTGAAACATGCTATATAACAACGTTTTATAACATGTTATATTATATAATATGTACGCACCGTAAGAAACAAAAACATTTATTACTAATTGCACTATCACATCATTAATATGCACCATGTACAATTCAGCTAACTTATGAAAGGTGAGTTTAAACGTGGGTGCAGTTGACCAACATCTCCAGTTAAGAGTAAATACACAAAATCGCACTACTTGAACATGTCAAACTCCTCTACAATTCCGTTTTTTTTTACTACAATATATTTAGCATTATTGTAAACTTATTTTTTATACCGCTATATTTAACGATATAAAAAAGTTTGTTATTAATTATACAATTTAATATACCTTATACATAATGTACATAATTCTTCATCCCAATAGTTACTTATAATTTTGATATAAAATTGAACAGACTTTTGACCCGTGCTGACGTTATTATTTTTATTCCAATAAAAACCTGGGTGCAGTGATCAATCTACGCTAAAAATTATTTTAACCTCCTTAGGTAAATTGAAATGAAGATTTGTGAAGGTTCCATTTCTTTTATAAAATATGTAAATATTGTATGAAGGTTATTACAATGGAGATTACTACTTAAGAAATGTATAACAGTTCGTAGAAACGCTTATTATGCGATTGTTAATTCGCCTACTAAGCGACAATACAACAATATAAAAAGAAAGGCTCATGTTCAGCTGTGGACTTTAAGGCGCTGATAAAGAATATGAAATTGAGGATGAAATGTTTATTTTTCAATAAAGCCCTCGTAAAATAATCAAGTGTATATTATAGTAACTGCAACTTTCAAACACAGAAGTTAATGAAAATGCAAAGTACAATGTCAACTTGAGTTAGGATGTTAGCTTTTGCTCGTGCAATAATGGCTGGTATAATAACACCATTTAAGATGCAGTTCACAATATGTAAATTTCTTGAATAATGGAATAAAAATACGGTAGGGAAACTATTACCTCTTTTCTGATGAAAAGTTGTAAATTTATAATTCCATTATTTTCTATCAGCATTATTTAATATATTTTAGACGCGCTTATGAAAATTTTATAAAACTACGTAAGTTTTAACTTTCACGTAAAAAGATATAAACGCTAGCAATATATTTATTTTAAGCAACTCAAGCCAAAACCTTAAGACAGTGAAGGTTTCCCAACGGATTAACTATCTCATCGATACAGACCCCTGAGGGTGTGGGCAAAATTTTTATATAAAATAAAATTTTAAGAAGTTTCATCCGTTTCTTCATAGCAAAGGGGAGAATTTATATAAAAGTTTACAAACTGCTTTAAAGCAATTATAAAATATTTTTTTTAGGATACGGAATTTTAAATGTTATTCACATGCTTCTTAATTTATATTCCTAAATCTTAAATGTTGTTGATATCCTCCTAAAAATCATTACACAATTATGTAAGGAGTAGTATATAGGCCTCTGCCACTCTTGCTACCAGCGTGAAATAATTACCTAAAATCGCGAGACGCTCCGGGCTACATGCGCAGTCGGGGCTAGCGCGTTCTAGGCGATTGAATGTTAAAGTTTTTAACGCTGTTTACGTAAATAGTTTTTTTGTAAATACTTGTTGAAATACTTGTTGAAATAGTTTGTATTTAGTGTTTAGTATAATTAATTGTAGGATAAAATAGTTGAAATTTTTTAAATTTTATAATATTATTCCTACTATAGTTGTCGCGTGAATGGATGCTTAAAGAGCAAACAAAAGGATTCAGTTATATAATTTTTTAAATTACCGAAGGATAATGACAGGTGAATTTATTTCATATTTTTTGTTACATAGGTAATTATAACGAAAAAAGAATTTAATAATAATTTAACTACAGAAGTAACACCTAAGTACTTTATTACAAAACTTAGTTGAAATTTACTTCACTATCCAAGTACCTACTTTCATACCTATTCTTGTCTTTTGTAATTAAAATATTTTAAGTTATAATAACACAAAATACTGAAATTAAAACTTTGTTAACAAGATTTTTAACTAAGTAGAATACGATAACATTGCGCTTAGGAATCGTATTTCGGGTTTATTTGTTGTTTACATTACCTACCTTTTCTTCCGAGCAAGGCATCGCGATACGCGACAAATGGCCAAGCAAGTTACATCCGTTGGGTATCACAGAACTCACATAGTAGGGAAAATATGGTCAGTCGATCATAGTCAGAATAGTTACCTTACCTAAGTAACTTACTTACCATTTCGCAATGTATTTTTTTACTCTTTATTACACAGCCCTTAGTAGCCACGGAATGTCCTCCCCCTCATGCTCTAATCCAAAGTCCCGAAACCTTTCAGCTCGAGTTACAATACCGTTTTCAGTGCTTAGAAGATTGCAATCCAGTGGACGATATTAATGACAAGCTCGTGGAAACTGTCCTTGCGGTCGGTGCTAAGTTCTGCAAGACCCACCGCAGAAAAACACAAAAACTCTTCGATCACACTCTTAACCTCATGACTGTTAGACAGGAAATGAAGCTGCAGTCTTCAACAGATTTGACAGCATACAGGCAACTGAACAGACCAATCTCCAGATGAATACGGCGGGACATATGCAACTTTAATACTGCTCGTATTGAAGAAGCGATCAAGCGGAACCAGGGCTCCAAAGTCTTTGCCAGAGATCTGTCTGCCAGAAAGAGGCACTGTAGAAGCTGAAGACCGAACGTGGCAGCATCGTTTCCGGGACACCTGAGATTTTGAGTGAAATTGAGTGGTTCTATGGGCAGCTGTACACATCATCGTTTGAGCCACACGCAAGTGTGTGTAACGATCCAAGAGCAAGTCTTACCCGACACTATTCCGATGATACCCCGGACGTCAGTCTGAGCGAGATTAGAATGGCGCTCCAGCACCTTAAAAACGGCAAGGCCCCAGGCGAGGATGGAATTACAACGAAGCTTCTGAAAGCGAGTAGAAAACCGACACTTGAAGTCCTTCAGAAGCTCTTTAGTTCCGTCCTCCATGGTGGCACTACTCCGGAGGCGTGGAGCAGAAGTGCAGTGGTCTTGTTCTTCAAGAAAGGCAACAATGCTCTATTGAAGAACTACAGACAGATTTCTCTTCTGAGCCGCGTCTACATGCTGTTTTCGAGAGTCATAACGAATCGTCTCGATGACTTCCAGCCTCCCGAACAAGCCGGTTTCCAATAAGGCTTTAGCACCATAGACCACATACATACCCTTCGGTAAATTATACAGAAAGCCGAGGAGTACAATTTGCCACTATATCTTGCGTATGTGGACTATGAGAAAGCCGTTGATATCGTCGAAATTTGGGCAATGCTGCAGTTCCTTCAACGGTACCAAGTTGACTTTCGGTATATCGAAATGCTGAAGTGTTTGTACAGTAGGGCTACGATGGCTATCCGACTACCGAACCAGAGTACGAAACCTATCCAAATGCAGAGAGGTGTAAGACAGGATGACGTTATATCCTCGAAACTTTTCACCGCTGCGTTGGAAGATGTTTTCAAGCTACTGGCCTGGAAAGGATACGATATTTACATCAATGGCGAGTAGATCACTCAACTTCGATTTGCCGACGATATAGTCCTTATGGCAGAATCACTGGAGGACCTAAGCACTATGCTCAATGACCTCAATAGTGCCTCTCAACGTATAGGTCTTAAGATGAACATGGAGAAATCAAGATCATGTATAACTTCCATGTCACAACTATGCCCGTAGTTGTTGGGAGTACTAAGCTCGAAGTTGTTGACGAGGATATTTACCTGGGACAAATAGTCCGACTTGGTAAGTCTAACTTCGACCGAAAGGTCAATCGACGAATTCAACTCGGCTGGGCAGCGTTCGGGAAATTACGACACATCATCTCGTTAGGTATACCTCAAAACTTGAAAACGAGACAACAGTGCAACTACAACCAGTGCGTGTTGCCGGTGATAACTTATGGATCTGAGATGTGATCCTTCACTGCTGGCCGTAGGAGAAAGCTCAAGGTCGCTTAGTGAGCTATGGAGAAGGCTATCCTCAGGATTTCTCTGCGTGATAAACTTAGAAATGAGGAAAGACATAGACATATGTTTTATTAGCATCAATACACTCAACAAATATAAATTTAGAAGTAAATAAAACATAAAAACATACAAGGTACAAGGTAGAAAACATAAATAAAAATAAATCTGAGCAAGAGTGAGTGATGTGATGCCAAAAAGGATTCCGTCTCAGCATATGCTACCACAGGTCCTGCAGCAGCGCTGATTTTCAGCGGAGCCCTGATAAATATTGATTCTGTATTGCGCCCGCGCCGATATCGGTGCTAACATAAACCAAAAATAATGAATCTACTATTCACTTAAAGTATACATTTATTCACTTAAAATATACAATTTTCTAAGTATATATATATATATATATATACTTAGAAAATTAAATAAAACTTAAATAAAATATACATACATGAACACAGTCACACATAAAATATATGTATAATATATTATATGCACATTAACTATCCATATAATTTATTTGTTAAATCGTATTTATGAAATAACCTGCCACTACGATTTTTGAAATGCTAAAAGGTGTATTTTTAATTGAACTTTAAAATCGTTTACAGATTTAGTTTCCCGTATAAGTGGTGGTAAATTGTTCCAACTTTTAGTGGCCATGTACCTAAAACTGCCACGAAACGTGGCTGTTCGATGATATGGGGTTACCAGTATTAGGGTAACCGTTCTGATGCTTCGATGATCATCTGCTCTTCTCCATTTTAATTTCTGAAAGAGGTATCTCGGTCTTTCTGATTTTATGCATCCGAACAGAAGCGTAGCTAAATGTAAATCTCGCCTCAATGACATCCTTAATATGTCCGACTTATTAAGATACGGATGTACATGATGATATCGAGGAATATGAAAGATGTACCTTACACACGCGTTTTGGACCCTTTGTATTGACCTATTTGTTTTAGCAAATAACCTAGGACTATACACAGTATCTGCGTACCCAAGCCCTGAAAGTACGAGTGACTCACATAGGCGTAGGCGAACACTCACTGAGATAATCACGCACTTGGCACAGTACTTTGAGCCTATAAAAACATTTGCGTGTGAACTCAAGTACATGATTCTCAAAGCGAAGACCCTGGTCCATCAGCAATCCTAGATTACGAGTCTCACTTACACGTTCCACCGGTTCTCCACGAATGCTTATAACAAATTTCGTTTTCATTATACAATCGACCTGTCTCTTTGACCCTAACTGCATGAATAAGGATTTGCATAGGGTAAGCACAAGTGTATTTGTTTCTGACCATAATGAGATGTGATGCAAATCCTCATTTATTTTTGCTACTGCACTTTCTACGTCGTTAGGTAAAAATGGCAGATAAATCTGTATGTCGTCAGCGTATAGGTGGATCTCGAAGTGCCTTATATGGCAACATGCTGTATATAAAATAAAAATAAGTGGACCAAGTATAGAACCTTGAGGTACTCCCCTAGTTACAGGGCATGGAGACGAGCACAGCTGAGTACCATCGTTCTTGTTAATTGTTACTATCTGTGTCCGATTGGATAAATAGGTGTCGAACCATCGAACAGCGGGAATTCAAAACCGTAATGAATACTAACGGAATGTTTATGGCATCAAATGCCCGGGAAAAATCAAGCAAGACCAGTAACGTGCCTTGTCCAATGTCTTGTGATGTCAAGATATTGTCAACTACATCCATTAAGGCTGTTGATGTACTACGTGCCTTTCTGAACCCGGATTGAAAAACAGGTAATATACTATTACACTCTAAAAAAGCTGAAAGTTGCATACACACGATTTTCTCCAGTACTTTTGATAAACAAAGTAGAATACTAATTGGCCGTAAGTCCTTTACATCTGACACATTATTTTTTTTTTTGGGCAGAGGCTATGGCTATTTTCCTGGCATCGGGAAAAGTAGATGTGTGAAGTAACGCGTTTATAATAGCTGTAATAAATTTGAGTGTTCGTGGAAGCGTCAGTAGCAACATTTCAAGAGAAATTCCATCACTGCCCAGCGCATTTGATTTTAGTGAACGTATGACTTTTGGAACTGTGGTTTCATCAGTGGGCTTTAACTCAAAAAGACACGTTTTCAAAACGATGAAATTCGTAATAAGTAATATTCGACATTGGTGTTACACCTTATCCGGGTACCGTACAAAAATGAGAGTTCAGTCTGTCTGGGCTTTGTAAGTGCTCAGGGATTTCAGTAACACGGTGTTTGACGGATAAATTAGAATAACGTTTCAGGTTCTTCCAGAGAGCTTTAGAGTTATTCAGATTACGGTTTATATAGTGATTGAAATAGGCACGCTTTTCATTTTGTAATACTGTAATTACATAACTCTTCAGATTCCTGTTTAAATCTCTATGCTTGCTCAGGCCAGATAGATAAAATTACATAATGAAGCTTATAACGCTTATAAGCTTCATTGCGTAATTTTATCATCTTACGGATAGTATATGTGACCCAGGGATATGTATTTTCCTTGATACGAGTACTTTTGATGGGTGTGTGGGTTGCTTAGGTGAAATAAAAAGTTACTTACAGTCTTTTCGTATTTACTCCCAATTACAACGCAACACTATATACATACAGAATTTGGAGATTAGCACAAGCACAGACAGTTTGCAGGAAAGTTAACAGTACAGAGAAGAAGCAGAGAAAGTTCGCAATAATAATTAGGAGTTAAAACAACAGTACGTAAGCGAGCAATTTTATAGCGGTTAGCATCGAGCGACATGCACTTCGCGTCAGGAGCAGGTTCCGTCTAGTGGTTTGCACCGGAGCAGTGAGTACCGGAGAATCACCGGTGATTTACCGGTAAAAGTACTCGATTGAAACAATCGGAGATTAATCGGTGAAACTCCGGAGATCATATTACATCTTAAAATAATCTTTTAATGTAATGAACATTACACAAATAAAAGAAAGATTCATTAATCAATATTTTAATTATTTAACTACATTTACTACACCTATTTACTAATTTGCTTCTTTCGAATGAGACCAATTATTTCGATCATTAACTTAAAGCGTTCTTCTCCGTATATGTGATTCATTTCACTTGCTACTAGCTTTCCAAAGAGTTCGTTGCAATGTGCATGAACATTTTCTTTATTTTCAGTTTGAGTTCCTGTTTCATTTTTTGCTATAATTTTTTATTAAAAGTAGACGAAGCACTAACTTTGATGTTAGCGTCAGATTTTCAACCTTTTTCAATGGTGGATGATAAGGGTTTTAAAAACTTTGTTATGCATATTAAATCAAACTACAGAATTTCATATAAACGAACGATTCGTTATGAATTAATGCCCAAAATATTTCACAAAGCGAAGACAAAGCTGAAAAGAATCTTATCTGAAGTTGATAACGTGTCAGACACGTTATCAACTTCAGATACCACAGATGTTTGGACAAGTAATTCCATGGAGTCATATATCACAATTACTGTACACTTTTTCCTTAGAAATGGCCTTGAAAGTTGTTTACTAACTACTAACTACGCTTTTCTATTAAACCTCTAGTTCCGACTGGCGGGAGGTCCGTAGAACTCGGACATAAATTACATAAATATTATACATAAAATGAACACTGTTTAATATTAATAAATAAATATAATAGTATGATGCTAAATAATAAATGTTATAAATATATAATGTTTTAAATGTAGGAAAACAGCCTAGAGGTGCGTAGCAATAAAATCATCCTCATATGAGTGATTCTTGCCATAGTTTCCACACTTGGCAGGTGGATTGGCAACCTCGGTTTTATATTAATTTTAGTTATTATCAGGAAGATGCTACTGCCCATCTCCTGTTTCAGTTTCCCCTTAAGACACCCACGGGATGGTTTGGGATAGTGGATTCTCTTACGCCGCTACTACACGGCAAAACCGATGCTCATGGGTTGTTGTACAATAACAAGAATAGTGAATCATCTTCAAGGCTGACAATAGAATACCTGATTATGTTCCCCGATCAAGCTGTATGGAACACCACTTGTTAGGTTATGCCAATTCAAGTACCTAGGTCACATTGTCACAGAAGACCAAAAAGATGATGCTGATATTGAAATGGAGCGCAGGGCGTAGTCAGTCAGAGCAAACATGTTGGCTCGCAGATTTGCCCTTTGTTCAACACCTGTCAAGATTACGATTTTTAAAGCCTATTGTACTTCATTTTACTCGAGCAGTCCGTGAGTAAACTATACTCAAAGGTCGTATAATGCCCTGAGTAAACAATATATTAATGAATTCAGGGCATTTTTGGGCTGCCACGATACTGCAGTGCCTCTAGCATATTCGCACACGCAGGGGTCAACAGTTTCTCGGCCATACTACGAAAGAAAGCCGGCTCACTTTTACGGCAAGTTTTTACGTGGTAGAGCCATGCTGCAGCTATATTAGTAGTATAGTTGTAGCACGAATGGGTCAGCTCGACCGGGGAAGGACCACGGTCTTGCAGAATACCAGCGTAAAATAGCAGCTGCTGTGTTTCGTATGGTGAGTGTAGAGAATCGGAGACCCTTTTTACTGGAAAAGAGGCATTCCATCTTAGTCCTCACGGGTGACAACGCATCTGCATTTTATTCGTGATCAAGGATAGATGTAGATGTCTATGGGTCACAGCAACCACTTACCATCAGGTGGGCTGTGTGCTCGTTTGTCACCCTATCCTTTAACAAAAAGTTCGCGGCAGCCGCAATAATATTCTGAAGGCTATCGACGACAGTGGGAACTGTCCACTTGTCGAGAACCTATGCAGGCTTACTAAATCACTCTTAATTATTGTCCGAAAATATTTATTTCTATTTTTATGATTTCTTTATTTTTTAAAACGGAATTTACCTATACAGTTGCCAATATGCAAATATTACTAGGTGTAATTAAAACGTCGACGAGATTGGCCTTTACGGACTTTCATGTAAGTGAAGGTTCTAAACTTTATCCGTTACTTGTCGTTGCTGCTAGTGACAAAAATGGTTGTTTCTTTACTCGCTCAAAAGCTCAAAGGCGCAGCTAGCGTTTTTGGCACTACCTATACAGTGGTGAGTAGTGCTGTATAATTACTTAAGGTTTTAGTTTTAGTTTTATTTTGGTCGTCGAGTGGTCATTAATCGACAGTAATTTATTAAATTTTTAAGTTTATTTATTAATCAAGCTACACTAAAGTTTTAACTCTAGTGCAGCTTGATTAATAAATCTGTTATTTATGTATTATCTGTGCTTCAAACTACACATTAATATATAAAGCACAGATAAAACAAAATATTTATTTACGTCTTTTTTGCCTTGACATACACTCCACATGCAATTTAAAAAGGAACATTAAAAATCACAAACAAAATTCACAGGTCATTCAGTAAATCTAATAGAATTTATTTTGTCGGCAACATTTTAAAATTCATTGGCGACAATCTCTACTCTGTATGACTGTTTGACCATAGACATATACAGCTACATAAACTTTAACTATGCTAAAACTCAAACTCCTCCGTGCGCGAAATATGCTTAAAAAGGCTGATAGTGTATGTTTAGTTGTAATTTTTGTGACAATTAGGTTCCTTGTAAACGAGTAAGCAACCCTCTTTTATATTTAAAAAAAGGAATAAGGTGAAGGATTTGCTTACTTATTTTACATGTAGAATGCAGCTCTTTATTCCTAGATAAAACTGATAATATTCAGCCACAATTTCTTTATTTGTTTGGATGTGTAATTGTGTGTGTTAATGTAGATGACATTATATCGGATGTCGGTCCGGAATTAACAGCTCTCCAGCATCTAAAAATGGATAAGAATTTCAGCGAAGTTTTTGAAAGCAGCTTGTGATTCGGTACCTCAAGTTCTTTCAGGTTTTTAATTCCATCTTTAAAGTTGCTACTACTATAAAGATCTGGAACTGGAGTTTGGTGGTCCTGTTATTCAAGAAAGTTGACTACGTCCTTTTGGAATACGAGAAATGAATTTTCTGATAACAAAAGATTCTTCCTGATGAGAGTCTTATGTCGTAAAATAATAATGCTTGCACTGATATATGCAAATATTTAAAAAAATAACTGAGATCCTTTTTACTAGTAACAAGGCATTCAGTTACATTCCTCAGGAGTGACAACGCATCATAATTTTGATACTTAATTCAGGACAGAGATATAGGTGTTTATAGTCCGCAGAATCAACTTACCATCATGTAGACTGTGTGTATGTTTGTCATCCCTACTTGTAAAAAAAATTTCTGAGGGATAACACCTATTTGGAGAAGTAAAACCTAAAAAGAAGTAAAATATTATTTAAATACAAAACTTCATCCAAATAATTTGAGCCGCTTTCGAGAAGCCAAGTATATAAATAAGTATATATTATGTACATTATATAATATACAAGAACTGTTCGAATAAATTATAGGATATGGTTTCATTTTCCTAACAGTTTTAAATGTTTTGCTTTCCTCTAAAACGAGTGTCGGCACTATAAAAGCTTTCTGTTTGTAGGTTTTATTCATATTGGACGAAAATTATTGCCGCACTCCGGAAATTTGTTTCCAGTAGCTTTTGGCATTGTGAACTCCAAGTTTGATACTTTTTCTCTGGATATTCTCATACATAAGTAACATCTCATAAATATCCAATCATATAACGTTTCAAACTTTTAATTAAAACTAGTAATTTTATTTTATTTATTTCAATAATGCGTTCAGGATTCTAATGGGGTAACCACGGTGTTGTAGCATCTCGAGCATGTTGCAGATGCACATGTTGATGGGTTCGAAGCCATCATTTTATTATTAATATTATAGTAGGCACATTTAATAATAATATACATCAATATATTATTATTATATGTTCTTTACCGTTTAGTGGAGGTGTAAGAATATCCACTACCCCATTTTCCAGTGGGTGTCGTAAAGGGAAACTAAATAAGGAGATGGGCAGCAGCGTCTTCTTACTTACAACTCAAAATAATAAAAAAACTGCGGCTGCCAACCCGCTTGCCAAGCGTGGCAACTATGACGAAATCCCCACTATGAGGTAATCTGTAGGAGGCCTTTGTTCAGCGGTGGACCTTTATAGGCCGCAATGGTAATATGTGCTCAAGAGAACAAGACTTCTACACGCTCCTCCAAACCTGGAAATCATCCGGTTTGATATTTAATAGCTCACTCCAACTATGCACATTTGTTACTAGCTTTCTTTGTATGCACATGCTAGTAGGTTGCATTTGTTCCATATTCGCATGTTATTATGCTAATAATGAGCATACGTAAGTGTATTTTTATCATATTACGCGGATATTCTCCATATTGGTTTAGGAATAAAATCATTAATATATCAGTGGTAGAGCCACGCTGCAGCATCTGGCGTAGCATGGATGGGCCGGATCGAACCGGGGCAGTACCACGACCTCACAGAATATCAGCGTGAAGTAGAGGTTTACCTCTGCGTTTCGCTTGGTGAGTGCAGGTGGCCGGAGCCCCAACCCCCCCCCCCCCCCCATAACATGGTAGTGGAATCCAAAAATAAAGGACGTACCCCAGGAGGGTACCAGCACACCTGGTAACGGAGAATCCCTCACTGAGCATCCACGGTCAAGCTATCCTCTTCTTCCTGAGTGTGGGTGCTCATGCTGCCCCGCGTATTCTGGGG
Source organism: Parnassius orleans (assembly GCA_029286625.1). NCBI lineage: Eukaryota > Metazoa > Arthropoda > Insecta > Lepidoptera > Papilionidae > Parnassius > Parnassius orleans. The sequence goes on from JAGSMP010000280.1 coordinate 12,182, forward strand.
GGGGGGTAATCCCGCTCTATACTAAAACTGCAAACAGAGCGACAAAACTATGGCGACCCCCGCCACGCTATCCGTGGACTTCTGCAACATCAGGGGACTTCACTCGAAACTTAACGCCGTCCACTACCATCTAGAGACGGCGAAGCCGGCCTTGCTCTTGACGCAGGTGTCCTCTCCGGCTGATACTTCGTACTTGTCCCACCCGGGGTACAAATTAGAACACTTCTTTGTGCCACGGGCTGGAGTTTGCGTATACGTCAGAGAGGATATCTAATCTCGACGCCTCGGCAGTCTTGAAGGTACGGACCCGTCCATCCTTTGGCTGCGCGTAGACAGCGACGACCATCCCCGCATCTAGGGGTGCCTGTATAGGTCCCATAGCGGTAATGCCGACACGGACCGACTCATTGACCAAGTCCAAATGGCTACAGATTTCTTGCTACAACAGATCCCATCCGTAGAGATCGTGATATATGACGATTTTAACGCCCACCACGCCGAAAGGCTCGGTTCACGTTTAACCGATCATGCGGGGAGATCTGTTTATGACTTTGACTTGGCATATGGTCTGACACAACTGGTTACTTCGCCTACGCGGATTCTAGATGTGGGGATCATTCACTTTCCCTGTTGGACCTTCTGCTGACCTCCATGCCCCATGCCAAAGGTCTCGGTTCTTTGGATCATTGTCTGATCCGGAGTGTGGTGCCAGTCGTGCTCCTCTCGCGGTTGCATTCTGCAGGCGGCCGCCATGTTTGACATTACAGGTCAGCGGATTGGGACGGAAAGCGGTCTTTCTGTGCATCCTACCCTTGGGGGTGGGTTTTTTTTTATGCCGGATGATCCCAGCGCTGTTGCTGACTCTGTCTATGAACTATTTATTCCATCATCTGTGGTACCCATCGGAGGCAGATCTCAGCCTTGGTTTGGTCGCTCCTGTAAGACTGCATTACGCAGTAAGCAGGAGTGTATTCAGGCCTAGGCTGAGTCTTCGGCGGCTCGGGATGTAAACATTAGCATGCTTAAAAAGAAGTATAACTTCGACTTCAGGTCCTTCAAAAGAGTTATTGTTAAGGCAAAGTATGAGCACATCGGCAGAATTGGCGAGATATTAGTTCGCCTTCCTTCGGGAACCCGTGCATTCAGGTCTCTCGCCAAGGCTGTTCAAGGGAATTTCTGTTGTAAACCATCACTACCATCTCTGCACAGGGAGGACGACTCACTGGCCCATGCCGCCAAAGATAAAGCCGACCTTATAGGCTCCCTTTTTCCATCCAACTCGACTCTCGATGATGGGGGGAATTCACCGCCGAGCATTCCGCAGTGTGAGTGCTCTATGCCTAATGTGCGATTCACACAGTGCTCAGTACGCAAATCACTCCTCTCCTTGGACATCTACAAGTCGAGTGGGCCTGACGGAATCCCGCCAATTGTGCTGAGGGCGTGCGTTACAGAGTTGGCACCAGTTCTAACGCGTCTTTTCCTCAGTCCAAGTCCAAGTCTTTAGTCCAAGGGGAAGCATTGGCCGTTAGTTCGGACATAGCGAAGGCCTTCGATCAGGTCTGGCACAAAGCGCTTCTATCAAAGCATTCTTCCTATGGGCTTCCCGAGAAATTATACAATTGGGTCACCAGTTTTCTGGCTGATCGGAGCATCAAGGTCGTGTTCCACAAGGCTGCGTGCTATCACCATTCTTCTGCATATCAATGATATGTTGCAAACCGGTAACATTCATTGCTATGCGGATGACAGCACTGGTAATGCTCTATACACCGGCCGTGCCAATACTTCTCGAAAAAACGCCGAGTACCGGAACAAACTTGTGTCTGAAGTCGAGTCTTTGCTGAACAAAGTCTCGGATTGGGGGCGACTAAATCTAGTCCAGTTTAATCCTCAGAAGACACAAGTTTGCGCGTTTACCGCAAAAGAACCCTTTGTTGTATCTCCTCCTTTCAGGCACTCCTTGTTGCCTCAACCAGTATCGGAATCCTCGGCGTCGATATATCGAGTGATGAGCAGTTTCGTGGTCACTTGGAAGAGAAGGCCAAATTGGCCTCTAAAAATCTTGGCGTGCTCAGCAGAGCGGGACAGTATTTCATGCCGGCACACCGCCTGCAACTTTAAAAGGCGCAGGTATCGGCCTCACATGGAATACTGTTCCCATCTCTGGGCTGGGGCTCCCCAGTGCCAGCTCCTTCCACTTGACCGCATCTAGCGCAGAGCGGCTCGAATCTTCGACAACCGAGTCCTTTCCGATCGGTTCGATTCACTGGCGCTGCGAAAAGAAGTTGCCTCTCTTTGCGTATTTTATCGCATCTACCACGGGGAGTGCTCTGAGGAATTGTTCGTACTCCAGCCGCTCAATTTCACCTTCGCAAATCGCGACAAAACTCGCAATACCATCCATACCATCTGGGTGATTGGCGGTCCACCACTGTGCGATTTAGAAGATTTTTTCTTCCTCGCACAACTTCCTTGTGGAATCGACTACCACCAGCGATTTTTCCGGACCGATATGACTTAGGGACCTTGAAGAAAAGAGCCTACTCCTTTTTAAAAGGCCAGCAATGCATCTGCAATTCCCCTGGTGTTGCAGTTGTTCATGGGCGGCGGTAGTCACTTACCGACCGACGTTCCGGGAAGTCTGCAGCTTGTGAACATATTTAAGATCGTCCCCGCCATTACATTAGATTTGATAGACCACAAATGCTTGTAAAAGTACACCGATTCCTACCAAGGATGATTCGCGAGGCTATTGAAATTTAAAAAAAAACATCCTAATTTCAATAGAGAAGATGGATTGGTGCTGCCAACTGCTTGGGATCCTATAATTAATAAAATTATAACCAAACCCAAGTATACCACTGCAATACTTCAAGATACTATAAGTTCATTCTGCGTAGATCGGACCAAAAATTAATATTCAAAAACTGAAGGTAGCCGGGCTAACAATAACATCGGGATGTCAAACACCTCAGTACCCCCGTGACCATGGGTGCTGTAAAGCACCCGAAACGTCGGGAATTAAAAAGTTAAATTAAACACGATAGAATCCGTAAAAATGATTTTCATTTAATGTGTAGTCTTTGCGTAAATATAAGAAATCATTATGTAAACCTCTGTGTTCAAAAAACATTCTGTCACTGAGATGATCAAAATAAGAAACAAAAGGGGCCCTAAATGTGATCCTTGATAAACACCTGAGGTTACCTGAAATGGTTTTGACTGGCTCCCATTGACAACTACATAACACTCACGAAGAGTTAAATAAGATCTAAACCAAATCAAAATTGGACCACCAATACCACAACTACTTAATTTCGTCAAAAGTATCTCATGGTCAACTTTATCAAATGCCTTGCTAAAATCAGTATAGATAGCATCGACTTAAGAACCCTTATCCACATGCTGGATAATATAATAAGTGTAGGCAATTAAATTAGTAGTGGTGGACCTGTTTCTAAGGAAACCATGTTGACGATCAGTAATTTGAAATTTTAGTAAATTGTTAACATAAGGGTAGTTTAAAATTTCAAAAATTTAGGAATAATAGATAAAATGGATATGGGTCTGTAATTTCTGATGTAATATTGGATAGGCGGCATCATTTGTCGACGCTTATTGCAAGACATTACCACGTGAAAGCAGCACATGGAATCAGGAAACGGTCAATGAGCTGAAACAAAATGGTTAAGTAAGTTAAGGCCCACCGTAAAATATGTTGCCTCTACGTGTATGTTCTGCAGAATACGAAGAGCTAAACCCTAAATACCACGAATGGGGGACTTACCTGCGGCTAGAACGGCTCACCATCTTCACCCGTTCACATATTGTGGAGTCGATCTATTTGGCCCGTTTGGAATCACGGTCGGGAGAAGGCGGGAGAAGCGTTACGGTGTTTTGTTTACTTGCTTAACTGTTCGTGCAATTCACATAGAATTAGTTCACACTCTTACGACTGACTCCTTAATATTGGCTCTTCGACGTATGGCAGCAAGGCATGGCTGGCCAAGCCACATATATTCAGACGACGGAATTAACTTAAGAGGAGCTGATGTTGAACTCAAGAGGTCAATCCAGGAGTTGGATCAACTGGTTTTGAAAAGTGTGGCTGCGAATTATTCGACCGTTTGGTCATTCATACCTCCAGCCAGCCCCCATTGGGTTGGGGCCTGGGAGTGCCTCATCCGAAGTGTAAAAGATACTTTAAAGGTGGTACTTAAAGAGCGTGCACCGAGGGAGGAAGCTTTCAACACATTAATGGCTGAAACAGAAAATATGGTAAACAGTCGAACGTTGACATATGTCTCAGTGGAACCTGGTAGCGAGGAGACGCTGACAGCGAACCATTTTTTGCTTGGTACGTCGTCCAACTTACCTGCGATAAGGGCATTTGATGACACAGACTTTTACCTTAGACGTCAATGGCGTATATCACAGATATTAGCTGATATGTTTTGGAAGCGTTGGGTACAGGAAGTTCTTCTCTGATATGATTCCAAGACGAAAATGACAACAAGAACAGAGATCATTACAAGTGGGGGATCTTGTCGTAGTTATTGATCCGCAATGTGTGGCCTCGGGGCATTATTAAACAAGTGTTTCCGGGAAAAGATGGTAGGGTCAGATGGTTGAGGTTAAAACGAGGTCTGGCACACTTAAGCGATCTGCTGCACGCGTCGCCCTAATACCTTTAGTAGATGAGTGCCGCTAAAGCGGCACTGGGGTGGGGCTTGTGGGCGTCGCAGCATTATGTTAAGTCTTATATTTTTATTTTATGTTTTTATCATAAATTATAAATGACAATGTCCAGAATCGCCCTGTGCAATATAAGCATCGGATATACACGATAATTAATTGTCTATTTTATTATATAAGTTGCACATAGTTTTATAACACGGACTAGCTGCATGCCGAAATGAATATTAAAAAGTATTTTATTCGACTAATAACATTAATCACCGCCATCTTCGCCAAACGTCATGTGGTGTCGAAAAATGATTAGGGATGCCCAATGCTGCATTTTTTTCTGAATCACATTTTAAATTTATTTCGAATAAAGTGCGAATATAAGCTTGAATAAAAACATTCAATTACCATTCCTTTATTATTATTCCCTTAAAGTATGATTTCAAAAACCTTCTATACCTAATGAATGAGGTCATACTCAATTTTAAATTATAGGTAGTTAGAATAATGCTGAAGTGAACAAAACCTACATATTTCATCATGATCATTATTATTCAGAGTTTTGTAATGACTGTTTAGAAAAGTGTGTGGTTTACTTCTAAATAAACGATCACTAACGAATTTACGACAATTAATATAAAAAAAACACTTATTGTTACTTCATGAATTATAAATGTTTTCTTTATAAAAAGTAATATTGCAGACTAGATACAGGTGTTATTATTAATATTGCTAAAAGTATAGAAGAAGTAGAGAAGTATCATGTCATTATAAGTAAAGTAGGACATTGTCATAGTTGTTATGGTATTAATATGATCGTATGACAAAAGTTGATGTTATATACTGTTTGTAACATATGGCCATAGTAAATCTTATTAAATATCGATAAATCGTATCGTATTTAGCACCCCTATTTTTGACTTCACTAAATGGTCACTTGTCAGTCTCTCACATAGACTTAGAATATGCCAGTATATTCTAAGTCTATGGTCTCTCACCTGTGCTCTCACTCTGTCAATTACATTGGCGTCGCTGTCGCTCGCTCTTCGTAATTATATCGGTGTGTTTTGGTGACTTTCGGGACTCTCCATTGAATATTACGACTTGGCTATTTTAACGGACTCTGATTGCTTTCAAAAACGATTTACCTGGCTGTGATTTTCGTAACTGTGTACCGCTCAAAAGATAACCTGGCACTCATAAACGGACTTACGCATACGCAATGGAAAGTGTATTTTGTGTAAATTGTGGCTCTGCTGTTAGTTCTATGTTCTTGGAAGATTAACAGATTCGTCACTGTATACAACAATGGACTGCACCTCTTTTTGTAATTACATTTTTACTTTGTCTGCATATTCCGAGTCTCGTGATGTATTTAGAAGATGAACAATAAACATGAAATTAAATCTGTGTTTTATTTCTAATTCAAAAATAATAAGTTAATGTAGGTTTAAAAACAACTTACTACCTAACTGGTAAGGCTGCCATCCAGACGCAAAGGCTTGCAAATGCACTAGATAGTAGACGCGATTATATTCTATGCATTTATATGTTTCACTTACTTACATTTAGGCTTTAGAACAAAAACTACATACCCAATTATCTAGGTAGGAACTAAAAATAGCTAAATGTTTTGGATATTATTTTACAAGTTTCTTAAAAATCACTCGGAGCTATGAAAAACCATAATGTTTGTGGTTCGATTATAACCTCAAAATCTGATACTTTTTTTGAAATATATCTATTATGCAGCTAGTCCGCTATAAAAATAAGATCATGTAGGAATTTACTAATTATCGAAAATACATCACATAATTTTCCGATGTTCTTGGTTACAGGGCGAACGATGTATGGACGCAGAGCAATGTCCTTTATTTATATTTTAATTGTCTTAATATTTATGTCGACAAAATTTATTTTGTTTTGTATATGGCAATGTATGAGTAACGGACGCGCGACCGGGATTAAATTTAAAAAAATTGGAAGGTAGTGTGTAGTCGATGCTGTAGGCGTAACCGTGCGCGCATTCTGTTAACGAGTTTGAAGATTTCTTGTTGTCCGATTATTTTTGTGCATTTGTACAAATAAACGGAGCATGCGAACAAACTCAGCATTATTTCACTGCGAGTTTACCCAGAAAGTCACAAGGGTGATGAACCAGATTGTCTCTTAGCAGAAAACGAAGTATCTTAGATGAATACATTAATTTAGGGTGACTATTAAATTACTTTGTGGCGGCGCTGTTGTCGCGCTACAAGCGAAAAACATCGAAACCTAAATCTCGCTATCAAAGTGTCGAAGTAAAAGCAGTATAATATATAGAATGGCTCTGAACTACCACTCGGAGCGTTGGCCGCTCCCCGGGCTTAACACTTTGCCCGGCGGGAGATCTCCCCTTTTCTTTCCACGGCCACAGTGGTGACCAACCGACATTATATGAACACGCAACCAACAACCTTCGGAAACTAAAACTTCAAGCCTTCGTCATTTTCCTCAAGAACCAATACCAAGCACTCCCGAGAATTGTCTTCTGCAGTATTCAGCTCCTGCAAGCCAGTCCAACTTGTCTTCATCTCGACTCACCGCAGATTTATAAGGCAGACTTCTGGCACTTGCTCCGGCTCATCGTTCTCACCGGCACCACTTGCAAGTGCGTAGTATGGCATACATTACACACCGGCATATCGTTCATACCGGCGTCACTTGCCCTTACGCACACAGCATGCATTCCCCACCGGCACGGGAAATCGCACTGCACTATCGACCTCCGGTCTGAGCAGGGGAGTAATGTGGCGGCGCTGTCGTCGCGCCACAATCGAAACACATCGAAGCCTAAATCGCGCTATCAAAGTTCCGAAGTAAAAGCAGTATATATAGAATAGCTCCGAACTACACTCGGGCGTTGGCGCAGGGCAGAGAACATTGCCCGGCGGAAGATCTCCCCTTTTCATTACGACGGCCACAACTTCCAGGTTTTTGGTATTATTTTACTCGTATGGGTTTAAGACAATAGTTATGACTTATTATGTATGGAAAAAGAAATTTCATATTGTAATTTACTTAAGAATCATTAAAATATAATAATTTAAGCTTTTTAGAAATAAAATATTTGAAACGCCATAAAACTATAGACAGTTTTATGGCGTTTCAATTATTTTATTTTTCTTGTTTGTACTTGGTAGAAAGTAGTTTACATTTCACACTATTCCAAAGGGAAATTCACTAGTAACGCAAGCTGTAGTAGAATAAATTTTATGGAACTTTTGCAAATCATATACATACACTATTTTTGAATTATTTGGGATAAAGTTTTATTTGAGACTTTAAAATAGACAATAACTTGAAAGGTCACCTACTTAAGATAAAAAAATAGGAGAGAAGTACAAGTACGATAATTTCGAAAAAAAAAAACAGAAAAATCCACAAATTACTTTTCGCAATGGGACGTAAATTCTTTTTGCCTTGAAATTGAAGACATATTGAGCTATCGCTATACGAACAATGAAAATAATAATGACTATCCCTAAACAATTATTTAATATAATTGTAACGTACATATTATTGTACGGGACCTAATAATCTAAGTTATAAAAAATACTAAGTTTTCATATTGAAATTTATTGTATTAAAATATAATATAACTTCTTATATTAAATGTATGTTTGTCTGTAACAATTTAAGTTGCATACTTTACACTGTTAAAGTTTTATACTGTTGTAAATGTTGTATCAATTCTTTTAAGACCGACCGTGTAGTGGCGGTGGAAGAATTATCCAGTATCCCATATCGTCCCGTGGGTGTCATAAGAGGCGACAGAGTGAAACAAATCAAGAAATAGGCATCAGTCCTCCTAATAGCAACTAGAAAATTCAAAAAACTGCGGCTGCCAAGTTTGGCAACTACATCATATTTTCACCAGATATTATGCTAATAACTTCTATAATATTATTTATAGTTAATTTGTTTCAAATGTGTTACATTAATATTACAAGAAGAGTAAAAGTAACTATGATAAAGTAAGCCCTACGTTCAGCAGTGGAATTTGTATTAGATTAGAGCCGTGGTAGTTCAGGTTCTCGCTGACTAAATTTCGGAAAAATATAATTGGCAGAATATTTTTGTGTCGATTCATTCAGGGAAATTCAGCTGAAATACCTACTTGAATTAAAAGTTTGAACTTGATTGTTTACAGATATTTATAAGTGGCTGAGATCTGTTTCAGGTAGAGGCCACTTATTTTCTAATTTCAAGGAGCTTTGCTCTTAAAGAATAAGAAAGGTTTACAGTAACATTTTGTATGGAGTTAATTAACAACATTAATGAAACAATTCAAATACTACAATGCATAAATTATCCAAGATAATTTCTATAATATTGGATAGAATCAGATATTTCTATAAATATCTTTATTATTTAATATGGGAAAATTTATTTGCTAAGATCTTCGTGTAAAAGTAATGTGTGGTAACTTATTTTAAAATCACAATAATAATTTATTTTTTTATTTTAACTAGATGACCATTCAAGTTATTGTCTATTTTAAAGTGAGATTTTAAAATAGACAATAACTTGAAAGGACATCTAAAAAAAACTTTATCCTAACTAATTAAAAATAGTGTATATACTTTGCAAAAGTTCAATAAAATTTATTCTACTACAGCTCGTGTTACTAGTGAATTTCTATATGGTATAGTGTGATATGTAAACTACATTAATATTAATAACTTCTTTAATATTTTGTTTGTTAATATTAATTGTAAATCACAAAAGAGCTGATCTGATCTATATCAATTTTTCTAAAAACGTAATTTATCGAAGGACAATGTCTTTTGCAAATAATAAAGAGGTATAATAAATAGGAGAGGCGACTTTCGGAAAGGCCAGAAAGACATCGGGCATTGGCTTATGACAGATATAAATTACCCAGACTAGAAACGGAGGACAGCCTCAAAGTTGCAACACGTTTGGAGATCGCCAATTAGCCTGACGAGTTTGCCAATTATTGCAAATATTACCTATAATGGAAGAGATCCATAGTTCAGTGGTGGTTAAATTTCAAATTTAGTTTTTATTACTTTAAAGAAATAGATTATAAATGAAAACATTAATTTTACAAATTTAGCAATGAAGACCAAATTAGAAAAAGTTGTATCTAAAGATATTACGGGAGTCGTTAGTTTAGGGACTACACACTCACTGTAAATTTCACAGTACGCGATCAAATCGGGCGCGAGCCCCGCCGACACGACAGAAATTATTAATTGCAATTTTGAGAGCTGATTTAGTATGCACATGGCGGTGAAAAAAAACCTGCATGTCTATGAAATAAAAAAAATCGAAGACATGTTAAGTCCGCCAACACGCATTGGGGAGCGCAGTAGATACTTTATTGCTCTAAAACCCTGTGGCTTCAGGCCTGTATACAGAAAATGACGTATATAGGCTGTAACTTCTTTACTTTAAAAATATTTCAAAAGATAAAGGTAATAAAATTTTACCGACCATCCCGCGGTGTGAGTGCTCCATGCCGGATGTGCGGTTCTCACAGCCTCGGTTCGCAAAGCACCTCTCCTGACATCCACAAGTCGAGTGGGCTTGACGGAATCCCCAATTGTGCTGAGGACGTGTGCCCGGAGGCACCGGTTTTGCGTTCCCGTACCCTACTCCCAGGCGTAGTCCTGAAATCATGGAAGACAGCTTTTGTCCAAGCAATCCTAAAAAGGCGACCGCTTGACCCGTCCAACTACAGGCCTATCGCCATCACCTCCTTGTTCTCCAAAATAATGGAGTCCGTTATAAACTGCCAGCCTGCGGTACCTTGAGGATCACCAGCTGATTAGTGACCGCCAATACGGTTTTCGTCGGGGTTGCTCAGCTGGTGATCTTCATTCTACCTGACTCATAGATGGGCGGAGGCAGTAGAGTCCAAGGGGAGACATTGCGTTAGTTTGGACATTGCGAAGGCTTTCGATCGGGTTTGGCACAAAGCGCTTCTTTCGAAACCCTTCCTATGGGCTTCCTGAGAAATTGTGCAATGGATCACCAGCTTTCTTGCAGATCGGAGCATCAAGGTCATTGTAGACAGTGCATGCTCCGACTACAAGCCTATTAACGCTGGTGTTCCACAAGGCTGCGTGCTATCACCAACGCTGTTTCTTCTGCATATCAATGATATGATGCAAACCGGTAGCATTCATTGCTATGCAGATGACAGCACTGGTGTGATGTATACGCCGGCCGTGCGAATATTTCTCGAAAACGTCGCCGAGTACCGGAACAAATTTGTGTCTGAAGTCGAGTCTTTGCTGAACAAAGTCTCGGATTGGGGGCGACTAAATCTAGTCCAGTTTAATCCTCAGAATACACAAGTTAGCGCGTTTACCGCTAAAAAGAACCCCTTTGTCGTATCTCCCCAGTTTGGCACACCTTGTTGCCTCAGCCAGTATCGCAATCCTCGGCGTCGACATATCGAGTGACGCAGTTTCGTGGTCACTTTGAAGAGAAGGCCAAATTGGCCTCTAAAAAGCTTGCGTGCTCAGCAGAGCGGACAGTATTTCATGCCGGCACAACGCCTGCAACTTTACACAGGCGCAGGTTCGGACCACATGGAATACTGTTCCCATCTCTGGGCTGGGGCTCTCCAGTGCCAGCTCCTTCCACTTGACCGCATCCAGCGTAGAGCGGCTCGAATCGTCGACGACCAAGTCCTTTCCGATCGGCTCATTTTGGCGCTGCGAAGAGATGTTGCATCTCTTTGCATTTTCTTTCGCATTTACCACGGGGAGTGTCTGAGAATTGTTCGGATTAATTCCACGCCAAATTTCCGAACGCACATCGCGGCAGAACTCCGATACCATCCACACCATCTGGATGATTGGCGGTCTACCACTGTGCGATTTAGATGTTTTTCCTCGCACAACTTCCTTGTGGTATAGTTTACCACCAGCGATTTTCGGACCGATACGACTTAGGGACCTTCAAGAAAAGAGCCTACCTTTTTAAAGGCCGGCAATGCATCTGCAATTCCTCTGGTTCCCCTGGTGTTGCAGTTGTTCATGGGCGGCGGTAGTCACTTACCATCAGGTGTGCCGCATGCTTGTTTGCACCCTCTCCTATAAAAAAAAATTATAGCTAAAACTTGTGCACACGAAAAGCTAAGGACCTGAAAAGAAAAAAGCATTATCTGTCAAAATTGGTAAGCTCCCTTTAAGAAATGAAGCTGCTCACCAAATCTGACTATACATGTGCTCTTGTTGGATTTTCCGATTTTCATAGCATTACGAAAACATAGATAGGTAAAAACGAAAGCTTTATAATTGCAGTTTCGTGATAGTGATAACAAAAATCGGTGGATTTCGAAGTCAGGTTCATAGTGTACGCGATTAGTCAACTAGTAGGGTGTCTCATATAGCGAACGTTTAGAAATCGGAAAAATATGACATGGGCACACGATTTTTAGGCACAAAAATATTTACATAATACATAAATACTCACGCCGGTAACCCAGAGGGATAGGCAGAGACTGCGGACTTCCATTTGGCATGATCCTGACACACCTCTCTCGCCTCTTTACATCCATATACCTACGAGTGCGCATACATGCTCGTCAGTTTAGGGTATTTTTAATTTGTCTCATTTTCAATATATCGCCAATTTGGTCGATAAAGTTTCGTCTAGGGCATCCCTTCCCGATTCTGCCGTTCACTTCTGCAACATAGATTTGCTTTGTCACTCTTTCTTGTAAACATATTTGACGCTGTCCTCCGTTTCTAGTCTGGGTAATTTATATCTGTCCTAATCCGATGCCCGATGTCTTTCTGGCCTTTCCGAAAGTCGCCTCTCCTATTTATTATACCTCTTTATTATTTGCAAAAGACATTGTCCTTCGATAAATTACTTTTGTAGAAAAATGGATTAGGATCAAATCAGCTCTTTTGTGATTTACAATGGAGTATTCTTATTATTAAAGTCAGAAAGACGTTTTGAAAATTTCCTCTAAAATATCTGAATATACCTTAAATGAGTCAATTATTACTTTTTGACGTTATATTATACAATTCGATCAGTAGAGTACGATTGTTTTCTAAATTTAAGTGACAAATGAACTTAAGTCCTGATCTGATGTTAATTGGCTACTGCAGTCCATGGTCACCTGTATCCAACTACAAACAAAGATGGCTACAGATGCATTTTCACCTTTGAGGACTAAGACAGTGAGGCACTCCCATTGTCTGTAAGTAAACTAGCGCTCTATATACTTTAGATTCGAACAAAGCAATTCATGTACTACTATGTGGCGGAAGAAAAAGCTAATAAGGTAGTAATATCCCATACGGACTGCTTGGCAGAAAAGGAGTTCTTACACCTATAAGATAAGCCAATGTATGTAATAATATAATAAAACAAATATTGCCACTGACTGTGACTATAGGTGACGCTCAATTTCATTAGATATATTAATTTTATTTGCGTAAATATAAATAGAAATCATTTAACTAATACCTAGAAATGATTTCTATCTTTGCGATTTATATGTACACATATTACTTAGAGTAAATGAACAAAAGTTCATTTGTTATGATTTTTGATTAAACAAAAGTGACGTCATAAAATATACGTAACGAATAATAACGACATAATAGAATAATATTTATAGGTGAGACGTAAAAGTAAGCCATACGTAATAAAAAGGAATAAAGGACAAAAAACGCGTTTGTAAAAAGCATTAAAATATTATAAAATTTATTTTTTCTTGATTTCTATATTCTTCATTGATTTAGTATTTTCTTGGCAACCGTTAATTTGTCTTTTAAAAATAACAGCTCTGCTATTTAAAGGCAAAATATCGTTTAAGTACCTCAAAGCTTTTAAAATATGATGTTGCTAGTGAACTTGTTGTAAGGCAATTCTGAGAACTTTTTTACTTTTTTTAATAAAATATTTTTAATATAACAGCTTCGAATAACTTTTATTACACGTTCGCGCGCTGTACCCGATCCTGAATTCTCACAAAATGCATTAAATTTTCCATACAAATTTAGAATGTGGCTATACCCGTACAGTCACACATACTTATCGACTCACCCAGGCAACAAGGCCGTTACGGGCATAACTGTTGTAAGGTTCTCCCGTACTGTCATTAATAATGTGCACTGAGCGGTTAGTTAACCCTAGTACATCTTATACCGTACTATAGCAGTCACGTCATGCCGATGTCAAGAGAAACTTCGCAGGAAGGTTGGTTTTCCGTTTGCAGAGCTTCATTTTCGCAACTGACGTAAACAGCTGTAGATTTTGGTAAAGATAAAGATATTTTCAAAGTTGGAACAGTTTTCTTTGGATGCTGTTGTGTTTCTTCCTCCTTGTCATCTTCATTAGATGAATTTGGGTTTAATAAATGGTTACTTCGCCCCTCTTCGTTGACGGAACTGGATAACTCTTCAGTATCGGGGTAATAGTCCTTGTCCGACCCATATTTGCCGTCTTCGTCACTTTACGGATCACGTTCTTCATTTGATGATGATTCAGGGGTAAATGTATCTTCTAAGAGCTTTCGCAGTCGCATTTCACCCTTCTCCCAGCTCATCTTCAACCGGAAATGTACACAGAAATTAGTATTGATAAACAGCGTCCTACCCCGCGAATTTTAGTTTATTAGTGAAAAATAAGCACAGTATTATTTATTCAACTTGCTTTTCTATGCAACAAATCGAAAATAATCGGTTTTTGCTCTTACCTTATAACCGGGAGCGCGATGTTTTTTTGGTGCGAAACCTGATCTACATACTACCACCGTCGACCGCGTTCGGCGTGCCACTGAAACACTCACCCCGCGGTCGTTCATACATTTGCAACGGGATACGTACTGTCAATTTTATAATAAGCTACGCTTGTGTTTGTGCGACCGAATGAAAATGTTTTTCGGTAGTGTGTGCGACAGTCGGGCTTTAGCTGATCTATTCGGAATAACACAAATTCTGTCCTACACGCAGTCTCGTACATTTTGCATGGCGACAACGGTAGCGACTTTTAAATCAATTTTGGTAATCACGGGGATCACCGTAGTGTCACATTGTATGACCTCGGTCTGTCGGGATATCCCGTTACCGCGCGCAAACGTAGGTTTAGGGTATCTAGTTCATCATATCAAAGGATAAATATATAACTACAGGGAAAAGAGCTAGCTGCATTTTTAGGTAACCACTACAAAATTTTAAAAATTAAAAAACATCGCCTAATTTCTTCCCGTGCGTGTGACGAGCCAATTAATAAATCATTATCATTGTGTAGAAAGGGATGGAATCAGACTTTAAATCAAAATATGAGGCACTCACAACGATAACAAGAGGCAATATAAATAATTCATGTAGGTATAATCGCCAAATCGTCTGCATATTATTAGAAAAGTCTTTTAATCAATAATTTAATTTTACTAACTCATGAAGAAATAGATAAGGTATTATTAAATCAGGTAAAGAAATTTTATGACACTCAAAGACAAAAGTTTTTTTTTTATAAAAAAACAAAACAATATCCGTTACAGCCCATTAAAGTTGAGGTCTATTTTCACTGCTGAACATAGACGTCATCTATAGAGTGCCTCATAGGGGGGGTATTTTAGAAAGATGCTGTTGCCCATCTCCTAGTTTATTGCCCTGTGACGTCTCTTATGATACCCACGGGACGATATTATGGGGTAGTGGATATTAATACACCGCCAATACTCGATAAACAAAAACCAATTATAACGGAGTAATGAACATAAAGCCCGTTTGACAAGATTTCCACCAGCAGATTATCGACTAAGCTGGTGATGAAGAGAAATAAAGTGTTGCCTATGTAATGCATAATTTGGAAGCTCGAAGATCATTCAAAACAAATGAACAATTTTATATTTTATTGATGAATGTGAAAAAGAATAAATGATCGTCTTAAAACAACATGAAACTACATATTGATAACACATACAAATATATATCATTCAATCAATCAATCTATCAATCTTTATTTGCCAAACAAGTGTACATAAATGGTCTTTTAATAATAACAATTTGTCCTAAACTTAGTAGCCTTTTTCTGGATTTGAAAGTTTGAGAAAGAATAGGTAAATAAGTTATTAAATAGAAACGTTATAGAGTAATTAGATTAATGAAATAATAATGTAATCTAATAATTTAACAATTTTAAATCAATTAATTAATATTATGTATCGATGTTATATATATACGAGTAAATATATAACATCGATACATAAGGGGCGTGGTAGCTGAGATGATTAGCGCTCGCTGTAAATTTCACAGTACGCGAGTAACCCAGGTTCGATCGCCGCCGGCACCAATTATATTGTTAATTGCAATTTTAAGTGCTGATTTACCACGTGCTGGGCGGTGAAGGAAAACATCGTGAGAAAACCTACATGTCTGAGAAATAAGAAAAAAAATTTCGAAGACATGTGAAGTTCGCCAACACGCATTGGGGCGGCTCGGTGGACATTTCCTTGCCCTAAAACCCTCTGAGAAATGAGAAGAGGCATGTGCCCAAAAGTGGTACGTGTATATAGGCTGTAACTATAACTTTTAACTTTTATGCTGCCATATGTATTATGTCTAATTGTGGTCTAATATTTTTACTTTTTTGTTCACTGTAGGAACGTAATATGCGTTAACGTTTGGTTTATATAATATATTCAACAACGATTAAAAAAAAACACATAAATTTTATATTCAGAGCTGCAATATTGAGTAGCAATTTCATGTTACAACTACAAGTTAACCTGCATTGAATGCCTATAACAATAAATATCATCCGCTAAATCCGTTTGCCCGAATTTACATTGCATTTGTTTTATTTTTAATTCCACTTCCGCAAACACGTTTTACACGTTGAATTAGATAGTAGAAATAGCAATAAATTCTGAATTTCTATTGAATAAGATACTTCAAAGAACTTTTTAATGTACAATGTCATAGTTCCTTAAATTTAAAACAATAAATTAGAAGATGAAATTATATAAAATTTACAATATAACGCTATTAAACATCGTTACCTCTTTGCAACATCGGATCATGGCTGAAGTAGCAATGATGTCCATTTACTTTTCACTTCAGTTAACTGATCCGCTAATATCCGATGGGGAAGAAATATTCTCGAGTGGTAGCCTCGTATTGGCAAGCGCAGAATAGGGCGAGCCTTGATGGAATAACGACCCAATATCAATGATACATGCAGGGCGTCATGGAAGCAAAGCTAAGGTGCTTCTAACCAGTACTAAAAAGTAAATAGAATAAAATAGAATTCTTAATTCAAATGTTGCTACATTTGAATAACTAATAATTTGCATAACCCTACGTACACCAACGACCAGAATACGTGCTCGTATTCTGGTCGTTTCTTAAGCAAAACCAGATTTTAAAATAGATTAATTATTGTTGTACGTGGGATCATGCAAACATTATTATATTTTTAATATGTTTCTGAACGTTCGTTAACACAGTAAGCACTTCATCAAACGAAAAAAAAGTTTTACCTCAATTTCGTCAGCTGTCTATGTGATAACGGCTTGTACTCGTCTGTCCTTTCAATGTGCCTGTCGAGTGCTTCAATTGAACGTCAAGACTAACAAGTCTAGTCTTTCAGTTCGATGGGTTCAATTGAACGTTGGATTAATGGCATACCGTTCCTTCATATTACTAATAAATAGATTTTAAGCACATATATTCAATTATTTTCATTAAATAAGAGCGACGATACAATAATTTCTCAGCGATCGACGCAGTCTTTGTTTTATAAAAAATTATGATAGTCATACATCTTGCATATTTCTGGTATTGGGATTTTATTAAAAACGATTGTATTACTGTTCTACTAGCATTTGTATTTTCCTAGTATTTATAGAATCTGTATCACTTCCTTTAAGTCTCGTTTGATCAGGGCGCGCACCTGGACTCGTAAATTATTATCACGATATTGTGTAATTTTTTGAAGATCAAATTATATATTTATATATATTATTACTATACATGTAGAGTATGCAATAGTTCAATATTTTAAATAATTTTCAAGGTTTCTGGACAAGTCATGTTGCGTGAGTGATGAGTTACTTCAAGAAAAATACTATAATATAATTGTTAATGAAATCCATGTTTTCTAATGTCTAAAGTTCCACAAAACTCTACATGCATCAGCAAAAATTGGACCTACTTATGCAATAAGGAACCAACCCACACAATGATAGTTTTGAGAAAATAAGGTTTTAAATAAAATCGTGTAAAGAAAACGAACTATTTATCATAATAACTCTGAACTTTGCAGCGTGATGAATGAAGCCGTCTTATATGTGTTTATGTAAAAAGTTTCGTCACTTCTGAAAAAAAAGGGTTTTTTTTTATTTAAAAATATACGTGGTGCCTTTCTGCAAAAATGCACTTACGTGGGTTGGTTCCTTTCAGCATTTAGTGATTTTAAGGAACTTCTTCAACTTATTTTTCAAGCTCGAAATATATATGGCCTGAAAAGCCTTCCAGGTCCTCAATTTGGTCATCTCCGAAAAGATTAACATAAAATTCGTGAGCGTCTTGAGGTATGAGATGCAAAATACTTTTAAGGTCCTTTAAGTTTGCGTCAGAAATGGGTTTTCTATTCGGCCAAAGAGGTTCCATCACCTCCTTAGATATCTCAAAACTTGTCCTGCCTCGAACATTCTTTTTTATGTTGATCTTATTAAAATCTTCGGCGAAGCTGCTTCTCATGTATATTGTAATTCATTTAATTTTTCCATAGCATTATTTCTTTATGAAACCTTTTTCCCGTCGACGGTCTTTTTTCTATTTGTTGTGTTTTTTTTTTCTAATATTGAGGTAGAAAAAAAATTTCAAGTTTTCATTCTGTGTACTTTTATGGAATTGTTTCTTTTGCAATTTTTCATTATTTGAATATAATCATTGGGTGTGTAAACCCTGTTTTGCCTTTTCGATTTTCGCAATGTCAGAATCATTAGGTAGAAAGCTATGTCCTGATTCAAGAAATCGAATGTTGATTTCTTCTATAGATGGATGTTTATTTAATGCAGCCTTTTATTAAAACAAGTTGTATGTTGCCATTTTGCCCGCGATAAGAGTCGCACCATAAGATTAAGCGCTTGACGTTTTTTCCCATCCTTTGTAAAATATGCTGTATAAGACAGGAGCCTACTTATTGTGCTCCGCGCCCAGCCTCGCCTTCTACCCACACATTGCAAAGACATTAATTTTTACTGCCATTATGGGTGCCTAAAATTATGTTTGTATGTATGCGAGGCAACGGCCCTTTTGGAGGTCAAAGGTAAGTGTCTCTACCATAGGGTCTTCTGAGGCAAGCTTCATGTCACTTTTAAGTTGTTCTTGTAGAAGAGCTGCTTTTTCATGGTGCGCCTTTTGGTTTTCTTCGATTTCCAATTTTTCTTCTTCAGTCGCAAAAAGCTTTTTATTTTCAAAAAAAGACGCACTTATTACAGGTATCTTTTTTCAAGGGAGCAGTACGCAAATTAAATTTTGTGAAAAAATACGGTTTACTTTCGAACGAGGAAGTATCTTACCATCTGACTTTTCTGCTTCTTCGCAGTAAAGATCGTATATTTTGGATAATATCATATCTGATCTTAAGTACTTAGCACTTTTGCATTTCTCACGTCCATAATGAGAGATATCCGATTTTGAACGAAAACAGACCCTTTTATGGTCAACCACCGATATCTCAACAACCAATAATTGTACATAAAATTGGAGGACGCTGTCAAAAACCGGAATAAATTTCCTGCAAAATCCTGTCCAGACTTTTCCTCAATATTTACCTAAAAAAATTGGAAAAAAGTGAGTTTTTCCCGTGTTTTGATAAATGCCTGTGACTTTGCAAATATTGATGGTGAGGCTAAGACTTTTAGGAATTTTCACACCTCAATGTTTCCCCAATAAGTGTTTAAATCTGCAAATCGGTCCATTAACACTAGAAGCGCCGAAGTTTAATACCCCCCTTGGACCGCCGTCGTGACATTTTTGTCCCAGTCTAATTTTTATAATGATTATTGGTGTAATATACGAAAGTTATGATTAAAACAGTTTGTAAAATATGTGAAACATGTTTATTAATGCTTGAAAAACAAAAACATAACAAATTAGAAAATAAATTACTAAAATAATTCAACAATTTTTGATTTAGTAACAACTAGCGATACGCCCCGGCTTCGCACGGGTGATTCCTGAATCATGACAACAGCGCCACCTACCGGGTCCAAATGTGAATCTAAGGATTCATTCAAACACACACAAAAAAGTTCATCAAAATCCATTGCGTAGTTTAAAAGATCAAAGGTCAGCGACTTTGTTTTCTACCGACTTCAAACAGGAGGAGGTACTCAATTCGACTCTATTTTTTTATGTGTGTTACCTCATAACTTTTTTCTGGGTGAACCGATTTCATTGATTCTTTCTTTATTTGAAAGCTTGTGCTTCACATGTAGTTCCATATAAATTTGATCAAAGTCTGAACAATATTTTTGAATTATTGAATTATTCTTAATAATTTATATTGAAGTCAGTTGTACAAAATTTTTAATTTTAAATTATATATTATGTAGAGAAATCATCACAACTCACAATGTAGTTATTTTAACTGTACTAAATTTATTATTTAAGCATTTTGACTATACTTGACTCCTTGTACGTTTTTCTTGTATCTCTGGTATGTGTTCTGGAATTGCTACAGGAATGCTTGTTTTTCTACTAGTTATATACTTTACTCCCAATTCTTTTTCCAATTGCAATAAAAAGTCACTGCATTTAATTTTGCTGTTGTTAATAATTTCATACAATACCTATGCATTTACACCCACTAAATCTAACAAATTATAAAATTTATGAACTGGCCAACGTTTTGAAGGCGCCTTTATATTTACGACCCATTTGATCTACGACATCTACTCCAAATGCCAGCTTTTTTAAAATAACACAGAGTCCGGTTTTTTTTTTACCTAGAGTCTATTATTATGTCGGGATACATGGTGCTGAGCATTAGGAAATTTTAATTAGGCTTAGCCTGATAAACAGTCAAAGATATATCACCTGTTTTTAGCAAAAATGTACGAAATTACTGTTTTGCCGTCTTCACGGAAACTGGTATTTCTCTGCGAGCTCTATTGACTGTGCCTAAGTTACCAGTATTTTAGACTTCAAATATTCTGCTAATGAAAGGGAAGTGAAAAAGTTATCATAAGTAACATTTCTGCCCTTATTGATGTAAGGTAATATAAGGTAAATTTCTTCACAACCCAGTCACCTAAATGCTCATTTGATCTATTATCATTTTTTCCAAGATAAGAAAACGCATTCATCACATCATTTTCATCTTTTTCTTCAGTCACCCAAAATTACTGTCCGTATTTGTCTGGTTTAGAGCTCATAAGTTGGGTGAATCAGCAGCGACACTTAGAAGGAAAACGTTGTTCGTCACTCGTTATGTATGGCTCTGGTATGTAACAAACTAGTTCATTAGTAATAAATTCGTAACATATTGCGGAGATCTTAGCAAACTTACCTTCGCTCAGTCTTTATCGTTTATCAGACTTGTCATCAAATATTTCATTTTCTTAAGAAAACAATTACGATTTTTGTACGTGGTAGAGCCATGCTGCAGCTATATTAGTAGTATAGTTGTAGCACGAATAGGTCGGCTCGACCGGGGAAGGACCACGCTCTCACAGAATACCAGCGTAAAATAGCAGCTTAACGCTGCTGTGTTTCGTATGGTGAGTGTAGAGAACCGGAGACCCTTTTTACTGGAAAGGAGGCATTCTATCTTAGTCCTCACGGGTGACAACGCATCTGCATTTTGATCCGTAATCGAGGATAGATGTAGATGTCTATGGGCCACAGCAACCACTTACCATCAGGTGGACTGTGTGCTCGTTTGTCACCCTTATCCTATAAAAAAAAAAATACGAGACATTGTATAAACTCATTAGGGCGCAGACCGTACATCGAATTATTGATTAAAACAGCGACGGGACAAAACTGACCCAGCGGCTGTTTTTTATAAACTATTCTTGTTAAATGAAACTAATTTTTACGGATTATATCGCGTTAAAATTAGTTTCATTTAATGTGTAGTCTTCACGTAAATATAAGAAAACATTAACTATTCTAGTCATAAAATCAGAAAATATTTTAAATTAGTTTATTACATAAAATAAATAAAAGTCAAAAAGTTTCATCGGCCTAAATAAAAAAATAAAAAAGTTAGAGACGATCAAATTTGCGGGTGGGACAAAAATGAGACGGCGGCGCTTCTAGTGTTTAAGTGGTTTTTCCGGGCCGATTATTCGAAGTTTTCAAAAAAATTAAACGAGCAATATATTTACTCAAAAATCTTGTTCCTGAAAAATCTATTTTTATTCCACTTTTTTCTCAATTCTGCATCGGTCACTTAATAAATTTGAGTAGAAAAATAAAGCATATGCGAGTCAAGTGAAACCACTAAATTACGTGTGGTGTTTGACGCATCAGCTAAAACCACATCAAAAAGGTCTTTAAATGATATACAAGCTGTAGGGCCAGTGGTTCAAGATGAACTATTTAACATTCTCGTACGTTTTCGTGAACATAAATATGTATTGACATGGGATATTACAAAAATGTACAGGCAGGTGAACATGTATCTTTCGCAACAACATCTCCAGCTCATTCTTTGGCGCGATGATGAAACACGGCTTCTTAACACTTTACAACTTAACATGGTAACTTATGGCACAGCATCCGCTCCATTTTTAAGCACACGATTTTTATTACAATTATCCAAAAATGTCCTGATCCTGTTATCTCAGAGATTATTGCACATGATTTTTATGTAGATGACCTGTTGACAGGTGCACCTACAGAAAATTATTTAGCTCACATTCATAAAGGCGTGACCGAAACATTAGCTTCTGCGTGTTTTCTTATTCGTAAATTTAGAACTAATTGTCTTCAAGTATACAGCCAATCAACAGAATCAGAATCATTTAATCTTAATAAGGAATCTAGCGTTTTAGGACTTGTTTAGTCTCCTGATACAGATTTAATAAACTTTTCTATCAATATTGACACTAACACTACACAAACTACAAAACAAATTATTATGTCTAATACTTGCAGAATATTCGATCCATTTGGCCTTCTGAGCGCCTGCACTATCACTGCAGTGGAATGATCCTGTTCCTGATCATATTTAGAAAGTTTGGCTAAAGGAGTCAGTCGTTTTTGGGCCCACTAGAAATTTTAACGACCCTTAATGGTATTACATACAAAAAAAAGTTACCAATTTATTATAATAAATGGCCTATAGATTTTATGAATATCTAAACGGAATCAAGAAATCTAAAAAAAATTAGTGGTTTTGATATTCCGTGTTCTGGTTAATGTAATATGGGAAAAAATGCGTGTAATGAATCATTTTTGCAGTTTCTATTAAAAGAAAAATGTTTTTTTTACAAAGATGACTTATTATGTACATATTATATTTATACTTATTTGTATATTATATATTTATTACTAAAAAGGGATACCACTGAGATTTTTATCCTATTTCTAAAAGTGTTAGTTTATATCATATAACATGGTTCAAAGACACTGTGGAACGAAACGCTATTTTGTCATTGACTTCCGTGCTGGGTAATAACCGACGGCCATATTATCATAATATAAGCATCATATCTATGTCTGTGCCGACGGCCGGGTATTACTTTACGGAATTGACATTCGTCACGCTGCTGTTTATTTACTTATTTGCGATTTTAAGAAAATTGCATCTGGAAGATCAGCATACACTGAAAACAATTAAATAATATTTGTGGATTTCATCGCACTGTGCGGAGACAATAACTAGCCGAGACAGGAGCAGATGTGCGCCAACTTTTATATTTGTGGATTTTTCAAGAGGTGAGTATCTTATCTTATGGAATGCGAAGAATTCAACTGTACAAAACCTACAATTGATTTAAAGATTCAAACTTTTATGTGAAATGTATCTTATTTTTGTCACTCTCGAAGTTCTAGTCCAAAAATATTATACTACGGAAACGAAAACTACTAATTTTCGTTTATAATGTATTACATTTTATTTTATTTTTACTGAATATTGAGATATGGTACGATTTTTTAGAAATAATAATAAACGATCCACAGACACTTAACGATCTATACATGTTTTAGTACTTAATTATTTTAAGTTTGTAAAAATACTAAAAAATATCCCTTCATATTACTAACAAATTCATATGTCAATGTCTAATCAATGCAACAAGTGTTGGATTATATTATACAGGTTAGCCAAATATTCCACATTATGTATTTAATTCGCCAATGACATTGTCGAATTAAATACATAATGTGGAATATGTATTTAATTCGACAATGTCAATTCGAAAATGAAAACTGACGAGTTTAACTAAAGATATATGTGAGTGTATAATACAAGTTTACTTTTGCTCCTAGAATTTTGGAAACTCTATAATTTATGTTGAATTACCTAAAACAAATGACAAACACAATTCTTATCAGTATGTTAAAAGGTTAAAAGTGTCAAAGTATTGAAGTGTTATGTTATTGGTAAAATCTAATTTAATTAATAGATAAAATAAAATCACACAAAATATACACAAATCTATGCTAAAAGTGTCTGTCAGAGTAACTATATCCACAACCGTTAGATCCTATCAAAAGCCCATTGCTGAACATAGACCTTCCCTCAGATTTCCTCAAAGGAGGATACTTGCTATAGTTGCCATGCTTAGTAGACGAGTCGGCAACCACAGTTTTTTTATTGGTAGTTGTTAATAGGAAGACGCTGCTTAAATTCAGAAGGAATGTACACACATTCCTTCTGAATTTAATATTTATAGATATAGATAACACAAAAATAAATGGATGTTATTAGGGAATACATATTAGTGTAAATATTTGATTAAATGCATCTACTATTTATGTTTATTATATTTAAACTCCAGCAGGGAAGCAAGAATTTTGTTTACATTATTTTTATTTTTATTTTGTTGATTGCAGGTAATGTACATTCTTTCTGAATTTAATACTTCTTTATTTTTTATATGCATTCCCAATTTTTTCAGTTACACCTACTTGATGCAGTTTGTTGTAACTGTCTAAGAATATTGCAAGAAAGTATTGAAACTGCTCATTCCATTAGAAGATTTGTATTCCATGTGGATCTTCAATTTTAAGAGCTCACCACACACGGGCTGTGCCAATTAACTCAGCAGAAAGAGATATTTTTTTGCAGTGGATACTATCACACCAGGTACTTACTTTACTTTAACAGCCTGTAAGTGATCCCTGCCTGAAATAGGCTTGCCCGGAGGAGTTGGCATAATCGCTTTGGCACACAGATTGATGTTTGTAGTATCATACACCTCGCACTACAAACAATTTGGCTATTCACCACCAGGTTATCTTTAACTTTACAGCCTATCAAAAGTCTACTGCTGAACATAGACCTCCCCCACAGATTGCCTTATAGGGGAGATATTCGATAACCACAGTTTTTTTTCTTTAGTTGTTATTAGATAGATGCTACTTCTTCCTTACCTTACCCCATATTTGTATGCCTTTGTACTTAATACACAAGTAATATTTTTTACCTTAAATGAAATTAGTGTAAATAAAACGTCTAAGAACTTGTACTTAGTCAAATAATGTTATAATTCTAAAATAACTACTTCACTTGTTTACCTTTCTGATTTGATGTATTTTTATTTCTTTTTACCTTAGTGGAATCTGGTTTACTACAAAAGTATTATGAAGGGAAACGAGTACATGCTATTTATATATAATTTAAGAGGCATTAAGACTGTTTATTAGTAATAAAGATTGAAATAAATAAAATATTAATAAATATTATTATTTAGGTGGTAGACACTGTAAAACTATAGTCTGTTCGGTTAGTTGATGAAAAAAAACACTTTTCAGGTGGATCATTTAGAATGAGTCTGCAATCTTGTCGGCCGAGAGCTTCTACAACTGTATGGAGACACAAATGATAACAGGGATATGGAATTACAATCCATGAATATTGAAGACATCGGTAACATCCCACAACCACCCTTATGCCTGTAACAACTCCTGCCATTTCCAGAGCGGCATCAGCAATTACTGTAATAATATGCAGACTTTTATATCAAAGGTTTAAATTATTTCTTAAGCAAAATTGTCTAGTAAGGATTGTTATACTACTAGAGTACATGACTGATAATAGCCCTGGAATGAGGTGATCGCTACCATGCTGTATCTAAATGTTTTCAAAACAATTGTATAAAATATTATATTGTAAAATGTGCTTTTTTTAAAAAAAAAGTCTCGCTGGGTTTCTTGCTGGTTCTTCCCAGGACAGACGCTTTTGCGAACCAGTGGTAAAGTAAAAATGACTTTAATAAGTATTATGTATTGTAATCTATATTGAATAAAATGATTCTATTCTATTCTGTGGCTAGTTATAAGCGTGCTGCTTCTACTTCCGTCACTGTATTTTTAAGTTATGTAATCATTTATCTAGATTCTTAATACCTAAACTACTAAAAAGAGAGATTGCTGATTGATAACTCATTTTATGTGCCACTGTGCGCTCGTATTTGTGAATACACTTAAATGAACCTCACAATGATTGGAATAATTTTACCCAAGTAGTAATGATGCATATTTATATAGTAATATAAATATGCATCATTACTATAGTTTTCATACAGTTGCTACGCTTGTGGCAACCAAAACTTTTTGTGTATTCTATAGGAGATGTTGCTGCTCATTTCCTGGTATCTTTATTTTACACTGTTACGACTTTTACGACACCATACGGGATGAAACGATGGCAGTTGACGGAAGGGCTATACAATATTTTACATTATATATTTAATTTAGGGAAGACCTATGTTCAGCAGTGAATTGTTGTAATGATGACGAATAATAATCAATAGAACTTGTAATTATTGTTGCTTACTTGACCTGTTTCTACTATGTGCCTTATTATAAATAAAGCGCCTAATTTATAAATAAACGCCGAGCAAGTTGAATAGATGCTCTGGTACCTTTTCGTATCTCTTTCAATTGACAATCTCCTTTTGTTTTTTTTTTATAGAATAAGTGTGATAAACGAGCGCACGGTCCACCTGATGGTAAGTAGATGCTGTGGCTCATAGACATCTACATTTATCCTCGTTTAAGAATTAAAATGCAGATGCATTGTCACCCCTGAGGACTAAGATGGAGTGCATCGTTTCCAGTAAAAAAGGACTCCGGTTCTCTACACTCACCATACGAAACACAGAAGCATTAAGCAACTATTTTACGTTGGTAGCGTTTTCCGTGAGAGCGTGTCCTACCCCGGTCGGGCCGTATCCGTACACAACTAGTTTAAAACTTCTTCATCATTACAGCCCTACACAAGACCACTGCTGAACATAGGCCTCCTCCAAGGAATTATACAAAGCACGGTCCTGAGCCATCTGCATCCATCGACTTTTTGAATGTCGTCACTCTATCTAGAGGGTAGCCGCCCCACACTGAGCTTACCGGTACAAGACTGCTACTTGAGAATTTTACATTTTAGCTATATTAAAAGAATGTCCTGGCACTGCACCTCGCGGCCTGTGATACTTATAATAGACTGCTTTAAGAATATGATGATTTTACAATAATAAACAATAAAAATGCAGTGACAATACAGTGTTTATTTTTATCCTAACACAAATAGTTCAAAACACCTTACATGCTATTTATTTTTCGTGGTTAATATCGTAAAAATCGGATATGTTACTATCCAGTCATTTTGGTTTTAATGGTGCTTGGAATGTAAACATGTTATTCAATCAATACATATTAATAACAATGTCCTGACACTGCACCTGGTGGCATGTGTCACTTTTAATACTGCTTTAAGAATGTGATGATTTTACAATAACAAATACAGTGACAATACAGAGTTTCTTTTTTATCCTAACACAACCAGTTCAAAACATCTTACGTGCTATTTATTTTCTCAATCGCTTTAGAGGTAAAACTCGCAAAACACCCCTTAAAAGTTCACTGTTGGACGCACACATGCACCTAAAACCGTGTTACTGGTTGCAAATGATATTAGATAAATAAGTACATGTGTGCTTGTTATTAGAATAAGTTGAGCATAGTTTTGGCTTACTTTTTGCTTCACTTGAATACATATGTAATGTATTCTGTGCTTAGTATTCAATACACCACAATAAATAATAAATACAGTTAAGAATCAATACATCACCGCGTCTGTTTACTCGTACTGTTTACTCCGGTACTACTAAAAAATTCCATCCACCAAGTAGTACTTAAGAATTCGAAGAACCTACAACTTTTTTAAACTTTTTATTATTCACAGTGCAACATAGGATATCAATAAAAACTATTAGACAGTCGCCCGTATGGGATTTTAGGTTATAATGAGATTGCCGTTTGATTGTTATTTTCTCAGTATTCCCTTTATATATGGTACAACTAATATTACTATAGTAATCTAGAGATTATAAGGAATAAATCTACATACATTTCATTACGAGTCATCACAATTTTTGGTGGGCCCATTCTCCATACAAAAAGAAACTGTCTCCTTTATCTTCAAAACTTAATATTTTTATTTCAGTTTCAGTTTGGCGATTTGTTTCATGTTGATCTCCTGTCTGGATACACTGCTTCGTAGGCGCATTTCAAGACGCCTACGCTGCTAATGTATATATACGATCAATTGATAATGACGAAACTATTAACCTGTTATGTTCTAGAACCCGGGTCACGCCCTTAAAGACAGTCACGATATCGCGGTTAGAGTTGTGTGCACGCATTACATCCAAAATGAATTAATCGCTTCGCTGTAAAAGAAATAAAATATACTACCGGTCTAACACAACCATTACATTAGGTTGGATCAAGACACAACCTATAACTCTTAAAGCATTTGTATGCAATCGTATTAGTAAAATACACGAACTTAGTGACAAGAATTCCTGGAGACATGTACCGACCGACTTAAAATTGGCAGACATGGCTTCGCGTAGCGTTAAGCCTTTCACTTTAGTAGATTCTTCGCTTTGGTGGCATGGACCTCCGGTCCTCCTGAGTGGGAAATCGGCATGGCCAAAATTTCCTAATATTAAACAAGATTTACTTGAACTTAAAGTTAATGTAAATAGTACACAAGATTCACAGAACAAAAATAACTTAACAATTCTCTTGATTGCTTGATTAAATTAGCTCAAAAAGAAATGTTTCCATATGAAATAGAAACACTAAAAGCAGACAGGCCTCTAAGGTCTAAAAGTAACATTTTGCAGCTATCACCTTTCGTTGATCAAAATGGCGTTTTAAGAGGTAAGGAGTAGGTGATCGGCTCACCAATGCTGAAATAAATTACAATAAGAAACATCCAGCTCTTGATAAAAATCACCACTTAACTAAAATACTAATGGCAGCCGAACGCCGAAGCCGATCTACGACTTTTTCACGCAGGCCTACAACTTTATCGAAAATTATTATCGAAATTATACTATAAGTTAAAGTTTTTAGAACTTGCGATTTTTTTTTTAATTAAACTTTTATAATTACATTTACATTATGTTTTATAATAAATAGCATTTGTTGCAGTTCATTGTAATTGCAATATATAAATTGTAAGGCGCTATTAAAATATATAAATAAGGATTTAGAAACAGTTTTTCTTCCGTTGGGTTTGGATAAATAATTATATGATCACCGATATTTAAGAAGGGGTTCTCCTGTATTGGAGCTAAAAGATCCTAACACTATAAGATAACCACGATGTTCCTGAACTGGTTTAGGTAATTACAAATAGGCTGAATCCGTTACGTAAATATTACTCCTGATGTTGTGTCAATGTGTTGTTTTTCTACTTCAGCATTTAATATATGGCAGGACTCTTTTCTGCGTAGGAGTTCGTCTGGGTAGGTACGACTTTCTCATTTAGTCAACAAGCTGCAGTGCGTGCACTGCTGTGTTCTAGTCTGAAGGGTATAAATACAGGCTGTGGGGCATTCCGTCTTAGATGACAACGGATCTGTAGCCTTCCTTGTTTGAAGTTCGCTGTAGGTGTCTATGTGTGTCGCCCCCCCCCCCCTCCACGGATTCCCACCTTGTCATGGCGGGGGGGCTTAGTAGCCGTGGCTTGGTCACCCTCGGTGAACAAAGAGGAACCCACTTGACTGGCCCGTGGTGTAGGACAGGCCCAAGGTGGCCACTCCGAGTGGACTTTGCGAGCCCACTTCGAATATGTGTTGATGGCTGCGGCGAGAGGGGTATCCTATCCCCCTACCGCTGCAGCCGTGGTGGAGTCGCCTGGGAAGAGGAGTTTTGGTAAGGCGATGCGCCACTCCTCCTCGACTCTGGCGGGCCGCACCGTTGATGCGGTGGTGGAGGGGCTGCGGGGAGAGAGGAGTGTCGGTATTGCGAGGCGCCGCTCTCCCTACCCTCCGCGCCCGAAACTTGGTTGGCGGCGGAGCCAGAGACCAGATCCGCCGCTGGGCTCGGGAAAGCTAGTGCTTCCAAGTGCTCGTTTTTCCTGGCCCCCATGGCCTCCGCGTATCAGACTCTGCGGGAAGGGGGGGGGGTCCATCACGCAGGTAGAGTTAGAGGCCGCGGAGGAAGGCACACCTCGTATTCCTGGTGCGCCTTACCTGAGAAGAAAAAGGGGGAGGTGAAATCCTCCCCGAGGAGGGGTTGACATGGGGCGGCCGGTGCTGCTGGGGCCGCGGATGTGTGCGAAAGCGTTACCGTGGTCCTGCCAATATGCGGTATAGGTGAAACACCATGGGGTTTTAGTCGGTGCGTGTCACATAACCCGTCCTTGCTCCCGTAGGCATTTCCCCATGTAAATAAAGGTGTCTATGTGTGTCACTTACCGTCGGATAGACTGTGAGATTGTTTGCTAGTTCAGTTTTTGGTAGTTTATTGCTTGATATAATAACATGTAGGTGCCTTCCCAATAACAGGTCCTTGACCGGCGATCGTACCTGCTAACATTTGTCACCATAAGTTTTGCTGCCAGTTAGTAGGCTAAATAATGTAGGTCTGGCATATTATTTAAGATTGTAACTTCGCTAACACGATTTTTGGCATTTGCCTCTTTTTACTTTTACAACATTGTACACAGAATATGAAGATGCGGTAGATTTTATTACGTCACAATGATAAATCACAAAATAAATCAAAATAATTTATACGGGTTCACCATAATATCAGTAGTAGGCTTAAGTATAGCTTAAGGTAGGTTTGCTGGTAGTCTCGAGAGAAATAAGAACACACAAATTATATTTTATTTTTACAGCTAGGTGAATGTTCGAGATAGGGATTTTCCTATTAATTCACTATTTCTTAAGAGCTTCTTCTGGTAATTTCTTCTTTTGTTACTATTAGCTTCTATATTGTACTGTTTCTATCTAACTTCTATATTGTAGCTGATAACGCCCCATTTGGAGCGCAAAATGCCCGTCTTTTAATCACGTGAGCCCTATTCCCTTCCGCCCGTACGTCACCCCTCTATTTTATTACTTTATTACATAAATTAAAATATGATTGTTTATATTATTTCATTTTTATCAAGGACTATGAGTTTGTATTGATTGTAGTTCTTCAATACAACGTTTTTAACTTTCTTGAAGCAAAGTTGACGAGTATCATGCATCCGGTACTGATAGCAATCAAATGAATATCTTGATCACACCTGCAAGAAATATAACCTTTTGAAAATAAAAACAGAATTGATCTTTTATGCTCTTTTTCATTTATCAATTAAAAATGATAATATTTTTAAAAAGTTTATTAAAAATGAAAGATGTTAAATAATGGCTAAGTTTTCATTAAGTTTTGAAGATTCCTGCTCGTAACAAATATTTTTATGGCCTACAAATAATTGTTTCATGTCCAAGTGTTTTTCTATGTTCATTTTATATATGTCATCATCATCATTACGGCCTATCAAAAATATGGTCTATGGGAAACATAGATTGCCTCATTGGTACCATATTTACCAGAGTTGCCACGATTGGCAGGTGGGTTAGCACATGAAACAATATCACAATCTTGTTACACATTGTCCGTTATTATTAATATTTCGGCAAAAGCACAGCTAGCAGCAAAGCAAGGCCCGTAATCAAATTATAATAGAAGAGACTACACACATCATTGTAGGCAGGCCATGAAAGTATAGCATAGATATTAATGGATCTTTGGCTTCAACTGTGTGATATCTTATACGTTGTCTAGCTCCTAAGACAGACCGTCCATATCCATGCCAATTCATTCATAACAGTCCACGATTTCATAGCTTAGTGACTTATATTAAATTATTCGTCTTTATGCCATCTAACGCATATCTTATGTACCGCTTTGAGAGTCAGTCAATATTTGTTCGATGAAATGACTTTATCTATAAAATGTAGTAGATGGTGATATTACAAAGCAATTTTAATAACACTTAAATTAAGTTTAAGAATTAGGATTGTAACATTTACTTGCTATAAAATTAAACTTTTATCTTATACTTATTTTATGCCGCACTTGTGGTTGAAAATGGTCATATTTAATCAATCATTTGACATGAGATATTTTTATTTTATATTTCATTTCATTTCTGAAGGTTTCACCTCTACCGCGTGTGAACTGCACACATATTTTTTTTTAATATACCGTTAATCTGGAATCTATGAAAGTATTAAAAATAAGTAGGTATTTGTATAATTTAAAAGCTTTATTTATTACAAATCGTAATTTACATTTTGTATTGGGTTTAAAGTAAAAAAGTCCTGCAGAAATATGTGAACTAATAAGTACAGTTGTATGGAATTTGATGCAAATGTCAAATTTTGTGAAGACTGTGGCACCGCGTCTATGGGACCTCTAGGCAGACTCTACTTAAACCATAGCTTAAGCCCGAGACTGTTTAGGAGACTACCGAGGTGGTTATTGTCTGTGGTCGTCGTTGTATCTGAGGTCAATACCTCAGATATAACGACGACCACACATACACAATTATTCGATTTCCGATTGCTAGGTGAACGCAACGCCGTTTCATCGATCCATAAAGACGGATCGCCGGGTTCGTGAAACGCCGTGTGTTACCTAACATCTGGACGTGAGGACATCCGTTTATACGTATAACAGTTGTTCCGTTAAGAGTCAAGTCTCAGGGGTTGATAACTGATATCGAAATCTACTCCTTTCTAAAAGGCCGGCAACGTACCTGCAATTCAGCGGTAGTGATCGCTTATCATCAGGTGAGCCAAATGCTCGTTTGCCTCCTTTTCTATAAAAAGACTTGTCAACAAGATAAAAGATATTATTGTGTTAATTTCATTTTACACATTTATGAAAATAAAGTTATTCTCTAATATGGCAGGATGACATTTATCTGGTTTATTAGCAAGCACTCAATTAATAAAAAAGGGCCATAGAAATAAATTTAAGCGATATTGCATTTGCCAAGTACATTGGAACGTAGCCAATGAAATATAATATCATACCTCTAACGCTCAAATAAGTGTGTTATTGAAGTTTAAAAGCGAAATAAATTGAAAATATTATTCCATGATTGTTCATTTTTATTCTAGCGATAATATTATTGTATACTACGTGATAGTCCTGATTCGCAGGACTCCCCATAGATTAAAAAACCAACCTAGCCACGCAATCAAACAATATTTATTGCAATAGATAAAAAACAAATAGCCCCGCGAATCCTAAAAAAATATGAAAAGTAAATTTTATTATAACTAAAATTTATATTTTATAAATAAAACTTGAATTTCGTGCTCTAGAAGACAACTCGCAGAAATAAAAATGGAAGTTTTTCATATTCAAACAGGCAAATAAGAAGTCTATTATGTGAAAACGTTTTTCCCCTCAAATATATACCAACTGTAAATCAACTTTACGATCTAATTATTGATTGCTTTAGGATTATGATATTTTTTTTTTATAAAAAACACTTTTATATGAATTTTATCAAATTTCAGGTAAATAAATAAGATTGATGATATTGGTGTATGATAAGATAAATTTATTTATATACAAATTTATAAGAACCATACATTAGCTCACTAATACAATTTAAAACATATTGCCCAAGATAACTATGAGATCAGAAATAAAGGCTTGATCAGAAAGGGGGCTATGTGGACACGGGACAACCAGATTAAAACTATTATGCCGTAAATAAACGTAAAATCGGAATTAAACATACTTTTTATTTTTAAGTGAAATACCTTAACAATATGTTTGTCGAGCTTGTCATAATTTTTTCATGCAAAATACGTCAGCACTCTCATACTCAAGAATTACATAAAAATTCTTTAAAAAACTTCAAAATGCACATACGTTTTATATAAAGGTTTTTATAGAACTGGGAATAAAAGAAACAAAGTGTTTTTCCTGAAAGCAGAGACTATTTTGCAGCGGACAGTTTGCATGCAAATGGTTCCACCGCTTGGAGAGCAAGTCAAGAGAATTTTTTACATCCCCGAATGAGATTTAGGAAAAAATTTAAACAAAACATGCGTCATTTCAAGTAAAATAATTAAATATGTTGCTTATTTTTTTCATAATATAGGGTCGGGGTTAAAGTTTCTTCGTATTTTGTATACAAATTGAAGATCTTTTTTTCAGTTCAATTAAATTTAATTATAATATATATTATGTGCCATTTTGTTCGATAACTTGTTGCCATCTTGTAAGTAGTGACATAATCCCGTTGCTGTAGAATACTTGGGATTTTTCATCAAAAAATGCGTCAAGTAGTTTTGACAGTCCTCTCTTGATGTTAACCTAACATTACCCGATTGCCTTCATATTGATTATCCATCACATGCGGCTTACACCACCAGTGGCCTGTGTCGATTGCTGGGTCTGAGAAGACCCCGCCTACACCAATCCAGCTGGTGGGAATGATGGATTCGAGGGGCTGCTGGGTGATCGTGCAGCACCTTGCACTCGGCTGGCGGCCCGCATGCTGTCGCGTCCAGCGCCAGCTCTAGATGCGCCCTGGTGACCTCCAGGCAGCGGCCCTTTGCGCGTATTTCTAAATTCCATCATCCATTTAATGGGCGTCAGTTAACGGGAGACGCCCAGACCCGGCGCCATTTAATTGCGAGACCATATGCACAAGCGGGCCTTTGCACCCTCAATTTTTCCGAGGCACGGCGCTAACACTTCTTGGCAAGGCGCTGACTGATTGTACTGACGTAGCAGTTTTGTTACTTAACTGTTACGTCAGCGGGCGATGGGCTCGTCACTTCTCTACGCCATTCTTGCTATTATTATTATTATTATGGGGTACATATAGAGTATTCTCATCTGGTTGGGCTGAATAAATAAATAAAAGGACTATTATTATTTTGGGGTATTTATATAGTATTCTCATCTGGTTGGGCTGAATAAATATTTTAAAGGAAATAATAAATATATATAAATATATATTTAATATACTAACATAAATAAATAAATAAATAATACATAAATAAATAAAAACCCAACCAGATGGAAACCCTCGGCAGGGGAGACCAAACGGCCGAGGGTTAGGGGGAAAGGGAGAGAAACCGGCGGACGATGCGGGCGGTATCGAGGAGCACCGCCTTCTGCATTTGAGTTTGGAGCGGTCCGTCACGGAGTCCCAGTCGCCTCAGATGACCCGAGAGGCTGACTGGGATTAACCCGTTCGCAGAGACGACTACAGGTATAATTTCGGTCGGCAGTCCACCCCACATGTCGGTCACCTCGTGAGCCAGGTCCAGATATTTTGTTCGCTTATCTGTTTCGGCTTTCACGAGGTTCTCGTCATACGGAATGGTGATATCGACCAAAAATATCCTTGACTGTGCCCGGTCCATCAGCACAATATCAGGCTTATTGGCAAGAATAGTCCTGTCTGTGATGATCACCCGGTCCCAGAACCTCCCGTAGAACCTCCCGTGGAGCTCCTTCTCCTTCCATACGGTCTCCCGGTCGGAAATGCTCTGTACTGCCGGGTCTTGCCATTGCTCGTTGGCCAAGGATAGAGGGGTAAGTCCTTTATCACAAGAAATGACGTCCCTATAGAATGGATCATCCGATCTCGTCAGAAAGTAATTACGGAGGCTGCACACTTCGCGATAATGCATGGTAAGCGCGCTTAAAAAGTCCCGCCCACCATGTTTCCGCGGCAAGTACAGCCTCATAATCGACGATCTCGGGTGATGCATCCTATGGGACGTCATAGTAGTGCGGACTTTTCTATCCAGGGCGTTAAGTTCAGTTTGAGTCCACCTAAGTATGCCAAGGTATATATGAGAACAGGCATGGCCAACCGTTATATGCGTGTGTCTTATTCACACCGGACAAAAGGCTGTTAAGCACTTTAGTCAAGCGTGCATAAAACATATCGCAAACTGACTGCTTCATACCCGTCTCATCGATACCGATGTTCTGTGACATACCCAGGTATCGGTATGTTTCAGCCTCAGAAGGGTCCTTATGTTGATGGGCATAGATAAATCTATGCCCTCAGAGTTAACAACCCTTCCCTTTCAACATGGAGGACCGCACACTTATCCGTCCCCAGCTCCATTCTAATAGAATTACTAAAATCACAAGTGATGTTTAGCAATTCCATAAGATGGGAGCGACTGAGGCGAATAATTTGAGATCATCCATATAGAAAGGTGGGTCACTTTTGTACCTCCTTTCCGAAGCTGAAATCCCTCCCAGAGTCCTCCAGTAAGGTACTGAGAGGTTCAGGAGAGGCAAAACCAGATTGGACTCAAACAATCGCCCTAGAAGATACCCTTCTTATCCTTATGTGGCTTTCCGCATCCGTCATCCGCTCGCCTAGATGACAAAGGATTGTATCCATTGCCCCATACACTGCCGAGAAGTCTCTAACTGTACAGTCAATCTTGTACAGCTCGAGGACCCTCTTTAGCCATGTATGGGGCACCGAGTCGAATGCCTTTTTATAAAAAAGGACTATTATTATTATTATTATTTACGCCAGGAGTAAAATACTCAATCAGCGATGGGCAGCAGTATCAAAAATGTGATTCATCTGGTACTGCAATTGTCAACCCGCCTGCCGTGACGATAAAGGCAAACCCGCTCTACAAGGGGACAGGCCCATGTACAGAAGTGGACATTTTCGGGCTAATAAATAAAAAGTATATTATATATAATTATTTAAAATAAAGTACATAGTCTAACTGGTAAAGAAAGTAAAGTCAGGCTCAGTTAGGCAACTTTACTTCCTTTACCAGGTACGTATATCCCGTTGCTAGGCTCAAGCCTCCTTCTTTAATTACTAAAAGGTTTTTAGTAATTAAAGAAGGAGGCGTGTGTTTGAGGACTTTAAGTGTGTCCGACGAGCACATGTCCAATTGTGTTGGTGTCAGCTGATATCGAACTCGGTTTGGTCGACAAGGGAGTTGTTATCCCTCTTCTGAGGTGTTTCGATGCAAATTAGCCTTCACGATACTTTATGCCAAATATAACTACCAACATGAGCGTGTTTAAAAGGTATTTACGAATTGTAAATTTAAATAATCCCTAAAGGATATAAGCTTCCTATTGTTACAAATAATCTATTAAACCAACCAACCGAAGAAAGCTTTCATATTAATTAATTCAAACAGTGTGTCGAGGTATTTGTTCTTCATTTTACTAAAAGGATTTGCTTAATGTCATAAATATTTATTAAAATGTTCTCTGAAATTTACTGTTTATTCTAAACATTTGTTTCAGATATCAAGTTTTTATTTTAAACACATTTTTTCGGTTGTGTTCCTAATAAGGTTTAATTTTCTTAATTTACAGTTGTAACACGTATACGTAAAATGTACGAGTAGGTAACTAATATAGACATCAGCAATTTCTTAAGTTTTAATAAAGCTTTTGTAATTTTTAATGTAATACTTCGCATATCAATAAAACTAACGCTTATTACAACGTTTATTGAATACATAACATCAACAAAATCGTCAAAATTTTTGTTATATCACAAAAAATCCAGTATTTTTGAACTCACTGTTGTATATTTTCCTTTCCAGGAATGCGCCAGCTGATAAATATTACTTGAAAGATGGCAAATATTTCGGAGGGGTAGGTAAATGCACGATGGATGCAGGTGGCTCAGGACCGTGCTTTGATGTATTCTTTGTTGGGGCCTAAGTTTGGTCGTGAACTTGTGATGAGCTGTAATGATGATCAAGATGATTATCACACTGATAGTCATGCTTCAGTTCATTTTGTTAGAGTTTCAAATAGATTTTACTTCCATTCGTCAGTCGTATCGAGCCCCAAACATTTAATAAAAGTAGTACAAAATATTTTCACAAAAGGACAAACGTGCGAACTGTTTAGGTAACGCAGCTCATGGACACCTGCAACAAAATTTAAACAAAGAAAGCCTCCCCTGAGGACTATTGTGAGTAAATTACTTTATACTCAAGAATACTCCACACCTTACAAAATGGAGCAATGGACAGGTACCAGAATACGCTCTATAAATTATCGGAAATGAAAAATTAAATTATGCGCATGCTATTAGTTTCTGTCACGCTCAGCGTCGCACTTGAATGCAATAGGTGTTCCGCAATGATAGATTGGCCAATTTCGTTTCCGAATTAAACATTAATGTTTGTAAACTATACTTTCATATTTTAGCTTTGGGCGTTTTATTAAATACTACAGCAATATTTCTTCGTGCGGAACATTAATCTGAGCTTATTATATGGGGTCGAATAAATTTTGTATTTTATGAAAATTGAGACTTCTTAA
The DNA here is from genome assembly GCA_029286625.1 of Parnassius orleans. Taxonomy (NCBI): domain Eukaryota; kingdom Metazoa; phylum Arthropoda; class Insecta; order Lepidoptera; family Papilionidae; genus Parnassius; species Parnassius orleans. The sequence continues at coordinate 50,716 of JAGSMP010000280.1, forward strand.
TTTTGTTTCTTGGAAATATCAGAACGTGGAAAACATTTTAATATTTCCATCTCCTATCTCATCAGTTTATTGCTGGATATGAGCCACTCCCCTGGAATATTTTGCTGTATTATGAATAACTCGTTTAGAGCTATGCTATATAGTTATATAGTTATTATGCGAAATTTGATAAAACGGATTTTAAAATTTACTATCAGTAACATATTATATGAATACATTGGTAAGTAAGACGACGTGTTAGCGAACTACACATGTCCCTATTTTATTTTAAATTCATGAAAGTTTCATTATGCAGTTTCCATTCACCGCCAAGTACATAGTAAATCAATACTTAAAATTGCAAATAAAAGGAAATCGAATAATTAAAAAGGAATCGAACTCGAATTTAAAAGCAAGCGTTTATTTCCTGGCCAACCGCAGCTAATACATTGGTATTTTAAAACACCACTGCGTAGGCCAAAAATCAGCTATTTGGTTTTTCTGTCAAAAAATCTCATTAGCAGCTCGAAGTCAAAAATTATAAGCACTTCACACCAGTGCCTCAAATAGCCCGTAAAGTCGTTGATCCTGCACCTGATCCCATTCCAGTTGCTGTCCCATCGGACTATGAGAGTGATTAAATAGAGACTTTACCTGTACACATAATAGCTTCTGAAGTCGGGGCTTAAAATAATTTCCACATGCATACCAATTATATAATATGATGTCAATATTACGCAATATGTCAATATAATATGACAGTACTCGTATGTTTCAATATTTTCATCCAACAGGTTTATATTCGTGAATATTTTTCTTCAACACCGAACATGCGGTGAATCTGAAATTGTAACTGCAAATACCAAGTATAGAGGTTCCAAAATGAGGTTTAACTAAGCGTAGTTTGTATTTTACACGAGCGCTCTACAATCTGCTCCGTCGGGATGATTTGCAAATTAAACCTCTAATTAGATGTAAAACTTAACCGTTTGAACGTGAATTTGTACGTATTGTATGAAGTAAGGTATACAATATTTTTAAAGATCTATGTTTTATGTACCGTGTAGTGGCGTGGCGGTGTAAGAACATCCGTCAGTCTATGTTCAGCAGTGAACTTTTGATAGGCTGTAATAGTAATGTTTTTTTTAATGAAAATGAGGGGACAAACGAGCACACAGTCCACCCGATGGTAAATGGTTACTGTGACCCATGGATATCTACATTTACTCTCGATTGAGATTGAAAATACAGATGGTACGTGGCATTCCACCTTTAATCACCCCTGAGGAATAAAGGTGGAATGCCACGTATCCAGTAAAAAGGGTCTCCTGTTCTCTACACTCACCGTACGAAACACAGCAACATTAAGATGCTATTTTACGCTTGTATTCTATTATGTTATGTTCTTCCCTGGTCGAACCGACCCATTTGCACTACAACCATAATATAGCTGCAGCATGGCTCTACCACGTAAATAATGGTATGGTATGGTTCAATGGGGCTCTTCACACTCCTCAGAGTATTTAGAAAAAGCTTCGGAAAGCTTCACGGCCTCTAATTATACTGGTGCTATATACGATTCAGTCCGGAACACAGCAATGCACGCACTGCTATTTGATGGTAGAAATAGTTGAGTTTGGTACCTACCTAAATGGACCCCTATGCAAAAAAGAAATCCTACCGCCTAGACGTTTCATTGGTGTCCAACACGTATGGGAATCGAAGCCGCGGCTACTGGGCACTGCACTACCGCGCTGTCAAATTGTGTTTTGCAAGTACCGTATTGGTAATATTTCAAATTGTGTTTTGCAAGTATCGTATTGGTACATTAAATGTCTACAACACAAAACTACTATAAAAGCCTATGACAACATGAAGACGAATTTCTCGTTATTAGAGAAATTCGTCTTCATGTTGTCAAAGAAAAATTTAGGCTAAGTCTAATTAGAGAAAATTAAGGCTGACTAATTTTTGTGACTCGTATTACACGATCGTGTAATACGAGTCACAAAAAACAAAAGAAAAACAAAATAAAAAAACAAAAGAAATACATGGAAACACACGTGCACTCACACACACACACACATACACGCGCGCGCGCGCGCACGCGCGCACACACACACGCACACAACCGCGTTTGTTAAACAGCGTAAACAGCGTTTGTTTCATTTTGAGATATACGAGTATAGTAGAAAATCGAGTTATAAACAAAAGTGATATTTAGTTTCATTGTCAATATTTGTTCTCGTTGTTTAATTGACACCATTCTAAAATAAAAATAAAAACAAAACTTTAAAATCTGCTCGATACTGGTTTAAAATGTATTCAAATCGCCTATCAAAGATTTTTTTGCTTGTTTTGTGAAACTAATAAAAATATCCTTGCAACGTAAACGAGTTTACAACGATTTTTACGATTTGTTTGGTCGTTTACTCATGTCGTACTATTGAAAATATATAAGTACATAAATGTTTAAAAAAATCTATCTATTCCGTTACAGCCTATAAATGTCTGCTGCTGAACATATTCCTTCCCCATACATTGCCTCAAAGAAGCGATTTTGCCATAGTTGCCATGCTTGGCAAGCATGTCAGCAACCGCAGTTTTTATTATTTGGAGTTGTTAATAGAAAGATGCTAAGATGCTGCTGCCCAACTCCTGTTTCAGTTTCATCATTCTTACACCGCAACTGCATAGTTGGTTTTATTGAATTATTGACAATATTTAAATATATTGTGGATCGAAACTACCTAATTTAATTTTACCTACCCTTGCAAATAACCGATTTTATTTCTCAAAAGTTCTGTTAGGCGAATGCAATTATGAAGAAAATAGTAATTTTAATACAACGTAAAAGGAGACTTCAAAGAGCTAAATACTAATACTACTAAAAAGAATAAAATTATTTTCACACATATTTAATAGAAATATTAAAACCTCGACTTCAGAAGACATTATGCGGAAAAGTATCTTTTTAGTTGTTTGAAGTTAGCTTTTAGCTTTAAAAAAAGTCTAATACTTTCCACTTAGGTGTGAAATGTTATTATATACAGAACCAGCCCTGAGATATAACCTATTTAATAAAAATAATCATTGAAATCGTTTCACAGTTAAACAATAAATATTAAATATTAAACGAAGATAGTGCGTAACATACATACAAAAAAACATAATATTATAGTCAAATTGAGAACCTAGTTTTACTCCATAGTGGCTGTTATAATATTATACAATCATCATAATATGAATTTTCATATTTTATATACTATATGCATATGCATGCATAAATTTTACTTAAAACCAGTGATTTTACGAATTATGTAGAATACGTTATTCACTTATGGTTTTGGGTTTGAATCCGCCATTCGACTATTGTCGTGAAGCTTTCCTAACTCAAGTAATTTGAGTTTACCAGAAGTGGTTAAAGGAAATATTAGTAATGTTAATAGCACTGCTAATATTTTAAAAAAGAACTTGTCAAAAACGAACACATACGAGCTAAATAACACGTTCCTTTCCACTTGCTATATTATGATAGTCTAGACCAACAAATAAAGCAAGACTAAACACTGCCTACATTTCAAGTGATGCAAAAACCAACCAAAAACCATGCTAATCTTATTGTAAGAACACGCACTCACGTACACATATGCATGTAAAATTTTTGCTTTCAGCATTGAACTTTTACGGGTAGATAAAGAAAAAAAGAAGAAAGATGTGTGCTTGAGTGTGTCATGAAGTTTAGCATGGTTTCCGCATTACTTGAAATGTACGAAGCGCTCCGTTTACCTTTCTATTTTGGTCTGAGGTTATAGCATGTAGAGCATCGCAACGCAATTCTGACAAGTGAATAAGAAAACAATGAGGTTTCACAACTACTTTCCTGAATATTAATAAATTTTCACAGTAGCTTCTTGATTAATGTTTGATAATTATGCGTTAATTGCAAGCAAACTTCGAAGATTATATTAATTGGCGCACCAATGTTACAAGCTTGATAGTAGTTATTAAAGATATTTTATCTTACCTTAAATACTGAGACAACGTGTTCGCGTTTAGCTGAATTATTTTATAATTTGTTTGTATTTTGGTGATTTTTAAAATATTTAAATTTAAGGTCTGGCACTAAATCTACTTAATATAGGATGAAATATTTTAATCCACATGAAACAATTCCTCATGTTTGTGTCATTAAAAAAAGGGGTTGAAAGTTTGTATGCAAGTCCATCATTTTTAGAGCTAGAAGCCTGAAACTTTGTTTTTAGGTTAACGATTAGAAAGAAACAACAACGTGTCCTATGGTTGTTGAAAATTCAACCCATAAGGGGGTGATAAAGTGGTTGAAAGTTTGTATGGGGAAACAAGATTAGTTAAACTATTTTATTCGAAACTTCACAGGAGTACTCCTATCAATAAATGAGTAAACAAGTGTTTCAGGCTCTTTCAGAATTCAACCCCTAAAAGGTGGAAAAGGGGTGACAAATTCTGAAAATCCACATGGGTATCTTTTTTATGGTTTATCGGGTCGCTGATTACGAAAACAACAACTATTTCAAAATCTAACGTAGCAGACGGGAAATACCTACCATCATCCCCTGTGGGGGTGCGATGTGGTTGAAATGTCAATATAGGTGTCGTTTTATGGTTTTTTGGGACGTTAATTATGAAAATGGCATCGATTATGGTTTGAAACCAACATGGATCGAAGGATGGATGAATGTATGTTTGTGTGTAAAAATCATTATGGGTTGGGTGAATTGGGTGTCATTTTTAAGGTTTACGGTCGTAAATAACATAAATGATATTGATAAATATTTTAAACTTCATTTATTACAATAGAATAGAATATACTTTTATTGCACAAAAACATAAAACAAAATAGACAAGAAGATTTATACAAAAAATTTGCACAAAATTACACCTGAACAAAAAAATACTAATTAAAAAATTAAAAAACAATGAAAGTAACAACCAAACCAAATATATTTTGTTACAAATTAATAAAATGGCAAACCAAAAGAAATACTTAGGTACCAACCTGTTTTGTATTGATCTTCAAGTTCCAATCCCTACCAATAGATGGCGTTGGTATTATTTTAGAACGCGGTAACGTTGTGTTTTTTCGAACTAATATAAAGTGAATGGTGAATGAGCGCTGCAACCTGTACCACATACGGTACCTATTCACTGTTAACGGATATTTTACTAGACTTCGACTTTGTTTGCTTGCTTACGGTTTAAGATTTGCTTCGTGTTTCGGATTAGTTGCTTGCTTTTGTCTTTCTTACAACCACTGTTCAAACTTGGCATTCGATTTGCTTTGTGATTAGGTATTGTTGATAGAAGTATTTTTTCTCACTGAAAAAATGACTACAGAAACTATTAATATTAAAGGAAAAATGGAAGAACACACTGTCGTCCCCATTATAGGTGACGGCGCCTGTTTGTTTACCATTTAATTGGAAGTATATTACCAGAAGCTGAACATGACGCTCAGTATCTTCAAATATATTTTGTAGGTGAAGATGATCGAGAAGCAAAGATTCGATGTTCTAAATTTCCTAACTTAAAGCCAAATTTAATCAAACAATTGCAGAATATGCTGCACCAAGTGAACCCGTATATAAAAGATTTGAAAATTGCCATTGATAAAGCCCTCCTTCAGAGTCATACAAAGTTGTCATACATGCTGATAAAAAACCACCAGAAGAACATAGAGGTAGGTACAATGCACCAACTACAAATGAAGTGACTTTAGTGTTAGTGGATCAACAATTTGGTCAAAAAGACATCATCCACGAGAGCCGAAGTAATTCAACATACCACAACGCGATCCTACAACTAAGTTGCCACTTAATAAAACTGTCTCTTCTGCAAGTTTCTATTCGTATAGAATAATGATTTAAGAAGGAGAAGATAACTATTTAGTCAACTATCGTGCCCTTTTTAGTCAATATTTGGTGGATGAATACGCCAAAACAGAAACATTAAGATTAAATTATATCAAAAAATAATCAAGCTAAATTACGTGCTGGTAGTTACATCCATTTAAAAGATGCTATTGGACGACCAGACGCAGAAGCCAACCAAATAGGACAAATGGTTGTCCTTCCATCATCTTTACGGGGGGACCTAGGTATATGCACGAAAGAACACAGGACGCTGTGACCTATGTTAGGAATTACGGCCGGCCTGATCTTTTTATCACTTTCACATGCAATCCTCCCTGGGACGAGATAAAAGAGCAATTGCTTCAAGGACAACAATCTCATGATAGACATGATATAATTTCGAGGGTGTATCGACTAAAAGTGAAATGATCATGAACTTATTGACAAAGGGCAAAATATTTGGTGAAGTGCGATGCTATATGTACTCAACGGAATGGCAAAAGAGAGGTCTTCAACATATTCGTATTCTTTTATGGCTTCACAAACGTATTACTCCGGATAAAATCGACAATATCATTTGTGATGAAATACCGGATCCTAAACGTGACCCAGAGCTTCACGAAATCGTTAAATGTAATATGATACATGGTCCATGTGAAACCTTAAATCGAAGGTCACCATGTATGAAAAATAACATGTGCAGTAAACGATACCCCAGGGCTCTCATAAGGGAAACTCAAACTGGTGAAGACGATTACCCTTAGTACAAGAGACGTTTATTAGATGACGGTGGGTTCTCTGTTGATATCAAAGGCACAACCATAGATAATCGCTGGGTAGTCCCTTATAAACCAGTATTATTAAAAACATTTAACGCTCACTTAAATGTGTAATATTGTCATTCGGTGAAATTAATAAATTATGTCTGTAAATACGTAAATAAAGGTTCAGACTAGGCATATTTTGCTTTAGAGAATGAGAAGGATGAAGTTAAAACCTACACAAGTGGAAGATATATAAGTTCATCAGAGGCAGTATGGCGAATCCTTGAATTTTCCATTCATTAGCTTTTCCCTCCCGTAGTCCACCTCGCTGTTCATTTGGAAAATGGACAAAGGGTTTATTTTAATGAGCAAAATTTGTGTGAAAGAGTGAATATTCCTCCAACAACCACACTCCTATCCTTTTTCGATTTGTGTAAAGTGTATAACTTTGCAAAAAAATTGCTCTACCTAGAAGTACCTACGTTTACTACGTACGTTTGGGATAGAAGAAAGTTCCAAAGGACAAAGAGAGGAGCAAACGTTGAAGGCTGGCCAGGGGTCAAAAAAGAGCACGTTCTGAGCAGGGTTTATACTGTGCATCCGAATAATACAGAATGCTATCACCTTCGCGTGCTTCTTCATGAGATCCGGGGCCCAATTTCGTTTGAAGCGTTAAAAACTGTAGATGTTCATGTATATTCCACGTTCCAATCAGAGTGCAAAGCTCTCGGCTTGCTTAAAGATGATCATCATTTGTTCGCAGCAATGGAAGAGGCAGCACTTTGCCAATCACCGCAAATGATTCGGGATCTTTTTACGATTATTTTAGTGTTCTGCCAAGTATCAGACACTTTAAGCCTTTGGGAGAAATTCAAAGAATACCTATCTGAAGATTTTAAAAGGTAATTAGAAAGACAGGGATATGTGGATGTAGAGCACATAACAGATGTGGTATTTAAAAAATGCCTTTCGGTAATAGAAGATGCCGTATTAGCGGTGGGTGGTTGGCTACTAAAAGAGTATGGGTTACCTCAGCCAAGCAAAGAACAACAATTTGAAAATAGAGAGTTTCTTAAAGAGACAAGTTACGACTTAGCATCATTAGAAAACACAGTTAAAAATAATGAAGGATCACTGAATGACAAACATAAAGCAGTTTACAATCAAATTAACACAAAAATTGAATCAAATGAGGGTGGAATATTTTTTTAGATGCTGCCGGTGGAACAGGCAAAACATTCATCATAAATTTGCTATTAAGTGTGGGATGAAATAACCATTGCTCATAAGGGTGGCGTAGAGGCTTTAAACAGAATTCTACAATAAAAAGTTAATGGGTAGTGTATCGGTTTTGCTGGCTGGAGATTTTAGACAGACTCTTCCAGTAGTGCCAAAAGGAACTAGAGCAGATGAAGTTAAGGCGTGTCTTAAGAGATCCACGTTACGGCCTCTAAGCGGGTATACTTAGGAGAAAAAGAGTCTGCTAGTGGATTTTCGAATCTCCTACTTGAAATCGGCAACGGTGATTACCTGATAAATGACGGAATGACAACCATCCCTGGTAATTTGTGCACAGTTGTATTTACGTTACAGGAGTTAATATCCAAAATTTACCCAGATATTGCTCATATCCACGATAAACCAATGGAATGGTTGTGTGAACGTGCCGTACTAACCCCGAAAAACGATCAAGCAGCGGCAATTGACGATATACTGTTAATGTTTTTTGAGGGGGAAGAAATGGTGTACACGTCAATAGATTCTGTGGTCAACACAGATGACGCAAGTAACTACCCTGTCGAATTTCTTAATTCACTGAAACCATCGGGTCTTCCACATCATAAGCTTATTCTGCGTGGGCACTCTGTGTAAAGTTGTTGCGAAATTTAAAACCTCCTCAACTGTGCAACGGAACCAGACTAAAGTAAAAGCGTTACATCGCAATGTAGTAGAAGCCACAATTACAACTGCATGTGCGCAAGGGGAAAATGTATTTGTACCAAGAATTCCCTTGATCCCGAATGATCTTCCCTTTGAATTCCAACGAATACAGTTTCCCCTCAAAGTCTGCTTTGCAATGACCATAAACAAATCACAAGGGCAGACATTAATATTTGCGGGTATAGACTTGAGAGGAAATTGTTTTTCATGCGGACAATTCTATGTGGCTTGCTCACGCGTAAGCTCGCCCAGTAGTCTGGTAATTTTGGCACACAGTATAGATTAGCAAAAAAATGTGGTGTATAAAGAAGTTTTGTAGTTTACTAGCTTTTGCCCGCGACATCGAGTTATAACCAGTAGACAAGTACCAGTAGACTCTTTTTCACACATGGGCGCGATATAACCGAACTCCACGCGGACGAAGTCGCGGGAAAAGCTAGTGACCATATAAGACGCTTTAAATTTAGGGAAAATTTAGGATTAGATATTCCAGAAGCAATGAATTTAAAGTCAATTGATTTTTTCTATATACTTTATTTATTTATATTGTAAGAAAAAAATAGTACCAAAGACATATATGTAGCAAACAAAAGTAAAATTATAGTCGAGAGTAAACGATGAGAAGAAAAAAAATATTCCTGAGACGAGAAAATGTATCTAAATAATATTACACTTGGATATTATTCGCCTCAATCCATTGGCTGATAGGTACTGGAAGAAGATCTCTGCTGCGACTTCAGACTGTTTGATATGACAAATAATTCTTTAGCTTTTCTAGATATGTTAGTAATTCGGAATCCTGATAATACCTTGAGCCACACTATGTATAGAAAAAAGATATTTAGATGGTGATTCTCACCACCATCCTTCACAGTTAGCTACCGTGGGTAAATCTTTGTTTCAGAAAGCACGAGGGATCTCCAACACGTCAAGCAAGTTTTGTATGACAACAAATTTCGGGTTCCGCGCCTACGTCACAGTGAACGAGTGAAGCCGGCCACAGTCGAGGGTGTGCCTGCTGTACTGCCATATTTCAGAGGTGTTACTGACAAGATTGGCTACATCTTGAAGCGTGCTTCCATTAAAACATACTTCAAGCCGCCGGAGAAGATTAGTCAGTTTTTACCATCAGTCAAGTGTAATTTCCCTCTGCAAGATGCAGGAGTGTAAAAACTAGATTGTGAATGTGGTATCTCTTACATAAGACTTACTAAAAGATCAATAAAAACCCGCGTTAAAGAACACATAACTGATGTGAAGAATCGACGCTCCGGTAAGTCTGCAGTCTGTGAACACGTACAGGATCGCCCCCGCCACAACATCAGATTTGATAGACCACAAATCCTCGTAAAAGAACACCGATTTCTTCCAAGGATGATTTGCGAGGCTATTGAAATCAAGAAAACATCCTAATTTCAATAGTGAAGATGGCTTGGTGCTACCATCTGCTTGAGATCCTATATTTAATAAAATTAAATCGGAACCTAAGCATACAACTGCAAGACTTCAAGATACTATAAGTTCATACTGCGTAGATCGGAACAAAAATTAATAATTTTGGAACGAAATTCGTTATCGGACGGTACTGATTTGATGGATGGGGGCTAGGCGACAAAAAGTGTAAGATTTTTCCGTCACGACACCTTTTGACCTAGTGTAGAAGGCCTAGGCGCCTATAAGGAAGCGAGATGGAATAATATCCATCTCCCTCGCACTTTTTCTTATCTTGCCATGAACGAAATATTATTTTAAATGACGCTTCATTTTAATAGACGCTAGTAATTCATTTATTTGTATTTGTTAATCAATAATATAATACGTTTATCAATAATAATATACTACGAAAGGAACTTCGTTCCAGCTGAGTGTTCCACGACACTCACGCATGTTTTTAGCCGTAGTTAACTATGACTTTGGGATGTCAAACACCTCTCTCTCCGTGACCATGGGTGCTGTAAAGTGCTCGAAGCGTCGGAAATATAAAAAAATAATTTAATATACGAGTACGTGATAAAATCTATAAAAACGAGTTTTATTTAAATGTGTAGTGTTCACGTAAATAAAAGAAATCATTATGTGTTAAATATTCTCATTGTAAAAATTATTATATTATTTAACGTTGAAAGCAGCGGTTTAGTTAAAACTTCTTGTACTATTATTTATTCTGTGTTAAAACTTAGACAAAGACTCTCGAATTTAGAGTTTAGGGACACAGTACACTAGTCAATTCATTTACCTATGCCGACAACTACGCGCGGATACGTTTACATACCAATATTTATGTATTTTATATATATTATGCATATATTACGAGTATATTGATTTCTTATGTTTACGCGAATACTACACATTGAATAAAACTATTTTTACAGGTTTTATTGCGTTTAATTTACTTATTTTTAATTTTTTATATTAGACGTTGACGTCGGAAATTAAAATAAGTAAATTAAACGCGATAAAATCCGTAAAAATAGTTTTATTCAATTATGCATATATTATTATTATTTTTGGGGTATTTATAGAGTATTCTCATCTGGTAGGGCTAAATAAATATATAAAAGGAAATAATAAATAAAAATAAATATATATTTAATATACTAACATAAATAAATAAATAAATAATACATAAATAAATAAAATCCCAACCAGATGGAAGCTCTCGGCAGGGGAGACCAAACGGCCGAAGGTTAGGGGGAAAGGGAAAGAAACCGGCGGACGATGCGGGCGGTATCAAGGAGCACCGCCTTCTGCATTTGAGCCCGGAGCGGTCCGTCACGGAGTCCCAGTCGCCTCAAATTATTATTATTATTATTATTATTATTTACTTTTGAAAATGCTAGAAGCCCATTATTCATTAAAAACGGAAAAACTGAATGTAATGTTTTTGTATATTAAAATAATTATTCCGGCATTCAACGAGTTAAGGTATCTTACAATAAAGATTAAATAAATAAATGTAGCTTCTGAAACAATGCAACCAAAAACAAAGTGTTTAATGTACAGCTACACGTTTTTTCTGGTTTGTGTATTTGTATAATGTAATTACGCTTAAAAATAAATATATAATAAATCACTGTTTTAGAGAAAGAGATCCTATTTTTGTTTAATTAAACTTCTTACAGCTTACTCAGTAAAATCATCATCATCATCATTACAGCCCTTCACAAGTCCACTGCTGAACATAGGCGTCCCCCACGGAATGCCACAAAGCACGGTCCCGAGCCACCTGCATCCATTGACTTCCTGCATGTCTTACCAGGTCGTCACTCCATCTAGTGGGGGGACGCCCTACACTTCGCCTGCCGGTACGAGGCTGCCACTCGAGAACCTTTCTTCCCCATTGGTTGTCGGTTCTTCGAGCTATATGGCCGGCCCATTGCCACTTCAGCTTACTAATCCTTTAGGCTATGTCGGCTACTCTGGTTCTACTGCGGATATCCTCATTTCTAAGTTTATCACGCAGAGAAACTCCGAGCATAGCCCTCTCCATAGCTCGCTGAGCGACCTTGAGCTTCCTCATACGGCTAGCAGTGAAAGACCAGGTCTCAGTTCCATATGTCATCACTGGCAACACGCACTGGTTGTACAATTTAGTTTTGAGGTTTTGAGGTATGCCTGACGAAAAGATGGGTCGTAATCTCCCGAACGCTACCCAACCGAGTTGAATCCGTCGATTGACCTCTCGGTCGAAGTTGGACTTACCTAGTCGGACTATTTGTCCTAGGTAAACATATTCGTCAACAACTTGGAGCTTAGTGCTCCCAACAACTACCGGCATAGGTGTGGCATGGACATTAAACATGATTTTTGTTTTGTCCATGTTCATCTTGAGACCTATCCGTCGGGTGACACTATTGAGGTCAATGAGCATAGTGCTTAGGTCCTCCAGCGATTCTGCCAAAAGGACTATATCGTCGGCAAATCGAAGGTGAGTGATGTACTCGCCATTGACGTTAATACCGTATCCTTTCCAGTCCAGTAGCTTGAAAACGTCTTCCAATGCAGCGGTGAAGAGTTTCGGGGATATTAAGTCACCCTGTCTTACACCTCTCTGCAGTTGGATAGGTTTCGTGCTCTGGTTCTGTACTCGGATAGCCATCGTAGCCCTACTGTACAAACACTTCAGCACTTTGGTATATGGTACCGCTGAAGGGACTGCAGCAACGCCCAAATTTCGACGGAATCAAAGGCTTTCTCATAGTCCAAATACGCAAGGCAAAGTGGCAGATTTTACTCTTCGGTCTTGTGTACAATTTGCCGAAGGGTATGTATGTGGTCTATGGTGCTAAAGCCTTTTCGGAAACCAGCTTATTAGGGAGGCTGAAAGTCATCGAGTCTGCATGCGAGACGATTCGTAATGACTCTCGAAAACAGCACGTAGACGCGGCTTAGAAGGGAAATCGGTCTGTAGTTCTTCAAGAGAGCGTTGTCGCCTTTCTTGAAGAACAAGACTACCGCACTTCTGCTCCACGCCTCCGGTGTAATGCCACCATGGAGGACGGAATTAAAGAGCTTCTGAAGGACTTCAAGTACCGGATTTCCACCGCTTTCAGAAGCTCCGCTTTAATTCCATCCTCGCCTGGGGCCTTGCCGTTTTTATGTTGCTGGAGAGCCATTCTAATATCGCTCAGACTGACGTCCGGGATATCATCGGTATAGTGTCGGATAAGACTTGCTCTTGGATCGTTACTCACACTTGCATGTGGCTTCAATGATGACGTGTACCGTGAGCTGCCTGCCCATAGAACCTCTCAATATCACTCAAAATCTCAGGTGTCTCGGAAACGATGCTGCCACATTCGGTCTTCAGCTTCGACAGTTGGCTCTTTCTGGCAGACAGATCTCTGGCAAAGACTTTGGAGCCCTGGTTCCGCTCGATCGCTTCTTCAATACGAGCTGTATGCAAGTCCCAGTTCAGTTGCCTGTATGCTGTCAAACCTGCTGAAGACTGCAGCTTCATCTCGCGTCTAACAACCATGAGATTAAGAGTGTGATCGGAGAGTTTTTGTGTTCTTCTGCGACGGGTCTTACAGAACATAGCTCCGACCGCATGGACAGTTTCCACAAGCTTGTCATTCATATCGTCCACTTCATTGCAATCTTCTAGGCACTGAAAACGATTTGAATGAGACCGAAGTGAGTCAGTGAGGCTGAGGCAGTCTATTTAGTAAAATAAATTATTACAAGGCTGCTCAAAACACCGAAAATTTCGGGATTTCTACGCCGAAAAAATTAATTATAACTAAACAAATGAAAATTAAACTGCCCACCCACATTAAAGATGAAGAGATAAAAAAATTGATTGAGTTAAGCGATTGATATTTTCAAAAGTTTTCGTGTTAACCACTATATGCGGACTTGATAAATCTACATTATAAGCCACTAAAACCAAAATTGCAATTAATAGATTTAAAAAAATATATTGATAAGTTCAACAATTATTTATCTTTCTGACAGTGTGCTTTTTATATCATTTATATGTTCAATATGATTGTTAGATACGATTTTATGCGACAAAACGTTGGAATCTTGATTTTTAGGCGCTAGTAGAACATACTTACGCGCTTTGCGCTTAAGGCATGCAATTATAATACAGTCTTACTTCCCGCGTTATAGTGCCAAGAATGTTGTCTGCGTTTCCTCGCTATATGGATATTTGAGCGAGAAAAGAACCAGCCCTCTTATCACCAGCAGTGACGACGAGTCACGGATATAGTTCCTTAAGGCCACGGGCCGATAGTTTACAGCAAATGGCAAAAATAGGTAGTCATCTCTCATATACTCATATGTATTTGCGCCATTTGCTTAATTCAGCTGGCTCTGATGCCGCTTCGGTTCTTAACGAGGTACCCCTGAGATGAGAGGCTGCCAAAGTGTCTGCGCAAGTAGCAACCCACACTAGGGCTTTACTTCTATCGCAAGGGTCCAAAGCCATACCGTCAGGTCTCCTGCCTAAACCGAAAGAACTTTATAGAAACAAGACCTCTTCGGAAAACATCCTTCAAAGAACTGTAACGGGATAGCCTACCAGCTATTTTCCTACATGAAAATCCGTGGAGCCTAAACAACGTTCTACCGACGCTGTTACCACAAAGCACTGATAAGGTTGACAAATCGCTGCTCCTAGTCGGATTGGGTTATTCCGTTTATCCACCTTAACAGCCACCCTAAGGTAAAATAAGTTAAATATATTCTGTATTATTAGTGTGATAAGGCAGTATACAACTCAGGGTGGATTTTTTAGGAAGGATAAACGGAATATCCGTCGGATGCCTACGGCTATGCGTAAGATTACCCAATCAAGAAATGTGCAAAGATTACTTGATGGTAAAGCGAAATAATTAGAAAGCGGGCCTGATCTTGTTTACTATGGAAATTATGTAACAAATCTACTTATATTCTTATCTTTATATTTTTTAAAGAATAATAGTAACATTATACCCATAATTCAATTTTCCACTCCAAATGTATAACTGAGTCTACATTTTCCTTATTTTGTTTGCTTGCTAGAATTTTAGTTATTTTTACCTTAAACAGCGGTAAATCTATTGTTGTGTTTCGGTGTAGGTTTGAAATCATTACGGGCTGTGAGACAGGGGTAACAATATCTGTAGCTATCATATTTATTTGAAGTTAGTTGTATAATGTGTCTTTGGCCAGCTGTACCACAAACTCACCGTCAAATTGATTGTCAACTCGTTAAGAAATTATTTTAATACTATACAAACAGCTTCATTACATATTTATCCAAGATCTAATAAATTGTCATTTAATCAATTGCGCGAGTTAGCATGTTGACAATGAGGATGTGTTGTGTACTATCTTTCTTTCTACATATTTAAAACAAGTTCGCAGTATATCTACTGTCCGTAAAAATGCGTTGACTTTGAAAACCACTGAACATACATGCAGATTTAACAGTTGTGTATCGAATTTCTTCCGAAAACCTTCATATACCCAAACTTAATCAATATCATGGCTATGTTGTCTGGTATAAAGAGAATAGAAAATAAAACTTTGTTTAATCTCTTTTGACATGTAAAATTGGAGATACAGCTAGATTTCTCTATTGTTTGAAGCTCCATTCATACCAGACTGTATTTGGACTAAATGGAACTAATAACTCCATGCCTTCATGTCTTGTACAACCTTATTTTTACTTATATAACCAGTGCTACAATACCGCCTGAAGGTTAGTGGTAATGAAACTTTTGATGAAAAATCGCACTGTCTTAGCGTAAGAATAGTCTACGCACCTTCGATACACCGATATTCTAATCAGACGGAAAGACAGATGTCGGCAAATTATTCCACCAATTTGCTCAACGATTTACCGAAGGCAAAGAAACCCGTTTGGTTCGATTGCTTGGAATATCGATAATAAATGGGTGAATGTCCGCAGACTGCCTGGTAGTCCGATGGTGGAAGGGAGGGGGGGGGGAGGGGAGAGGATTATGGCATTCGAAAGATGCTAGAATAAACATCTCAAACTTGATAGACTGTAAATATACGAAGGAACAATATCTGGGGTAAATATCACACTTTTATAAAACTTCAATCAAATCTGGTTGGAATTCACCCCCAGGAGCAGTTTTTCATCTAATAAAATTAATGAAATAAGTTTGATATAACTTGTGAAGTACAAAAATTATGGTGTGTTTTAAGATTTATGTTAATAATTGCATGTTTATTTATTGTGTAGAGTATAATATAACAGAAAATTAATAGAAAGTTTAATGATTTTGAGAAAAATGTTCAAGTGACTAGAGCGAGCAGATAAAACTTTTCCTTCTGCTGAGTTTAGCACAAAATGCAAAAGAAAATAAAACAGGAAAAGACAAGAGATAATGAGTTTAATAATGCTCAAACATAAAATAAACATTAAAATATTTAAATAAAACACATATTTTATACATCTCAGTGTCACCACCACTACTTCAAAGCAGGCCAGGAAAAAGAAATGTTATTTGGGAGGGAGGACTTCAAGTACTTTCCACTTTTTAATTTTATATAATTATGCACGCCGCACAAGCTTAATATACGCATCTATTTTCATTAAAGTTTGATGTTTGATTGATTGTAATAGTATATACACGTTTCTATCAAGAGGATCATATTTTCATTTCATGAGTAACAAATTTGATCTTTCGAGCTTGGTGCAGCACAAGTAATCGCAACCAGAGAAAGTCGAGAGTAATCGAGACAAGCACCGAATAAAATCAATGAGACCAGCATACTTGTAAGTCAGTCAACTCAATCATTCTTTTATACTTTATCCAGCCCAGTTATCAATCCGATCTAACAATCCTCAAACTGACTTCATTTACAATACCTGTATTTATTTACGATAACGTAGCAACAGAAAAAGTACTAAAATAGGAATTGACGATTCCATACAGTCTGGGCAACAAATTTCCGGCGTGCGGCAATATTTTTCGTCCGTTTTGAAAAAAAAATTGTCTATTGCAAAAAGCTGCTAGAAAGATAGCAGCTTTTTGCAATTGTTTCAGAGTTGGATAGGAAAATTAAGTAATAGGTTCTTTTATAAATACATAATGATACTGTGAATAAACTTTTATTAAAATATTTTTATTATAAACTCCCATTTCACCACTACATTATATATAAAAGTTTAAAAGAATAAAATATAATAAATAAACGAAAAAAGACCTAAACGCCTTTTTAACTGAGTTGAAAAAACGAAGAGTTTCTTTTAGTCGACACGTATGTTTTTTTTTGTATTTTAATTACACTACTTTTAATAAACAGGTTATATATACTTCAGGGAAAATTTAACCTCTAAGGACGGATAAACAGCGGCTTTTCTTTCGTGAGGGTAGGCGTTTAAAGCAACACATATTTTATATCGTTCTATTTATTTTTAATTAAAATTATAATATTTACTGGATTTATTTAAATTTTTATTGTAATTTATGTACATGTGAGTGACACTACTAACCAGCAAAAGAAATCCTTGTGATAATTTCAATTTATTTCATTATCCACTTAAAAGTGACAGCGTGGACTCATTGAAGCAATCATTTTCTGCAATGTCTGAGATGTTTTACACGAAAATGGACAAATTTCCGCAAGATTTGCAAAAAAACTCAGCAGGCAAGACCTCTGATGCTGACTTCGAGTCTTTTAAAACTTTTATTATGGCCGTATTAAATACTTTGCAGCAGCAAATGGAGTTTTTAAGGCTGGAAATGGATCGCCAGGAAATGTGGAGAAGGCGTCAGATGCTACTCTTGCATGGCATGCCAGAGGCTAAGACGGAGGACCTTACTGCGAGCGTCACTTCATTGATTGCGGAGCAATTAGACTTGTCAAATTTTCTAGCTCCAGCATCAAGGGCAGTTATCGCCTGGGCCGTCCTGCTGACAACAGACCCAGGCCTGTTATTGTGAAGTTCACTGAAGTGGCAGTCCGTAACAAAGTGTGGTTTGCGAAAACTAAATTCAAAGGCACAGATATTACTCAGTCTGAGTTTTTGACAAAGTCTCGGCATGCTGTATTTCTGGAAGCTCGGAAGCGGTTTGGAATCACTAAGTGTTGGACGAGCGATACGATGAGCTAAGATAAGATGATTTATTTATGATTTATTTTGATGGATACATATACATTATTGGCTCGGATGGGACCCATCACCAAATGAAATGTTTGCGCGAGCTTGAGAGCATTCCCGGAGGGTCAAAGTCAGCAAATATAGCAAAATTGCAGGTTCAAAGTTCTG
Source organism: Parnassius orleans (assembly GCA_029286625.1). NCBI lineage: Eukaryota > Metazoa > Arthropoda > Insecta > Lepidoptera > Papilionidae > Parnassius > Parnassius orleans. Next base: position 69,027 of record JAGSMP010000280.1, read on the forward strand.
CACAGGCGGCTAAAAGCCCGGTGCCTGGATTACCTCTTCCCCATTCAAGGCGAGTGGTTGAAGAAATAAGATAATATTTAAATTAGATTTTTAGTTTGTTGTTCAAATGTAGTGTTCGTTGTGTGCAAGCAATTTTTTTCACAATTCATTCACGTAGTGATTAAATAAACTTATAATAATAATTTATGTAGTAATAACATTTTACTCATAGATTACAGAACACTATTATAATTCCTTGCTTCACTCGTTGCCTTACCAGAATATTCTTAGCATGCATTTTTTACATTATAACATTAACTTGTTTTTACATTCGGTAACATGTTAATGTGCCTTGGAGAATCTCATAAGGCCACGGAGGATTTAGATCGGTAAGCTGTTTCATACCTATTTTTTTTAATAACTTAGTACTGAACTGATCTGAATAGGTACATAACTGAATACATCAGAAAAATAAACATACCTACACGGTGGATAAAAAAGCATGACTCGATCCTTAACATTTCATTTAAGTAAATTTTTCATTAGCGGGGAATCGAACCAGGTATTTGGTTTAATTAACACGTGAATTCGAATTAAATTGGCTAAGTTGAGACAAGCGCAGTGGCAAAATAGTAGGTTAAGTAGATAAGTTAGGTATTTAGACAAGTGTTGTAAATTATTAGGTATTGGTACGATCGCTAGCTGTGGGCCGCGCGAATTCGGCGTCCGCGCGAATATTGACCCTAGTCAGCTGATTTAAATTCCACTGCTGGTTTTATGTTTAAGTATTTTCATGATTTTTTTCATGAAATTATCGTTTCATTTAGTTGTACTAACATGATGGAGCGTGAATAAAGCTAATAAAACATTGTGAAAAGATGATTTTTTTCCTCGGGATCGATTTTCTTTCTGACCCATCATCAAAGGTATCGTTAGTAATATCGTCTGTCTTCGTTTTCGGGAGCGTTTCACAAACACCCTGTACATAATGTTTCGCAGATCGAAGTAATGACTTTATAATATTATACTTTATTTAACAACTCGAAATTTAGATTGTAGCCTAACGGTTTGGGTTATTAGTTTGCTTTCCACTCCGATAAGTTCACTGTCTAGTTTGGAAATCCGGACCTATACAGAGAACACGGAACCTGGATGTAAGTCTGGATGTAGGTGTTTAAATTTATATATACTTCCGGGTTCAATTCCAAATTAACTTTGAACATTCCCATCTCTACCGGTAATTCTTGTGGGAAAGTATCGCTCACTTGCTGCCGCAGCTGAAAGTCTCGTAGTTATGTACACACTAAACAGAGTAATACTCGGTTCTGTGTAACTCGGTTAAACTTGTACTCGTCGCTACTTCAGCTTAGTAAAGTAAACCACTAGTATAGTCAGTATCGGACAAGCCAAAATTCAATAGTAGACTGTAATAATTATTATGAAAATAAATTATTTACATATTGAAAATTTCTTTACTAATTAAAAACTAAAATTGTATTTACAAATCATATGTCAGTATTTTAGCAGACATATTTAGTACTGTTGTTTTTTTTTTTAAAAACGTTACCCCCACACTAGGATTTTCTCCTGTATCGTGGAGGCAGTTTCCAAACACAAATTGCACAAGGACAAACGTCCAGACCCGGAACAATTATTTGTAGGCCATACAAATACTTGTTCCGTGCGGGATTCGAACCCGCGGCCCTCAGCGCAGCAACTCATTGCTAAGCCACTGCGCCACGGAGCCGTCATGTTTATTAAATATTTATTAAATCATGTTTAATAAATATTGTTTAAATTTATAGCAATTATCGTAATCGAAGTCAAAGTCAAAATCTTTATTTGCAGAATAAAATGTTTAGGTAATACATGTATTTATTATTAGAGTAAGTTACAATAATATTCTACCGGGAGTTGTACCGTTATGTAAATATATATCTTAAAATAATCAAATTAAATTGTACATCATTTCAAAAGCTTGAATAAATTACATAATACATTAAATAATATTGTAATCTAATAAACTTCCTTAACACTATAATAACACTTGCCAAGAAGCCATTTATTAATATCAATTTTAAATTTATTCAAAGGAATGTATCTTTTAAGTTATTGGGTAATTTATTTTATATTTTAATAGCCATCATAGGAGCACTGTTTGCATTAAATCTAGAGCTGAATTTGGGATAAAATAATCTATTTTTATGCCTTGTTTGCCTTTCGAGAGATTCAGCGTGGGTTTTGAAGTAATTCGGGTGTCGCTTTACAAAAATACATATTTCTCGAATATACATGCAAAGGCAATACGCGTATCTTTTTGAACAAGGGCTTGCAGCTCAAGAAACCACGCACCACATACCGCTTGCACACATTTCTTTTGTAATTTAAACGCTCTAATCACATCAACAGAATTCCCCCACAAAGGCAGACCATATAATAATACTGACGACACATAACCGTGATAAGCAGCTAGGGCTGCTTTTTGTGATATTGTTTTTCTCAATCTTTTTAGAGCATATACAAACCAGTTTAATTTTGTACAAACCTGGTCAATGTGAGGCTTCCATTTTAAATTTTTGTCAATTTTTATACCTAAAAACATAACTAATTAAACATATTCTATCTTCAAATTTTCATATTTTATATTCATATTTATAGGTTCAATTTTGTAATTTCCAATTTGTATTATTTTTGTTTTGTCAATATTAAGTAAAAGATTATTTGAATTAAGCCATGTCACAATAGTATTAATAGAATTATTTATTTCGGTTTCATATATGTCATTTTTGGTGCATTTAAATATAAAAGTTGTGTCGTCAGCAAACAAGATGCATTTATGCTTGGTTATTTTAGGCAAGTCATTAATATATAGCAAGAAGATTAAAGATCCTAAAATACTTCCCTGAGGGATACCACGGTCTTTAGATCTAAACTGTGAACGATGTAGTTCTTTGGTAAATATGCTGTCTTTCCGTGCTTGCGTTAGCCGAGTGATTTCTGTGCATTGTTTTCGGCCTTGCAAGTAACTGCTTAGCCATGTGTAAGCCACACCTCTTATCCCGTAACTTTCAATTTTGTTTAATGCATAGAGCTAAAAAAATTTAGCTCTATGCAGCCTCTTAATATGGAAATACCTCGGGATTCAGATTTTAAAAGTTTTTATGCTTAGATACTGAAAAATATAATATAATATTATTACTATTCCGTGTGAGACAACCTTTATTTTTATATACATATTCCCATCACACGATTTTTATAGCTGGTTAGAAAAATAATATTTACGTGAAATCTTTCACAGGGTAAATTTCTTTTTTTTTTTCTTTTCTTAGCCAGCGCTAACTACAATTAAACCTGATGGTAAAGTGGTTATGTAGCCTAAGATGGTGAAGCGCACAGACTTAACAAAAGCGTATTCACTCTTGCCTAATAGTAGTAGGTAAGTATTATTTGCGACCTATTTGTGTGTGTGTGTGTGTGTGAGTGAGAAAAGCGTATGAGAATACGTGGAGAGGAATAAAGATTGAGTATTCGTAGTAAGTGACATTTGGCTTCATTATCATCATCGTTACAACCCTTCACAAGGCCTATACATATATACTATATAGATATAAATATAGGCCTTCCCAATCAATGCCACAAAGCATGGTCCTAAGCCACCTGCAACTATCGACTTCCTGCATATCTTACCATGTCTTCCCTCCATATAGTGGGAGGCTGCCCTGCACTTCCTTTTATACGTGGTAGAGCCATGCTGCAGCTATATTAGTAGTATAGTTGTAGCACGAATGGGTCGGCTCGACCGGGAAAGGACCACGCTCTCACAGAATACCAGCGTAAAATAGCAGCTTAATGCTGCTGTGTTTTGTATGGTGAGTGTAGAGAGCCAGAGACCCTTTTTACTGGAAAAGAGGCATTCCATCTTAGTCCTCACGGGTGACAACGCATCTACATTTTGATTATTTATTGGGGATAGATGTATATGTATATGGGTCACAGCAACCACCAACCATCAGGTGGACTGTGTGCTCGTTTGTCACCCTATCGTATAAAAAAACTTCGCTTACCGGTTCGAGGTGAGGTTGCCTCTCGAGAAAGTTTCTTCCTATTGTTTATCGGTTTTCCAAGCTACATGGCCAGCCCATTACCATTTCACTTTAACAATCCGTTGGGCTATTTTAGTTACTCTGGTTCTATTGCGGATATCCTCATTTCTAACTTTATCACGCAGAGAAACTTCTCTTCAATTTAAAAGTTTTATATTTTTCAGATGGTACATAAACACAAGAATTTCTTTATTTCTCTTTATGCACTTAGGGAAGTACCACTTTTATTTTATTTAAATTGTTTGATATAATTTTATAATAGTGTACCTAAATATTACCATCTGTATCTAGATTTCCCTCCCCAATAATCGATGCGCATCTACACGAGTTGTTGCTGAGAGAGTATTAAGTATGAAAGTTGTTTAGTAAAGGATATTCACTAAAAGTTTGTGCCTTTTGCGCAGTTTTAGTATTGATATTGATTTTGTATAGCAATGTACTCCTACTGCGAGGGATCGATAAACGAGGAATGGACTATGTTATGCACCCATTGTGGTGGAGCGTTTCATCACAGTTGTGTGGACCCGGCAAACAGTTATGATTTTTCAACTATCGATACAAACAACTGGACCTGTCCCACTTGTACAGCCAAAAAGCCAAAGGCGATTAAAGGTGACAATACTCCCATACGTTCGGGAGCATCGCAGGCAGCGGCAAATAATAACGTTACCCAACGTCTCAAAAAGAAAAAAACGGTTTCAGAACCTTCATCAAAGGTTCAAACCAGTGATACAGTTGGTCAAATCACAGTTTCTTCGCTTGAATTACGTAAATTAATTAGGCAGGAAATTAGACGGGTAATTATAGAATTACAGAAAGGTTTGGAAGTCAGCTTTGAGGACCTATTAAATGCGAAATTTAAGAAAATAGAAGATGAAATGGAGGAAGTCAAGAAATCAGTCTCGTTTATAAACAACAAATATGAAGAAATCAAGACTCAGTTGGTCAACCCAGAAAAGTCTTTAAAATCCATGGATGTTATATCGGCTGATATGGCTCAATTGAAGACTTCATTTAATAAATTGGAGAGTGAGAATAATAAAAGAGATCAGTAGGCCAGACGTTCAAATATTGAAATGTGTGGTGTTCCTGAAAAGAATAATGAGAACTTGATTAAAATCATAGAAAACTTGGCAAAAAAAGCTGATATACCATTTAACGGGTGCAAAAGCTACTAAACTACAAAACTTCTTTATACACCACATTTTTTGCTAATCTATTACTGTGTGCCAAAATTATCGGACTACTGGGCGAGCTTACTCATGATCAAGCCACATAGAATTGCCCGTGTGAAAAACAATTTTCTCTCAAGTCTATACCCGCAAATTTTAATGTCTGCCCTTGCGATTTGTTTATGGTCATTGCAAAGGAGACTTTGAGGGGAAACTCTATTCGTTTAAATTAAAAGGAAAGATCAATCGGGATCAAGGGAATTCTTGGTACAAATACAGTTTCCCCTTGCGCACATCTAGTTATAATTGTGGCTTCCACTACATTGCGATGTAACGCTTTTACTTTTAATCTGGTTCCGTTGCACAGTTGAGGAGGTTTTAAATTTCGCAACAACATAACAGGAGTGCCCACGCGCAGAATAAGCTTATAATGTGGAAGACCCGATGGTTTCAGTGAATTAAGAAATTCGACAGGGTAGTTAATTGCGTCATCTGTGTTGACCACAGAGTCTATTGATGTGTACACCATTTCTTCCCCCTCAAAATACATTAACAGTATATCGTTAATTGCCGCTGCTTGGTCGTTTTTCGGGGTTAATATGGCAGGTTCACACAACCATTCCATTGGCTTATCGTGGATATGAGCAATATCTGTGTAAATTTTGAATATTAACTCCTGTAACGTAAACACAACTGTGCTCAAATCATCAAGGATGGTTGTCGTTCCGTCATTTATCGAGTAATCACCGTTGCCGATTTGAAGTAGGAGATTCGCAAATCCACCAGCAGACTATTTTTCTCCTAAGTGTACCCGCATAGTTTTCGAGAGCTTGAGGATTTTAATTAGAGGCCATAAAGTGGATCTCTTAAGACACGCCTTAACTTCATCTGCTCTAGTTCTTTTTGGCACTACTGGTAGAGTCTGTCTAAAATCTCCTACCAGCAAAACAGTTACACCAACCATTAACTTTTTATTGCAGAGTTCTGTTTAAAGCCTCTACGCCACCCTTATGAGCCATGGTTATTTCATCCCACACTATCATTTTCGTATGTTTTAATACTTCAGCAAAATTAATTTGTTTCGATATATTACAAATGGGAGTATCAGCTGTTGTTAAATTGAGTGGTAACTTGAAGGTAGCATGAGAACTTCGTCCACCCTCAATTAGTGTAGCTGCGATCCCAGAAGAAGCCACAATAAGTAATTCCTCAGTACTTCTTTTTGCTAATAGCAAATTTATGAGGAATATTTTGCCTGTTCCACCGGCATCATCTATAAAGAATATTCCACCCTCATTTGATTCAATTTTTGTGTTGATATGATTATAAACTGCTGTTTGTTCATCATTCAGTGATTCTTCATTATTTTTAACTGTGTTTTCTAATGATGCTAAATCGTAACTTGTCTGTTTAAGAAACTCTCTATTTTCAAATTGTTGTTCTTTGCTTGGCTGAGGTAACCCATACTCTTTTAGTTGCCGATCACCCAACGCTAATACGGCATCTTCTATTACCGAAAGGCATTTGTTGCATACCACATCTTTTATGTGATCTACATCCACATCTTCCTGTCTTTCTAATTGGCCTTTAAAGTCTTCAGATAGGTATTCTTTGAATTTCTCCCAAAGGCTTAAAGGGCGGAACACTAAAATAATCGTAAAAAGATCCCGACTCATTTGCGGTGATTGGCAAAGTGCTGCCTCTTCCATTGCTGCGAACAAATGCTGATCATCTTCAAGCAAGCCGATAGCTTTGCACGTGTGTGATTGGAACGTGGAATTACATGACCATCTACAGTTTTTAACGCTTCAAAGAAAATTGGGCCCCGGATCTCACGAAGAAGCATGCGAAGGTGATAGCATTCTAGTATTATTCGTATGCACAGTATAAACCCTGCCCAAAACGTGCTTTTTTTGACCCCTGGCCAGCCTTCAACGTTTGCTCCTCTCTTTCTCAAAGTCTGCTTTGCAATGACCATAAACAAATCACAAGGGCAGACATTAAAATTTGCGGGTATAGACTTGAGAGAAAATTGTTTTTTACACGGGCAATTATATGCGGCTTGCTCACGAGTAAGCTCGTACAGTAATAGATTAGCAAAAAATGTGCTGTATAAAGAAGTTTTGTAGTTTACTAGCTTTTGCCCGCGACATCCAGTTATAATATAATTGTGGCTTGTACCAGGAGAATCTTTTTCACACATGAACACGATATAACCGAACTCCACGCGGACGAAGTCGCGGGCAAAAGCTAGTCCTCAATATAATATTTATATAGAGTCAATTGAAAAAATCGAGAGTAAATTTCTGAAGCATATCCAATTTAGATCAGCCGGTGATGCCTCTATTTTGTGTAGATTAGCCTCTGACCTTAAATCTCGCTCGGGATCAGATATTTTTGTATAAAATCATTCATAATAGGGTCGACTCCATACCACTTCTAAGTGAAATAAATTTCAGTTGCCATAGATGATTACTAGAAAGAAACTTTTATTTTGTACTTCTACTATGCGCACTAAATGTGGCAAGAAAAATTTTATAACTCGTGCATGTAAATCTTATAATAACATCTTTTTACATGTTGATGTATTTTCTCTGTCATATGGACAGTTGAAAAAGGAAATTGAAACTGTAATGGGTAATAGTTAAAATTTATATTTCACTTTAATATTACACTTTACTTTAACTTAACTTTAGTTTTACACACCAAAGTGATATTCGCTTGTTGTCGATGAGTTACTTAACTGTGGAAACTTTATTGTTAAATGTAAGGTTAATATGTATTATGTATTAGACTAAAATTATATATCGTCGGCCTAATTCGTTAACTTGCTAAGTCCATTTTTGGCAAAATTTACTTTTTATACCAGTCAAAAAGTTCAGTCTAATATCTACCGTAACGTTTGAAAAATAACAGCGATATTAGCCTAAAAAGGTGACAAATGCTATGCCCGAAAAACTGCTTTCTAACCACCAGCCAATCTCCACAACGCAAAGCTGCTAAATCCTATTGGGGCCTTAGTTTTGCACTGAAAACGTTCCCAAACCTACATACGTGCCGTTTGCGACGCGTCAAATTTTGTCGTGTTTTAGTCAAATATTAGGTCCTTACATATGAAATTGGCGTTTTGTACGGGAGGAATATAAAGTAATTTTTTTTTGTAAAATATGTTTAATTAATCAAAGTATGCACCGTTATTATCTATGCACTTTTGCCATCTCATAGGTAGTTCATTGATCCTTTACTAAAAACCATGGGGCGAGAATCAATAAACTTTGAAGGCAGTTTGGACTGCCGCATCAGAATTTTACCTTTAATCTGTTGGAGCATGGTCCGGGGAGTACGGTGGATGTCGCAGACATTTCAATTGTAGCTCATCTAACTTAGTGGTTGTTTGTTGTGCAGTGTGTGGTCTTGCGTTGTCGTTAAGCAGCAGTGGCCTAGAGCAATTGACCAATCTCGGTTGTTTAGCAGCTACTTCTTCCTTCATGGTTTGCAGTTGCTGACAATAGATATCTGCCGTAATCGTTTGGCCAGATTTTAGAAAGCTGTAGAGAACGACACCGGCGCTAGTCCACCAAATACTCACAAGTAACTTTTTCTGACTCAATTTTCGTTTAGGACAGGATTTGGCTGGGTCTCCAGGGTTCAGCCATTGCGACGAGCGCTTGCGATTATCGTACAGTATCCACTTTTCATCACAAGTAATGATTCGATTTAAAATCCCTTCATTATTGTGTCGGTTGAGCAAAGTGACACAGCAGTCGACGCGTGTTTGTAAGTTCGATTCACTCAATTTATGAGGTACCCATCGTTCAAGTTTTTTTTGCTTTCCCGATTTGCTTCAAGTGGATTAATACAGTTTTATCACTTACCCCGAAGCCTGCAGCTATCTCTAAAGTGCTTTGTGATGGATCCGCTTCCACAATAGCCTTTAATCCTTCATTTTCCACTTTGGTCTCCGGCCGTCCACGGGGTTGGTTCTGAAGGTCGAAATTTCCAGAACGAAAACGTTGAAACCAAAAACGTACCGTGCTTTCTTTTGCGACACCAGCGCCGTACACATCATTAATCCTTTGAGCTGTTTCTGCAGCACTGGTGCCACGGTAGAACTCGTACAGGTAAATATACCGATATTTCATGTTTTCCATTGTGCGGTAATAAGCGACGCCAAAGAATAAAATAATGAGGAAAAAACAAATGAATGACTGTTTTCAAAACTCAAATGTACCAGCTAAATGAATTTATAAATTTGAATTTGGAATTCTTAACCAAAGAGGAGATATTTCAGATCAAAGTGGTCAGTACGACAAAACGCGAATTTCATATGTAAGGACGTAATATTTGAGGATGTAAACAACTAATTATAAACTAGGTAAATTTATATTGTTTTATCTGTAAGTTTTTTTTTCGCTTAGTGCCTAAATCAAATGTTTTTCATCGCATTCAACACCTAACCTAATCATTAGGGACTTAGCAGGTTTACGCACTATATTATCTTATTTGGACACGGATTTAGCAGTTTATCAATTTAATATTTTTTATAAATTTATTGTTTAGTTAGATAATTTTGAAGATGTTACTCATTAAATAAATTATAAAACAAAGTATATATATACAAATAAACAGTTAAGTTAAAATCTGTTTTTAGGTCTCTATAAATGTTAAATTCCATTTATTTTGTCATTATTTTATTCTTTTTCTTCTTTAATTTTATTAAATCAAATAATATTTTTTTCGACATTTTCAGAATGTATCGGGGAAAAAAATTGTGGCTTTGGTTTCTGACGCTTGTAACTTACAGGATAGACACGAAAACTCCGAAGTTAGATCATGATCCAAATAAAGTAATACACGTTTTAGAAGATATTCAGTTACAATATTCAGAATCAAGAAAGTTTATACCAGAACCTTTAGGTTTAGACGCTAACAAAACTTATTATGAGATAAATGAATATATCAATATAACATCACTGACTGATCTAGATCTACCAAGTACTTTTATTACAGAAAAGATAAATCATACAATTTGTTCTGTCATTACATTTCCCAATACTACATTCAATGACGTGCCTTTAGACGATAAAATTTTGTCAACGGTTTATGATGTTCACAATACTTTCACCACAGATGAGAATTTGATTACAGTACCATCAAAAATTGAAATTAAATCACAAGCAACAAATATTTTGATCTCAGATAACATAAACAGTTCCGATATGGATACCATACAAACATTAGGTAATATAATATCTCATGAACCAAGTACCAGTCCTATAGAAATTATACCTCATGTTTAAAACACACATCATGTTGTACCTAGTTCGCCGATATCGGATGGTAGTGACACAGAGAAAAAGCTTGTGCCTTATTCTGATTCTGACTCAGATTCGTTTGCTAAAATTAAAAAGAGTAAGAAACGAAAGAAACGTTTAAGTTGATAAAAAAGAATGGGTTAGTGAAAAGAATAAACAAAGAAGACAAGAAGGTAAAACATATTTTGGGAGAGAGAAAAAACAAGGCTGTTGGAATCATAATAAAACTATCACGTTCCATTAAATCAAGATGCTCCTGTAAAATTAGGAAGTACAGTACTTTAAAATGTGAAACAGTAGATGAAGATGTAAGAAGAAGCATTTTAATCGACTTTGGAGTCTTACTTGGGGCGAAAAAAAACCCTTGTGAACAACAATTCCGATTGTCCGGCCACGAAATCGAAATACCGAAGTGACAACCAAGACGGCTAACACCTTTGTTTATCATTTAAAAGTAAATGATCAAAGTGTCAAAGTATGTCGAAAGATGTTTTTGAACACTGGATTTAGGAAGATGGACGGTTCAAAATTGGAAGCAGGAGTTTTAAATGCGGCCTCGTAGTACACTGCGACGTACAACACAATTATCTGAATCTGCTTCGAAGCCGAAACAATCTCTTATTCAGTTTCTGGAGTCTCTTCCCGTAATGGAATCTCATTATTGTCGAGCAACGTCACAGAAGTTATATTTATTGCCAGAATGGAATTCAAAGAAAGCCTCACCATTTTATTGTTAACGATTGAAAAAGAGCGAAATATAAGCTCCCTCTATAAGTTTGTTTTCGAATTTATTTGAAGACAAAACTTTGGCCATATTGAAGCTGAAAAAAATCAATGCGAAAAATGCGTCTGTCATAAAATAGGAAGAATACAAAGAACATATCGAAAGAAGTAAACAAGCAAGAGAAGAAAAAGATGCGGATAAGAAGGGCGAAACTTACGTTTTCACAGTGGACTTACAGGCTGTACTAATGGCACCAAAATCGAATATCAGTACGCTATACTATAAAACGAAGCTGCAAGTTCACAACCTTTGCATTTTTAATATAAAAAATAAAGATGGCTTCTGTTCCATATGGAATGAAGTAGAAGGTGGACTTAATGCTGAAGAATTTGCCTCCATTTGGGTTGACTTTTTACGTCCTGAAGTTAATGCTAAAGATCGGAAAAAAACAATTATAATTTAGTGACTGTTGCACTTACCAAAATAGAAATAGTATTTTATGTAACGCTCTTTTGAATATTGTCATGAGGCACAAGAATATAGCTATCGAACAAAAATTTTTAGAGGTGGGTCACACCCAAATGGAGGCCGATTCAATACATTCCACTATAGAACGTCACCTAAAGAACAAAGTCATAAATGTACCAGCTGAATACATATCGGCAAGGCTTAATCCTTAAGGCATTAAGTCCGCCATATGTACGATTTTTCTTTTTAGCATAACAGTTTAAATAAATAAACATCGTAAGCATGCTTGTAAATGCCCAGTACCCTATTCTGTAACATATTTAGACCACACTTATTTCAAAAAATTCGACAAAATTCAGTTTTATAAAAGTATTTATCTGGGAAGATCCAAAGGGGATCTTAAGGTGACTGACATTCATGCACTACGTTACGAAAGCAATGGATCAATTCTTAAAAACTTCATAAGGATGAATGGCAAAGTTTACCCTAAAAGCGATTCAAATGTAATCCTTATGATTACTGAACTATCTCAATTGCACCAGAACTGACGTAAAATTACTGCACGAAAATTTGAAGACTTGCAGCAAATAAAAATACCTTCCTTCTGACTATCATAAATATTATGATGGCTTACCTCATGAGTAGAATAAGAAGTACCAATAAATAGGATTTAAGTTTAATTACAACTTTACATTTTACCAAAGTTTCAGATTGATCTCTAAATATTGTTAATTTAAGATTTTTTGAATTTGTTTCTGTTTTATTTTATTGTTAATAATAATAATTGATTGTGATACCTATAGTAGTAAAACAATATTAAATGGCTGTCATTAATAATAATAAAATACTTAGGAGTACAACTCGTAATACCACAAAACCAACACATAATAATAATAATAATAAAAATTTATGAAAAGAGTCTATCTTAGATATTATAACCCTGTTTCCTATTAAAGAAGACTGATTGTTTCATTTTTAATAATAAATATTTTGATTACTGATTGAATTTGTTTCACTGCACAATTCATTAATCTATACACCATATTAAATTTAAGTCAAAAACTGCCAAGTCCTCAAGCAAATTGAAACTTCACCTCGAAAAACTGCAAAATAATTGTTTTCCTGAATTTAATAAAATGTGTATAAGTTATGCTAATAATTATATTTTTAAAATACCAAGAAGCATTATAAAAACCAACGGGATTTTCAGAATTTTGATTGCTAAATTAATAAAGATATTATTCCGTTTCTTCATCGTCCTGTAAACTATGAAAAAATTGAATTAGCAGGTTAACGAATTAGGCCGACGATATGTTTCCCTTGAAAATAAAATAAACAAATAAAAATTAAATCCAAACCCAACAAATACCACTGCAAGAGTTTAAGATACTTTCAACTGCGTAGATCGGACGAAAATTTATATTCAAAAGCTAAAGGTAACCCTGGTTAACCATGACATTAGGATGAGGAGGAGGAGGACCTCAATCTTCAACCCCGTGAGCATGGGTGCTATAAAGCGCCCGAAACGTCGGGAATTATAAAGTTGTAATTTAAGGTGATAAAACCCGTAAAATTAGTTTTATTTCATGAACTACTTTTAGCAATTAAGCTATGGATTTTAAATATCCCGAAATACATCTGGAAATATTAATTGTTAAAAATAGTAAACGTGTGAGAGCGGATGTTCAACTTGTTCTTTTGCTTACGCAATTAATCATTATTAGTAATAAGACAGCGTAACGCACTATTCATTCAGTATAGAGAAATTACAGTTCGACCACACTGTAACACATCCCCGCCACAATCACACACCAGTGCAACTTGAGGGACGTAATTACATGGTAACACCAAAGTATGCAAACCAACAGCAACACTATACATCTCAGTGTAACACAGAGCAGCCTCTCAGCAGCACCATCTTCCTTGCCTGCACCAGAAGAATTACTACAACGGACAGGACCACGATACTGTCTTAGCACTGCAAAATGACGAAAGCGGAATCTCGCGCACAGTGTGTAAGCACTTTGAACTTTATATTGCAGAAACGAGGGGGTTGATATACCTCAATTCTACCACGCCACCATCGATATGTGACACTGCAGAGTGATGCAACCTCTCGCTCACTCTCGATCCATTAGGTATTTTATAGACGCGCCGATAAGCTTATAAAAATGAAAATATTTTACAATAGATATTTCACGTTCTTTAATATATTTATTACATGTGTTAAGTTTCAATAATTTTTAGTGAATAAATTTGTTCAGGCCCTGGTGCAGATTTAACGCAAATGAAATAGTTTATTAACATTCATTATTTATGAAACCTACTATATAAGGCCCAATTTACAAGCTTAAAACGACCGTTGTGTCAAAGAAATACTATACTGAATCCAATATATCCACAATAGTCGAAGTTAACCGCAACTAAATAGAATGTACAACTATTTTCGTTCAACTGTGTTTTCAGGTTTTAACTCTCATATTTGAATACTGTATAATATTGAAATTCACTTAACTACACAGTTTTGTCACAAAAGTTCTAGTTATTTAAGAGGAGCACATGAATTAATGATAACGAACGCATTATAACACACTGCAAATACAAAAGAGAAAATTATAATAACAGTTTCATTACATAGATGATTTTGTTATAAACTAGGCAGCCATGTTAGCTGACCTAATAATCTTGTTTGCTAAAAAAATCTTATAAATAAATCGCTTTGACGTAAGTAACAATACAGCCATACTTACATTTTCATCTAGAGGATTGTATTGTCAGTGGAATTGTGCTTGACCTTTCGACAACCTGACCTGGATGACACTGCCTAGAAATCAATACAAAATTATTAAAGTAATTTTAGAACAGACAGTAGTAGTAGCCACACTGCAGCATAATAATAATATAATAATAATAATAATAATAATAATAATCTTTATTCATTACCAAAGGCAACCTTATAATTATAGTGATCGATGCCTCCTTTGCTTATAGAAGCCTGTGCCAGGAGACATCGCTCTTCCTTGAATAGTATAAATCTGTGCTAAATACAATACTAAAAAAAACAAAACAAGCACTATACTAATAAATACCAACTTTATTAAGCTATGTTATACTTTTGTTTTCACATCTGTAGTAACTAAGTAGTGATGCACGCGTGAGTGAGTGAATGTATGTGTGAGTCAATAGGTGTATGTCTAAGGAGGAGTGTACATATGTGTGAGTGAGGAGTGTATGTGTGAGTGTGTGTGTGAGTGTGTGAGAGTGTGTATGTGAGTGCAGGGAGTGAGTGAGTGTAGTGAGGAGTGAGTGTAAGTGTGAGTGTGTGTATGTTTATGTGTAGTATTTTTGGAATTTAGCTTAAAATTGTCTCGATGGTGTCATAAGGTTTTGGTTTCAGCCATTTCATTAAAAGTTTTTGCATTCGAAATAATTTTGTCAAAATATTAATCTCCTTATTGAGTAAATTATAGAGATAAACTGAACGCCTATCATATTGCTTTTGTAAAGAAGGTTTTAAACCTAGGGCATGTGCAACAATATCTTTCCTCCTCCTATTGATAAAGTCAGGGTTATAAGGCATGGTTGTGCTTTCTCAAAACTGTGTGAAGTATATACAACTTCTAACTGAAAGAAGGCCACTAATTTGGTAAAGACTTTGTGTTGAAAATGTTATCTTTTAAAATACATAACCTTAATTAGGCTACGTTGGGCCCGTTCTAAATCAATGAAGCGGGATTTAGCTGCACCACCCCATATCGGTACACAATATGTTAGAACAGACTGAACCAAAGAAATATAGATCTCTGTGAAGAGATCTCTGTTTGGGTTCAGTAGATCAACAGCTGTTCCAGGCACCACATACCTCAAAGTCTTAAATATCCATGTCAGTTTCCTGACTCTTGAGATGACATGTTCCAGATGCGGATACCAAGACAGTCGCTGATCCACATAAACACCTAGGTATTTCATCTGCTCGACCCTTTGAATTTTGGGGCAGCTGCAGTTTAGCCTATCAGCACCAACAGCACCGCAGTTGTGAATTTTTATGCTAAGATCGTCAGAAGGCTGTTTGTTGCTGTAGATGCTATAACAGATATAGTTGGTTTTTGTGGTGTTTAATGTTAGAAGATTATTACGTAACCACCTACTTATTAGTTCAAGTCCACTCTCAGCAAAAGACCTAACAGCATCCCAGGAATCAGCACTAAAAACCACGGCAGTGTCATCGGCGTATGAAAATGTTGGCGTGTTTTATATCCATGGTGCAGAGATCGTTAATATAAACGAGAAAGAGTGTTGGCCCAAGTACACTTCCTTGTGGTACACCGTACGACACCACAACATCTCCGCTAGTATAAGTGTCCAGTTTAACTCTCTGACGCCTGTCAGACAGATAGTCCTTAAACAGTTCAAGTGATGTTCCCTTTAGGCCAATAGCTTCCAACTTACGTACAAGAATGGGAACAGAGACAGTGTCAAAAGCTTTTGTAAATCAAGGAATACTGTTATGCATTTCTTATTATTATCTAGTTGCTCTACCACTAGCGAACTCATTGCAGTAACTGCATCTTCAGTGGATTTTCCCGGTCTAAAGCCGTACTGACAAGAGGATAGGATGTTGTATTTATTAGGTAGTTAAGCAGTCTAGAATTAAGTAATTTTCTATAATCTTTGAAATAGCTGGCAAGACGGATATAGGTCTATAGTTAGTTACACTGTCTCTATTCCAGCCTTGTAAACTGGGGTTATAATTGACTTTTTAAGTGAAGACGGAAAATTCCCTTGTTAAAACAGAGGTTAGCAAATGGGTTATAATTGGTACAATATGAGATCTTATGTGTTTAAGAAAGTTAGTAGGAATATTGTCCCAGCCAGGAGCACTGTTTGACTTAAGCGACATCAGAATACTACCAACCTCGTCTTGGTCTGTGTCCAATAGGACAAAAGAGTTAGGCTGACTTGGTAAATCGCGTAAATAAGCGTTCCGTTCCTCATCAGACGTCTGCACGCGTTTAGCCACCTGCTCACCTATACCCGCAAAAGTCGTTAACAAAATCTGCAGATGCAGTTGGAGATGATTTGACATTAATTAGTTCCGAATTATTACTGTTACATTTGCTAGTGTACGTGATATTTTTATGTTCTTCCAAAGTTGCTTGTTATTGTTTATAGATTTACTAAGTAATTCTCGTTCATATTGTCTTTAAGTTTTTTAAAGTTGTTACAATAATTTCTGTATCTAATGTATGTTATTTTATGTATGTCGTTGTGTGGTTCGTCTTTGTTTTCTTTTGCAGCTTGTTTCGATTACGTATACAGCGAAGAATTCCAGGTGTGATCCATGGCTTAATATTACGATGTTGTTTAGGTCTTTTTAATAATTGTATTGTCCATTATTGTCTCTGTTAATTTAAATATTAGGCCGTCAATCACTAAATTTGGATCGGTGCAGTAAAGCAGTTCTGTAAGATTTTAGATTTAAGGTCCTTTATGGCAGCCTCATAATTTATAATTGAGGTAGTTTTAATATGAGATTGATGATTTTAATTTTGCCTATTGTGAGAAAGGTCGTGTAATGATCAGTAATACTAGTCTGTAATACAGCTATAGTTGCACGGAATTTGGTTCTATCGATTTTTATCATAAAGTGGTCTAAGCAATTTTTTTCTCGTGTAGGTATTGTATGACCAGCTAATATACCGTAGACAGACAGCATGTTCATGTAACTTATGCGGTTTTTTTGTTCATGTGGTGGTTCAATAGACTTAGAAGCAATGTTAATATTAATGTCTCCCGCAATAATGATACATTTGTTAGAATTGATAGTCTCTAGGTGAGCACTAAGAGAGTTTATAAAACCATCTCCATTAACATTAGAAGGAGATCGATAAATGCACAATATAGTCTGATTTAATATTTCAAGCTGTAGACAAGACGCCTGAACTAGTTGTATCTCAGTTACTTTATGCTTCAAGTTATTATTTATATAAACAACCACACCATCATTCTGGTTAAGTTGCGACTTCGTAAAATATGATTGATAGTTTAAAATTTGAGGTATAGGTTTGTTATGATCGATTCTACATTCTGTAAAAATCAATAAGTCTATTTCAAATTCGAAGTTAGATAACGTTAATAGAAAGTCGTCAAAATTTTTGTAGATGCTTCGTATGTTTTGGGAGATTATAGTAAAGTCGGTTTTTTTAACGCTAATGTAGTTCTTAAGCTTCGAGACCTCACATTCAAACGAACGTGCAATCTCGATCGCGTCCAATTCTTTATTTGCAGTTATTGCGTCACCCATTTAATCGATAAGAAATATCTAAGCTAGTCATAGTATCAGAAGGAGGACGTGTTTTGCAATATAAAATAAGCTTTATATCAGAAATATGATATGTGCATCTATATGTGGTATTTGGGTGGAGAAGGGTTAAGATGAGACAATTTGTCATGAGACAATAATATTTGATATGTGTAATTGTATGTGTGTAATTATGTATGTATATGTATATGTGTATGTGTGTGATTGTTTGTGCGCACGATCCATAGAATTTAAAATCATATTCAAACAATATCTTAGTGAATTACATATTATGTGACAGTTGGTCAGACACCTTGTAAATATGTTTCATTTTGTGAGTTATAAACATTAGGACACAACTTGAAAACGTTACACTGTTAGCTTTATAAGGAAAACAATAGATACAGTGAAACATAAAAGTGATAGTTAATATCAAAACTTAATATCTATCAGACGAAGGATACACTGTAATAGACAAAAGATACTTAAATGTAAATAACATATAACTCACAGATAGTCAGCCTTGTGAGCAGTTTATGTATCTGTTCTTCACTTTTATTAGAATAACCGCCGACTCTTCAGTCTTCCGTATATATTTTTCCATACGACGTCCAGCAATCTGTAACTCCTGGACTTGACCAAGTCTCTTGCTAGGAAATGAAGGCGAGAACCTTTGGGGGTCAGGTGCTCCGACAGGAATACGGGCGTGTCCTCACTAGTCTTAAACCCAAGTGTTTGGCGCATAATTTCGTCTTGTTTCTTATATTAAAGGACTTAGTCATTCTTAGAAAATCTGCCTTCAGCAGAGCAGACGCAGTCTCCACTATAATAGGTGTATTTTTCTGTTCCGGTTTTTTCCTTTTAGTCTGTAGATATCTTTAATATCACTTCTATTAATTTTGCAGTCTATAGTCTCCGATAGGCAAGCACCATATCTATCAAGTCCTGTTTATTCTCATTATCCTTTCTGGGCACATTTTCAACTCAAAGTTAGATTTTCGGCTCCCGATTTGCAGATCTTCAGTTTTCCTCGAGGAACCCAATATACTGCCTGTCTTCCTTAATGTGGTTCTCCATTAAGGCAATTTTCTTTTAAATCCTCATTTTGATCTGTTAAATAAGCGATTGAATTTTGTATGCTTTGATTCGATTCTTTTATTTCTTTGAAGTTAAATTAATATCTGAAAGTTCTTTTTTGTGATGTTATAAAGAATGTGACTAATTTCCTCATTTCCTCCTTAAAATCGTTGAAATGTTCACTCGTTGTTTCATTAGACGGATCTCTATTTTCGCGCCTCTGTAAACGTTGAGTTACAAAGTTTGGCGGCGTATTTTCTTCCTCCGCTATGCAGATTGACATGTCGCTGTCTACATCAACATTGGTGTTGTGTTTCGAAGCCATAATGAAGTACCAGGGCAGCAGTGGTGTGCAGGTAATAGAGTGACTAATGCGTGCGTAATACGTTTGGGCGGGACTGCGCGCGACTCACCGATTAGCGGCCAGGATTGTGCGTCACGCAGTAGGCGCGGCGTCCGGTGTTACGTGTGACAAATCACGCGCAGGTGGGGCGTGACTAGGAACCGGAATGACAGGGCGCAGTAGCTCCTCGTTTTGCGCTCCTATTGTGCAGACGAATTAAATTTCACAATTTTAATTTATTTTGATTTTAAAATAATAACAGAGCACAAAGCACGTTTAAACCTTTCGGTGGTCCGGGAAGAGGATAATAACTGCAACATGAATGGGACGGCACGAACAGGTCCTGTTCTTGCCGTCCCACGCTTGCACTGAGTAACTGTACTCTTGAATACTGATAAAGGGCATTTTGAATTAGTTCTCAGGGTCACAACTGGCAAAGCATGAATATTTTTAATTTATTTTTCATTTTACAATCATTTAAGACATTTACCGCTTAATATGTCAGTCCCATCATACCCTTTTATACATCACTAACTCATATAACGTTAATTATTATACTACGTGGGCCATGGATTCGAACAGAACTTTCGCATCGTCGTCCTTTGGTTGGGATAAAATATTATGATATTATGTACCTACGTCAGTTCTGTTCAAATTCAAGACCCTTATTAAATCACTTCTAACAGACTCAAATCGAACATATTCTATCAATAAATGGTGTAGGTCTTATTAATATTTTGATTCTAAATAGAAGATAAGTAGGTGTTTATGGGCAGGCATTCACTTTCTATCACTTAGAATAGAATAGAACAGAATAATTTTTTTATTCAATATAGATTACATGTGTAATTTTATTGAAAGTCATTTTTACTTTACCACTGGTTCAAAAAAAAACCTCTGTCCTGGGAAGAACCACAAAGAAACCCAGCGACTTTTTTAAAGTAAATTTTACATTAATGGTTGTACAAACTATTTAAGTACAAAATTTATTTCAGAAACTGCTTGGTAGAAGACCAATTTCATTCCCAGGATTATAATCAATCATGTATTCATTTATACTATAATATCCTTTTTTATACAGTTTCAGCTTAACAAAACATTTAAACTTGTATAAGAG
The DNA here is from genome assembly GCA_029286625.1 of Parnassius orleans. NCBI lineage: Eukaryota > Metazoa > Arthropoda > Insecta > Lepidoptera > Papilionidae > Parnassius > Parnassius orleans. The sequence continues at coordinate 89,626 of JAGSMP010000280.1, forward strand.
ATAGAGCCTGTACACTTCCGGGACCTTGTTGTAATAGCGTATACATTGCCCCAAGAATGAATTACTGACTCTGTGGAGTCGAGAACTGGTATCACTAGCTTGTGTTTGTTCTAGTGTTTACAGAATGTATATCACTTTTACTAAAACCTTTGTTTTTGTGAACATACATTAAATTTTCGTAAATGTACTGAGAGGCCAAAGTTAATATATTTATTTCTTTAAATTTATTCTCGAATAGACTCTCTCGGTTTTAGGTTGTAAATAGCTCTAATGGCCTTCTTCTGTAAAACAAAATAGTTTCTGAATCAGTTGCATTTCCCCATAGCAAAATCATATAAGACATTATGCTATGGAAATAACTGAAATAAACTAGTCTAGCTGTCTCGACACTAGTGAGACCTCTAATAGTATGTTTTGTTAAACATAATAGTAGTTTGATATATGGGGCCCCACAAGCTTTTGCGTCGAGAGTGATGCCAGAAAAACAGTGGATTCAACAGGGCTCAGTTCTTCTCCATTTAAAAACACATTGGTACCCAGATTTTAATATTCTGTTGTTGTAAATTTAATAAATTTAGTTTATTTCCGTTTAAATGTAGATTATTCGTTAAACCAATGCACTAATTTTGATATAGCATTATTCACTTACTGACTGCATATTTGTTTGTCACCCTTACTTCTATAAAAAATCTTCCTCCTACAAATGGCTAAAGTACCAAATAGACAGAATTCTGAACATCTAGTCGTAAACAATAAATCAAACAGCAAGTCTTTAAAATGTCTGATCAAGTTTCTTATCATTATCATCATCATCATAGCCTTCACAAATCCTCTGAAATTGGCCTTCAGTAATACTACAAAGGCGCTTCTGAATCATCCGCACACGACTACCGCATGTCTTACCAGTTCGTCACTATATCTAGTAGGTGCCGGCTTACGTTTAGAGATCTAAACCGAATATAATTTTGTTTTGCCTATCCTAATATGTCACAGGGTCATTTCCTGTCAAGATTCAATTGAGCTACAACTATAATATAGCTGTAGCGAGACTTTACTACGTCAAATTATGCATAGTTTAATAATTCAAAATATAATTTTATAGATTCGCATTAAGTAATCCAAAGCTGGATGTTGCATTACAAATTACATATCGAGGATGTCTTTCACAAGATAAAGATTTTAATTACTGTGCAAAACTAGTTTTTTTTTTTATAGGATAGGGTGACAAGCGAGCACACAGTCCACCTGATGGTAAGTGATTGCCTTGACCCATAGACATCTACATCTATCCTCAATAAAGAATCAAAATGTAGATGCGTTGTCACCCGTAAGGACTAAGATGGAATGCCTCTTTTTTAGTAAACAGAGTCTCCGGTTCTCTACACTCACCATGCGAAATACAAAGCTGCTACTTTACGCTGGTATTCTGTGGTCGAGCCGACCCATTCGTGCTACAACTATACTACTAATATAGCTGCAGCATGGCTCTACCACGTATGTAGGTTCATAACATTTGACACAAATGGCAAAGCAACGCTGCAGATGTAATACGCTGCAGCGTAAGTGGATCCGTAGCCTAGGTAGTTTATGGACGAAGCGCTCACTGTATATTTCACAGTATGCAAGCAATCCGAATTCGATCCTCGCCGGTACCAATGAATTTGTTATTTACAGTTTAAATGCTGATTCACTACATTCTCGGCGGTGAAGCAAAACATCGTGAGGAAACCTGAGAAATAAAAATAAAAATATTACGAAGACATGTGAAGTCCGCCAACACGCATTGGGGCAGCGCGGCGGATATTTCATGCCTTAAAACCCTTTCAGAAATGAGAGGAGGCCTGTGCCCAGCTGTGGGACGCATATAGGCTGAAACTTTGATTTACAAGGGGTCGTCTCGACTGGGAGAAAATCACACTCACACAAAATACCAGCGTAAAAAATACTTAATCTTATCATAATACCGCCATGTCCGTGTGGTGAGCTAGAGCTGGAGAACCATGTTACTGGTAACGAAACATTTCAGTGTAGGTTCAGGTGAAACAATGAATCTAAGTTTTATCCTTAATCGAAGAAAGATGTAGATGTTTCTCCATACTACTGCAAAACAACCTCAATTTTTATTTTCTATTCAAGTCAATTTGTATTTTAATTGATATTGAAACGCGGATTTTTTTTGTTAGTTTTTATTTAATTTTAGATTAAAGCTCCTGAGTGACACTTATGACCGACTATTTCTTTCCTATTTTCCTCTACTCTCCTTCTATTTTCGAGTTTCTCTTTTCTATCTTATACTATCCAAGCCGCTCACCCATGGAGTAAATGCTACTTATAAAGTGTTTATAAAAGTTAAGCGTTTTCTTGTGGAATGTTTTCGAGAAAACGCAAATTATTGTAGACCTTAGGCCTATTTTTAAAAATAGAACAAAATCGTATTTTAATTTATCACGTCCTTTTTATTTTAGTTTCTGGTGGTTTTTATTTGGTGGTTTAGTTAGGTATTGCAGTCAAGCAAAGTTTGCAAGGTCATTCAAGGTTTTCAAGGCAGAGAATGCTTTTAGTTAATGATAACTTTTTTTGTATTTTTAATTATTGCTAGTTTTATTTTAAGATACGTAAAGCACACGTATCTTAAAATCACTTGCCTAGGTCCCTGTATGGTTAAAGCACAAAGCCTGTGGCAGAATAACATGTGTCATGGGTTTCCCGTAACAACTGAGTTACAGACCGTTTTGTCACAACTAGTAGTTTAAGTCATGATATTTATATTTTAACAATATATTTTCTTTTTGTGGCAAATAAATACTTTTGCCTTATTTCACTTTATAAGTCTGCCTTTGTCATTCTACAATATAAGTAAAAAATTTTTTTGAAAACAAATGAAATAACTTATGCACAAATTTAAACTATGTTCCTTAACCAAATTAATGTTATCAATAAAAATAGTAGACAAAGTTGCGATTAATATCAGTATTGGCTACATCTTTCTGCAGTTCATTTGTACGAGTACGTAAAATGCAATCAATTCGATTTGATCGAGAAATATTTTCAAAAGACGTGAATCGACACTTTTGTTATTAAGTCCTTTCCCGCTGGAAATAAACGAAACAAAGATAATTTGTTTTCCTTCAAGCGAAAACTTTTCTAAATATCCAGTGAAAATGTACAATACCTGTATCGCAGGAATCGAGTTCGTTAAACAGAAAATTTTCTAATTTTTATTAAGCATTTTCTTAAATACATTAAAGATGCAAACTGTTTTGTTATCAATAAGTAATTATAATATGTGTATTTTAAAAATGAAATAAAATCAAATTCAAATTTGGCAGCTCATTGGTCTGTCTTTGCGGTAGTGGTCCATGGTCCAGTATCGGTTTACATAAATCGGTTCTAGATATATATTGCTAAACGCATATGGATGCGTTTGGCAATATATTATCTATCTAGGTTCAAGACAAAATCTGGTGCGGGATAACGTTTCTTAAAAAATCGTTTCAGTTTATTCACACTTCATTATTAATGAATAAGTACGTGTTTTAGAACTATTTCGTTGAGAAACACCTTTAAGAACAAGACATGTCATATTTGCCAGAGATCTGTCCAGTAAAAAAGTAAATTTAATGATTAGGTTGTCAATTTAAAAAAAGAAGGCTACAGATGCCACCTCTGATCTCAGTTGTTACCTCTGAGTAATAAAAAGGAATGCCTTACTGACTGTAATTATACAGGCTCTCTATACCCTTAAATCCGGAAAAGAGCAATGGAGCTCTATTTCGCGGCAGAAATAGGTAAGAGGGTGGTTCCTACCCAAACGGACTCATGCAGAAAAAGTCCTCCCGCCATATGAATATTCTATTTTCATGATGATGATGTTTTCGTCATATATTTTAACTACCATCGTACTGTGAGACTGAGGAATAGAGAGTGTATCTGTGATGCATAAACTCATGCACTATAATCTGCACTGAGACTACCCGCTCTGATCGAAATTCGATCTGGAGGACATTAACATAACCATTTACTACAACAAGCTTTTCCTATCCTATTAAGTAAAGTGACGATAGATTCCTTCCCTAACTCTCATTACTTGCATCTATTTTAAGTAATGGTGGATAAATATCCAAAAAGCTGGGTACCTCGTTCCAGCTGGTGCAAACACCAAATGGATGGCACAGTATAAGTAAAAATTTAAAAATTGCAATTACCAACACGGCTGCCAAGCTAGGTGATTAAAAAAAATCCTTTTCTTATGAGTGAGCCTACATCTAAGGCTAGACGTTTGTAATTTGATGGATCAAGAACAGAATTTTATATGAAGTTCGAAATTGCTTCTTTCGACTTTAAATTAGTTTGTAATGATTGAATGAGCAAAATACTAAATTCGTTTACTTGATTCAGTTCTAAACGAACCAAAAGAGAGCTGAATGATTTATAAAAGTTTATTTAATAAGTTTTCGTCACTTTATCTCATGGGAGGTCGCCTTCTACTCTATTTACCTCTATGGGCTATCACAGCAAAAATTTTATATTAGATTTATATAAACGCCCCCCTGCAACTCCAGTTTACAGATCTATTGGGCTATAGTCCGTAGCAGAACCAGAGTAACCGGCAAAGATATCGATTACTGTGAATCTATTGTGGATATTTTCATTTGAAAGGCCTATTAATATTATGAACAACGAACTTGTAAGTGTTCGTTTACTAAAATATATTTAAGTCACTTTGTAAAAAAATTGATCGTTATACGTATTACGTCATATACGAGTATAAAAAAATATTAAAAATTTTTGGCTATGTCACCTATTTTCTTGAAAATGATAGTCAAATCTTCAACTAACATATTTTAAAGGCTAAAAAATTTTGCTAGCTTATACGCCTCAGCATATCGCAAGTACCAGTGCGGCTGAAAAGTTCGCGGCCTAGGGTACTTAATGATGAGTAATTAGCTTGTTACTCATGTCACTAGTTGCAACACTTAGTAGTATTATAAAAGCAAACACTGATTAAGTTTGCACTCATAGTTCAATTATTTATTGAACAACAAACATCACAATGTCAGCCGAATCTAGAAATTCTCGGAATTTTGAACACCGCGCCGTGATAAAATTCCTCGTAAAGAAGGGAAATACACCGAAAGACATTTTTGAAGAGATGTCATCAGTTCTTCAGGATTCTGCGCCTTCATATACGATGGTGCAAAACTGGGCCCGCATATTTCAACAAGGACGGGAGAGCTGTGAAGACGACCCTCGCCCGGGACGGTACTATCACGATACTGACCGAAGAAAACGTCCGAAAAGTCGAAAAAATCGTTTTGGTCGACCGAAGAATTAAATTGTGACAGATTGCAGAAGAACTGAAAATTAGCAAAAAACGAGTTGGAGAAATTTTACATGAACATTTGAATATGAGAAAAATTTGCGCGCGTTGGGTACCGAAAATGCTCACACCGCTCAACAAGCAACGTCGACTCGCAAGTTGCAAAGATTTTTTGGGGCTAGTCGACGATGACTAGGAAGACATTTGGCAACGGATAGTCACCAATGAAACATGGATTCGCCAATATGATCCGGAGTCCAAACAAGAGTCCGTGCAATGGATAAAGAAAGGAGAAAGGCCGCCAAATAAATTCAAGCTGGAAAAGTCGGCGTCCAAGCTAATGGCGACTGTTGTCTGGGATAGCGAGGGAATTTTGCTTATCAACTACCTACAAAGGGGAACTACGATGAATGGCCAATATTACGCCAATTTATTGATTCAGGTTTGCGAGGCTATTGTACAGAAACGACGTGAGAAACTGCAAGACAACACGCCCGTTCACACCGCACATGTTGCGAGGCAAGCCCTGAAAGACACGGGATGCTCGGAGTTTGACCACCTTCCGTATAGCCCCAAACTAGCACCTAGCGATTTTTTCCTGTTTTTCAATTTGAAAAAGGACTTAGGGGGCCGGAGATTTGCAGATGACAACGAACTGAAAGCTGCGGTTGATCGTCATTTTGAAGAGAAAGATACAGAATATTTTTTGGGTGGGTTAAAGGCATTGTATGGTTGTGAGAAATGTATTTCACTTGAGGGAGATTATGTTGAAAAATAAAAAAATAGAAACCATATATTTTCTTTCATTCTTCTGTCTTTCATGAATTCAGGACTACGCCTTGGGAGTAGGAGTATCGGAAGACACGATAAAACCGGTGCCACCCGGAGCACACGCTTCAGCATAATGGGAGGGACTCCATCAGGCCCACTGACTTGTTGACGTTCAGGAGAGGAGGTGTTTATATCTTTTGTGCACAGCACATCCTGCATGGTGCACTCAATTCGCGGGATGGTCGGCGGTGTGTTCCTCCCTCTTCGAGAGTCGAGGTGGACGCAAAGAGAGAGTCTAGCAGATCAGTTTTTTCCTTTGCGGCATGGCCCAGTGAGTCGTCCTCTCTGTGTAGAGATGGCAGAGAGTTCCTACGAATATAATTAACGATTAAATTGAGTGGACTGTATAAACGATGATCGTAGAAACCATAACAAAATGGCGAACGTAGCGTGTGAACTTACTTTAAATAATATATTTTTGCGTAAAATTGATTTAATTTGTTGGCTGACACGAAGAGAAATGAGCTGCTGAGGAATTAGGAACAACAAATAAAACAGCTCATAAAAAGGATAGATATCAGTACCTTGATAAAGCGGCGCCTCATATCTCGTGACGACAGCTGCCGCGCACGCGATGGGCTATGATGATCGATGTCACTTGATTTTCTTTTCAATAAAGTTACATGCACTAAACAACTTCCAACGATTAAATCATTTTAAATTACATAACGCGATAATGACGGCGTTATATACGATAATTCCCTAGCGTGAGCAACAACATGTGATCTAAGCCACACTCTTGGTATATGCAGGGAGGGCGATGAGGTGAAGGAATTTGTACCATCCAATCCTTAACTAAAATAAATATACAGTGTGCATCGGCGCAAATATTGAGGTATGTATACATACAGCAACCCTGGAGGTGAAAAGTGTTTATCCATAAAGATATTTACGTTTTAGCTACATTTCTGTTTGAAATTTAAAGTTATCTCACAAAAGAATTTTCTCGTGTCAATGTTTTTTTTAAAGGAGAAGGGGAAAACGAGCACACGGCTAACTTGATGGTAAGTGACTACCCTGTCGATGAACAACTGCAAGACCAGGAATTGCAGCGGTTGGACTTTAGAAAGAGTAAGCTCTCTTTCTTGAAGGTCCCAGTTGTACCGGTCCGGAAAAATCGCCGGTGTGCTATTCCACAGAGAGGTCGTACGCGAATATAGACTGCTACATCCAGATGGTGGGATGCTTATGGTCCACCACTGTACGTTTCACTAGTTTAGCGGAGTTTTGCCGCGATGTGCGTTCGTGAAATTTGGCCGCTGGGATTAATCCGAACAATTCCTCAGAACACTTCCCGTGGTAAATGCGAAAGAAAATGCAAAGGAATGCAATATCTCCTCGCAGTGCCAGTGAATCGAGCCGATCGGAAAGGACTCGGTCTTCGACGATTCGAGCCGCTTTGCGCTGGATGCGTTCAAGTGGAAGGAGCTGGCACTAGGGAGCCCCATCCCAGAGATGGGAAGATTTATTCCATGTGAGGCCGAACCTGCGCCTTGTAAAGTTGCAGGCGGTGTGCTGGCATGAAATACTGTCCCGCCCTGCTGAGCACGCCAAGCATTTTAGAGGCCAATTTGGCCTTCTCTTCCAAGTGACCACGAAACTGCACGTCACTCGATATGTCGACGCCGAGGATTCCGATACCGGCTGAAGTAACAAGTGGAGTGCCTTGAAACTGAGGAGATATGACAGTGAGGTTCTTTATATTGGTAAACGCGCAAACTTGTGTCTTCTGGGGATTGAAATGGACTAGATTTAGTTACCCGCAGTCCTTGCAGTAAGATTTAGTTACTTTGTTCAGCAAAGACTCGACTTCAGACACAAGTTTGTCCTGGTATTCGGCGACGTTTTCCCGAGAAATTCTGGCACGGCCGGTGTATAGAGCATCACTAGTGCTGTCGTCCACATAGCAATAAATGTTACCGGTTTGCAACATATCATTGACATGCAGAAGAAACAGCGTTGGTGATAGCACGCAGCCTTGTGGAACACCAGCGTTAATAGGCTTGTAATCGGAGCATGCACCGTCTACTGCGACCTTGATGTCTGATCAGCCAGAAAACTGGTGATCCAATTGCACACCTCGGAAGCCCATAGGAAAGGTAGCGAGCAGTGCCAGTGCAAGACCCGACCTGAAGGCCTCGCTTGGTCTGGCACAATCTAACCTCCAAAGCTTCCTGCCCCTACTGCCCACCATAGATACAGTTAGGTAGCCCAGAAGATCACTAGCTGAGCGACCCCGACGGATATCGTACTGGCGGTCACTAATCAGCTGGTGCTTCTCAAGGTACCGCATGAGCTGGCAGTTAATAATGATCTCCATTATTTTCGAGAACAAGGAGGTGATGGCGATAGACATGTTTTTGGATTGGTCAGGGCGGTTAAGTTTTTTAGGGATCGGGTGCACGAAAGGTGTCATCCATGAATTCGGGACAACGCCTAGGGAGTAGGAGTACCGGAAAAGACACGTTAGAACCGGTGCCAACTCTGGAGCGCACGTCTTCACGGGATTCCGTCAGGCCCACTCGACTTGTGGGTGTCCAGAGAGAGGAGTGCTTTGCGTACTGAGCACTGTGTGAATTGCACATCAGGCATAGAGCACTCACACCGGATGGTTGGCGGTGTGTTGCCCCCGTCATCGAGAATCAAGTTGGACGCAAAAAGATGAACACGCCGCAAAAGAGAAAGCCGACCTAAGAGGTCGGCTTTCTCTTTTGCGGCGTGGGCCAGTGATTCGTCCTCCCTGCGCAAAGATTGAAGTGATGGCTTACAGAAATTCCCTTGGACAGATTTGGCGAGAGACCAGAATGCACCGGTTCTGCCGAAGGAAGGCGAACTAATTTCTCTCCAATTCTGCCTATGTGCTCATACTTTGCCCTGGTAATAATTTTTTTGTAAAATGTGATATAGACACTCCGTCTTAGACTTAACCGAGGACTAAAGATACAGTAATCGGTTACTCTCCTTATTAGGTAGTAAAAATTTTGTTGTAAAAAAATTATTATGTATAAACTGGATCTTTTGTAAGATTAAAAGACACAAGTGTTTTGTAAAAGTACTTGCATCACCTTGCATCACCTTACATACACACACAGACACACACGCACGCACGCACGCACGCACGCACGCACGCACGCACGCACCCACGCACGCATGCACGCACACACCACAAGCATGCACGTTTTTATATTAGTTATCTAAAGTATTTTGTTTGTGAAGTTAGGAAGAGCGGGAGCCTCCTGGGCCACAGGCGCCTCAGCAAGGGAGGCTCAGCCACTTATTTGGCGTTAAAATACTCAGATTTAAATAAAGAATTATTATTATTATTTTGGGTATTTATATAGTATTCTCATCTGGTTGGGCTGAATAAATATTTTAAAGGAAATAATAAATAAACATAAATATATATTTACGCTAACATAAATAAATAAATAATACATAAATAAATAAAACCCAATTAGATGGAAACCCTCGCAGGGGAGACCAAACGGCTGAGGGTTAGGAGAAAGAGAGAAACCGGCGTGACGATGTGGGCGGTATCGAGGAGCACCGCCTGCATTTGAGCTTGGAGCGGTCCGTCACGGAGTCCCAGTCGCCCTGATGACCCGAGAGGCTGACTGGGATTAACCCGTTCGCAGAGACGACTACATAATTTCGGTCGGCAGTCCACCTTACATTTCATGTCACCTCGTGAGCCAGGTCCAGATATTTTGTTCGCTTATCTGTTTCGGCTTTCACGAGGTTCTCGTCATACGGAATGGTGATGTCGACCAAAAATAGTCCTGACTGTGCCGGTCCATCAGCACAATATCAGGCTTATTTGCAAGAATAGTCCTGTCTGTGATGATGGCCCGGTCCCAGTAGAGCCTGGCGCGGCTGGCCTCGAGCACGGCTTCCGCAAGTACTTGTAATATGGCAATTTCCGGTCCACGAGACCGTATTTCAGAGCGAGCTCCTGTAGAATTCTGGCTACTGTTGTGCCTGTGCAAGTACTCAGAGTTAGAAAGCGCCGAACAACCGGAGATGACATGCCGGCGGACTCACGGGATGGCGACAAGCTCGACAGATGTCGACGGTGCCATCCCTTAGATGTATCTCCGATAGTTGTTGGTCTTAATAACCTGATCCTGTTGTAGTGTAGTGGTGTAAGTACCTATATAGATTACTAATAAAACTGTCTTGTAGTAGGTAAAGAGACATTACAAATTAGTCAGTCATCGCAACACGTTTTCATTAAGACCTGAGCCCCCAACATTACATGGCGACCCTGCCAGGATTCGAACCTGAAAATTTATGTATCGCACAGACAAAACCCTCGGTTTCCAAAGAGGTCACCAAAACGTAGCCAGTGGGAGGGAGGCAACTGTGTCTACGAAAGGCACATGAGAGCTTGTAGAACCTCCCGTGGAGCTCCTTCCTTCCATACGGTCTCCTGGTCGGAAATTCTTACTGCCGGGTCTTGCCATTGCTCGTTGGCAAGGATAGAGGTAAGTCCTTATCAAGAAATGACGTCCCTATAGAATGGATCATCCGATCTCGTCAGAAAGTAATTACGGAGGCTGCACACTTCGCGATTATGCATGGTAAACGCGCTAAAAGCCACGCCCACCATGTTTCCGCGGCAAGCACAGCCTCATAATCGACGATCTCGGTGATGCATCCTATGGGACGTCAGTAGTGCGGACTTTTCTATCCAGGGCGTTAAGTTCAGTTTGAGTCCACCTATATGCTAAAGGTATAATGAGAACAGGCATGACCCAACCGTTATATGCGTGTGTCTTATTCACACCGGACAAAAGGCTGTTAACACTTTGGTCAAGCGTGCATAAAACATATCGCAAACTGACTGTTTATACCCGCCTCATCGATACCGATGTCTGTGACATACCCAGGCATCGGTATGTTTCAGCCTCAGAAAGGGTCCTGATTGATGGGCATAGATAAGTCATGCCCTCAGAGTTAAAGCAACCCTTTCAACATGGAGGCCGCACATTATTCTGTCCCCAGTCTATTCTAATAGAATTACTAAAATCACAAGTGATGTTTAGCAATTCCATAAGATGGGAGACTGAGGCGAATAATTTGAGATCATCCATATAGAAAAGGTGGGTTACTTGTACCTCCTTTCCGAAGCGAAATCCTCCAGGAGTCCTCCAGTAAGGTACTGAGATGGTTCAGGAGAGAGTAAAAACCAGATTGGACCAAACAATCGCCCTGAAGATACCCTTATCCTCATGTGGTCCTCTCCGCAGCCGTCATCCGCTCGCCCAGATGACAGGATCATATCCCACTGCCCCATACACTGCCTCGATGAAGTCTCGAACTGTACAGTCAACCTTGTACAGCTCGAGGACCCTTTCAGCTGCTGTATGAGGCACCGAGTCGAATGCCTTTTGTAGTCTATCCAGGCGGCGGAGAGGTTCCGACGGTTACGTTTAACCACCTTGCCAATGACCGCGTCAATGAGGAGTGGTCTGGTTCCACGACGATTGCCGACATCCGTTTTGAGCGCGACATCACCTGATTTGCGTTCAGGTGACGAGTGATTCTCGCGCTCAAAACGGATGTTAGCTGTCTTGTATATGGTGGTGGTAGACAGGTTATGGGGCGTATTTGCTCGGGTCTGTGGAATCCGGTCTTTAGGAACCAAATGAGTGATCCCAGTAGTGAAGAGGCTCGAGGAGACTTTTGGTCGAGAGCCTTGAAACTGTCGGGCGAGCACAGCGTGACACACCACGAACCCTTTAGCCAGTAGTGATGCAGTCCGTCGAGTCCGGACTTTTCCAGTTCGGGTCCTACGACCGCCCCAGCTACGTCATCCGGCGTTATGATGACGGGGTCCATGGGCGCAACACCGCACACCGACTCGCCACAACTTCCGTCCAAGGGCCTCGCTGGTTTACGGGCTCTGACCAGGCCGCGCCAGAATGCGATAGTGTCGGCCTGATTTGGTGCTGAGCCCGTTCCACGTACCATCGGCCGCCCAATGATTCATAGAGCCTCTTCTGATCACTGGAAGAGACGATTCCGGTTGAACCGTGTCGACCTCTCGGTATATCGCCGAATCGCTTCCCAAGCAGCGATTCTCTGCTTCAGGTCGTCTATGCGCTCCGTCAGTTTTTGCGTTATATCCGGCTGAGACAAACTGATATTTGTCCAGGAAACGCCATCCTGACGGTGCAATTTCGGCCTATTATTGTTCGACCTGAAGCTTATCAGTCTGCCGATGAGGGCCTTGCCTTTGCGATACGGTCCTCAATCCTTCAGGCTGGGATAGCGCTACTTGCCCAGTAACACGTCCAGATTGGGAAATTTGGCACCAACAATACGGCAACCGCCAATGCGGCGCGCCAAAGAGTATTGAGTCCGTATCGCAAAGGTCCCGGCTGGTTTCCAAAAAGGTTGCCAGCAATGGGTTCAGGCCGTCACGACATCCCGATTCCGCTTGCTTAGGGTTATGCGTGGGAGTCGCGGTCGATTTTCGAGGAGGCGTACAGCGCGTTTCCACAATCGCCTCCAATTTACTCCTCATCTGCTCTAGTTCTGGGTGACCATTCCATTATCGCCTGAATCAACCAAAGCGGGAAGATCCATGGCTTCCATATGGCTGCTGGTCATGGCCTTAGAGCCGCATCCCAGCCAGCTGGTTCATTCGATGGAACAGCCTCACGCCGAAGTCGTTCGAGTTCAGCATCATAAACATTTTCGAGCGTATGATGTACCGAACTCGGTCTGCCAGGTTTTGCTCTGTGACGGGAACAGACGGCCCAGCTCAGCAAAAGTGCATACGAGCCCGATACGCTGTTCTCCAGTTTCTTCCCCTCGCCCTTATAGCCCGCAATGCGTTTATGTTCATATATTTTGTCCAACGCATGCGGCGTACTCCATCAGCGGCGGTGCCGCTTGCCGAGTCCGAGAGGACCCTGCCGACACCAAGCCATCTGGTGGGGATGATGGATGCGAGGACTGCTAGTGGTCTTTCAGTACCGCGCTCGGCTGGCGGCGCATGCTGTCGCGTCCAGCGCCAGCCCCAGAGCGGTCTCCTGCGCTTTTATTACTTCATCATCCATGTGGCGTCATTAACGGGAGACGCCCAGTGCCCGGCACCGCGCATTAGTGTGGCCGTGTAAGCACAAACGGCTTTTGCACCCTTTACCCCGCGAGGCATTTGCTCACACCTCTTGGCAAGGTGCTGATTGACTGCGCCGACGTAGCAGTTTTGTCACTTAACTGTTACGTCAGCGGGCGATGGGGTCATCACTCCTACGCATTATTATTATTATCTTGGTATTATAGTATTCTCATCTGGTTGGGCTGAATAAATATTTTAAAGGAAATAATAAATAAACATAAATATATATTTAATATACTAACATAAATAAACAAATAATATAAAATAAATAAAACCCAATTGAAACGAGAAACCGGCAGGGGAGACCAAAGCGGCGAACCCAGTCTCGCAGAGACGAGACTACAGGTGGTACTTCGTCGGGCAGTCCACCCCATGTCGGTCACCCGTGAGCTGTGGTCCAGATATTTTGTTCGCTTATCTGTTTCGGCTTTCACGAGGTTCTCGCCATACGGAATGGTGATGTCGACCAAAATATCTGATTGTGCCCGGTCCATCAGCACAATATCAGGCTTATTCGCAAGAATAGTCCTGTCTGTGATGATGGCCCGGTCCCAGTAGACCTGGCGCGGTCATTTTCGAGCACGGCTCGCGTACTTGTAATACGGCAACCGGTCCACGAGACCGTATTTCAGAGCGAGCTCCAGAATTCTACACTAAGTTGTGCCTGTGGTGTACTCAGAGTTAGAGCGCCGAACAACCGGAGATGACATGCCAGTGATCACCGGATGGCGACAAGCTCGACAGATGTCGACGGTGCCATCCCTTAGGATGTATTCCGATAGTTGTTGGTCTTAATAACCTGATCCTGTATCGCACAGACAAAACCCTCGGTTTCCCAAAGAGGTCACCAAAACGTGGAGGGAGGCAACTGTGTCACGAAAGGCACATGTAGAGTTTGTAGAACCTCCCGTGAGCTCCTTTCCTTCCATACGGTCTCCCGGTCGGAAATGCTCTACTGCCGGTCTTGCCATTGCTCGTTGGCCAAGGATAGAGGGTAAGTCCTTTATCACAAGAAATGACGTCCCTATAGAATGGATCATCCGATCTCGTCAGAAAGTAATTACGGAGGCTGCACACGATTATGCATGGTGGCGCGCTTAAAAGCCACGCCCACCATGTTTCCGCGGCAAGTACAGCCTCATAATCGACGATCTCGGGTGATGCATCCTATGACGTCATAGTAGTCGGACTTTTCTATCCAGGCGTTAAGTTCAGTTTGAGTCCACCCAGCATGCCAAGGTATATATGAGAACAGGCATGACCCAACGTTATATGCGTGTGTCTTATTCACACCGGACAAAAGGCTGTTAAGTTGGTCAAGCGTGCATAAAACATATCGCAAACTGACTGTTTATACCGCCTCATCGATACCGATGTTCTGTGACATACCCAGGTATGCATGTTTCAGCCTCAGAAAGGGTCCTGATGTTGATGGGCATGATAAGTCTATGCCCTCAGAGTTAGCAACCCTTCCCTTTTCAACATGGAGGGCCGCACACTTATCTGTCCCCAGCTCCATTCTAATAGAATTACTAAAATCACAAGTGATGTTTAGCAATTCCATAAGATGGGAGCGACTGGAGGCAGAATAATTGAGATCATCCATATAGAAAGGTGGGTTACTTTGTACCTTTCCGAAGCTGAAATCCCTCCAGGAGTCCTCCAGTAAGGTACTGAGATGGTTCAGGAGAAGAAACCAGATTGACTCAAACAATCGCCCTGGAAGATACCCCTTATCCTTATGTTCCCGCAGCCGTCATCCGCTCGCCTAGATGACAAAGGATCGTACTCATTGCCCCATACACTGCCCGAGGAAGTCTCGAACTGTACAGTCAACCTTGTACAGCTCGAGGAACCTTCTGCCAGCGGGCGAGGCACCGAATGCCTTTTGTAGTCTATCCAGGCGGCGGAGAGGTTCGACGGTTACGTTTAACCACCCTACAATGACCGCGTCAATGAGGAGTGGTTCCTTGGTTTCACGACCGCCGATCGTTTTGAGCGCGCGACATCACCTGATTTGCGTTCAGGTGACGAGTGATTCTCGCGCTCAAAACGGATGTTATGTCTTGTATATGGGTGTGACACGTTATGGGGCGGTATTTGCTCGGTCTGTGGAATCCGGTCTTAGGAACCAAATGAGTGATCCCAGTAGTGAAGAGGCTCGAGTGACTTTTGGTCGAGAGCTCTTGAAACTGTCGGCGCACAGCGTGACACACCACGAACCCTTCAGCCAGTAGTGATGCAGTCCGTCAAGTCCCGGACTTTTCCAGTTCGGGGCCCTACGACCGCCTTCAGCTACGTCATCTGGCGTTATGATGACGGGGTCCATGGGCGTAACACTGCACACCGATCGCCACAACTTCCGTCCGGGCTCTCGCTGTGGTTTACGGGCTCTGACCACAGGCCGCGCCAGAATGCGATAGTGTCGGCCTGATTTGGTGCTGAGCCCGTTCCACGTACCATCGGCCGCTCCATGATTCATAGAGCCTCTTCTGATCACTCTGGAAGAGACGATTCTGGTTGAACCGTGTCGACCTCTCGGTATATCGCCATCCGCTTCAAGCAGCGATTCTCTGCTTTGGTCATCTGCGCGCTCCGTCAGTTTTTGCGTTATATCCGGCTGAGACAAACTGATATTTGTCCCAGCAAACGCCATCCTGACGGTGCGCACCTCGGCCTATTACCCGACCTGAAGCTTATCAGTCTGCCGATGAGGGCTTTCGTTTTGCGATACGGTCCTCAATCCGTCTTCGCCAGGCTGGGATAGCGCTATTTTGCCCGTAGCACGTCCAGACGTGGGAAGTTTGGCACCAACAATACGGCAAACTGCCAATGCGCGCCAAAGAGTATTGAGTCCGTATCGCAAAGGTCCCGGCTGGTTTCAAAAGGTTGCCAGCAATGGTTCAGGGCCGTCACGACATCCCGATTCCGCTTGCTTTAGGTTATGCGTGGAGTCGCGGTCGATTTTCGAGAGGCGTACAGCGCGTTTCCACAATCGCCTCCTCTCCACTTACCTCATCTGCTCTAGTTCTTGGGTGACCATTCCATCATCGCCTGAATCAACCAAAGGGAAGATCCATGGCGGCTTCCACATATGGCTGCTGGTCTATGGCCTTAGAGCGCATCCCCAGCTATAGCTGGTTCATTCGATGAGGGAATAGCCTCATGTCAGTAGTCGTTCGAGTTCGGCATCATCAAACATTTTCGAGCGATGTACCGAACTCGGTCTGCCAGGTTTTGCTCTGTGACGGAACAGACGGCTCCAGCTCAGCAAAAAGCGGTGCATACGAGCCCGATACGCTGTTCCTCCAGTTTCTTCCCTTTCGCCCTATAGTACGCCCGCAATGCGTTTATGTTCATATTGTCCAACGCATGCGGCGTACTCCACCAGCGGCGGGTGCCGCTTGCCGAGTCGAGAGGACCCTGCCGACACCAAGCCATCTGGTGGGGATGATGGATGCGAGGATGCTAGGTGGTCTTGCAGGCCTCGCGCTCGGCTGGCGGCCCGCATGCTGTCGCGTCCAGCGCCAGCTCCAGACGCGCCCCGGCGACCCCCAGGCAGCGGCCCTATGCGCTTTCTATATTATTTATATACTATTTTCCATCATCCATAAAAATGGGCGTCAATTAACGGGAGACGCCCAGGCCCGGCACCGTTTAATAGTGTGGCCAAGCACAAACGGGCTTTTGCACCCTCAATTCTGCCGAGGCACGGCGCTCACACCTCTTGGCAAGGTGCTGACTGACTGCGCCGACGCAGCAGTTTTGTCACTTAACTGTTACGTCAGTGGGCGATGGGGTCGTCACTTCCCTACGCCTTATTATTATTATTATTATTCTTATTCTAAGGTGAAGTAGACTCTGCGGTGGCTGACCGCTAAGTGAGCGGCGAGCCAAAAGATGTATATTATGAAGTATTTATAAGGTGGAACGCCATGTGGTCGCGCGCCATGGAACGCTAATGTTAGTCGATGCGATTCCAACATAACTCTGCTTTGGCCCGGCGTCACAGGTATGAGTAGGCATTTCATCATAATCTCACATTACTATTATCATTACAGTCTATTAAAATTCTACTCTAAACATAGGTCACTTCTATAAATTGCATTAGAGGGGAAATTTTCGCAACAGTTGCCGTGTTTGGCAGGAGGGTTGGCAACCGCAGTTTTTTATTATTTTGAGTTGTTATTAGAAAGATGCTGCTGCCCATCTCCTGTTTCATTCCTCTCTATCGCCTCTAATGACACCTACGGGTTGATATGAGTTAGTTCATTCTCTTACGCGGCCAATATACAGCGTTGGCATAATATACATATGGAAAAAAGAACGAATTATCTACAATTGTAGAAGTTACTACGCATAGTCTGTAACCAGTGTAATAAATATTGGTGAATTCATTACTTTATAAACACTTGGTACAGTGAGCACATACTTAATACATTGAACAGTAAACGAATATTTCATTAAACATAAAAAAAGTTATAGAAGCGTAAAAGTATTATATGTATTTCTATAACTACAAAATATTATGCTACTTCCAGCTAACTTAGTAACCTACTTTACCAACATGATAAACAATATGCATGTCAAAATATTGTTTGATTACAAACAAGTCGAAACATTTGCTGATCTTGTTAAAACTTGTTGCAAAACAAACAGAAACTTATTACGTAGTTCCTGTAGAAATATAGGATTTTTGTGTGAGTAATAAATGTAAGGAAATAATTACTAAAAATGATTGGCCGCCTGCAAGGTATGGTGATCATGATATTACGAAAACTAGAGGCAGCCTAATGGCCAAAATTCGACCGCAATTCATAATCAAAAATATTAAGGTGGATGCTCCGATAGCCCGTCCATACATTTTTGTCTAGACATTACGCTAAACACAGACACTATTTGTTTAAAACTAATAATTTTATCACTTTTCTACGCTGAAAAGTGCACGCGGTTGACCTTTTTAGGAAAGAACTCACAGTATATATTAAGAATAACAATAGTGAAATCTAGGAAAATTTTGACACTTCTTTAGTAGTGTGAGTGACTTATGACAACTTTGATACAAAAGCGCCAAGGCATAGTTTAGATTGGCACGCTAGATGGCGTGCAGACGATATTATAATTCTTATAAATCAATATCTTATATACAAAATTGATTTATTTCCTTCCTTACCTAAGTTGAACTGTGATTTCAAAACTTGTCATAATACTAATTACCTACGTCATATGTGTCGGTGTTGAGTACAAAACTACAAAGTCATTGTTTCGTATTTTAATTTGATTGAATATTTTTGGCAAGAATAAATAGAGTTATAAATCGGTAACCAACCAAAGTTAATATTGTGACTAACAATATTAATTTTGCAAACGAAAACGTAAAATGCGAAACGGTTACGTAAAAAATACCTATTACGCATTTTGCAAACAGTTTCAGACAGACACACATTATTATTAGTTTGTTTTATTTTGTTGTAGTACCAAGCTCAAGGTCGCGTCGTATCGTACGCTACGGTCCTGGATTTTTTTAGTTGATTGGTCCTTGGATAACAGATGAAAATAATGGTTATGTATTTATTATAAATTTTGTTTTATTATGATGATTACATTAATAATTATCTATTTATTAATAAAATATTTATCAATAAAATAATAATAAATATTAAACTGTATAAAAATAGAATAGAAACAAATGTAAGTATAATGTTTAAAAATTGGTAAACATGCTTACGAACCGTTGTAGCTCAGGTGGATAGCGCTCGCTGTAAACTTCACAGTACGCGAGCAACCCGGGTTCGATCCCTGCCGGCAACAATGAAATTTAAGTGCTTTGAAATTATTAAAAAAAAATTCACCTTCCTGGTTATTATCGCATACTAAATCGTGTTTTAGATTTGTTGTTATCTCTTGTTTAGGAATAGTTTCTTACGTGTTATGTAATGTCAAATTTTTGTAATAATTGGTTATATTGCAAATCATCTTTGTTATTGGTTTTGAGTGAATAGGCATGTATCAGGCGTGGCGTACTTCAAATACTTGTTTTGATCAATAATTTCAATAGTTTAAGGTATTAAAATAAAACTGCGTTTTATTGTTCTTAGTGTTGAGATAATTTATATCCCAAAATTATTATTGAATTAAATAGTTTACGCCTACAAATATAACTTTTATTTTTATAAAATAATCATAAAAATACTGGTATTCATCTGAATCCGGTTTGACTGGGAGCCGACCCCAATATAGTTGGGAAAAAGGCTAGGCAGATGATGAATCGTACATAATATATATCGTAGCAGGTGGCATTCTGATGTTCTGTAGTACCCATGCAGAAAAAAAATTTTTTTTTTCATTCACGCCATCTAATCGACCCCACAGAAAGAGGACTTAGTCGAGTCCCGACGGTTCGACAAAAATGAGATTGACTTCATTATGACGACCAGACGACAACTGTTCAGTGATGTCTCAGTGAAACTGGCAGCGATCACCGAATGGTGAGAGGCACACTGAACCTAAACATTAAGTTGGAGAGGTCACGTCTAATAAGTCAACGCTCCGCCCCCTCGTGCTCTAATCCAAAGCCCCGAAAACTTGCAGCTCGAGTTACAAAATCGTTTTCAGTGCCTAGAAAATTGCAATGAAGTGGACGGAATGAATGACAAACTTGTGGAAACTGACCATGCGGTCGGGGCTAAGTTCTGTCAGACCCGTCGCAGAAGAACACAAAAACTCTCCGATTACACTCTTAATCTCATGGCTGTTAGACGATGAGATGAAGCTGCAGTCTTCAGCAGATTTGACAGAATACAGGCAACTGAACAGACAGATATCCAAATGCATGCGGCGGGACTTGCGCAACTTCAATACAGCTTGTATTGAAGAATCGATTGAGCGGAACCAGGGCTCCAAAGTCTTTGCCAGAGATCTGTCTGCCAGAAAGAGCCAACTGTTGAAGCTGAAGACTGAATGTGGCAGCATCGTTTCCAGGACACCTGAGATTTGTAGTAAGATTGAGAGGTTCTATGGGCAGCTGTACACGTCATCGTTGGAGCCACACGCAAGTGTGAGTAACGATCCAAGAGCAAGTCATATCCGACACTATTCCGATGATATCCCGGACGTCAATCTAAGCGCGATTAGAATGGCTCTCCAGCACCTTAAAAACGGCAAGTCCCCGGGAGAGGATGGAATTACAACGGAGCTTCTGAAAGCGGGTGGAAAACCGGTACTTAAAGTCCTTCAGAAGCTTTTAATTTCACATAAAATTTTCTTATATTTACGCGAAGACTACACATTAAATGAAACTAATTTTTACGGATTATATACTTTCACAATTTTACCATCTGACAAAGTAACTATATTTTTAAACCCACCTTAGTTCCATAAACTCTAAAATACAATTCACAATGGAGTTAGAGGCAAACAATTCTTTAGCTTTCCTAGATGTTTTAGTCATCCGAAATCTTGATGACACTATTGGTCACACTGTGTATAGGAAAAAGACTCATACCAACCGATATTTAAATGGTGAATCGCACCATTATCCATCACAGTTAGCTACAGTGGGAAAATCTTTGTTTCAGAGAGCACGAGGGATCTGTGACAGAAAACATCTGGCCGCCGAGCTTCAGCACGTCGAGCAAGTACTGCAAGACAACAAGCTTCGGGTCCCGCGCCTACGTCACAGTGACCGAGTGAAGCGCCACAGTCGAGCGTGTGCCTGCTGTACTACCCTATGTCAGAGGAATCACAGACAAGGTTGGCTACATCTTGAAGCGAGCTTCCATTAAAACATACTTCAAGTTGCCGAAGAAGATTAGTCAATTTTTACCATCCGTCAAGTGTCAAATCCCTCTACAAGATGCAGGAGTGTACAAGCTGGATTGTGAATGTGGTCTCTCTTACATAGGACAAACAAAAAGATCTATAAAAACCCGCGTAAAAGAACATATAGCTGACTTGAAGCACCGACGTATTGGGAAGTCTGCAGTTTGTGAACATGTTCAAGATCATCCCCGCCATTACATTAGATTTGATGGACCTCAAATCCTCGCAAAAGAACACCGATTCCTACCTAGGATGATTCGCGAGGCTATTGAAATTAAAAAACATCCTAATTTCAATAGAGAAGATGGATGGGTGCTGCCATCTGCTTGGGATCCTATAATTAATAAAATTAAATATAAACCCAAGTATACCATCGAACCAAAAATTAATATTAAAAAACTGAAGGTAGCCGCGCTAACTATGACATTGGGACTTCAAACACCTCAGTTCCCCCCTTGACCATGGGTGCTGTAAAGCACCCGAAACGTCGGGAATTAAAAAGTAAAATTAAACGCGATATAATCCGTAAAAATTAGTTTCATTTAAAGCTTTTAATTTCGTCCTCCATGGTGGCACTACTCCCGAGGCGTGGAGCAGAAGTGCGTTGGTCTTGTTCTTCAAGAAAGGCGACAACGCTCTCTTGAAGAACTAAAGACTGATTTCCTTTCTGAGCCGCATCTACGTGCTGTGAGAATCATTACGAATCGTCTCGCACGCAGACTCGACGACTTCCAGCCTCCCGAACAAGCCGGTTTTCGAATAGGCTTTAGCACCATAGACCACATACATACCCTTCGGCAAATTGTACAGACGACCGAAGAGTACAATTTTAAAGAAAGTATGTAATCATAAAAGTAGTATAATAATATGTGGTGACTTTAATATAGACATTTTGAAAAGGAACAAATTAGCAATAGAGTTTGAATACTTTCTTTTATGCTAAGACTTGGAAATTAACCAACCTACCAGATTAGACAGCAATAAATGTTTGGACAATTTTGCTCATAACTTGAAACAAAAGTGCAAATGCGAAATAATAGACTTGGCCTTATGAGACCATACAGCTCAGATTCTAAAAATAAAAGTTAACAAATAAAGACAAATAGAATATTGGCAGAAGACAATAAGAGATACGTTCAACGAGAATATAAACAAATTCAATAAATATCTCCAACAGTTATCATTTTCAGACGTTTACAGTACTGACGACCCTAATAATGCCTATGATAGTTTTATCGACTTATTTCTTTTATTATATAATTTGTGTTTTCCTTTTTAGTCGGTTATAGTACGTAGTGAAAAATTAATTAAATGGGTGTCACGTGGTATTCGGATTTGTAGCAAAAGGCAGCGCCATTTATTGTGGCAATAGAGATTAAAACCGACGTAAGAAAATAAAAAAAAATTCTATACGTATTCCCGAAGATTCAAAAAAATAATTAAACCAGAAAGTTCAAAATAACCATCTCATCCAAAACTCAAAAAATAAATCCAAGACATCTTGGCAAATAATAAAAAAAGTAGTAAAAAAATTACGGACCCTATTTCTGAGATAAAAAAAGATTATTTGTTAATAACAAGCCCTGAAGAAATAGCTGAATCATTCAAGAATTTTTTTATCGACCAGATTACAGATATACCAAAAAACGTATCAGATAACATCAAAAAAATTAATTATAACCCACACTTGATATTTATAACACCAATTGTACCACAAGACATAATATGGTTAATAAAATCTTTAAAAAACAAAAAAGCTTAGGTTATGATGGCATTTCAACGCAAGTTATTAAATCTGTTTGCAACAGTATATCTGGACCTTTTAGCCATATTATTAATGTAAGCATATTAGCGGGAATATTTCCCGAAAAGCTGAAAACGGTTATAGTAAAACCACTTTATAAAAAAACAATAAAGAAGACATGTCTAACTACCGACCGATTGCTTTGCTTCCTGTTTTTTCTAAAATAATGGAAAAAGTTATTTACGAATCCATTTACGCATTTTTGGCTAAATTTAATATACTCTGCGATGAACAAAATGGGTTCCGAAAAAACAAAAGCGTAAATATGGCTGTTTTCGACTTATTAAAGAGGGTAATGGCTAGTGTAGATATCAGAACTCCCAGATGTGCTATATATACAGACATGTCGAAAGCCTTCAATTATGTAAACCATGACATACTATTGCATAAACTTAACATACGGCATTCGAGGTAACATTCTTAACCTAATAAAATCATATCTGATAGGCCGCAAACAATGTACAGATATTGCTAGAATATGCTTTAAATCTAAGCGGGAATGCAAATATGTTTCTTCCTATAGAGAAATAAAATTCGGCGTACCACAGGGGAGTGTCCTTGGGCCACTGTTATTTTAACTTTATATAAACGAACTCCCATGTCAAATCCATAATCTAATGGTATTATTTGCCGACGACAGTACAGCTCTAATAAAATGCATAAATAAAGATTCTTATGAAAATGATATAAACACTACGATTAAAACTATAATTAACCGGCTGAATTATAATAATTTACTAATCAATATTCAAAAAACTAAAATAATGCACTTTTACCAGAAACTTCGCACTGAAGATCTAAATATAAATTATAATTGTCAAATAATAGAAAGAGTAGATGTTGTAAAATTTTTAGGTATTTTAGTAGACAGCCAATTGACATGGAAGGCCCAAGCAGATGATGTCTGTAAGAAACTAAGTGTTTCTGCATATCCACTCTATAACCTGACAAAAAAAGTCAGTGTCAAAACGGTACTAGTAGCTTACCATGGCCTGGTAGATTCCATTTGAAGATATTGTATTATATTTTGGAGCAACTGTGGCGATAGAGAAAGCATTTTCAAAACCCAAAAGCGCTGCATAAGAGCAATCTTCAATTTAAAGATTACATATAGTTGTGTCCCTGTTTTCAAAGCCCATAAATTATTAACTTTTCCGTGTCTGTTATATTTTAGAAATAGCGTTATTTGTAAAAATTAATCATCATTTATTTCCTACCTTAAATGAAACTCGAGTACGAACTGTATCTATGAGAACGCAATATAATAATAATATATAATAACTTATATAATAATAATAATAACTTTCTATATACAGGAAGATTTAAAAAAAAAAGTGTAATGAGCATGGCACCTGTCATCAAATCCCAAATATTGTAAAAAATCAACCCATTAAAATATTTTAAAATAGTGTTACTTCTTTGTTATTGGAAATATGCTATTACTCAGCATCGTACTTTTTAAATGATACCAATATTTAAATAACGTTTCAATTAATTAATTTTTTGTAATATATTGTTTGTGCTAATAATTTATAATGTGTTATGCTAACTGAAATAATAATTCAATAATCTAAATTTATATAATAATAATAATGCAATACTTTGAATTATAATAATGTAATAACTATATATTTATGCTCATAACTATAATTTTAAATCTATTTATAATCTATTACTAGTGTTATATAGAAATAAATTTTAATTTAATATTTGCTTGCCAAAATGGTAGAATGTCCGGATCTTTTATGTACTCTGTCAACACATTATTGTTAATAAGTTCATTCAATGCAAATAAATCAATATTCTATTCTATTCTACAATCTGCCACTTTGTCTTGCGTATGTGGACAATGAGAAAGCCTTTGATTCCGTCGAAATTTGGGCGGTGCTGCAGTCCCTTCAGGGGTGCCAAGTGGACTGTCGGTATATTGAAGTACTGAAGTGTTTGCACAGTAGGGCTACGATGGCTGAGTACAGAACCAGATTACGAAACCTATCCAATTGCAGAGAGGTGTAAAACAGGGTGACGTAATATCTCCAAAAATCTTCACCGCTGCATTGGAAGACGTTTTCAAGCTACTGGACTGCAATGGCGAGTACATCACTAACCTTCGATTTGCCGACGATGTAGTGCTTATGGCAGAATCGCTGGAGGACCTAAGCACTGTGCTCAATGACCTCAATAGTGCCTCCCAACACATAGGTCATAAGATGAACATGGACATAACAAAAATCATGTTTAACGTCCATGTCATACCTATATTGATAATTGTTGGGAGCACTAAGCTCGAAGTTGTTGTCGAATATGTTTACTTGGGACAAATAGTCCGATTAGGTAAGTCCAACTTGTACCGAGAGGTCAATTGACGGATTCAATTCGGCTGGGCAGCGTTTGGCAGATTACGACACATCTTCTCGTCAGGCATACCTCAAAACCTCAAAACTAGATTGTACAACCAGCGTGTGTTGCCAGTGATGACCTACGAGTATGGATCTGAGACGTGGTTCTTCACTGCTGACCGTATGAGGAAGCTCAAAGTCACTCAGCGAGCTATGAAGAGGGCTATGCTCAGCGTTTCTCTGCGTGATAGACTTAAAAACGAGGATATCCGCAGTAGAACCAGGGTAACCGACATAGCCCAAAGGATTAGTAAGCTGAAGTGGCAATGGACCGGCCATATAGCTCGAAGAACCGAAAACCGATGGGGAAGAAAGGTTCTCGAGTGGCAGCCTCGTACCGGCAGGTGAAATGTAGGCCGTCCCCCTACTAGATGGAGTGACGACCTGGTAAGACATACAGGAAGTCAATGGATGCAGGTGGCTCGGGACCGTGCTTTGTGGCATTCCTTGGGGGAGGCCTATTTTCAGCAGTGGACTTTTGAAGGGCTGTAATGATAATGATGATGATGATGACGCCATGTAGTGTTCAATCTTCGTAAACGTAGGGACTAGGAATTCACCCACGTCTGTGTGTGTAAACGACACTATATTCAATGACAGATGTTATTTTAGGGTTTTGTGTTGAATTGTGTGGATTTTGAGGCAATGATATGACCTAGTACAATAAAGTATAATGTTCAAGTACCGCGGTAACCACTTCTACGATTTAATAATGTTCCAATTACACAAAAACCCAAATAAACTAAAAAATGATGACTTCAGCGCCATCTCGCAGGAATATGGCCGAGAGCAGACCGTATGTTTCACCTTAATTTAAATTGTTTTAGATGTTTTCAAGAAATCGGTGAACTTACTTTATATACTTATGTTCAGCAGTGGAATTGTGAAGGGCACAAGAGCCACGTAGTATTATATTATAGTTCTAGCACGAATGGGTCGGCTTGACCGGGGAAGGACCAGGCTCTCACAGAATACCAGGGGAAAATTAGCAGCTCAATACTACTGTGTTCCGCATGGTGAGTGTAGAGTGTCTCACCTTTGAATGCCTCTCTCTGACAGTAAGCTCAAGTCGCTTAATCTAACAATAGATCTATATGTGCGTAAAATATATGAAATATAATAATGTTATGTCCATAATTGTCTAATTTTACCATTTTTTAATTAATTAAAAAATAAATTCCGTTCCATCCATCTACTACAGCCTATAAAAATCCACTGCTGTACATA
Organism: Parnassius orleans; assembly: GCA_029286625.1. Lineage (NCBI taxonomy): Eukaryota > Metazoa > Arthropoda > Insecta > Lepidoptera > Papilionidae > Parnassius > Parnassius orleans. The sequence goes on from JAGSMP010000280.1 coordinate 116,157, forward strand.
AGCCTTCCTCATATATTGCCTCATATGGAGTATTTTGCCAGAGATGAGTTGGTGAGCGGGTTATCAGATTGTTTATTATTTTGCGTATCAGAAAGATGCTGTTAGAACATTGTTCCTTTAATTTCTCTGTATATATATATATATATATATATATATATAGAGGCGACAGAGGAAATTGAAACAGGTGATGATACACTATATATATATATATATATATATATATATATATATATATATATATATATAGATATTTGTTAAAGAAATCCTGGCAACATCTCAATGATTTAAACAGGTATCAGCTCCAGATGTCCATGGCTTATACAGAATCTGATAATAGAGCAATTGCCAAATAAGCCATTATTTGATGAGACTATATTTATATATATATATATATATATATATATATTTGTTAAAGAAATCCTGGCAACATCTCAATGATTTAAACAGGTATCAGCTCCAGATGTCCATGGCTTATACAGAATCTGATAATAGAGCAATTGCCAAATAAGCCATTATTTGATGAGACTATATTTAAGCCAAATTTATTTAAAAGACGCTTACGGATGGAAGGAAAAACTAACTTTGATACATAGGTGACTAGATTGTGTTGCGTTTCGGATCGTAGTTTTGATACCTACATGAAACAAGTCTTTGCTCGACCTACAAATAATTGTTCCGAGTCTAGATTTTTATTCATATGCCGTTTGTATATGCAAAATACGTTTATGAAACTGGAGAGAATCCTACTGCGGCTGAGTTAAGTGGGGAGGTTTGGGCATCTCAGGAGTATTTTTTGTTATAGGAGAGGGGGCAAACGAGCATACGGCTCACCTGATGGTAAGTGACTACCGCCGCCCATGAACAACTGCAACACCAGGAATTGCAGATGCGTTGCCGGCCTTTTAAAAAGGAGTAAGCTCTATTCTTGAAGGTCCCTAAGTCGTATCGGTCCGGGAAAATCGTTGGTGGTAAACTATTCCACAAGGAAGTTGTGCGAGGAAGAAAACATTTTCTAAATCGCACAGTGGTGGACCGCCAATCATCCAGATGGTGTGGATGGTATCGGGAGTTCTGCCGCGATGTGCGTTCGTAAAATTTGGCGGCTGGGATTAATCCGAACAATTCCTCAGAGCACTCCCCGTGGTAAATGCGAAAGAATATGCAAAGAGATGCAACATCTCTTCGCAGCGCCAATGAATCGAGACCATCGGAAAAGACTCGGTGGTCGACGAATCGAGCCGCTCTGCGCTGAATGCGGTCAAGTGGAAGGAGCGGCACTGGGGAGCCTCAGTCCAGAGATGGGAACATTATTCCATGTGAGGCCGAACCTGCGCCTTGTAAAGTTGCAGGCGTTGTGCCGGCATGAAATACTGTCCCGCTCTGCTGAGCACACCAAGCTTTTTAGAGGCCAATATGGCCTTATCTTCTAAGTGACCACAAAACTGCACGTAATTCGATATGTCGAAGCCGACGATTCCGATACTGGCTGAGGCAACAAGGGGAGTGCCTTGAAACTGAGGAGATACGACAAAGGGGTTATTTTTAGCGGTAAACGCGTAAACTTGTGTCTTCTGAGGATTAAACTGGACTAGATTTAGTCGCCCCCAATCCGAGACTTTGTTCAGCAAAGATTCGACTTCAGACACAAATTTGTTCCGGTACTCGGCGACGTTTTCCCGAGAAATATTGGCACGGCCAGTGTATAGAGCATAACCAGTGCTGTCATCCGCATAGCAATGAATGCTACCGGTTTGCAACATATCATTGATATGCAGAAGAAACAGCGTTGGTGATAGCACAAAGCCTTGTGGAACACCAGCGTTAATAGACTTGTAGTCGGAGCATGCGCCGTCTACAACGACCTTGATACTCCGATCTGCAAGAAAGCTGGTGATCCAATTGCACAATTTCTTGGGAAGCCCATAGGATGTATGTATAAAAGAATAGTTGATTACTGTGAAAATACCAGATAATTAAAAGCGAACAATACGGGTTTCAAAAACACAAATCGACCTCACTTTTCATTAGTAAAAACAATACTTAGTTACATAAACAATAGACAATTGACAACAGGATTATTCTTTGACCTCTCAAAGGCCTTTGATTTCGTTTCACATGATATATTATTGCGAAAATTAGAGACAGCTAGGATCAAAGCACTAGTACTTAGGACTAGTTGTTATCGTCATATTTAAATGGCAGACAACAATGTGTTATCATTGATAAAATAGATAAAAACAATAACTTGACATCTTACTCATCTGGATATAAATATAATAATTTCGGCGTTCCGCAAGGAAGTATATTAGGACCGATTCTTATTCTATTATATATTAATGACATTGTTGACATTACGAATCATAAATGTATTCTGTACGCTGATGACATTTCAATTATTGTGACATGTAATAAAAATAATAATACAATTAGAAATCATGAAGATGACATTAATAATACAATTGACACACTAATAGAATGGCTTGACATAAATAATTTGAAAATTAATCTAGATAAATCCCATTATATACAATTTAATAAATCTATCAATTCCAATCATAATATGAAATTTAATATACCAAAACTAAAAGAAGCTACATGTACAAAATTTCTGGGAATAACGTTAAATGAAGATATAAACTGGAAAGAACAAATAGATAACGTATGCAGTAGAATTAATAAATTTGTATATGCCCTTAAACACGTCAAAAAAATTACAAATATTAAAACGGCAATTGCAACTTACCACGCATACGTAGGTTCTATTCTACGCTATGGACTTATAATATGGGATAATGGTTCTGACCAAAATAGAGCATTCGTTGCCCAAAAAAAATGTATTCGTGCAATATGCGGGATATCGCCAGGGGAATCCTGTAAACCGCTATTTAAAAGACTTGGTATATTACCCCTCCCGTCACTATACATTTATGAAGTTGGCTTGATTGTTTTTAAAAATAAGTCATTATTTGTTAAAGCAAGTGATATATATCCTCGAAACCGACGTGACCAGACAAACTTGTCCTAGATGTTATTCCTAGGCTCGTTAAATATAACAAAAGCTGCCTAAAATGTGTGTAAAAATATAATAAAATACCTAAAGAATTTAAACTATTAAGAAAGACTATATAAAACATTTGTATGATTGGTTAAAATTGAATGCTTTTATGACAAAAGATTTCTTTTGAGATTAATTTTCTGAATTTAAATAATTATTAATATTGTCTAAACATTTAAAAAATTATAATTTGCATGCTATTATTAGCGAAACACGACTGCACTATATATATTGTAACATCTTTTTATACCGTGATTCTTGCAAATAAAAATTTATGATTTACGATTTATGATTAGGAAGGGAGCTTCGAAAGAAGCGCTTTGTGCCAAACCCGATCGAAAGCCTTCGCAATGTCCAAACTAACGGCCAATGCCTCCTCCTTGGACTCTACTGCCTCCGCCCATCTATGAGTCAGGTAGACCAGAAGATCACCAGCTGATCGACCCCGACGAAAACCGCATTGGCGGTCACTAATCAGCTGGTGATCCTCAAGGTACCGCATGAGCTGGCAGTTTATAACGGACTCCATTATTTTGGAGAACAAGGAGGTGATGGCGATAGGCCTGTAGTTGGACGGGTCTAAGCGGTCGCCTTTTTTAGGGATCGGTTGGACAAAAGCTGTCTTCTATGATTTCGGGACTACGCCTAGGGAGTAGGAGTACCGGAAAAGACGCGTTAGATCCGGTGCCAACTCCGGAGCACACGTTCTCAGCACAATTGGAGGGATTCCGTCAGGCTCACTCGACTTGTGGATGTCCAGGGAGAGGAGTGCTTTGCGATCCGAGCGCTGTAAGAACCGCACATCACGCATGGAGCACTCACACCGCGGGATGGTCGGCGGTGTTTTCCAACCGTCATCAAGAGTGGAGTTGGACGCAAAAAGGGAGCCTTAAAGGTCGGCTTTCTCTTTTGCGGCGTGGGTCAGTGAGTCATCCTCCTTGTGCAGAGATGGTAGTGACGGCTTACAGAAATTCCCTTGGACAGCCTTGGCGAGAGACCAGAATGCACGGGTTCCCAAAGGAAGGTGAATTAGTTTCTCGCCAATTCTGGCTATGTACTCTGACTTTGCCTTGGCAATAACTCTTTTGAAGGACCTGGAGGCGAAGTTATACTTCTTTTTAAGCATGCTAGTGCTTACATCCCGAGCTGCCGAAGCCTCAGACCAGGCCTGATAGCACTCCTGCTTACTGCGTAATACAGTCTTACAGGAGCGACCAAACCAAGGCTGAGTTCAGCTTCCGATGGGTACCACAGATGATGGAATAAATAGTGCCATTCCCTGTAGCACAACATCAGTGACAGAGGCAGCAACAGTGCTGGGATCATCCGGCGAGAAGCAAACCCGCTCCCATGGGTAGGGTGTAAAGAAAGACCGCATTCCGTACCAATCCGCCGACCTGTAATGCCAAACACGGCGGCAACCTGCAGAACGCAACCGCGAGGGGAGCGTGAGTGGCATCACACTCCGGATCAGACAATGATCCGAAGAGCCGAGAGGGGCATCGACGGAAACCTGATATCCGTCCGGATGAGAGGTCAGCAGAAGGTCCAACAGGGAAGGTGTATGATCCTTCACATCTGTAATCCGCGTAGGCGAAGTAACCAGTTGTGTTAGACCATATGCCAAGGCAAAGACATAAACAGATCTCCTCGCATGATCGGTTAAACGTGAACCGAGCCATCCGGCGTGGTGGGCGTTAAAATTGCCAAGGATCACGATCTCTGCGGATGGGACCTGATGTAGCAAGGAATCTTAGCCATTTGGACGTGGTCGATGAGTCGATCTGTTTCGGCATTACCGTTATGGGACCTATAGAGGTACCCGTAGACGCGCGGATGGTCGTCGCTATCTACGCGTAGCCAAAGCATGGACAGGTCCGAACCTTCAAGACTGCCGAGGCGTCCTCTCTGACGTATACGCAAACTCCAGCCCGAGGCACAAAAGAGTGTTCCAATTTGTACCCCGGGTAGGAGAGATACGAAGTATCAGCCGGAGAGGACACCTGCGTCTCGGTCAGAAAGAGCAAGGCCGGCTTCGCCGTATCGAGATGGTAGTGGACGGCATTTAGGTTCGAGTGAAGTCCCCTGATGTTGCAGAAATTCACGGATAGCGTGGCAGGGGTCGCCTTGGTCTTGTTGCTCAGTTTGCCCCGAGCAGTTATTGTTTTGAGCGGAATTTTGCCCCCCCCGCCCTCCCCCAGAATACGCGGGGCAGCCTGAGAACCCACGCTCAGGACTGGAGTAGCAGGGTCGTGGATGCTCAGCGAGGGATTCTCCAGGGGTCCTGGTACCCTCCTGGGGTAGTCTAAGATTTAATTCCGCTACCATGTTGATGGGTGGGGGGGGGGAGTTGGGCCTCCGGTCACCTGCACTCACCAGACGAAACGCAAAAGCAGAGCTTCCACTTTACGCCGGTATTCTGTGAGGTCGTGGTACTAACCCGGCTCGAGCCGGCCCATACATGCAACAGCAAAAGCTGCTGCGTGGCTCTACCACCGTTAAGTATTCTGATTAAGCTCCCACTGGAGCAGTAACTTTGTCATGTCGCTGGATTGTCGCAAACTCCTTGCTCAACTGCCATTCTCCACCCCATATTTCCTCCTCCATCCCTTACTTGTACAATATGTTTATACATAAAGCGCAAGTCAGATCGGGCATACTACAAAACTACTACTATAAATGGGTAATTGTGCTAACTTATCCTGTTTAATGAATCTATTTAAAGCCAATATTACCAGTCTCTAGCAAAACGCAAAATAGCTTGACTGTTCTTTAGGATACATTTCAGAGAGTGTGGTTGCGCCAAGGCACACATTTGCATTTCGTATTTTTAAGTTAATTTATTTTATTAGTTAGGTTGGATGACACAGTACTTTTCCTATCTTTCCTTTCCGGCAATTGTCTAGTGTGAGAAAGTCGTCGTTGCGCCCTGCTAGGAGATAGAAGGCCGCCGCTCTGCTGGAGGGAGGACCTCAGTCGTCGTTGCGCTCTGCTAGACGGAAAAGTAACGTCTTAAAATTATTTAATCATTGGAAGTTTGTTTGGCGCACATGACTTTATTGAGAAGAAATCACAACTGTTCTATTGTGAATAAATTTAGTGTCGTCATAGCTCATCGTCTCCGTAGCAAGCAGCCGTCACGAGATACGAGACACGTCGCTCTTTTCAAGGTACTGTGCTTTACCCATCCTTTTCATTAGCTGTTTTATTTCTTGTTCTTAATCTTAAGTGTATTAATTAATCTTAGATTGTGTGCAGGAATTTTATGACTTCTTTCCTCCGTCTCCATTTCACCATCGGAAAACCAGACGCTCGGCTTGTCTCTAACCCTTTGATGTCGATAGATCTCGTATTCGAACCTATCGATTTATGTCGTCGTTCGTCATGTATACTGGAAAGATGTAGAATAACTTGCCAGCATATGTCATTCTATCCGAGTGCAATGAGGGTGTCATCAATGCAAAAGTGAATAGACTTTTGTTATGCTTAAGTATTATGTTTTAGTATCTTCGGTTATATTATCATTTACTATCAGGTGGGACAGTAGGCAAGCACTGGTGCAAAATATTTTAAAAAGGTTTTAATATAATAAATTTAAAAGAATATTTTATTTCTTGACCGTGTAGTGGCATGGGTGTCATAAGAGGCGACAGAGGGAAATTGAAACAGGTGATGTACAGCAGCATCTTCCTGATACGCAAAATAATAAAAAATCTGACAACCCGCTCACCAACTCATCTCTGGCAAAATACTGCATATGAGGCAATCTATGGGGAAGGCCTATGTACAGCAGTAGATTTTTATAGGCTGTAGTAGATGGATGGAACGGATTTTATTTCTTTATTAATTAAAAAAAAATAGAAAATTATGGACATTATTATATTTTATATATTATTTACGCACAGATAGATCCATTGTTAGATTAAGCGACTTTAGCGTACTATTCATCCTACCTTATCTTTCGGCGTAAAAGACCCACAGTGGCTTAAAGTGGTATGTCGCCCTATTACATCCCTTAGTTGTTTGACATACTCGACCAAAATACGGCAATTATGTAATTTATATTCCCGTACCATGATTATGTGCCAGAATATTTTACAGTTATAAAACAATCTCCCGACCATAAGTACTTGACTCATTTTCAAGCACAAAAACATTACTTAACGAAGTAAAACGACTAAAACAAACGCATTCTTGTTTCTCAAAAGTTACGGTTATTTTTAACTAAATAATTCGAAAAGCAGCGCTTGTGTTCCTAAAATCTACACGAAAACTTCTATTCCTAGAACTTGAATAGAAAAACTTGTACAAATATTTATTTTAATTTTTCTTTATAGAATGAGGATGACAAACGAGCACTCTGTTCACCGGATGGTAAGTGGATACTGCCGCCCATAGACATCTACTTTTATCCTCGATTAAGTATCAAAGCAGATGCATTGTCACTCCTGAGGTCTAAGATGGAATATCGCGTTTTCAGTACGCTGGAATTCTGTGAGAGCGTGGTCCTACCCCGTTTGGGCCAACCCATTCATTCTACAATCATAATAGAGCTGCAGCATGGCTCTACCACGTTAAAAATATATGGTGAATTCTACCATACATGGTATGTATATTTAATCATGAAAGCTGGACAGATTTTCGCATTAAAATTGAAAAGCATGGATTTCTCATACACATAATTTTGAACAAATCTCTTTTTATTTATTTGCAATACATTTTGGCAGCGCATTATGTTTTTGTCTTATATTTTCTGAAGTAAAATTTCAAATTGACAACATTAAAAAATAGATAACAACATGTTTACTAATTATATAAAGATATATATAATTTTAATACTAATTTTGGATTTTTTAAACGAATAATTTACTAATTGAGGTGCTGTCGACTCTTAAAACATAAAATAGCAAATATTGTTAAAATATTTCATAACGTAATGGTGGTTACCGGTTACCGATAAATCACTTAAAGAGCACTCTCTAGCTATGATACCATTAAATATTACAGTTTGCTTAAACGCACAAACCAATATGATGTATACACGTATGACCATCTCATACGTGTTTAACAACTTTTATTACTAACAATAACAAAAATATAATACTTACCACCAATGTATTTGCAATCAGTTTGCACACTATTAACAAATAAATATGTTTTAAAATTAAAACGATTTTTTTGATGATCGTGAACATCGATCAAAAGTCTAAAATATGCAAATTTGCTCAGTCTGTCAACACTGTTATTCCTTCTATTTCTTTTCAGGAAGAGACGGTCTGTAAAGACTAGTTGTGAATCCGTTGTTATTGCCTTTGAATAAAGTTTGATTTTATGTAACACGTTTGTAACATTTATTTTTTAAATTTGTATGACTAATGAGCGAATTGGGTTTCTAGTGGTGATAATACGACTTAACCGCTTTTATGTGTGCTCCCGGCGACACCGGTTCTCGTAAAATAAGGTTGGCAGCCATTCTATTGTGTATTATGGTATTCTATGAATATAATTAATTTTTAGTAAAGAGCCATCTTTCTTATACCACGCTCTTGAAGATTGTTTAAGGCCCTATATTGCCCTTTTTAATTTAAGAACTTGACCACTCTGCACCGTTTCAGAAAAACCTTCAGGTATTTGTCATATCAACAACAAACAATCCATTACATTATATTAAAATGTCAAAATTGTAATTAAAAAAATAACAAACAAAGACAATTCAATTAAACAATATTAAATACCATGTCAGTTAATAACACAATTGTCAATTTATCAGCTAGTCTTATAAAAAGTTGTTTAAAATCTCATTTACCGAGTAAAATGTATTTTGAAGAAGCCACTGGTATATTTTTTTTTTTAATTTTTGTATAGGAAGATCTCTGATTGTTTGCGGTATTTTATTGAATATTATTTTACCCATCCAGTAACAACTTTTGTAAAAGCGTTTACTTTTTGGTATTTCGCTAATTACTATCCTATCTGGGTATCTCGTGTTCATCGATGCCACTTCTTTATTAAGTTTATAAAAACTCTTCCCGTGTTGTTTTACAAATTTAGCAACTTCTAATATATACAAAAAAGGCACGGGTAAGATCCCCAGTGTCTTGAATAGAAGTCAGTGTGAGACATCTGGGCCAACACCATAAATGGCACGAACACATTTTTTTTTGTGCAATAAAAACTTTATTAATCTCTGCACTGTTGCCCCAAATTATAATCCCGTATCGGATAACCGACTCAATATATGCAAAATATGTAATAATTGCAGTTTGTTTTGTTGCCACTTTTGTAAGTTTACTTTATTACATATTTTACAAACTTGTTCTTTCCACTTTAATTCTTTATCAATAATTATACCTAAGAATGTCACGTTAGTAGCACTACAAATAGTTTGTCCATTATATTTAATATTTATTAAATTATTATTTATATCATTGAAATTTATATATTGCGTTTTACTTAAATTTATTGTTAAATTATTATTACTTAGCCATTGAGTTTCTTGAAAGATTGTTTCATTAATGTCAAAAATATGTTTCATCAGTGGCATATTTTGATTTGTTGTAACTATTACTGAGACGTCATCTGCAAATAAACTGCTTCTATATTGAGTAATCTCAAGTAAGTCGTTTAAATATATCAAAAATAAAAGTGGGCCTAGTAAAATACCCTGAGGTACGCCAAACGATTTTTTTTTAAATTTTGATCTATAACTTCGACTTACATCTTTATTGTCAAGTTTTAGCACCTCAACACATTGATGTCATTCAACACATTTATCCAGTAATATGCTGAGCCTCTAATTCCGTTTTGATCTAGTTTGTACAAAAGCTGATCGTGCGATACAAAGTCAAAAGCTTTGACATGTCAAAAAATATAACAGTAGTATATAGTCCGTCATTAATTTTTATTAAATTAAAAGTGGCTAGTGTGGTGGATTTGGATTTTTGAAATCCATACTGAGTTGGATTTATCCTGTTTAATTTATTTAAGAAATTCATAACCTTTTTGTGCATGACTTTTTCAAAAATGTTTGATAATACCAATGTACCAATGTTACTGGACGGTAATTTTCCATTAATGTCTTTTCTCCTTTTTTATATAAGGGTTTTACAACAGACGCCCTTAATTTTTCTGGAAAGGTGCCAGATTCCATTGACAAATTAACTAAATAGACTAGCATCTTACTATTTTTATTTTTGCATTCTTTGATAACCTTTGTACATATTATGCCATCATAACCTTCTGAATTTGTATTATTTAATGTCATTATTATCTTACTTATATCATCAACCGGTGTTAGATAAATTGAATTTTGAAGTTTATTTTTTGTATTACTGTGTAAAATTTTATTATTTATTTTATTTGTCAAATTAATATAGTAATTATTAAAAGCCTCAGTTATTTTTATAGGTTCAGTTATTAAAGAGTTATTGTGTTTTATTAATTCTAAATGTTTATTACGGCTTTAGAAGTGGCTTATCCACAGAAGACGCTGTTATGGATTTGGTCAACTTAGTAGCTAAAAACATAGACAATAAATTCAAAATAATAGGAACCTTCCTTGACCTATCGAAGGCCTTTGACACTGTTTCTATCCCATTCTACTTCAAAACTGAATGAAATTGGCATAAGAGGTATGGCTTTGGACATCTTTCGAGACTATCTCTCAGAACGCAGACAATGTGTCAAAATAGATTCTTTTCTTAGTGATGATGAATATCTTTCCTATGGAGTCCCTCAGGGCAGTGTGCTGGGACCGACACTGTTTCTGGTTTACATTAACAGCCTCTGTCCTTGACTATTCGAATTGTCGCATCATCACGTAAGCAGATGACACTGTTCTCTTGGCACACGACAAAACCTGGGAGGTGCTAGATGCCGAATGGAGGAGGCCCTGCGTATTGTATCAAACTGGCTCCGTGACAATCTGCTGACCTTAAATATTGACAAGACCAAGTATATTACCATTTCTGCATCAAAAGCATCACAACTAAACCTGATCCCTACTACATCAAAATCCACCACTGTGACACGATAAATGCAAACTGTGGATGCATGGCAATAGAACAGACGGATAACATAAAATATCTGGAATTATACTCGACAGTACACTCACTGGACACCTCAAATAGATAACATGGCATCGGGTTCGAAAAATTATTCCAGTTTTAAAAATTGAGGAATGCGGCGGACTCAAAAACCTTGAAACTAGTCTATTTTGCGCTGGTCCAGTCAATTCTGACCTATTGCATCCCTTCCTGGGTGGGGCGTCCCCACTCATTTTCTAAAACTGGAGCGAGCACAGCAACCATCTTAAAGTTATGACTAAAAGCAATACCGTTACCCTACTACCCAACTACATAAAGACTGTGAGGTGCTTACAACCAGGCAACTCTACATACTTCAAATGATACTTCGTAGACATCGCTCGCTCCCACTGAAACAGCGTGCACAGAAAGTAAGTCGAAGACTGGAATACCGGGTATGTGAGCACGTCCCCCACAGAACTGCTTTAGCTCGTAGACAATACTATGTCCGAAGTAGTCATGTGTATAATAGGATTAATAAAGAACTAAATATCTATAAAGCTACCACAAGAAAGTGTAAACAGGAACTGAAGCAGTGGCTGCAGAAGCTTTCATACGAGGATACAGAGGCGCTTTTGCGATCCCCCTATACAGCTAACTAAACCACATCTTATGATAAAGTCTTAAGGCTCATCACACACTTAGTGAGGATTGCTGTCTTTACCACAACCAATCCCAAGAGGTTTAAAATAGGGCAGGGCTTATGCACACATTAATACTCTCTCTCTCTCTCACACACACACACACACACACACACACACACACACACACACACACACACACACACACACACATACACACATACACACACACACACACACACATACACACACACACAACACATATACGCACACACATTTACAAACTTCTACGTGTACACTCGCAATTCCATCCGTCACTTTTATACCTGCTCTTAAGAAGTGTCTCCACATGTAGCGGATTCAATATTATGTAGTACTGCGCTAGCACTTCTTATTATTTTGTGTGTAGTACTAAACAGGGCATTTCTTTAATTGTTTCCTATAATGTCCGGTGGAAGGCGCTAGCGCCTGTAATACAGTTTTACCATAAAACTAGTACAGCCGCTAACGATCAACCAAATATTACTAGTATGTTGCCAAAAAAAAAAAAAACCAGAAAAAAACCAGTACTGTAATAGTTTAAGATACCCTGCATGTAAACAAAGTGAAAGTGAATAAAGTTTATAAGTGAATAAAGTTTATCTGTTGCTGTATTCCCTAGTTCATTTTTAATAATTTTCGAGGTTGATTTTACGATATTTTTGCTATTTAGTATAAACTTATTATTACTATGTTTTTTGCGTAATTTATACATCTTCTTAAAAGGCTTGTGTAATCATTATATAAAACTTTATTGTGATTTGTTTTATTTATGTAGTATTTGTGACGTAATATTTTTTTCGTAGAACTACTTTTTTAATACCTTTTGAAATCCAGTTTATATGTGGTCTAATGTTAGATTTAATTTTTATCATCGTAAAGCAAAGTTTGTAAAACAGATGGAATAGTTCATAAAATTTATTAAAAGCTAAAGGAGACAGTTTCTTTTTGTATGGAGAATGGGCCCACCAAAAACTGTGATGACTCGTAATGAAATGTATGTAGATTTATTCCTTATAATCTCTAGATTACTATAGTAATATTAGTTGTACCATATATAAAGGGAATACTGAGAAAATAACAATCAAACGGCAATCTCATTATAACCTAAAATGCCATACGGGCGACGCTCTAATACCTAGTTTTTTATTGATATCCTATGTTATAATAGTACACTGTGAATAATAAACAGTAAGTATAAAAAAGTTGTAGGTTTTTCGAATTCTTAAGTACTACTTGGTGGATGGAATTTTTTTTTTAGTCGTACCGGAGTAAACAGCACGAATAAACAGATGCGGTAATGTATTGATTCTTAACTGTATTTATTATTTATTGTGGTGTATTGAATACTAAGCACAGAATACATTACAAATGAATTAAAGTGAAGCAAAAAGTAAGCCAAAACTATGCTCAACTAATTCCAAAAACAAGCACACATGTACTTATTTATCTAATATCATTTGCAACCAGTAACACGGTTTTAGGTGCATGTGTGCGTCCAACAGTGAGCTTTTAAGGGGTGTTTTGCGAGTTTTACCTCTACAGCGATTGAGAAAATAAATAGCACGTAAGATGTTTTGAACTGGTTGTGTTAGGATAAAAAAAATCGGTATTGTCACTGTATTTGTTATTGTAAAATCATCACATTCTTAAAGCAGTATTAAAAGTGACACATGCCACCAGGTGCGGTGTCAGGACATTGATATTAATATGTATTGATTGAAAAACATGTTTACATTCCAAGCACCATTAAAACCAAAATGACTGGATAGTAACATATCCGATTTTTACGATATTAACCACGAAAAATAAATAGCATGTAAGGTGTTTTGAACTATTTGTGTTGGGATAAAAAGAAACACTGTATTGTCACTGCATTTTTATTGTTTATTATTGTAAAATCATCATATTCTTAAAGCAGTCTATTATAAGTATCACAGGCCGCGAGGTGCAGTGCCAGGACATACTTTTAATATGTGTTGATCGAGTAGCAGTCTCGTACCGGTAAGCTCAGTGTGATCTAGATGTGCTCTAGATGGAGTAACGACCTGGTAAGACATTCAAAAAGTCGATGGATACAGGTGGCTCAGGACCGTGCTTTGTATAATTCCTTGGGGGAGGCCTATGTTCAGCAGTGGACTTGTGTAGGGCTGTAATGATGAAGAAGTTTTAAAATAGTTGTGTACGGATACGGCTCGACCAGGGTAGAACACGCTCTCACGGAAAACGCTACCAGCGTAAAATAGTAACAATGCTCCTGTGTTTCGTATGGTGAGTGTAGAGAACCGAGTCCTTTTTACTGGAAACGAAGTACTCCATCTTAGTCCTCAGGGGTGACAATGCATCTGCATTTTGATTCTTAAACGAGGATAAATGTAGATGTCTATGAGCCACAGCATCTACTTACCATCAGGTGGACCGTGCGCTCGTTTGTCACACTTATTCTATAAAAAAAAAAGGAGATTGTCAATTGAAAGAGATACGAAAAGGTACCAGAGCATCTATTCAACTCGCTGGGCGTTTATTTATAAATTAGGCGCTTTATTTATAATAAGGCACATAGTAGAAACAGGTCAAGTAAGCAAAAATAATTACAAGTTTTATTGATTATTATTCGTCATCATTACAACAATTCACTGCTGTACAAATTAAATATATAATGTAAAATATTGTATAGCCCTTCCGTCAACTGCCATCGCATTTCGTCCCGTATGGTGTCGTAAAAGTCGTAACAGAATAAAATAAAGATACCAGGAGATGAGCAGCAACATCTCCCTATAGAATACCACAAAAAGCTTTGGTTGCCACAAGCGTAGCAACTGTAAAAACTACTATATAGTAATGATGCATATTTATATTACTATATAAATATGCATCATTACTACTTGTGTATTAATTATTCCAATCATTGTGAGGTTCACTTAAGTGGTATTCACAAATACGAGCGCATAGTGGCACATAAAATGAGTTATCAATCAGCAATCTCTCTTTTAGTAGGTTAGGTATTAAGAATCTAGATAAATGATTACATAACTTAAAAATACAGTGACGGGAAGTAGAAGCAGCACGCTTATAACTAGCCACAGAATAGAATAGAATCATTTTTATTCAATATAGATTACAATACATAATACTTATTAAAAGTCATTTTTTACTTTTTACCACTGGTTCGCAAAATACCTCTGTCCTGGAAAGAACCAGCAAGAAACCCAGCGAGACTTTTTTAAAATAAAAAAAAAAGCACATTTTACAATATAATGTTTTATACAATTGTTTTGAAAACATTTAGAAACAGCATGGTAGCGATCACCTCATTCCCAGGGGTTATTATCAGTCATGTACTCTCTAGTAGTATAATAACCCTTACTAGACAATTTTTACTTAAGAAATAATTTAAACCTTTTGATAGAAAAGGTCTGCATATTATTATAGTAATTGTTGATGCCGCTCTGGAAATGGCAGGAGTTACAGTTACAGGCATAAGGGATGGTAGTGGGATGTTACCGATGTCTTCAATATTCATGGATTGTAATTCCATATCCCTGTTATCATTTGTGTCTCCATACAGTTGTAGAAGCTCTCGTCCGATAAGATTGCAGACTCATTCTAAATGATCCACCTGAAAAGTGTTTTTTCATCAACTAACCGAACAGACTATAGTTTTACAGTGTCTACCACCTAAATAATAATATTTATTAATATTTTATTTATTTCAATCTTTATTACTAATAAACAGTCTTAATGCCTCTTAAATTATATATAAATAGCATGTACTTGTTTCCCTTCATAATACTTTTGTAGTAAACCAGATTCCACTAAGGTAAAAAGAAATAAAATACATAAAATCAGAAAGGTAAACAAGTGAAGTAGTTATTTTAGAATTATAACATTATTTGACTAAGTACAAGTTCTTAGACGTTTTATTGACACTAATTTCATTTAAGGTAAAAAATATTACTTGTGTATTAAGTACAAAGGCATACAAATATGGGGTAAGGTAAGGAAGAAGTAGCATCTATCTAATAACAACAAAAAAACTGTGGTTATTGAATATCTCCCCTATAAGGCAATCTGTGAGGGAGGTCTATGTTCAGCAGTAGACTTTTGATAGGCTGTAAAGTTAAAGATAACCTGGTGGTAAATAGCCAAATTGTTTGTAGTGCGAGGTGTATGATACTACAAACATCAATCTGTGTGCCAAAGCAATTATGCCAACTCCTCCAGGCGAGCCTATTTCAGGCAGGGGATCACTTACAGGCTGTTAAAGTAAAGTAAGTACCTGGTGTGATGGTATCCACTGCAAAATAATATCTCATTCTGCTGAGTTCATTAGCACAGCCCGTGTGTGGTGTGCTCTTAAAATGAGCAGTTTCAATACTTTCTTGCAATATTCTTAGGCAGTTACAACAAACTGCATCAAGTAGGTGTAACTAAAAAAATTGGGAATGCAAATAAATAATAAAGAAGTAAAGAAATATTAAATTCAGAAAGAAAGTACATTACCTACAATCAACAAAATAAAATAAAAATAATGTAAACAAAATTCTTGCTTCTCTGATGGAGTTTAAATATAATAAACATAAATAGTAGATGTATTTAATCAAATATTAACACTAATATGTATTCCCTAATAACATCCATTTATTTTTATGTTATCTATATCTATAAATATTAAATTCAGAAGGAATGTGTGTACATTCCTTCTGAATTTAACAACGTCTTCTATTAACAACTACCAATAAAAACTGTGGTTGCCGTCTACTAAGCATGGCAATTATAGCAAGTATCCTCCTTTGAGGAAATCTGAGGGAAGGTCTATGTTCAGCAATGGGCTTTTGATAGGATGTAACGGTTGTGGATATAGTTACTCTGACAGACACTTTTAACATAGATCTGTGTATATTTTGTGTGATTTTATTTTATCTATTAATTAAATTAGATTTTATCAATAACATAACACTTCAATACTTTGACACTTTTAACCTTTTAACATACTAATAAGAATTGTGTTTGTCGTTTGTTTTAGGTAATTCAACATAAATTATAGATTTTCCAAAATTCTAGGAACAAAAGTAAACTTGTATTATACACTCACATATACTTTTAATTAAACTCGTCAGTTTTCATTTTCATTGTCATTGGCGAATTAAATACATAATGTGGAATATTTGGCTAACCTGTATAATATAATCAAACACTTGTTGCATTGATTAGACATTGACATATGAATTAGTTAGTAATATGAAGGGATATTTATTAGTATATTTACAAACTTAAAATAATTAAGTAATAAAACATGTATAGATCGTTAAGTGTCTGTGGGTGTGGGTCGTTTATTATTATTTCTAAAAAATCGTACCATATCTCAATATTCAGTAAAAATAAAATAAAATGTAATACACATAGAATTATCACGTATAAATTAGTACGTAATAATTCTATGGTAATACATAATAAACGAAAATTAGTAGTTTTCGTTTCCGTAGTATAATATTTTTGGACTAGAACTTCGAGAGTGACAAAAATAAGATATATTTCACATAAAAGTTTGAAACTTTAAATTTTAGGTTTTGTACAGTTGAATTCTTCGCATTCCATAAGATAAGATACTCACCTCTTGAGAAATCCACAAATATAAAAGTTGGCGCACATCTGCTCCTGTCTCGGCTAGTTATTGTCTTCGCACAGTGCGATGAAATCCACAAATAAGTACAAAAAAACAGCAGCGTGACGAATGTCAATGCCGTAAAGTAATACCCGGCCGCCGGCACAGACATAGATATGATGCTTATATTATGATAATATGGCCGTCGGTTATTACCCAGCACGGAAGTCAATGACAAAATAGCGTTTCGTTCCACGGTGTCTTTGAACCATGTTATATGATATAAGCTAACACTTTTAGAAATAGGATAAAAATCTCAGTGGTATCCCTTTTTAGTAATAAATATATAATATACAAATAAGTATAAATATAATATGTATATAATAAGTTATCTTTGTAAAAAAAAACATTTTTCTTTTAATAGAAACTGCAAAAATGATTCATTACACGCATTTTTTCCCATATTACATTAACCAGAACACGGAATATCAAAACCACTCATTTTTTTTTAGATTTCTTGATTCCGTTTAAATATTCATAAAATCTATAAGTCATTTATTATAATAAATTGGTCACTTTTTTTTGTATGCAATACCATTAAAGTTCATTAAAATTTCTAGTGGGCCCAAAAACGACTGACTCCTTTAGATCAGTTTCCAAAAACACTTCAGAAAACGATAAACTTTCTAGATAAGCTTGAAACTTATTAATGTTTTCTTGAGAATAACTTCTTTTGAAAGAAAAACAGTTTAAGTTTCATGATCTGATAACGAAAGCGGAAGAATTATCGCAGTGGCATCTTTTAATATGCAGATAAAAATTAAATGTTTTAATAATATCTGTGAATGTAGTCGTTACATTATCATTTACCAGCGTATTAATGTTTATATCACTGGCTATTAAAATCTTCTTTTTTGAATATTTATGATTACATTTATATAACAATGATTCTAGTTTTTGAAAAAAATAATCACAATGCTGTTTTATTTTAGTCGGTGTTCGATATAAACATATAATTAATATATTACTATGGGGGATCAACATTCAAAATGGAACGAGACAGCCAAGTCATCAAAACACGCTATCTTTTAAAATGGCATTCTGGTTTTGACCATAATACAAGATTCACCCCGTTTTTTGTTCCGTGAAAAATACGACGCTATTTCATAGTTTTTATTATCATATTTTTTTGTTTTCCAAATTTTACAAAAGCTTCTGTAAAACAAAGGATATCTGGATTCATTTGATCATTAAACTCAGAAAGCGTTATTTCGATTATTTCTTTTTTAGACAGCAGACCTGAATATTTTGTTGCAATATACTAAAGCCGTTGACATGCCTTGGAACGAAAAAAAGTAGTATTATTTAGAGTAGGCACCGATGTAGTCTGTAAAACTTTATTTTTAATCGGAAAATAGTAGGGTGTGTTCCTTTTTTAGTGGCCGTTGTATATTTTGAACCTATTAAGCTCGAATGCAATGTATGTTTTGTCTTGTCAATATTTGTTACGTTTGCTGCTTTGAAATAATAAGGGATAGTGCCTTTTTTCTTTGGCAATTCACTTGTGATATTTTCTGGGCATCATTTGCGTTTTTTTGTAATAGTCTTATGTGTCGTATTGTATTTTTAAATGTAAGAAGCTGTAGTTGATTTTTTTGCAAATATAATTTAAATAGAATTTCATATTTACATTACAATATTTAATATTTATAAAAGCAAAAATTTTGAAATATTTAGTCCATAGGTCAAAATTATTATTTAATTTATATGTATACATTAAGATATGGGCATAATATAAACAGTTTTTTTTTAATAATAATAATATTTATTGATAATTGTACAGTGAATATGTGAAGTCTCTGATTGTTGAACTAGGAATTATACCTGTATCTCAGCAATCAGCGCCCTCTCCCAATTTTATGACCTAATAAATTAACAATAAAGGTTCAGAATAACAATAATGTTTCAAACAGTACGTACTACTTATTTTAAACAGGACATATACTATACGCGCTATATACTATATTCGTGTATGTGTGTGTGTGCGCGCGCGCGCGCGCGCGTGTGTGTGTGTGTGTGTGTGTGTGTGTGTGTGTGTGTGTGTGTGTGTGTGTGTGTGTGTGTGTGTGTCAGCAAGCGTATGTTTGCGTTTGTATGTACTTATAAATATATTATGAAAATCA
Organism: Parnassius orleans; assembly: GCA_029286625.1. Lineage (NCBI taxonomy): Eukaryota > Metazoa > Arthropoda > Insecta > Lepidoptera > Papilionidae > Parnassius > Parnassius orleans. Next base: position 135,704 of record JAGSMP010000280.1, read on the forward strand.
CGACAAACACTTCCTATGATAATAGTAAAACATGTATCTATATGAGTTGATTAAAAATAATATATAAATTTTAGATAAATGTACATCTAGCGGATTACATTATAACATTAAACAAGTCCTCTGTTTCTTCATAATCTAATGATAAAAGCCATTTTTCTAACTTGTTTTTAAATTTATAAAGTGAAAGTGGATAAATGTTAAGAATTTTGTATATTTTGTTATACAAATGTACATTAAGATAACCATGTTGGCGCCTGGCAAAGGACGTGCGGAAAGCGGTTGGAGTTAAGACATTAACTATTGTACGTTTTCCTTCTACTTTGTCTTTTTCGTACGCAGTAGCAAGATGTTGTCTGCTTATAAATTGTAAAATGTATAACTGCAGAACAGTGGCTTTCTTCAAAAGGTTGAGAATGGAACAAAAACTGAAATGTAATAATTCAGGATTCTTATCATTACCACTACACCTAATATAACAATATCATTATTGAATAAATTATTAACCATATTATTACAATAGTGCAGAATTTCACTACTAGTTGCATTGTTCATTATATATGCCGAGGAATTATATTTATCATTCCATTTTCCGTGTCTTGTTTTAATTAATAAAAAGAAAGCCATTTAAATCCGTCAAAATTCAGGCGGCACTACATTCTCTTAAGCAGTGCTAAGTTGAGTAACTTTCAAAAATAATTATTTATAATCTATATTTAATTTAAAAAAAAAGAAATTCTATCGAAGTGTTTGTAAAATAAGGCTACGATGACTTTCTGAGTACAGAACCAGAGTACTAAACCAGAATACTATAAATCGGTTAACAATGGACAAAGATGTTGCGTAACATACAAACAAAAAAAAAGAATTCTGAGAACTTGGAGAACTTAGAGAATCTCCTACTTTTTTAAATTTGCCTAAGAAAGGATTTATTACCATAATTGACATTCAAATATTTATAAAAACAGCACCTTACAGGAATCATAATGTAAACTCTATGAAATGGACTATCTTTATTATATGTAAATACTTAAATGTAGACTCCGAATATAGAAAATAGCAACTCGTAATATCTTTATCTCTCTTATTGCGTTCACTAAAACACTTTAACAGCTGTCTTTCATTACTGCTATTAACGCCCGAATACATGTTTATGGAAGAATAAGCCTATAAACTTATACGGCCTCCCAAATAATTACCTACACAGCGCTTGAACAACTATATTTGTTTGTACTTAAAACCATTAATTTACATAACATTAAAATATAACATTATTATACATATACCACAATTTAAAAAAAAACTCATATAGAAAACTTAAATTATCATACAGCTCTATCCCCCGTGGTGGAACTTTGAGCGACACAATCATCAGCAGCGACGACAAGTCGCCGATACAGTTCCTTTAGTAACTTCACCGCACGTGGATTCTACGGACCAATAGTCGCTGTCGAGCAATGCTGCAGCAATATTAATAGTATAGTTGTAGCACGAATGGGTCGGCTCGACCGGGGAAGGACCACGCTCTCACAGAATACCAGCGTAAAATAGCAGCTTAATGCTGCTGTGTTTCGTATGGTGAGTGTAGAGAACCGGAGATCCTTTTTACTGGAAAAGAGGCATTCTATCTTAGTCCTCACGGCTGATAACGCATCTGCATTTAAATTCGCAAATGAAGATAGATGTAAATGTCTATGGGCCACAGCAACCACTTACCATCAGGTGGGCTGTGTGCTCGTTTGTCACCCTTATTCTATAAAAAAAAAGGCTAAGTATAGTATAGTATATATTCAGCGAGGAAACGCAGCCAACGTTCTTGGCACGATACCACGAGGAGTAGTACTGTATGATAATTAAGTTATTAGTCTTAGTTTTCTTATTATAGTTTTTTTTAATATTGTATATAATAAAATAGTGTATATTATGTTATTTAAAAATATTAATTATATATATAATAGTTAAAAAAACAGTTTTGGGTATATAAAATCACATCCAAACTTTGCACTTCGATAATTTCATATTAATTAGATTACCCATTATGAAAGTTCTACTTAAGATATTTTCTAAGTTCTTCAATAAAATATATTAGTATTATACATTTTTCGATTGCTCAGGATATCTAGTTTACGTTATGTTTTTATACCAAATATTTTTTATTTATTTAATTTTTTATTTTTAAGTGTCATAAGGAAATTTTCCGTCTTTTTGATTTTTAAGTAGAGGTTTCCTTGTTGCCGATAGCTGCCGATGTCGAGTTAATGACATTTTTAGACTCATTTACTATACTAAAAGGAAAGAAAAAAACTAGTACTACTTAACTTAACTGTTTACTATTTATACAAGGAAAGAAAAAAATCTACATCATTACCGCGCCTTTTCGAGGTAGAAGCAAAAATGTCGACCGAGGGAAAAATAATAATTTGACGATTCTCGTTAATGTCGCTTATATATGACATTTGTGGATACAACAAAATACTTGTTACTGTTTGTTTACAATAAAATACTTTTATTTAAATTTTCAACTGTCAAAAGCTACGTATATTTAAATTATTTTATTTTGTTATTTAGAGGCCAATTCTGGCTTATAAATTTCAACAAAAAGATCAGTAAATATATAAGACAGTTATTGTAGTAATTATTTTTTGATTTCAGACATAATACTCATTTATAAAGGAAAATATTTCTGCTGCGTCGTTGTCAACTGTCAAAGCATAACAACTACATACAATTTTTATCAATATGGAATAAATCCAGGGAAGTAATGTGATAATATTTCATTTATAGAGTAAAGTGCTTTTATTTAGGCCGTAAATGATTGTGTTTCAGGGAAAGATGCGTGGTACACCACATTTCAAGTCAATATGAAGCTATGTAATATAAAGACTTTTGAGTGCTGTAGAGATCTCCGCTACATTCACAGCCGGATTTCCTACAGTGTCAAAATTGTACCGACGGTAGGCTGTTTAAAGGTAAAAGGGGATTAAATATACATATCAAACGATGCCATAGTAAAAGTATTTCGGCTTCACAGCCTACCGTAGAAATTCATAACTCTATTAGTAATTCCTCTAATGACACAAATTTTTCCCTTTTTTCGGAGCAAATTTACAATTATCATCGTAATGTACCAGTGGTTAAAAGAATTCCTAAAGGTGCGAGGATGCAGCTTGCTAAAGCATTGTCATGCGCTATTCAAAATTTATTTACTTTCGCGTATTCCCATTTTCATTTTGATAAAACAATAAATAAATCAATTACGTCTCAACTAAAAGAGACATCTTTTCAAAATTTAATTACCCAATTAATACTCATTTTTCTCGACCACGTCCTAAATTTGATTTAAAAAAAGTAGTTGAGTCGAAAGTAATGGATGGCGACTTAAAAAATGCATCCCGTATTTTAATCTCAGATGACATCCTGGCTCCTCGTAATGTCGAAACTCTTGAAAGCCTTCGTCAGAAGCATCCTTCGGTCAATCCTTCTCAGGGTTTACCGCTGCCTCCCAAGACTTCTATGCAACCTTTAAAAATATCTGAAAAAGACACTTTAGAAGCAATTATGTCATTTTCGAATGGCTCTGCTGGCGGCATTGACAGAATTACGACTCAATATCTTAAAGATCTTGTAAGCGCTTCTGCCGGTGACGCCGGCGGAGTGCTTCTTAATGACATTACAAAATTATGTAACTTTATGTTTTCTGGCAATGTTAATCCAAATTTCATTCCATTCTTATATGAGGCAAGATTATGTGCCTTCAAAAAAAAGGATAACGGTATCCGTCCTATTGCCGTTTGTTCCACATTTCGACGCTTAACTTCAAAATTAGCTTGCAGGCACATAATATCTAACCTTAAGACATAATTTCAGCCTACTCAACTAGGCTTTGGCACTAGAGGTGGTTGTGAGGCGGCGGTACATTTTTATCAAACTCTGATGCAGATGTTCTTGTGAAGGTTGACCTAAGGAATGCTTTTAACTCTATCGATACGGTAACCCTGCTGAAAGAAGTGGCTAACAATACCCCCGAAATTTATCACTACGTTTGGCAATGTTATAGTCAAAATACTAACTTGTTTTACGAAAACCATGTTATCGATTCTGCAGTCGGTGTTCAGCAGGGTGACCCACTAGGTCCAGCACTTTTCAGTTTGGGAATTCAACCCATTATTTCAAATTTGAAATCTAAGCTGAATATCTGGTACCTGGACGACGGTACACAGGGAGGTAGAGCAGATGACGTCCTCAGTGATCTTCTTACTTATATTTTTCGAAATTTTAAAAATATTGGTCTTGAACCAAACAGCAATAAATGTGAAATATTTTTTTCCAATAATTTATCTACTTCTCACAGAGACACTTTAATTCAAAATTTTAATCAAATTTCTCCAGGAATAAAAACTGTCAGTACGGAATCACTATACCTGCTAGGTGCCCCGTTGTTTTTCGATAGTATTAAACCTGTTTTAAAAACAAATTTTGATCAGTTTTTAAACCACGTTGATAAATTGTATAAATTAAGCCCCTACATTGCGCTTACTATCTTAAAATATTGTCTCCTTGTACCTAGATTTACATACTTACTCCGCTCGAGTCCAGTCTGGAAATGTTCGGATATTTTAAAAGATATTGATAATAATCTTAAAATAGCTATAGAAAAAATTCTAAATTTAACTTTAAATACAACAGCCTGGATTCTTGCTACTTTACCTATAAAATTTGGTGGTATTGGTGTGAGAAATCTTTCTAGCGTTGCATTGCCTGCTTTCCTTGCTTCCGTGCATAGTGTCAGTAATTTATGTAACATAATTTTAAATAATAAAGTAGACCTGTGCTTTGCTACGGAGGCAGGGCAGACATGGCGAACGCTCTGTCCCGGCGAAAATGTTCCACTGGAAGTTAACCAACAAAAACAGTGGGATATTCCGTTGGTACAGAGGGTGCAGAAAGATTTGTTTCATAATTTCCATAGTGACCAAGATAAGGCACGTCTTCTAGCTGTTTCGACTAAGGAATCTAGTCACTGGTTACACGCTTTACCATCAAGTAATCTCGGCACATTACTTGATGGGGAAAGCTTGCGCATCGCTGCAGGAATCCGACTAGGAGCGGCGATTTGTCAACCTCATCAATGCCCCTGTGGTAGCAGCGTCGACAAGTTTGGGCTCCACGGACTTTCTTGTAAGAAAAGTGCTGGTAGGTTTTCACGGCACGGTTTTTTGAACGATGTCATCCGAAGGGCTCTTGTCTCCATAAATGTTCCCTCGATTTTAGAGCCTTGTGGAATATTTAGAGACGATGGCAGGAGACCCGACGGTATGACATTGGTCCCTTGGGAGAGAGGTAAAGCCCTAGTGTGGGATGCTACTTGCGTAGACACTTTGGCGTCCTCTCATCTCAGGGGTACCTCATTTAGAGCCGGGGTGGCATCAGAGACAGCTGAACTGAGTAAGTGGCGCAAATATGAGTCTCTGAGAGATGACTACATATTTGTGCCATTTGATGTAGAGACTATCGGTCCGTGGGGTCCACATGCGCTTAATTTCCTAAAGGAACTCTACCCCGCGACTAGTTGTTGCTGCTAGTGATTAGAGGGCTGATTATTTTCTCGCTCAAAGACTAAGTATAGCCATTCAGCGAGGAAACGCAGCCAACGTTCTTGGCACGATACCACGAGGAGTAGGACTGTATGATAATTACGTTATTAGTCTTAGTTTTCTTATTATAGTTTTTTTAATATTGTATATAATAAAATAGTGTATATTATGTTATTTAAAAATATTTATTTTATATATAATAGTAAAAAAAACAGTTTTGGGTATATAAAATCACATCCAGACTTTGCACTTCGATAATTTCATATTAATTAGATTACTCATTATGTAAGTTCTACTTAAGATATTTTCTAAGTTCTTCAATAAAATATATAAGTATTATACATTTTTCGATTGCTCAGGATATCTAGTTTACGTTATGTTTTTATACCAAATTTTTTTATTTATTTAATTTTTAATTATTAAGTGTCATAAGAAAATTTTCCGTTGATTTTGATTTTTAAGTAGAGGTTTCCTTGTTGCCGATAGCTGCCGATGTCGAGTTAATGACATTTTTAGACTCATTTACTATTCAGATTACTGAATAGTAAATGAGTCTAAAAATGTCATTAACTCGACATTGTATTAACAAGGAAAGAAAAAAAATCTACATCATTACCGCGCCTTTTCGAGGTAGAAGCAAAAAGGTCGACCGAGGGAAAAAAATAATTTGACGATTCTCGTTATTTTCGCTTATATATGACATTTGTTGATACAACAAAATACTTGTTACTGTTTGTTTACAATAAAATACTTTTATTTAACAAGTAAGCACAAAATAGCATACATAAGTAGGAATTTAATATTTGGAAAAATATTTTCACATGAGATTTTTTTTGCGGTGATCATTTTAACCACACGTATTATAAAAACGATGTTGCATACTTCTTATTTATTGTAATAAGTATGATCAGTATTGGTTACAGTATTCCTGTGACAACAATTTTAATTTTTTATTTTTATTTTTTATTGTATGAAAATTTTTAAAAATTTTATATTTGTCATTTTTTTACTAAATAAGTATAGTGTTTAAAGTGGTTATGTTTTAATTATGTAATAGCATAAATATTCAGGAATACGTAGACAAAATTTGAATTTAAAATATCAAGAAACAAAAACGTATTAGATTTTTGAGATGGAACGCACCGTTTGGTCCCACAGTGTGTCGGGTGTACTGCCATCGCATCGTCTCAATATTCCACTAGGCTCTAAAATCGAGGGAACGTTTAAAGAGACAAGAGCTCTTCAAATAATATCGTTCATTTTTCAGGTTTCAGGAGCCAGTGGCTTTTTCCATGATATTGCATTATTAATTTATGCCTTAACATAACATTATAAGTTATTAAACAGAACTGCTTAAAACAAGAATACAAAGTTAATAAAGAAAGTGCTACTCACTAGCGCATATCTCTCTCTCTCTCTCTCTCTCTCTCTCTCTCTCTCTCTATCTGTGTGTATGTGTGTGTTTGTGTTAGTAATAAAAACCAGTTAAAATTTTTCCACAACTTCATAATCAAGTTTTTAATCCATAACAATATATGCTTCTTAATAACGTTATTATTGCAGACTTTTATATTATATTTCTTATTACGTCTGTTATATAGGTGTTGAATAATAACATCAAACTGCTTCTGGGCGAATCTTGTTTTTACTTTGGGAATAGGACAACAATTAAGCTTTGCAGGTGATTTAGGCAGGAAAGAAACAATTTTTTTGTGATAACTTCGTAGACTTTCATAAACAAATAATTCTCTAACACTAAGAACGTTGGCTTTATCATAGAAATCTGTTGTAGGGTGCCTGTAGGGTAAGGAGAATAAAAATTTCAGTACTGCACGTTGTGCACGTTCTACAGTGATCAAATAGGATTTTGCTGCGGTGCCCCATGCACAGATACAGTATCTAATAACGCATTCACCAAGGGTTTTATATATTGTATGATCTGGTAAAACTTAAAAACAAGGAATGACTATTAATAATATTACTTTTCTTCACATACTTTCAATTTTGTAATATTTTATCTTTACTTATATTTGTTTTACATACTTGCATGCTTCTATTGCGTTTAAGTTTTAGTTTGTACTTAATCAGAAAATATTGCAATAACATATTCATAGTAATCTTTGTTAACTCAGCTAATTTTACGTCTAAAAATAACTTAAATACTAGAAAGTCTCATAAAGTTAACTCACTGATTTCCACCAAACTGCCGATACTTGTGTCATTGCAAATAAATAATAAAATACGAAGGGATAAATAAATTGTACATAACAAACGACATGGATAATATTATAGCCGGAAAATCTTATTTATGTGACCCAGAGTCTTGCAAATCAATATTAACTTCTACCTCTAGTTACCAAAACTTTGAAGTATTGACCCAAAATATTAGAAGTATAAATCGCAACTTTAATGAATTTAAAGTTTTACTTGCCAGGATTAATTTAAATTGTGAAATATATATATTGACTGAATCTTGGAATACAATTTTTTCAATTGACGGCTCCGTGGCGCAGTGGCTTAGCAATGAGTTGCTGCGCTGGGGGGCGCGGGTTCGAATCCCGCACGGAACAAGTATTTGTATAGCCTACAAATAATTGTTCCGGGTCTGGATGTTTGTCCTTGTGCAATTTATGTTTGTAAACTGCCTCCACGATACAGGAGAAAGTCCTGTATCGTGGAGGCAGTTTACAAACATAAATTAATATAGTGTGGAGGTAACGTTTTTTAAAAAAGAATTAAAAAAAAAAAGAATAAAAAAAATTACTTCTTATTTTCCAACGATCCCAATACTACGACTCGTTTTATACTAAAAATAATATAAACCAAAATGATGGATTAGTTGTATATATTAAAGATGGACTTACTTGTACTGTTGAGGAACCAAGCTTCGATGGTGCTAGTGGTCTAATAATAAAAATAAATGTTGATACACTCATAATTGCCCTATATAGATCTCCATTTTATAGACATATTGCTCCATTTATCGACTCGTTGAATACACAAGTCTTATAAAATTTAATTATAATTAGGGATATAAATATAGATATAAAGCCTAACAATGAGGATCAAAATTCTCATGATTATTTAAACTTACTTGCGAGCCATTTATTTCTCATTGGTCATACTTACCCAACTAGAGGAGCAAACAACCTGGACCATTCTATGGTCAATACTAAATGATCAGTAACTACTTTGGTTTTAAATGCACCGCTCACAGATCACACAGCAGTCATCTCATGTTTGGATTTAACATCCAAAAACTACCAAAAAAGGGACTTTCTAATGAATAAGGTCAATTACGAAGGGATTCTCAAAGATTTGGGATGCAACCAGTTTTGAAGAAATTTTTATGTCCATGGACGCAAATTGGGCTACTGAGAGACTGGTAAATATTCTCTCAAATTACCTAGCTAGCCATACAACTAGAATCTTAGTACCCCGTAGATTTACTTTTTTTATAGGATAAGCGTGACAAGCGAGCACACAGTCCACCTGATGGTAAGTGGTTGCTGTGGCCCATAGACATCTACAACTATCCTCGTTTGCGAATCAAAATGCAGATGCGTTGTCAGCCTTTAGTACTAAGATGGAATGTCTCTTTTACAGTAAAAAGGGTCTCCGGTTCTCTACACCCACCATACGAAACACAGCAGCATTAAGCTGCTATTTCACGCTGGTATTCTGTGAGAGCGTGGTCCTTCGCCGGTCGAACCGACCCATTCGTGCTACAACTATACAATTAATATAACTGCAGCATGGCTCTACCATTTCGTTGTCTTAAGCCCAGGATTATTTAGCCTACTAGATTATTAACCCCTTTAGATTATTAAGCCACACGAGGGCTGCTCCGTTGCATTAGAAACTGAGACAGGATGCACTCTAAATGTAAAGTAGAGCCCAAAAATGAAATTTTGTAAACAATTTATAAAAGATACAAAAATTATTGCAACGCTAAAGCGATTAAAAAGAACCTATGAACAAAATGAGCTGAAAAAGTATTCTAATAATCCTAAAAAGACCTGGGGCACCATTAAAACTATTGTTCATATAAATTAACAGAAGACTATACATAAAGACCTACTGCGAATTTGTGACTCCCCTCAAAATTCTGTTGAGCATATCAACAAATTTTTCGCAAATATTGGGGAATACCAAGCAAATAACTTAGTTAATGAACTTACAGATGACTAAAGAACAATATCTAACTTTAATGCACCCTTTCCTGCAAATTCCATGACCATGCTTGAAACTACCGGTGAAGAAATAAAATTTATTATTATAGGGCTTCAAAATGACAGCGCTACTAGTAGGGACGGTATAACCAATAAACTTTTAAAAATTTGTAACAATCATATCGTACCCGTCTTAACACATATTGTTAACCTATGTTTAAGTACAGGTGTATTTCCATAAATATTTAAAATATCGATTATCTATCCTATTCATAAATCTGGACCAAGAGACTGCATCAACAATTACCGCCTAATCTCGGTATTGCTAGCCCTATAAAAAGTTATAGAAAAGGTAATAAATAAAAGATTGATATGTTTTTTGGAAAGGAATGCTCTTATATCAAGCAATCAATATGATTGAGCTGGCAAGTGTACTTCTGATGCAGTTTCTGGGTTAACAGATTATATTGCTCAGCAAATTGATAAGAAAAACAAATGTATAGGTGTATTTCTAGATCTTTCGAAAGCATTTGATATGGGCTCTGCACCCATACGTCTAGATAAAATGCATAAAATTTGTATACGCGGGAAGCCATTACGTCTGTTTGAAAGTTATATTTCTCACAGAAGGCAAAGGGTAAGGTTGGTGACCTGACTAGTCTAGATTCTCCCATCACTTATGGCATTCCACAAGGCAGCGTCCTCAGCCCTAGTCTCTTCTTAATATATCGCACTCTTAATGCAACAGTGACCGAATTCAAAATTTGTCAGTTTTTAGTTACGGTCAAAAACTGACCTTGTAAACGGAGCTCTACAATGTGACATTAAAAAAACACCGCTATTTCTGCGGATTTAAGAGATAATTTTTTTTTGTGTCGTTGTTTCACTACGGTCCTCGCTTCCCCTCTTGTATGCAACACCGACGCATACATTGTTACGTCCGCAGTCGTACGAGGAGGTTGTGTCCAACGTTGGCACATTTTGAGATACGTCCTTGTTACACAAAAATCGAGGTGAGTTTCATTTAGAGATTTTATCAGAATATTGACTGATTTCAAGATAAGTCGTTATTGTACAAAAAATTCACTAGAAATATTGACCTATTTCATTTTTCGCGAATATACAATTAAAATGTTGAATAATTTTATGACACGATTAGAATTAAGTCGTTGTTGTTTTAAAAACATGCGCGATTTTTTGTCATATGTAATAATAAGTCACTATTTGTTAAATTTACTACAAAATTAAATGACGCATATTAAGTAATGTCAGTTTAGGATTAAAAATGTTTAAAAAAAATAGGTTTTGTCTGTTTTAATAAGTTCTGTAAAAAAGGTACTTCATAGCTTATTATACGTTTTTATTATTACAGATAATAAAATAACATACATGTTCCAACATGGAAAAACGGAGGATAAAAGAAATATTTAAAAACCTTTCTTCTAAGGAAAGTTTAAATGAAAAATTGGTAAGTAAATTAGGTTTTTTACATGTAGGATCTTGGGGTGGCGGTGGAGCAAGGCAGTGTATCTCTTTTAAACTTTCTTTATTCTTTTTTATTAACATTTTAATTGTATTGATATTAAAAATCTTTTTAGATACGATATTGTTTTCTTCATGACGCTATAGTATTTTTTTTTTCATTCAAAGGGCATAAGAGATGAAATAAATAGAAAAGTAAGACGCCGATTCAGCGATGATAAGTTGGCGTCAGTCAGACGTCGGCTTCAGTTCAACAATAATCCACTGTTGGCGGTACCACAAGAGACAACTTCTGAAAAATACTTTGTTGAAAACAACAACAATAATATTCAGCAGCTAAATGACGTTGGTGACCACAATAACTAATCTTCGGTTACAATTTTTTCTAAAGACGAAGATTCCTTTAAACAGCTGCAATATAACGCTGATATACAAGGAGACTTCACTTTATGTTCTTTTCCAATTGTTTCATCTACGGATAAATCTTTGCGGAAATCGCGTTCATGTAAGAAAAATTATGTAATTTCGCCAATTAACTCTGGTGAAAGTGACGCCGATCTAAGCGACTCGGACCCAACTTACACATCATGTGATCTGAAGGAAATGAAACGGAGCAAAATTGCTCTTTTATTTAACAAAAATGATATTAACATGTCTAAGTCAAGTTCAAGTTCCCAGTCAAATCCAAGTCCTCAGCCAGGTCCAAATTTTCAATCGCGTCAAAGTCCTCGGCCGGGTCAAAGTTTCCAGTCGTGCCCAAGTCCTCAGACGTGTCCAAGTCCTCAGTCGGGTCCAAGTTCTCAATGCAGTCGAAGTCCTCAACCAGGTCCAAGTTTTCAGTCGTGTTCAAGTCCTCAACCAGGTTCAAATTCTCAAATAGTTTCTACTCAGGTCAATAAAAAAAATAAAAAGGGAGATCCTCAGTTTTGGAAAAGCAATTTGGCGAAAAAACAAAGAAATACCGGCCATGCTTATATTTCTGTTAAATCTAAAAAAGAAGTTCAAGCTCGTACTATAAAACCACCGTGCAATGAAAAATGCAGATTGAAATGTTCAGAGTCTATCTCTGAACAAGAACGAAAACACATATTTGACAAATTTTGGAGTTTGGGTGATCTACATCAACAAAGAATGTATTTAAAGAGCTGTATGCTAGAAGTTCATCCTAAATATAAATATACCTTAACAGAAAATCCCAGGAAGCCAAATTTTGCCTTTTATATAAAATTGCAGAATGACAATAAGAAAAAAGTTTGTAAAACTTTTTTTATTAATACCTTTGGCGTTACTGATAGAATGCTTCGTACTATAAAAGATAAAAGTGACCCTAATGATTTTTTGATTGAAGATAAACGCGGTAAACATGGAAAACAAAAAAAACTTAATTTGAATTTAAAACAAGATATAATTAATTTTATTGACAATATTCCCCGTTTGGAATCTCATTTCACTAGAGCCACGTCATCTTGTGAGTATATAAATTCGAACAAAACCATAACAGACATTTATCAAGACTTTGTTGAGGCTCAAGAAGCTAATGGAAAACCATACGGAAAATTTTGCAATTTTTATCAATTATTTAAAGAAGCTGGCTTGAAAATGGAGCAACCCAAAAAAGATCTTTGTGTCATTTGCAGCAATTATAGATTAAATCCTGACCCGAACCTAAAAGAAGAATACGAAATGCATTTAGAAGAAAAAGATTTATCAAGACAGGAAAAACAAAAAGACAGATACGCTATTAATAACACAAACATATGTGCCATTTACGATTTACAAGCTATTTTACAGGTTCCAGACGGTAACTGCAGCAGTTTTTATTATTCAACTAGATTAAATTGTTATAATTTCACAATTGCTGAGCTAGCGAAAAAAAACTTAGTTGAGGAAGACAGTAATAGGGCATATACAGATGTGCAATGCTATTTTTGGGATGAGACCCAAGGACAAAAAGGTTCTGTCGAAATTGGTACTTGTGTTTTTAAATTCTTAAATGCAATTAATGAAAGGAATACGAGTAAATCCGTCAATATTATATTTTATTCCGACAATTGCTGTGGCCAAAACAAAAATAAATTCATTGCTACATTGTATATGTATGCCTTGGCTAACTTTGAAAACATTGAGACAATAACTCATAAATTTCTCATAAAAGGACACACAAAATGAAAACGATAATGTACACAGCCTGATAGAAAAAGAAAAGAAAAAATACTTGAGAGCTGACAATATTTACATTCCGCAACAGTACGTTACGCTTATTCAAAATGCGAAAAAAAAAGGAAGTAGATTTAAAGTTCACACATTGACCTATGACAATTTCATCGATTTAAAATCTCTACAAGTTCAAAGGGTGTTAACTATAATAAAAATTCTGAAAAGGGTCAAGTATGTTGGAACGATATAAAAATAATTCGATTTCAAAAAGATAAACCTTTACATTTTTACTACAAAACTTCATATAAAGATAAAGAATTTAAAGAGGTTAACGTAAGATATAATATGCGTAAAAGCTTGCCATCAATTGAAAATTTAGTCCTTGAGAAGGCTTATAGCAAAAAGTTTGAGCTTGATGACAGAAAGAAAAAAGACTTTCAAACTCTTATTTCAAAAAAGGTTGTGCCGCCGTATTTTTCCAAATATTATACAGATTTATTTTAAAAACGTTATTTGTCATAACTTTATTTCATTATAAAAATACAGAGTACTTATAAGACGTAGTTTTCCTAAAACACATACCCATGGACTCAAACCAATATTTCCAAAAAACTTTTCTTGGAAATTTTGTTCATTCCGAGAAAAGTTTCGTTGGGAAAGTTGCTCAAAATACTGTTCCAAGTCCATGGTTTTAGTTTTCGGAAAGCTGTCCCTTTACACCCTGTATATTTTTTTATCTTTAACTTTTTTTGGTTGATCTCAAATTTGTGCCTTAGCGAAACTATTTTGTCATGTAGGTTAAGTTCTTTAAGATTATTTGTTTTTGATACTACATACTTTATTAAAATTTTAATTTGTGTCAAAAAGCAACTATTTTGTATTTTAGATTGTTTTGTTTTTATTACTACTTACACACATTGCGTACTTTATTAGAAAGTAACTGCTACACAACTAAATATTACGGTTAAATCTTATAAACAATTAAGTAAAATGTTTTTGTTCCTTTAAAAGTTCTCTTATAAAGTTCTCATTTCTGATCTCAGATTTATAATTTAATTTGTAATAAATAATGGATAGGATAGGTTTTTGATACTCATTTCGTTACACAGTTTTAATTTTTTTTTAAATAACTATAAAGCCTTAGTTATATAAGTTTTAATGTTTTTTTTAACGTTTTTGTGTTATGGGCAGTAAGTCCCTTCAATGTTTAATTACTGAGCATTTTAAATAATTAAAAATATATAAAACATGCAAAAGTATTTCATTCCTACCTTAAATTATTAACAGGTAAGTCATAATATGAATGTAATAATTTAATAGTATACAGACGTAAGTTTTAATGAGTCGATTTTACAACCGTATATTTTAATATAATAAAAACTTATTTCTCATTAGGTCAATCTTAGCGTACAAAAATAAATACAATACTGACTTATTTTGAATTCGGTAATTATTAAGTGTGATCGTTTTGTTTAACAACGACTTATCTTTGAAAAGTTGTTTTCAAACTTAATTTACAGAAAAACTGATTATTAAAAACAAAAACTTTTTATGTCATACTAAAGAACACATTTTAAAGATTTTAACAATAGTACTCCGGTTAACGAGCTACTAGAAATATTCATTTTATAGTTAATTGAAAAAAATATATTTGAAATGCAATTACATTTTCGTCGATTCCCAAAAGTTGCCAATTTTGAGTTCGGTCACTATTGTATTAAGAGTGCGATATATAAACGAATTATGTAATCTTAATTTGAATAATTGTAAGATCTTTACATTTGATGATGATACAGTGCTACTTTTTCATGGTAAAACTTGGGAGGAAACTAGAAACTAGGCTGAAATGGGATTTCAACAGGCAACACAATGGCTTCAGAAAAACATATTGACACTAAACGCATCGAAAACTAAGTTCATTACATTTAGTATAGCACAAAATAACATTCCTAGCAAAATACACATTAAAGTCCATACTTGTAAACAAGTACAAGATGTAAGATGCATACAGTGTTAGATAACATCATGTCATGTCAGTATTAGAACGTACAGCCACAATAAAGTGCCTTGGTGTAATTTTGGATCAAACCCAACGCGCGTTACTTAAGGTTATGACTTTTAAACTCTACCGATTTCCCACTGCTGAATTGTATGCTATGTGTGATATGCTAATGGCAAGACAACTGTACGTAGTTGATACGATCTTAACCCAACAAAAGAAAATCTGTTACGACCCGAAACAACCCCAAACGCGAAGAAAGGACAGAGTGTCCTGTATTCTAATATTCTCTTTAGAACTTACTTTATGAAAAAGTTTCAATGTTTTATTGGTCCTTTTCTATATAATAAAATTAACC
The DNA here is from genome assembly GCA_029286625.1 of Parnassius orleans. NCBI lineage: Eukaryota > Metazoa > Arthropoda > Insecta > Lepidoptera > Papilionidae > Parnassius > Parnassius orleans. The sequence continues at coordinate 151,463 of JAGSMP010000280.1, forward strand.
GAATGATAAATATACATCCGCTTAATAAATACAATTGCAAAAAAAAGTTGACAGTTTGGCTTAAATCACAAAATTATGATGAAATTGAAGATCCATTTACAATAAACAAATGAGCTGAGTTCTAAAATTTAAATTTGAATTAAAATAAAACATTTTTAAATAGTTCTAAGCACGTTATTAGCACTTTATCAAAAAGTAGTAATTTTTAAAGCGTTTAAGTGTTTAATCTATGTTAATTTACTTTAAGGAAGAAACTAGCATTTAAGACAGGCTTGGCCTAGTTTAAATGCTAGCAATTTTATCTTTTAGTTCAACTTTTCGTTCCAATTTACCAAATATTAAAATTTAAATAATTAATATTTAAATTTTCTGTACAATCAAAATCCAATATAAATTACATTCTTAAGAAATGTTCACAGCCTTAGTGGTGGAACTTGTTTTTTTGTTCGAATGAAACAACATCTTAATTATGCATCCAAGTACATATCTATTGATTTAAAAAAATTGTTCTACCCGTAACTTTAATCTTAAGAATAAGATAATAAGTGTGTACCATATTTTGTTTATCAATAAACATTATTATTATTATTATCTTGGGGTATTTATATAGTATTCTCATCTGGTTGGGCTGAATAAATATTTTAAAGGAAATAATAAATAAACATAAATATATATTTAATATACTAACATAAATAAATAAATAATACATAAATAAATAAAAACCCAACCACATGGAAACCCTCGGCAGGGGAGACCAAACGGCCGAGGGTTAGAGGGAAAGGGAGAGAAACCGGCGGACAATGCGGGCGGTATCGAGGAGCACCGCCTTCTGCATTTGAGCTTGGAGCGGTCCGTCACGGAGTCCCAGTCGCCTCAGATGACCCGAGAGGCTGACTGGGATTAACCTGTTCGCAGAGACGACTACAGGTATAATTTCGGTCGGCAGTCCACCCATGTCGGTCACCTCGTGAGCCAGGTCCAGATATTTTGTTCGCTTATCTGTTTCGGCTTTCACGAGGTTCCGTCATACGGAATGGTGATGTCGACCAAAATATCTCTGATTGTGCCCGGTCCATCAGCACAATATCAGGCTTATTCGCAAGAATAGTCCTGTCTGTGATGATGGCCCGGTCCCAGTAGAGCCTGGCGCGGTCATTTTCGAGCACGGCTTCCGGCAAGTACTTGTAATACGACAATTTCTGGTCCACGAGACCGTATTTCAGAGCGAGCTCCTGGTGTAGAATTCTGGCTACTAAGTTATGCCTGCAAGTACTCAGAGTTAGAAAGCGCCGAACAACCGGAGATGACATGCCCAGTGACTCACCGGGATGGCGACAAGCTCGACAGATGTCGACGGTGCCATCCTCTAGAATGTATCTCCGATAGTTGTTGGTCTTAATAACCTGATCCTGTATCGCACAGACAAAACCCTCGGTTTCCCCAAAGAGGTCACCAAAACGTAGCCAGTGGAGGGAGGCAACTGTGTCTACGAAAGGCACATGTAGAGCCTTGTAGAACCTCCCGTGGAGCTCCTTCTCCTTCCATACGGTCTCCCGGTCGGAAATGCTCTGTACTGCCGGGTCTTGCCATTGCTCGTTGGCCAAAGATAGAGGGGTAAGCCCTTTATCACAAGAAATGACGTCCCTATAGAATGGATCAACCGATCTCGTCAGAAAGTAATTACGGAGGCTGCACACTTCACGATTATGCATGGTAAGCGCGCTTAAAAAGCCACGCCCACCATGTTTCCGCGGCAAGTACAGCCTCATAATCGACGATCTCGGGTGATGCATCCTATGGGACGTCATAGTAGTGGACTTTTCTATCCAGGGCGTTAAGTTCAGTTTGAGTCCACCTATATGCTAAAGGTATATATGAGAACAGGCATGACCCAACCGTTATATGCGTGTGTCTTATTCACACCGGACAAAAGGCTGTTACACTTTGGTCAAGCGTGCATAAACATATCGCAAACTGACTGTTTATACCCGCCTCATCGATACCGATGTTCTGTGACATACCCAGGTATCGGTATGTTTCAGCCTCAGAAAGGGTCCTTATGTTGATGGGCATAGATAAGTCTATGCCCTCAGAGTTAGCAACCCTTCCTTTCAACATGGAGGACCGCACACTTATCCGTCCCCAGCTCCATTCTAATAGAATTACTAAAATCACAAGTGATGTTTAGCAATTCCATAAGATGGGAGCGACTGGAGGCGAATAATTTGAGATCATCCATATAGAAAAGGTGGGTCACTTTTGTACCTCCTTTCCGAAGCTGACATCCCCTCCCGGAGTCCTCCAGTAAGGTACTGAGAGGGTTCAGGGAGAGGCAAAACCAGATTGACTCAAACAATCGCCCTGGAAGATACCCTTCTTATCCTTATGTGGTTCTCCAGCCGTCATCCGCTCGCCTAGATGACAAAGGATCGTACTTCATTCATACACTGCCTGAGGAAGTCTCGAACTGTACAGTCAACCTTGTACAGCTCGAGGACCCTCTTAAGCCATGTATGAGGCACAGAGTCGAATGCCTTTTTGTAGTCTATCCAGGCGGCGGAGAGGTTCCGACGGTTACGTTTAACCACCTTGCCAATGACCGCGTCAATGAGGAGTGGTTCCTTGTTCCACGACCATTGCCCGACATCCGTTTTGAGCGCGACATCACCTAATTTGCGTTCAGGTGACGAGTGATTCTCGCGCTCAAAACGGATGTTAGTGTCTTGTATATGGTAGGTAGACACGTTATGGGGCGGTATTTGCTCGGGTCTGTGGAATCCGGTCTTTAGGAACCAAATGAGTGATCCCAGTAGTGAAGAGGCTCGGGAGTAACTTTTGGTCGAGAGCCTCTGAAACTGTCGGCGAGCACAGCGTGACACACCACGAACCCCTTCAGACAGTAGTGATGCAGTCCGTCAAGTCCCGGACTTTTCCAGTTCGGGTCCTACGGACCGCCTCAGCTACGTCATCTAGCGTTATGATGACGGGGTCCATGGGCGTAACACTGCACACCGACTCGCCACAACTTCCGTCCAAGGGCCTCGCTGTGGTTTACGGGCCTGACCACAGGCCGCGCCAGAATGCGATAGTGTCGGCCTGATTTGGTGCTGAGCCCGTTCCACGTACCATCGGCCGCTCCAATGATTCATAGAGCCTCTTCTGATCACTCTGGAAGAGACGATTCAGGTTGAACCGTGTCGACCCTCGGTATATCGCCGAATCCGCTTCCCCAAGCAGCGATTCTCTGCTTCAGGTCGTCTATGCGCTCCGTCAGTTTTTGTGTTATATCCGGCTGAGACAAACTGATATTTGTCCCAGCAAACGCCATCCTGACGGTGCGCACAATTTCGGCCTATTATTGCCCGACCTGAAGCTTATCAGTCTGCCGATGAGGGCCCTTCCTTTGCGATACGGTCCTCAATCCGTCTTCGCCAGGCTGGGATAGCGCTATTTTGCCCAGTAGCACGTCCAGACGTGGGAAGTTTGGCACCAACAATACGGCAAACTGCCAATGCGGCGCCAAAGAGTATTGAGTCCGTATCGCAAAGGTCCCGGCTGGTTTCCAAAAGGTTGCCAGCAATGGGTTCAGGGCCGTCACGACATCCCGATTCCGCTTGCTTAGGTTATGCGTGGGAGTCGCGGTCGATTTTCGAGAGGCGTACAGCGCGTTTCCACAATCGCCTCCAATTTACTCCTCATCTGCTCTAGTTCTTGGGTGACCATTCCATCATCGCCTGAATCAACCAAAGCGGGAAGATCCATGGCGGCTTCCACATATGGCTGCTGGTCTATGGCCTTAGGAGCCGCATCCCCAGCTATAGCTGGTTCATTCGATGAGGGAATAGCCTCACGCCGTAGTCGTTCGAGTTCGGCATCATCAAATATTATTATTATTATTATTATTATTATTAATGTCGACACAGACCGACTCATAGACTACGTCCAAGTGGCTACAGATTTCTTGCTACAAGAGATCCCATCCGTAGAGATCGTGATACTTGGCGATTTTAACGCCCACCACGCCAAATGGCTCGGTTCACGTTTAACCGATCATGCAGGGAGATCTTTTTATGACTTTGCCTTGGCATATGGTCTGGCACAAGTGGTGACTTCGCCTACGCGGATTCCAGATGTGTAGGATAATTCACCTTCACTGTTGGACCTTCTTCTGACCTCTCATCCGGATGGATATCAGTTTTCCGTCGATACCCCTCTCGGCTCTTCAGCCCATTGTCTGAACCGGAGTGTGGTGCCCCTCACGCTCCGCTCGCGGTTGCGTTCTGCAGGCTGCCGCCATGTTTGGCATTACAGGTCGGCGGATTGGGACGCAATGCGGTCTTTCTTTGCATCCTACACATGGGGGCGGGTTTGCTTCTCGCCAGATGATCCCAGCGCTGTTGCTGACTCTGTCACTGATGTGGTGCTACATGGAATGGAACTATTTATTCCATCATCTGTAGTACGCATCGGAGCCTTGGTTTGGACGCTCTTGTAAGAATGCATTACGTAGTAAGCAGGAGTGTTATCAGGCCTGGGCTGAAGGCTTTGGCAGCTCGGGATGTAAGCACCATCATAATTAAAAAGAAGCATAAATTCGCCTCCAGGTCCTTCAAAAGAGTTATTGCCAAGGCAAAGTATGAGCACATGGCAGAATTGGCGAGAAATTAGTTCGCCTTCCTTCGGGAACCCGTGCATTCTGGTCTCTCATCAAGGCTATTCAAGGGAATTTCTGTAAGCCATCGCTGCAATCTATGCACAGGGAGGACGACTCACTGGCCCACGCCGCAAAAGAGAAAGCCGACGTTTTAAGCTCCCTTTTTGCGTCCAACTCGACTCTCGATGACGGGGGCAACACACCGCCGACCATCCCGCAGCGTGAGTGATCTATGCCTGATGTACGATTCACACAGTGCTCAGTACGTAAAACACTCCTCCCCCTGGATATCCACAAGTCGAGTGGGCCTGACGGAATCCCGCCAATTGTGCTGAGGACGTGCGCTCCAGAGTTGGCACCGGTTCTAACGCGTCTTTTCCGGTACTCTTACTCCCTAAGTGTTGTCCCGAATTCATGGAAGACAGCTTTCGTGCACCCGACCCCTAAAAAGGTAACCGCTCTGATCCGTCCAACTACAGGCCTATCGCCATCACCTCCTTGTTCCCGAAAATAATGGATTCCATTATTAACTGCTAGCTCATCCGGTACCTTGAGGAGCACCAGCTGATTAGTGACCGGCCATTACGGTTTCCGTCGGGGCCGCTCAGCTGTTGATCTTCTTGTTTAGATAACACATAGATGGGTGCAGGCGATCGAGTCTAAGGGGGAGGCATTGGCTGTTAGTTTGGACATAGCGAAGGCCTTCGATCGGGTCTGGCACAAAGCGCTTCTTTCGAAACTTCCTTCCTATGGGCTTCCCGAGAAATTGTGCAATTGGATCACCAGTTTTCTGGCTGATCGGAGCATCAAGGACGTAGTAGACGGTGCATCTTCCGATGACAAGCCTATTAACGCTGGTGTTCCACAAGGCTGCGTGCTATCACCAACGCTGTTTCTTCTGCATATCAATGATACTTTGCAAACTCGAAACATTCATTGTAATTCGGATGACAGCACTTGTGATGCTCTATAAACCGGCCGTGCCAATATTTCTCGACAAAACGTCACCGAGTACCAGAACAAACTTGTGTCTGAAGTCGAGTCTTTGCTGAACAAAGTCTCGGATTGGCGGCGACTAAATCTAATCCAGTCTAATCCTCAAAAGACACAAGTTTGCGTGTTATCCGCTAAGAAAACCTCTTTGTCGTATCTCCTCAATTTCAAGTCACTCCCCTCGTTGCCTCAGCTAGCATTGGAATCCTCGGCATCTACATATCGAGTGACGTGCAGTTTCGTGGTCACTTGGAAGAGAAGGCCAAATTGGCCTCTAAAAAGCTTGGCGTGCTCAGCAGAGCGGGACAGTATTTCATGCCGGCACACCGCCTGCAACTTTACAAGGCGGAGGTTCGGCCTCACATGGAATACTGTTCCCATCTCTGTTCTGGGGCTCCCCAGTGCCAGCTCCTTCCACTTGACCACATACAGTGCCGAGCGGCTCGAATCGTCAACGACTGATTCCTTTCCAATCGGCTCGATTCACTGACGCTGCGAAGAGATGTTGCGTCTCTTTGCATTTTCTTTCGCATTTACCACGTGGAGTGCTCTGAGAAATTTTTCGAATTAATCCCAGCCGCCAAATTTCACGAACGCACATCGCGGTAAAACTCCCGACACCATCCACACCATCTGGATGCTTGGCGATCCACCACTGTACGCTTCACTAGGACTTTTCTTCCGCGTACGACCTCTGTGTGGAATAGCTTACCACCGGCGATTTTTCCGGACCGATATGACTTAGGGACCTTCAAGAAAAGAGTCTACTCCTTTCTAAAAGGCCGGCAACGCAACTGCAATTCCCCTGGTGTTGCAGTAGTTCATGGGCGGCGGTAGTCACTTACCATCAGGTGAGCCGTATGCTCGTTTGTCCCCTCTCCTATAAAAAAAAGGCAGTACAAAATGTCTTTGAAAAATTTGTTGCCTCCTTTCCTTAACATTGTTTAACAGTATTATGCCGTGACCTGAACCACCCAGGAAGCATGTTAAAAAAATTGTATTGGGTGGTTCTGCTCTTCCCGTGTATTATAATTAAATGTTAAGTGAGGGTATGTGTATAAAGTATGTGTGAAGTGTTTGTATAGTATAAGTGTAGTACATACATACATAAACACTTACGCCTGTCACCCAGAGGGGTAGGCAGAGACTACGGACTTCCACTTGGCACGATCCTGGCACACCTCTATCGCCTCCTTTACATCCATATATCTACGCTTACACGCTCGTCGGTTAAGGGTACTCCTAATCTGGCCCATTTCCAATATATCGCCAATTTGGTCGATAAACCTTCGTCTAGGGCGTCCCTTTCCGACTCTGCCGTTCACTTCTGCAGCATAAATTTGCTTTGTCACTCTTTCTTCGTTCATTCTTTCTACATGACCAAACCACCGAAGCATTCCTTTCTTAATCCTGGTCACAACGTCATCTTGCAAACCACACTTTTCTCTTATCACACTATTTCTCACCCTGTCATTCAGATTCAGCCCTAGCATACTTGTTAATGACCGCATTTCTACAGCATTTATTCTACTCTCATGCTTCTTCTGCCAGACCCAACTTTCACTACCATACATTAAAGTAGGGACTAACACAGCATTGTGAATTGCCAAACGTGCCTTTTTTGACACATTCTGACTCTTCACAATAGCGTGTAGAGCCCCATTCACTCTATTTCCTGCGTTATCATATCTACCATCCCTGCTAAATAAACATCCCAAATATACAAACCCATCCACTTGCTCAATCAACTCCCCTTCTATTCTTATTTCACATAACGTTTTACTTTCTTCTCTTTCAAAAACCATCACTTTCGTCTTACTTGCGTTCACTTTCATACCTCTTTCTTTTAATGACCGGTTCATTAAAGTAACCATCATTTGTAACTCGGCCGCCGACGATGCAAATATGACTTGATCATCGGCGTACAAAAGGCATTTGACGGTTAACTCACCCATTCTCAACCCACATTCTTCAACTTTCAAAGTTTGCAAACCACTGTCCATAAATAGGTTAAACAGCCAGGGGGAAGCTACACAACCCTGTCTGACACCTTTTTGGATGCCAAACCAGTCCGAGTAGACCCCGTTGATCCTGACACAAGCACTAGAGTCCCTATAAAGAGACTTCAATGCCTGTATCAAACCAGCGCTCAAATCAAATGAGGTAAGTGTTTGCCATAACACATTCCTGTCCACTCTGTCAATCTATAAGTGTAGTGTGTATGTTTAATGTGTATGTAGAGTATAAGGGTGTGTGAATGATTATAATGTGTGTTTTATGTGTGTGTATGAGTTTTTTTTTGCGCGTCCATAGAAATTATGACGAATTATTTCTATTACATTGTGACAAGCTAGCCTTGCGATATCAAATCTTGGGTTCGGTTGATAATCACTGGAGGTGTAAATGTAACATGTGTGTATGTAATGTGTGCATGTGAGTTGTTGAAGGCAGCCGTCGTCAAATTGTATAACCATTTGGCAATGGTCATTGTCGACCAAAGTTTTCGGACGACCACGAGGTTCATTTTTCAGGACAAAATTTCCAGAACAGTAGCGGGAAAACCAATAACAGGTGGTGCGTTCATTTGTAGTATTTGCTCCGTAAACGTCGTTGATGTTGCGTGCTGCTTGCGCCAAGACAGTACTCATATCCCATAATTAATCGAATTTTTAACGTATCCATGATTTTTTTAATTGGATAAGGGTAACAAGCGAGCACACAGCCCACCTGATGTTAAGTGGATGCTGTGACCCATAGATATCTACATCAATCCTCGTTTGAGAATCAAAATGCAGATGAGTTGTAAGCCGTGAGGACTAAGGAATGCCTTTTTTCCAGTAAAAAGGGTCTTCGGTTCTCTACACTCACCATACGAAACACAGCAGCATTAACTAATTTACGCAGGTATTCTGTGGTATGATGACGAAAAAGATTCAAATTCAATATGACAAATTTTGAAAACAGAAATCCATGTTTTTAAAATAAAATTAATATGAAATTGGAATTCTTAGCCGAACAAAAATTATTTTGATTTGAAAAGGCCAATACTGCAGAACCGCAATTTCACAGGTAAAGACCTATTCAAATTCAAAATTCAAGTTCAAATTAAAATTCATTTATTTGCCAGAATGTAGGTGTACAAAAAGTATGATCTTAAATTATATCTAATGGCCCATTTACATTCTACCACTACATATGGTGTGCAAATATTTTATAGGTTCATGCAATTTTTTTTTTAAGCAACAAATAGGAACGCAATTGTGTACAAATATGATTATTAAATATAAATTAATTAATTGATGTCAGATTTTTAATGTCAATTCAAGTGATAAATTTTAAAATGTTAGATTATGTAATAAACGAACTCAATTGTTAATGTGCATATTTCCATGGTTATTCAGCATAAAATAATTATTATTTACCTATATATCAATATTACTGAGATTTATTTTTCGCAATAAGTTATAAATTCCTTGAAGTCGTAAAAACATTTTTCCTTTAACCATTGTGTCAACTTTTTTTTAAACATGTTTAAAGGTAACTCTTTAAAGGAGTTGGTTAATTTGTTATATACCTTTATAGCATTATCAAAAGAATTCCTTTTATACAATTCGAGCCTGCATTGAGGTAAACATAGCTTATGTTTATTTCTAGGAGCTACATTTCGTTTAGTTACATCTATATGCTTTTCAAAGTGTTCCGGATGTTGTTTTACAAATAGGCATACTTCTTTAATGTACAAGCATGGCAATGTCAAGATATTGTACTTTTTAAACAAGGGCTTACAGCTATCCGTACACCAGGCTCCATAGATTGCACGCACACATTTCTTTTGTATTCTAAACACTTTTATTATATCCACCGAATTGCCCCACAATAAAAGACCATGTGAGAGTACGGACGAAACATATCCGTGATATGCACATAGAGCAGCTTCAGTTGATACCGTGACTCGTAATCTTTTTATTGCATAGACAAATCTGTCGAGTTTGTCACAAACGTAATCGAAATGAGTTTTCCAGTCGCAATTTTGATCCAACATTATACCCAGAAATTTTGTACTCGCTACTTGTTCGATGATTGTATCATTATATTTAACATTAATATTCAATGGTTTTCTTTTATATGTCTGAAATTGGATCATTTTAATTTTTTCAATATTAATTTGTAAATTATTACAATAAAGCCAGTCTATTATGTTTTTAATTGTCTTATTTACCTCTAGTTCATATGTATCTGCATTTTCACATTTCACGATAAGGGTTGTGTCATCAGCAAACAAGATTGTGTTATGGTGAGTGATATTAGGGAGATCGTTAATATACATGAGGAATAAGAATGGTCCCAATACACTGCCTTGTGGCACGCCAAAATCATTTGACTGATAGTCACTTCTATATAACACTTTTTTGTATTTATGGATTTTAGATATTTCCGCGCATTGTTGTCTGTCACATAAGTAATTTCTCAACCAGTCGTTAGCTTACCTCTTATTCCATATTTTGCTAATTTGTATAAGAGCAATTTGTGGTCTACGAAATCAAACGCCTTGCTCATGTCCAGGAAGACTGCCGCAACTGGTAGACCATCATTTAAAGCCTAGGTAACTATTTTTATCAAATTAAAACATGCTAATGAAGTTGTACTATTTTGTTTGTACCCAAATTGCTCATCTTTAAGTATACGATGACTTGTCGTAAATTCTTGAAGTCTTTTGAGCATAGTCTTCTCGAAGATTTTTGACAAGATGGGTATCATCGTCAATGGCCTATAGTTATTCATTTCAGATGTTTCGCCTTTCTTAAAAAGTGGCCTGACTATTGAGTTTTTCAATATATTTGGGAAAGTACCTTCTTCAAAAGACATATTAATTAAATAACATAGCGGTTGACATATATATGGTGCGGATAATTTAATTGCAGTGGTTGTTATGTTATCAAACCCGACTGCGTTTGTGTTATTAAGACTTTTAATTATCCGAAATATATCCATAGCGTCAGTAGGTTTAAGGAATATTGTATATGTATTATTAGTATTTATAGTCTTGTTTATTTCGTCAATATTATATTTAAAATTATTGCTATTTGTCAATTGTATAAAAAATTCATTAAATATGTTACTAATCCTTTTTGGGTCGTCATATATCTGATTATTTTTAATTATTCTGTCAATTTACGTTTTCGTGATTTGGTCGTCAATATTTTCATTAATAACCACCCATGTGGCTTTACATTTATTTTTATTATTGTCAATATATTTCTTACTTTGTAATTGTCTCGATTTATATATGCAATTTTTGAGTATGGAACTATATGATTTATATATTTTATTGAGCGTTTTCCTGTTTGTTTTATTGTGTTGTTGACTAAGATAGAGATATCTTTTTCTTATACAGGATCTTTTAATGCCCTTCGTCAACCATTTACTCCATAAGTAATCTGAAATATGTTAGTTTTATATCTAATATCTTATTATCTTGTTTACAGTGAGCAAAAAAAAAGGTACATGAATTTGAGTTAACTGGACATGATACTGTCGTTGACATATCAATTTATTTTATATTTTAGTCAATTACACAATTTATTTCTGAAAATATCTCTAAACATTTATTTTCATAACGTCTCGACTATGAAAGAGATGACTTCTCGTTTATTTTATTTCATTAATTATTTACGCCAATCTAAGAAATCTATTTCGACAAGTTTGTGATATGAAATTGAACGTAATTTGAATTTCAAAATTTCTATTTAAATATTTGTAACGTTTATTAAATCTACAATATTTGATACAAAGTGACACATTTTGTTTCAAAGTAAAAAGTATATATGTACTTTGAAACAAATTATGTCGCTCTGAAAATATTTCTCAATTAAAATGCAAATAAAAAACTCAGTGTCCAGCAGTGGATTTGTGAATGGCTTTAATAATAATAATAATAATGGCGTAGGGAAGTGACGACCCATCGCCCGCTGACGTAACAGTTAAGTGATAAAACTGCTACGTCAGCGCAGTCAGTCAGCAGCTTGCTAAGAGGTGCGAGCGCCGTGCCTCGACAGAATCGAGGGTGCAAAGGCCCGTTTGTGCTTACGGCCGTACCATGAAACGGTGCCGGGCCTGGTCATCTCCCGTTAATTGACGCCCATTTAATGGGTGATGGAAAAACGAAGAGTGCGCAAAGGGCCGCTGCCTGGTGGTCGCCAGGGCGAGTCTGGAGTTGGCGCTGGACGTGACAGCATGCGAGCCGCCAGCCGAGCGCGGGGGGCTGCAAGACCACCTAGTAGCCGCTCGCATCCATCATCCCCACCAGAGGGCTTGGTGTCGGCTTAGTCTTCTCGGAATCAGCAAGCAGCACCCGCCGCTGGTGGAGCACGTCGCATACGTTGGACGGAAATTATGAACGCAAATGCATTCCAAGCGTATTTTAGGGCAAAAGGGGAAAAAACTTGAATGTTGACGTATCGAGCTCGGATGCATCGCTTTTTCGCAGAGCTGGAGCCATCTGTTCACGTAACGGAGCAAAACCTGGCAGAACAAGTTCAGACCGGGTCGTTATATCCAGCGCTCCAACATATTTGGTGACGACGCACTCGAACGACTACTAAGTGAGGCTGTTCCCTCATCGGGTGAAAATGCTAATGCTGGTAATGCGGCCCCACTAATTGCAAATCAACCTGCACACGTAGATGCCGCCGTGGATATTCAAGTTGTGGTTGATTCAGACGACGAAGAAAAAGTCTCCCACAAACTAGAGCAAATGAGGAGCATATCGGAAGAGGCTATTTTGGAAACGCGCAATACGCCTCTCGAAAATTGACCACGACTTCCCCGCATACCCCTAAGCAAGCGGAATCAGGTTATCATGAGGACTCTCAATTCAATGCTGGTGACCTATTTGAAAGCCAGCCCGGACCTTTACGATAAGGACTCAATCCTTTTTGGCGCCGCACTGGCAGTTTGCCGTATTATTGGCGCCAAACTTCCCACGGCTGGACGCACTACTGGACAAAGAAGCGCCATCAAAGCCTGGAGAAAAAGAATTGAGGACCGTATTGCAAAGGCAAGAGCCCTAATCGGCAGACTGACAAGCTTGAGGTCGGGTGATAATAGACCGAGAATTGTGCGCAACGTCAGGATGGCACTTGCTGGGCCAAATATAAGTTTTTCCCAGCCGGATCTTACGCATAAACGAACGGAGCGCATAGACGACCTGAAGCACAGAATCGCTGCTTGGGGTAAGCGGATTCAGCGATATACCGAGAGGTTGACACGGTTCCACCAGAATAGTCTCTTCCAGAGTGATCAGAAGAGGCTCTATGAATCATTGGAGCGACTAATGGTAAGTGGAACGGGCCAAGCACCGAATCAGGCCGACACTTTCGCATTCTAGCGTTGTGGTCAGAGCCCGTAAACCACAGCGAGGGTCCTTGGACGGAAGTTGTGGTGAGTCAGTGTGCGAATGTTACGCCCATGGACCCCATCGTCATAACGCCAGACGATGTAGCTGAGGCGGTCCGAAGGGCCCCGAACTGGAAAAGTCCAGGGCTCGACGGGCTGCATCACTACTGGCTGAAGGTGTTCGTGGTGTGTCATGCTATGTTCACCCGACAGTTTCAAGCAGTTCTCGACCAGAAGTCACTCCCGAGCCTCTTCACTACCGGGATCACTCATTTGGTTCCTAAAGGTCGGGATACCACATACCTAAGCAAATACCGCCCCATCATGTGTATACCCACGATATACAAGACACTATCATCCATTTTGAGTGCGAGAATCACTCGTCACCTCAACTCAAATCAGATGATATCGCGCGCTCAAAATGGATGTCGGGGCGGTGGTCGTGGAACCAAGGAAGCATTCCTCATTGACGCAGTCATTGGCAAGGTAGTTAAACAAACCTCTCCGCCACCTAGATAGACTACAAAAAGGCATTTGACTCGGTGCCTCATACATGGCTGAGGAGGGTTCTCGAGCTGTACAAGGCTGACTGTACAGTTAGAGACTTCCTCGGGCAGTGTATGTGGCAGTCATCTATGCAAGCGGATGATGGCTGCGGAGAACCACATAAGGATAAGAGGGGGTACCTTCCAGGGCGATAGTCCAATCTGGTTCGGCCTCTCTCTAAACCCTCTCTAAACCTTACTGGAGGGTTTCTGAAGAGGATTTGAGCTTCGGAAAGAAGGTTCAAAAGTGATCCACCTTTTCTATATGGATGATCTCAAGTTATTTGCCTCCAGTCGCTCACATCTTGTGGAATTGCTAAGCATCATTACTTGTAATTTTAGCAATTCTATTGGAATGGGGCTGGGGACATATTAGTGTACGGTCCTTCATATCGAAATATGTAGGGTTGCTAACTCTGAGGGCATAAACTTACCTATACCCATGAACATAAGGACCCTATCCGAAGCTGACTCATACCGATACTTGGGTATATAACAGAACCTAGGTATCGATGAGGCGGGCATGAAACAGTTTGTGACGTGTTTTATTCGGCGTACTCAGGTGGATTCAAACCGAACTGAATGATCTGGATAGAAAAGTCCGCACTGTTATGATGTCCCACAGGATGCATCACCCGAGATCGTCAGTAATGAAGCTGTACTTGCCGCGGTGCAGCCTCAGTAATTACTTCCTGGCGAGATCGGATGATCCATTCTACAGGAACGTCATTTCGTGTGATAAAGGACTGACTCCTCTATCCGTAGCCAATGAGCAATGGCTAAGGATAGAGGAGACGGCAAGACCCAGCAGTGCAGTTTATTTCCGGCCGGGAGACTAGAAGTATGGAAGGAGAAGGAGCTCCACGGGAGGTTCTACAAGGATCTACATGAGACTTTTGTAGATACAATCGCCTCCCTCCACTGGCTAACAATTATCGGAAATAAATCCTAAAAAATGGCGCCGTCGACATCTGTCGAGCTTGTCGCCATCCCGTTGAATCACTTGGGTATGTCATCTCCAGTTGTTCGGCGCTTTCTAATTCTGGGTATTTGCTCAGACACAACCCAGTAGCCAGGATTCAACACCAGGCGCTCGCTTTGAAATACGGTCTCTTGGATCGGAAACTGCCATATTATAAGTACTTTATAAGTACGCTTACGGAGCTCGAATCGAGCAGTCGTGCCTATTAGCAATTATACAAGTGTTTAAATATTTTCAATTAAATTGTGACCTAGATAAACCATTGGACAATTTGTGCTAAGTTGTGATTTTACAGTAGTGAATAACAAATTATAATGAAAAACATTTGAGAGAAGTCATGTCTAATACATTCTAAAATAGCCCTTTCAACCGGAGCACCATTACACCTCGGAGTCCGCCCAGCACGCCTCAACCACCTCAGCATGATGCTGCAGACCCCATTGAATTTTTAGTCACCAGTGAAATTAAAAATTGGATGACCTCAATCGAACAGTGCCTTAATGAAATTTGCCATATTGCCCAGGAGGGAAAACTAAACTCTGACCAAAAGCTGACAATCAATTCCTTATCGCGAAAGGTCGGTAATGCAGCCTCTCAGATAGCAGTATTCTAGCAATCGTTGAAGCAAAAGGCTATTTTAATGCACACGTCTCTTGAAGAACTAAGGGAGAAACAAGACCTAATGAAGCGCCTTAATTATTTCAGAAAATCTCTTATGGAAACTATTCAAGAAAGCTGCACCAAGCCACCGTTAGAAAAAATGTCCTTGACTGATATGGTCAAGACAAAGAAAAATAATTACTTGCGCCCCAAAACATTCAGTTCCATTGCAATTTACCCGGAGAATAAATTAAAATCTAGTGAAGACACAAAATCTCATGTCCAAAAAATGATATGCCCCGAACAATTGAAATTACACTTAAGAGGACTAAGTAAACAAAGGACGACACTGAGAAGCTAAAAAAATCTACCCAGCTTAGTAGTTCCAGTCTAAAGGTGGAAGAGCACCATAAAAGAAGACCACGGATCATAGTCTTAGGAATACCTGCCGCCCTTAGCGAACGAGAAGTGTTTGATTGCATTTATGAACAAAATTTAGCTGATAAGCTCCCTAACTTAACGCGGGAATCTTTTTTGTCCTCTCTAAAGTTAAGTCATAAATCAGGTAAAAAATAAGCACTTTCATGCAACTTTATTTTGGAAGTGCCAGCTGGCATCAGAAAGGCGCTCATCAACCAGGAGCGAGTCTTCATAAATTGGACGTCGTGCCCAGTTCGAGACTCCACACTTGTGAACAGGTGCTTCAAATGTCAGCAGTGCGGACATGCTGCAAGAACTTGCCGGGATACCATCGACACGTGTGAACATTGTGGTAAATTAGGACATCAGGCAAATGCTTGCATTAAGAAAGCTGATCCAGCAAAGTGTGCAACATGCCTGCGTTTTAAAAAACCGAGCAACCACAAAACAGGTGACCCTGAATGCCCGGCTAAGAAATGGCAGAAATTAGGTACATTAATTCCATAGATTATAATGAGGGCGCCTAAGACCGCCACCGTTCATCTTAATCTTATTGCCCTAATTTATAAGTTTTAGTTCATTTTTTCTTTCTTTTCTTTCCTGTTGTCAAGTAATTACTTAATAAGAAAAATAATATGGATAAGTTAAGTAATGAAATCGATGCTGTTTGTTTATCAGTGGCGAAAACATGTGAAATTGATATGTGCAAGGAATATCAGCCGCGAACTCTCTTACTATTTTAACACAGAACATTCGTAGTATAAATAAAAGCATGGATAATTTCTATAAAATCATTCGAAGATTGGACACTTAATGCGACGTTATCATACTGACAGAATGCTGGCTATCTAAAAGCCAAAACAACTTGCCATCACTGCCAGGATACAATACTTTTAGGAGTAATACTGTATATAACCAAAATGACGGTATAGTAGTCTTTGCGAAAAAAAATATAAACATATCAGTCGAAGAACCTGATATGTTTGATTGTAGTAGGTTATTGGTGAAAGTGGGCCATGAAACTGCTATCCTTGTTGTTTACAGACCTTGTGGTTTTAAACAAATAGACAATTTTATCACGTCATTAGACAATACACTTAGGCAACTGTCGCTATTCAAAAATATTTTTTTTTTTATAGGAGAAGGGGCAAGCGAGCATGCGGCTCACCTGATGGTAAGTGACTACCGCCGCCCATGAACAACTGCAACACCAGGGGAACCAGAGGAATTGCAGATGCGTTGCCGGCCTTTTAAAAAGGGGTAGGCTCTTTTCTTGAAAGTCCCTAAGTCGTATTGGTCCGGAAAAATCCCTGGTGGTAAACTATTCCACAAGGAAGTTGTGCGAGGAGAAAACATCTTCTAAATCGCACAGTGGTGGACCGCCAATCATCCAGATGGTGTGGATGGTATCGGAGTTCTGCCGCGATGTGCGATCGTGAAATTTGGCGGCTGGGATTAATCCGAACAATTCCTCAGAGCACTCCCGTGGTAAATGCGAAAGAAAATGCAAAGAGATGCAACATCTCTTCGCAGCGCCAATGAATCGAGCCGATCGGAAGGACTCGGTCGTCGACGATTCGAGCCGCTCTGCGCTGGATGCGGTCAAGTGGAAGGAGCTGGCACTGGGGCTGGCCAGAGATGGGAACAGTATTCCATGTGAGGCCGAACCTGCGCCTTGTAAAGTTGCAGGCGTTGTGCCGGCATGAAATACTGTCCCGCTCTGCTGAGCACGCAAGCTTTTAGAGGCCAATTTGGCCTTCTCTTCCAAGTGACCACGAAACTGTACTTCAATGTCGACGCCGAGGATTCCGATACTGGCTGAGGCAACAAAGTGCCAAACTGAGGAGACACGACAAAGGGTTCTTTTAGCGGTAAGCGTGCAAACTTGTGTCTTCTGAGGATTAAACTGGACTAGATTTAGTCGCCCCAATCCGAGACTTTGTTCAGCAAAGACTCGACTTCGAACCTAAGTTTGTTCCGGTACTCGGCGACGTTTTCCCGAGAAATATTGGCACGGCCGGTGTATAGAGCATCACCAGTGCTGTCATCCGCATAGCAATGAATGCTACTGGTTTGCAACATATCATTGATATGCAGAAGAAACAGCGTTGGTGATAGCACGCAGCCTTGTGGAACACCAGCGTTAATAGGCTTGTAGTCGGAGCATGCACCGTCTACAACGACCTTGATGCTCCGATCTGCAAGAAAGCTGGTGATCCAATTGCACAATTTCTCGGGAAGCCCATAGGAAGGGCTTCGAAAAGCGCTGTGCCAAACCCGATCGAAAGCCTTCGCAATGTCCAAACTAACGGCCAATGCTTCCCCCTTGGACTCTACTGCCTCCGCCCATATAGCGTTAACGGGTGATATGAATATAGATCTCAACCCAGAAGACAGTCATGGTGGAGCAAAATACTACCTTAATATCTGTGCATGCCAGGGTCTGCTTCCAGCACATTTGCTCCCTACTTATCTAAGTGGTTCCTGTTTAGACCACACTTCACTAAAAACTAAGCTACCATCTATAACCCTTGTCACCAATCCTATAGTAACCGATCATAGTGCCGTCGTTCTTAACTTAAGCCTTAAAATCCCTAAACCGAAGTGTAAATTCTCCATTCCTAAAACTAATATGAAAAAACTTGAACATTGAATTCAAAACATTGAATTTAGCCCAGTTTATAAAACCAATGACGTAAACATTTCTTTGCCTTACTTAATAAATAACGTACGAAATGCCATCGTTAGCAGTACACCACAGTAGTTAAAAAATAATAACTTAAAACCTTGGATTACACCCGCTCTAATTAGGTTGTAATATAGGAAGGGTCTTGAATGAATAGGGGACGTGTTGCTTGTACAAGAACTTTAATTATACTACTACAACTTATTCCACTTTAACACTAATATATACTATTGTGGGGGCTACACTACATGTAACATAGGGACAAACTAAATCTGATGGCAAAATCTTCTTCAGATAATTTCGTCTTATAAATTTCATGTAAAATATATAGGAATTTTTGTAACAAAACCTATCCGGAAGAGATAAATAGTATTATTTCAGGTCTCAAATCAGATTCCGTTCCTGGATGGGACAATATTCAATGGGACCCTCTGCTATTTTGCTAATATCTTTATTTTTTTATTTTTTTTTTATTTTTATTTATTCACAAAATCCACAGCTTGTAACAATTTATTTACACTTAAAACTTATAAAATAGGTCTTGAAGCCAATTACGGATTTACAATATACTTATTAAGCTAAAGAAAAACGTCACAAAGTATTTACCACCTTACTTAAAAATAGAAGTATGAAATATAAAAATATTTAAAGGTAAACAAAGCGCTCGAAATTTGTTTAAGTGCGGAAGAGTGTGTATGTTTGTGTGTGTATGTGAGAGTGATTGAATATGTGTGTGTGTATGTGAACGTGATACAAGGTTTAATTAAATAACGATATTGTAAAGCAAATATATAAATGTAATAAATATAAACATGATGTATGTAAATTATAGTGTATATTTATGTATCCAATTAATACCAGCTATAAAAATTTTCTTGCATTTATATTATTACTGCTATTTAATATTTAAATTTTTAGATTAGTTTATAATTTGACATATTCTTACAAAGTACCTTGACAACTTCACTTTTGAATGAAGTTTTACTAGAGTGAAAGATATCAATTGAATTAAATGTTTTATTATATATTCTGTGAAGCCTATTGACAATCGAATTTTGAGCATAGTTAGTTCTTTTAAGGGCAGTAGCAAAAAGTGTCGTATGTCTAGTTCGTTTATTTGGAACATTAAAACTTAAAATTTGTAACGCTAATTCACAACAGTCTATGTAGTTATTACATATGCCATGTAGAAAGGACATATCAATTAAGGTTCGTCTACTTTGAAGAGGCATGTAATTGTAGTGGAGACTAAACTCGCTATCATCTGAAAAGCGGCGAGAAAATCGAAAGTGTAGGTGCTTTAAAAATTTTAACTGAATATTCTCCAGCTTTTGAATATACGTCACATATTGAGGATTCCATATTATGCTACTATACTCCAGAATACTTCTGACATATGCAAAGTATAGTACTCGTAAACATCCAATGTCTGAAAAGGGCTTACTGACTCGTAAAACAAAACCTAAATTTTTGTATGCTTTCGCCACTATTGTATCGATATGTTCGGAAAATGTTAATTTTGAATCCATTTTTACCCCCAGGTCAAGTACCCTATTCAACTCAGATAAAGTAAAATTATTTATTTTATAATTGTATTTGATTGGATTAGTTTTTCTAGTGAATGATACAAGACAACATTTCTTTAAATTAATACCAATACGATTTTCAATATAATAAGAGTTTAATCTATCTAGATCGGCTTGAAGGTTAATACAATCAGTAATCCCATTAATTTTCATAAAGATTTTTGTATCGTCAGCATACATTAAAAATTTTGCATGCTTAAAGCATCTACCCACATTATATAAGTACGTGGCATATAACAAAGGACCCAGGTACGCCTGATGGTACTTCTAAAAAGTCGGAGCGTGAACTACCTACCACTACAGCTTGAGAACGATTGCGCAGATATGACTCGAACCATCTCAACAAATTACCGTGGATACCCAGTTCAGATAGTTTACGCAGAAGGATACTGTGGTCAACACGGTCAAATGCCTTCTCAAAATCCGTATATATTACATCTACTTGTGACCCACCATCTATACTATTAGATACATAGTCTACAAAAACTCCTAGGTTAGTAGTAGTTGACCGGCCCTTTATAAATCCATGTTGTTCAGAGGGAATCGAAGTGGCAATTATTGGATATATATGAGCATGGACTACTCTTTCACATAGTTTACTAAGTACGTTCAGAATCGAAATGGGGCGGTAGTTTGCAATTGTTGATTTAAGACCTTTTTTATGAATTGGTACAATATGGGCTGTTTTCCAAATGTGAGGTAGAATAAATGTGGTAGAATAATCTGTTTTGAAAAGGGTGTCTTTCCGAAGCTGCTGAAGCGATCTATTGTAATTCCGATTTACAAAAGTGGAGATAAGAAAGAAGTTAGTAATTATCGGCCAATCTCCTTGCTACCTGTGTTCTCAAAGATTTTGGAAAAGTTGATTAACAACAGACTTATACAGTATCTCTCTAAATTTGACATATTAGCAGACTCTCAATTTGGCTTTAGAAAGGGATGCTCTACGGAAGATGCAGTTGCTGCGTTAAGTTCTCAAATTGTAAATAACTTAGATAACGGTGGAAAATGTCTTGCTGTCTTCCTGGATTTAAAAAAAGCCTTTGATACTGTATCATTCCCTATACTTATTAGTAAATTAGAACGGATTTGAATCAGATGTATACCTCTAAAACTTTTAAAGGACTACCTCTCTGACAGGACGCAGACGATAAGAATAGGTCAATACACTAGTAGTTATATAAATGTAAATTATGGAGTACCGCAGGGAAGCGTCTTGGGCCCTACGATATTCCTAGTACATACATAAACACTCACGCCTGTCACCCAGAGGGGTAGACAGAGACTATAGACTTCCATTTGGCACGATCCTGATACACCTCTCTCGCCTCCTCCACATCCATATACCTACGCATACACGCTCGTCGGTTAAAGGTACTCTTAATTTGGCCCATTTTAATATATCGCCAATTTGGTCGATAAACATTCGCCTAGGGCGTCCCTTCCTGACTCTGCCGTTCACCTCTGCAACATAAATTTGCTTTGTCACTCTTTCCTCATTCATTCTTTCTACATGACCAAACCACCGAAGCATTCCTTTCTTAATCCTGGTCACAGCATCATCTTGCAAACCACACTCGTCTCTTATCACACAATTTTTCAATCTGTCATTCAGATTCAACCCTAACATACTCCTTAATGACCGCATTTCTACAGCATTTATTCTACTCTCGTGCTTCTCCTGCCATACCCAACTTTCACTACCACACATTAAAGTGGGGACTAACACAGCATTGTGAATTGCCATACGTGCCTTTTTGGACACATTCTGACTTTCCACAATAGAGTGTAGAGCCCCATTTACTCTATTTCCTGCGTTCACTCGTCGTTCTATATCCTTATCATATCATATCCAAATACACAAACTCATCTACTTGCTCGACCAATTCCCCTTCTATTCTTATTTCACATATTGTTTTACTTTCTTCTCTTTCAAAAACCATAACTTTCGTCTTACTTGCGTTCACTTTCATTCCCCTTTCTTTTAATTACCTGTTCATTAATGTAACCATCGTTTGCAACTCGGCCGCCGAAGACGCAAATATGACTTGATTATCGGCGTACAAAAGGCATTTGACGGTTAACTCACCCATTCTTAACCCGCATTCTTCGACTTTCAAATTTTCCAAACAACTGTCCATAAATAGGTTGAACAGTCACGAGAAAGCCAAACAGCCCTGTCTGACACCTTTATGGATGCCAAACCAGTCCGAGTAGGCTTCGTTGATCCTGACACAAGCACTGGAGTCCCTATACAGAGACTTCAATGCCTGTATCAACCCCAGCGCTCAACCCAAATGAGTTCAGTGTTTGCCATAACAACATCCCTGTCCACTCTGTCATAAGCCTTTTCCAAGTCCACGAACGCACAAAAAACCTTTTGTTTTTTAGCCAAAAACTTCTCCACATACATCCCATTTCCTTTCAAAATCCCGCTTGTACATCCCAGATTTTTCCATCAGTATCTCATCATATCATAACTCTTTCAATTAGTACCTTAGCATACAATTTTCCCACAAGGCTGATACCACTGTAGTTTTTACAGTCCTGCTGCGATCCTTTTCCCTTATATATTGGGACTATCACGGCTTTGCACCAGTCCCCCAGTACCCGTTTAAGTTTAAGTAACCCAACACAAATTAAACAAGGTGTACAGCAGGTCTGTCACCACTCCCTCTCCAGCCCTTAACATTTCGAGTGATACTCTATCATATTCGGCTGCCTTACCTGCTTTCATACTTTTCATTGCTTTCACTATTTCATCTATACTTATCTTTCTATCTCTTTCCTCTTCATTCGGAATTTCTATTTCATTTAATTCAAACGTCTTATCACTCATAAACACGCTTTATTATAATTGCGTGTTTATAAATTATTTATAAACACGCAAGTATTCCTTTCATCTCCTTAAACTCGAAACTTCGTCATTCAAAATACAGCCTTTCTGGTCTCGTATAGCATTAATTCTAGGCTGTTTTGAATGTCCCCTGGCAGTTCTTACGAGTTTCCAGAACATGTTAATATTTGCCTGCAAGTTATCCGATACTCTTCTATCATTCTTATCCGTACTTTCTTGCATTTTCCTTTCAACTTCTTCTTTTACTCTCTTATTTAGATGTCTAAAGACTGCCCTTTTTCTTTCAATATCATCATTCATACCGCTAGAATAACTAGCCTTGGTTGCCAGTAAATCTACCAATGCTCTCTTCTTTGCTTCAACTTCCATCCGTACCTCATCATCCCACCATAAAGTGTTATTTTTCCTTCATTCGTTCTCTTACTTACACCACATACTTCGGTAGCTGCATCCACCAAACCTTTCTTGACATTATACTACACAGTCTCCAAGTCTAAATAATTCCTTACATTCATCCATACCACTTATATTTTCTCTCAGTCTACATTTGAACTTCTCTTTCACACCTTCATCTTGTAACCTCTTTGTTCTTATACGGTGTAACGCAATGGTAGACACAGATTTCCGATGCCGCCAACGTCTGAATAGACCATTAATTCGGCATAAGACCAAGTAATGATCCGTCCCTACGTTGGACCCCCAGTAAACCCTTGTATCTACCACTGCTCCTCAATCTTTCCACAATTATGAAATCTATCATGCTTCTATCACCACCTCTTTCCCATGTATACATGTGAATCTTTTATGACGAAAAGTGTTCGTCACAAAAGATTCTTTTCCACACATACGGTGAGGAGGTCTTCACCATTCTCATTTATACTTTCATCGCAAACGTTCCTAATATCCTTTCATAACCAGACCTCTTCACGCCAACCCTTCCATTAAAATCTCCTCATATTACAATATTTTCATTACCCATTTCATTCAACACCATCCTTACAATCTCCCAAAACTGCTCTCGGATATAAGTGAGGTTAGACATGTCTGGGGCGTACAGCACAAAAACTTCTTTAAGCCCACTTTTCATTATCCATAGCAGCCTTGGGCTACATTCATACTCTTTCACACATTGACCCATTCTTTCTGAAAGGATGACACCGACTCCCTGGCATGCCCGCTCGGTCTCGTCTACACCAGACCAGTAAGCGGTATACATGCCATGTGTAGTGGCATCCTTTCCCTTCCGTTTCGTCTCATTTACAGATAACACATCTATTCCTCTATCATACATCATATCGCATACTTCATCCATCTTATCATTCATTGCTCCACATACATTCAGCGTAGCCAGACGGGCTTCCGCAATTCACTTTTCGCGCCTCTGGGAGACAGAACGTGATGGGTGGCAAACCTCATTGCCGGTTTTCCTCCCGGAGATTCTTCGCACCCCTGCCCCATTAAAGGGGCGCCGGTAACTCGGGGCCATTTATTTTCCTTTTTGGCTCATTGTGCGAAAGTAGGGGGTGGTATTTTTTACGCCGCCACCACACGGCATGGAGCCAAGTCTGTTCTTTCGGCTTTGTCGCTTGTTTAGCACCACCCGGGGGACACGTGTAGGGTGGGCCTAGGATTAGGTGGTCCAAGCCTACGGACGCGAGCGGCTCATCCCTATTCCTAGTATATATTAATAATCTATGTATGTGAGTGTGAGCAGGGGGAGAGTTTTCTCATACGCAGATGACACTGCGATGTTGTTTTGGGGACACACGTGGGAAGAAGTGCAGTTAATAGCGGAAAAACAATTAGCTAAGGTTGCTCAATGACTTGACAATAACTTACTTACTTTGAATGTTAGTAAAACTCAATTCATATGTTTTTCTATGACTAGTCGGTCACAGCCAAAAGATGATTTTAGAATCCAAATATATAAATGTAACAATCCTTCCAGCGGTAGCTACATCTATTGAAAAAGTTTCATATACAAATTATCTGGGCGTTATGGTGGATTAGTGACTTTCCTGGTACAGGCATGTTGAATTAGTGTCTAGTAGAATTCGAAAGCTCACTTGGATATTTAAAACTTTAAGACATGTTGCCTGTTTAGATCTTTTGAATCAAATATATGTAGCGCTTGCTCAATCCATTATAATATAACCAATTTGGGGGTACTAACAAAAGTAAATTTATTGAAGTTGAGAGAGCTCAGGGATGTTTACTAAAGGTTATGCATTTTAAACCGTTGTGTTCATCATGTGGGCTGATTTCCGTGAGGCAGTTGTACATATTACACACTTTATTGAAAAAACATAAGTCTTTGGCTTTTAATCCTACTTACAGTAGTAAAAGAAGAAATTATAGCGTAGCTCCTATTTGGAGAACGAAAACCACCTTTGCGAAACATGAATATGACAAACAATCAGAACACTTATACAATCAGATTAATAAAATATTGCAAATATATCCATTAAAGACATATGAATGTAAGAAAAAAATAACGCAGTGGCTTAACAATTTCCTGTTCGAGAAATAGACACAATAGTTAAACAATTGAAATGTTCATATATGACTCATGGGACAGTGAAATGGTTAAGACACTTAATTACGATCAAACTGAAGCTTTATTAGAATCTTATAAACACATTCACTCACTGTCTTTTTTCACATACACACACACACACACACACACACGTACATACACACACTGTTTCTCTTTTGTTGAATGTACTTAGTTCAGGGAGGGCGAGCACCTTCTACCACAAGTATCTTTATACTTAAAAGAAGTCCTGAAACTTTTAATTATTTAAGAATATGTTGGAAACAATAAACTTTCATTCATTAATTCTTTCATTCATTCAAACTCTTCATTCATCTTATAAACTTACTGGAAGAATCTGCTAGATATAATAAAAAGATTTGGCGGCATGTAAAAGATATTGCATTTATATCCAAACAGCATAAATCTTCAGCAGAATTTTACAAAATATATTCTCGCCGCTTATATCACCAAATAAAGCAAATAATTACGTTGTGAACGTCGATAAATCTTGCTGAACAGATAATCATGAATACAGGGCCACTTTATCAACTCAAAGAAACTGCCAATTTAGCTCGTTCGCATTATTAGATACGGACGCTACTGAGGTAGAAAGTATTATAGTGGGATTGAAAGAAACAAGCGCTGTTGGTTGAAATGGCACACCCACTTGTATATTAAGACAAATTCTAGTACCACCATTATAAGTTACGAAATTTCAAGTTACGAAGAGACGGCCCTGAGTCCCCGGCGGCCCCGCTATTCCTGGCTACGGAAGAATCTCCGGTGGAGGTTCGGTTGCCACCTGAGACGACTCGACCTGGCAACATACAACGCACAAAACTGACGAGAAGATCCTGGAGCTGGAAGAAGAGATAGACAAGTTACGCTGGCATATTATAGGATTATCCGAGATCCGAAAAGAGGGGGAGGACACGGTAATCCTCGAATCCGGCAACTTGTTCTATCACCGGGAGGGCGACCATCTGTCTGGACGTGTCGGATTTATCGTCCACAAGTCTCTCGTTAACAACCTTAAAGATTGGGGTGTCGACGAGGGTTGCGTACCTTATACTCAGAATCACCAAACGGTATTCGCTGAAGGTCATACAGGTTTACGCACCAACCTCAGCACACCCGATGAGGACGTAGAGAAATGTATGAGGATATCTCTAGAGCCATGCATTCCTCCAAAACCCACTATACGGTGTTAATGGGAGACTTCAACCCAAAACTAGGCACAAGAGAGAACGGTGAGCTGAAAGTAGGAAAATTCGGAATAGGGCAACGGAACCCAAGGGTCCAGCAGCTGGCTGACTTTAAGGAGAAAGAGGGACTCTTTATGATGAACTCTTTCTTCCAGAAGCGGCCCCACAGGAAGTGCACCTGGTCGAGCCCCGACGGTTCGACAAAAAATGAGATTGTTTTCATTATGACGACCAGACGACAACTGTTCAGTGATGTCTCAGTGATCGCGAGGGTGAAAACTGGTAGCGAACACCGAATGGTTAGAGGCACACTGAACCTAAACGTTAAGTTGGAGAGGTCTTGTCTAATGAAGTCAACGCTCTGTCCCCCTCGTGCTCTAGTCCAAAGTCCCGAAACCTTTCAGCTCGAGTTACAAAACCGTTTTCAGTGCCTAGAAGACTGCAATGAAGTGACCGATATGAATGTTAAGCTCGTGGAAACTGTCCATGCGGCCGGAGCTAAGTTCTGCAAGACCCGCCGCAGAAGAACACAAAAACTCTCAGATTACACTCTTAATTTAATGGCTGTTGGACGGGAAATGAAGCTGCAGTCTTCAAGAGATTTGACAGCATATAGACAAATGAACAGACAGATCTCTTAATGCATGCGGCGGGACTTACGCAACTTCAATACAGCTTGTATTGAAGAAGCGATCGAGCGGAACCAAGGCTCCAAAGTCTTTGCCAGAGATCTGTCTGCCAGAAAGAGCCAACTGTCAAAGCTGAAGACCGAGTGTGGCAGCATCGTTTCCGGGACACCTGAGATTTTGAGTGAGATTGAGAGGTTCTATGGGCAGCTGTACACGTCATCGTTGGAGCCACACGCAAGTGTGAGTAACAATCCAAGAGCGAGTCTTATCCGACACTCTTCCGAAAATATCCCGGACGTCAGTCTGAGCGAGATTAGAATGGCTCTCCAGCACCTTAAAAACGGCAAGGCCCCAGGCGAGGATGCAATTACAGCGGAGCTTCTGAAAGTGGGTGGGAAACCGGTACTTGAAGTCCTTCAGAAGCTCTTTAATTCCGTCCTTCATGGTGGCACTACTCCGGAGGCGTGGAGCAGAAGTGCGGTGGTCTTGTTCTTCAAGAAAGGCGACAACGCCTTCTTGAAGAACTACAGACCGATTTCCTTTCTGAGCCACGTCTACGTGCTGTTTTCGAGAGTCATTACGAGTCGGCTCGCACGCAGACTCGACGACTTCCAACCTCCCGAACAAGCCGGTTTCCGAAAAGGCTTTAGTACCATAGACCACATACACACCCTTCGGCAAATTGTACAGAAGACAGAAGAGTACGAGTACTCGTATGTGGAATATGAGAAAGCCTTTGATTCCGTCGAAATTTGGGCGGTGCTACAGTCCCTTCAGCGGTGCCAATTTGACTGTCGGTATATCGAAGTGCTGAAGTGTTTGTACAGTAGGGCTACGATGGCTATCCGAGTACAGAATTAGTGTACGAAACCTATCCAGCTGCAGCGCGGTGTAAGACAGGGTGACGTTATATCCACGAAACTCTTCACCGCTGCATTGGAAGACGTTTTCAAGCTACTGGACTGGAAAGGATACTGTATTAACATCAATGGCAAGTACATCACGCACCTTCGATTTACCGAGGATACAGTCCGTATGGCAGAATCGCTGGATGACCTAAGCACTATGCTCAATGACCTTAATAGTGTCTCCCAACGGATAGGTCTTAAGATGAACATGGACAAAACAAAGATCATGATTAATTTTCACGTCACAACTATGCCGGTAGTTGTTGGGAGCACTGAGCTCGAAGTTGTTGACGAGTATGTTTACCTGGGACAAATAGTCCGACTAGGCAAGTCCAACTTCGACCGAGAGGTCAATCCACGGATTCAACTCGGTTGGGCAGCGTTCAGGAAATTACGGCACATCTTCTCGTCAGGTATACCTCAAAACTTGAAAACGAGACAGTACAACCAGTGTTTGTTGCCAGTGATGACCTATGGAACTGAAACGTGGTCCTTCACTGCTGGCCGGATGAGGAAACTCAATGTCGCTCAGCGAGCTATGAGGAGGACTATGCTCGGAGTTTCTCTGCGTGATAAACTTAGAAATGAAGATATCCGCAGTAGAACCAGAGTGACCGACATAGCCCAATGGATTAGTAAGCTGAAGTGACAACCGATGGGGAAAAAATGTTTCTGGAGTGGCGGCCTCGTACCGGTGGACGAAGTGTAGGGCGTCCCCCCACTAGATGGAGTGACGACCTGGTAAGACATGCAGGAAGTCGATGGATGCAGGTGGCTCAGGACCGTGCTTTGTGGCATTCCTTGGGGGAGGCCTATGTTCAGCAGTGGACTTGTGAAGGGCTGTAATGATAGTACCACCATTAACTCATATTTTTCGAATTTGTCTCTCTGTAGGAATTTTCCCAGATTGTTTTAAAAAAGCCATGTTGTTCCAGTATATACGTTGGGGGACAAAAAAAATGTTTCCAATTATCGGCCTATTTCAATACACTCATCTACGTCTAACATATTAGAAAAATTAATTAACAATAGATTAATGAATTATTTACAAAGTAAATCCATATTATCGAATATGCAATATGGTTTCAGACCAAAACTGTCCACTGCTGATGCTGTGCAGGTAATGACTTATTACGTCTCTCAATAATTAGATAAATGCAAGCAATCAATTGGCATTTTCCTTGACCTAGCAAAAGCTTTTGATTCAGTTTCTATTCCCATCCTATTAAATAAGCTAGAGAGCATAGGTATTTGAGGTAAACAGCTTCAAGTTTTTGCGAACTATTTAGAAAATCGATAGCAATGCATAAAAATCGAAAAGGTTATTAGCTCTTAACAAAAAAATGCTCATTTTGGCGTGCCTTAAGGAAGTGTATTAGGGCTAACCCTATTTTTGATAATTATATATAAATGACCTTAGCAATCTCGAACTTAACTCATGTAAAATAATATCTTACGCAGATGATACCGTGCTCCTTTTTTCCGCAAATACAGTAGACAAGGTTTATTTATGTGCACAGCAAGGTTTTGACAGGGTTAATAAATGACTCCAACATAACATATTAACACTGAATACGGACAAGACCAAATATATTCATTTTTCTATGCACAGCTCAACACAGCATAATATAAGCATTCCAGAAATTAATGCACATAAATATTGCTCAGTCGCGGAGTCTAATTGTAACTGCCCAGTTATTTTTAATACAAAAACTATTAAATACCTTGGAATAATTATAGATTCTACTCTTACGTTTTAAAACCACATAGACCACCTCTGCAATAGAGTCCGTAAACTAATGTTTGTTTTTAAAAAGATTCGTTCTTTTGCTGATATTAAGGTAGTAAAGTAAGTAATTTTTGCAATATTTCAATCAATTCTCACCTATTGTATAACCTCATGGGGAGGAGCAGCTAAAACTACACTGCTACCACTGGAACGCGCTCAAAGAGCTTTATTAAAAGTCGCAACATTCCGCCCTATCCTATTCCCGTCCCATCTCTTATATACATCCTATGATGTCCTCTCAGTGCGCCAGTTATTCGTTATGAATACGTCACTAAAACAGCACTTAAAATTGCCCTACAGAAGAGTTCACTGATAAAAGACGCAAAGATAAAGTCATTGAAACTAATATTGGAATAAGGCATTCTTTCATGCATAGATTTTTTACATTCCTTGGCCCTTTTCTGTTTAATCAAGTCAATGCAATTTTGTACATGTACATATCCATTATAAATGGCAGATTGTAAAAATGTTATTCAGACATGGTTACAAAATTTGTCATACGATGATATGGAAAAGTTGCTGATTGTTTTAAGTTAATTAAAATCATAAGTAAATTAACGATAATATATTTTACCGAAATAACCCGAATTAGTTAGTATGTTATTCATTTTATACAAGAAACAGAAAATATTTGTAAATGTATCTATTAGCACATACACCTGAGATACAAGTTTATCCTAGTTCAGGTGCCTGTTATTGTAGACTATTTTAAATTAAGACATTATTTCAATTAATTGTACAGTTTCTTGAAATAAATTATTATTATTATTAAATTATTATTATTACTTGCCGGAAGCCGTGCTCGAAAATGACCGCGCTCATACAAAGATCTACTGGCTCTACTAGGACCGGGCCATCATCACAGGCAGGATTATTCTTGCGAATAAGCTTGATATTGTGCTGATAGACCGGGCACAACCAAGGATATTTTTGGTCGACATTACCATTCCTTATGACATTAGTGAAACAGATAAGCAAACAAAATATCTGGACCTGGCCCACGAGGTGACTGACATGTGGGGTGGTCAGAAATTATTCCTGTGGTCGTTTTTGCGAACGGGATAATCCCGGTCAGCCTCTCAGGTCATCTGAGGCGTCTAGGACTCCGTGACGGGCCGCTCCGGGCTCAAATGCAGAAGGCGATGCTCTTCGATACCGTCCGCATCGTCCGCCGGTTTCTTTGTCTTTCCCGCTAACCCTCGGCCGTCTGGTCTCCCCTGCAGAGGGCTTCCATCTTGTTGGGTTTTTATTTATTTATGTAGTTTTTATGTTTTTATTTATAAAACAACTTTATACGACTGCAAAAGTAGTAATAGACGAGGAAAAGCTTTTGAATTAACTCTAGTCAAGACTAATTTTGCTAGTCACCAATTTAAAAGACAGGCTGGTTATATATACAATGTAGTCAACAAAAAACTAAACATTTATTCACTGAACTCTAATGAGTTCAAAAAAACAGTTACAGAACGGCTCCTCAAACTTAAGTATGATGAGGTCGAGGCATTATTAAAAGTTATTAAATAAATTTTACATACGCAGACAAACACACACATGTGTACATATACACACACAAACACACACACACACACACACACACACACACACAAGCGCGTGCGCCTCCATGAACTCAAACTCACATAAACTCACTCTTATATAAAACCCTCATTAACTAAATATATGCTTAGTTTCTTGTATTTCTTTTATTAATTTATTGTGTGTTTATTTAATTCTTGCTATAGAAGAGCGGGGCATCCTGCCACAAGTATATATTTACTTAAAAGGATATCCCACTTACTCCCATACCAATATAATGTATGATCTTTTTAAAGAAATAAACAATTTTTCATTTTCATTTTCATTTTTCATGTTTTTGATATTTATGTATGTTTATCATTTTCATTTACAATTCTATATTTATACAGCCCAACCAGATGAGAAAACTATATAGATACCCCATAATAATAATAATTAAATTGTAAGTGTCGAAAGTCTGTACATTGAGGCAATAGAGCCCAAATCAGTCATTTTTAGAATTAACTTATGACAGTGACTGCCCAGGTTTCAACAAAATTTTATGATTGTGTAGATATTAATTGGAAATAATTGTTTAAACAGAATCAGTCAAGCGAATCATGAGATATAGCATAATCCCTTCATTGTATCAAGTCGCATTGAACGTAGAGGTCTTTGTTAATAGGATGTTATATGTACGAAAAACTCCCCAACATGACGTGATGTCTAATGATCGATAAAGTAATCATTTACACCAGTAAGTTATATACGTACAAGTAAATAACACATATGGTATGTTACACTTAATATTCTTATTCATATTTTTCACCTCACCTTCACTGAAAATTTTCTTTATTTTATGGCATTCGCTTTGGTAATATCTAAAATCTTCGTATCTTATGTCGTGACAGCTGTGATTTTCAAGCTAGGGTAAAAATTATCGGATTGGAAAACGTTTACGTTATCTTCAACTTGTAACAGATTTTAAAACGGCATAATATTAGGTTTTTGCTAACTACAAAAATACTGGCTATAAATTTTTATTCCCAGTTTCTCATATTATTTATAAAAGGAAAGTGTTTACACGAGTTTACACTCTATTAGGACATTCCATTGAATTGATGAGCTCCTTCAAAGATTTAACGTATAGCGCAAACCCCTTTCTCGTATGTTGTCGATCTTGTTGAACTATGTTATACTATATTATACTATTAAACGAGTGTTTGGAGTCGAGTCGAGTTGTTAAATAAAGTCTTTGACAGGGGGCGACCAAATCTAATTCAGCTCAACCCCAAAAGACACAGGTTTGCGCATTTACCGCTAAAAAGAACCCCTTTGTTGTATCTTCTTAATTTCAGGGCACCTCCTTTTGCTGCCTCAGCGAACATCTAAATCCTTGGCTTCGACATTTCGAGTAACGTACAGTTCCGCAGTTACTTGAAAGCAAAGGTTAAATTGGTATCCTAAAAGCTTGGCGTGCTCAGTAGATTGAGAAGGTATTTCATGTTATTGGTATTTCATTTACCAAAAGTTTGGTAAATCACAGGGAAATCGGCTTCCACCGGTAACACCGGTAACAGTTGTTCATGGGCAGCGGTACTTTAAAGAATTATATATATATATATATACATCAACAGAATCTAGGGATACCTTAATCCTAAATTATTTACGACTTTATAGTTTAAAATCTTTTCAGTTTCCATAAAAGTCTAAAGATTCAAACCTCTTATTCCATATTCAAAAAAAAAAAAACAACATACGGTGGCAAAATTGTCAGTAATTCGTTACGTCAAGGAAAATTAAAATTTTCCACTGATATTAATTAATGAAAAGGGATTAGATTGTTTTTCTTTTTTAATTTAACGTGCCGTCTGAGCTTTAAGAGTCATGTCACGTCGTCATTTGAGTCGAGATCAAATGTTACGAGCCGTGAGCATGTTAGAAAATGGTGTTATTCAATTCGTCGTTGCTGAGGCCCAACACACCAGCCAAAACGTAATATCAAGGTTGTGGTCACGTTATCGCATTAATGGGGATGTGGCTGAACGGCACACGGGTAGATATCGTGTTACTACGCAGAGACAGGATTGATTTCTCCAAATGACCGCCAGAAGACAACCCAATATCACAACGATGCAAATACTACAAAGGCTCCAGGAGGACCACGAGCTGCTGGTAAGCGACCAAACCGTGCGAAGGAGGTTGCATGAAGTTCGTTTTCATGCTCAAAGACCGCTACGTGTTCCAGCATTGCGAAGTGGCAATCGCGGTCGGCGGCTTCCGTGGGCTCGGGAGCATTTACCATGGAGTGACGAACAATGGTCCTTGGTGTTGTTCACCGATGAGTCCCGGTTTGCGTTTCATCCGGATTCATGAAGAACACGCGTTTGGAGAACTCCAGGGATAGTTAACCATCTACGGCACCTCAGGAGGTCCACTCATATATACCAAGGCGGGACAATCGTGGTGTGGGCAGGTATTCATCTTGGCAGACGAACCCAGCTCGTTTGGATCTAAGGCAGCACGACTGCACAAAAATACCACGAGGAGGTAGTAGAGCCTATTATTGTCCCACACAGAATCCAAACGGGCCAGGAATTTCTACTCATGCACGATAATGCTCTTTCCCATACGGCGCGGCTGGTGTTGGCCGCTCTCCGAGACCATGATATTCAAGTTATGGATTGGTCTGCACAGTCACCCGACTTAAATCCTATCGGGCATGCCTGGGACGTGTTACAACGAAAAGCTTTGAGAGATTTCCCGCCAAATTCGACGACGGAACAACAACTTTACGAACACTTTCAAAAAAACATGGGACCTCATACTGCAGCAAGACATTGACAATTTAATTTTAAGTATGAAAAATCCATGTCGATGTGTAATTAATATAAGAGGTGGCAACACTGATTATTAATAATTAGATTTTATAAGGTGTTTTCAATTTTAATTAAAATTAATAGTTTTATAAGAAGAAATTATGTTTTTTTTATCATACAAATTTCATTTTTTTCTAAAAATAAAACAAAAAAATTACGAAATGTTTATTATTTTTTATTAAACAACTTCTTAAAATAACCTATCATTCTTCCATTTACTAGTATATCAGAAAATTCTTTATAGATTTTTACATATTTTATGAAATATAAAATATCCCTAGATTCTGTTGATGTGTTTATAAAAAATTTGAGAAGTGTCCCAGATTTAATGATTAAAGGGAGATACAGTATAATAACTGTAGCTGTAGAATGTTCCATCTTTAATCTTCAAAGACGACGACGCACCTGTGGCCTTCTTTGTTTGATCTTTGTTGTACGACTCGAAGGATTATTCGCTTGATACTTTACTTATACAAACCCCAAAAAAAGAACTTTATACTATATAACAATAAGTATTATTCGATTGTTTTTTTTTAAATAAGTGATTTTGTATGTCGTGGGGCTGATTAAATTTTGATTGTAATTGCTGCAAAAATATACTTCAATCAGTAAATTGCGTTAGCTGACCACAAATTATGCTTTTTTGACATTTGAAAAGGACAATTTTATTCTAGTTCATTGGACATGGGTTTAAGTTTATATTCATACAAAAAAAATCTATCTAAGTCTAAGTCTATCTCCCATTTTATCTACTGTGGATATTATATCCACCGGTGTGCCCATGCTCGAAAGTTGGATAAAACTAAGCGAGGGGATTAACATTTTCTCCTTTCCCCGGGGATAAAATAGTCTCCTGCCCATGCTAACCCTGTTGTTAAGTTTGGTTATAATTTAAAGTCCTATTGTTTGTTAATAAACCCACTTAATAACAAACAATAGGACTTTAAATTATTTTCTTTATGATATTATAGTCTTATTTATAGAATATAATATATAATATTGTATAAATAAAGAAATCCGCATGAATTTATCATATGAATATTTTGATTGGAATGTTTAAATATTTTTTTCAAAATTGCTATGTTTTGATTGAACATTAACGAAATTTGTAATTTTCTATATCTTTCTCTAAAGCCATTTTCTTAAACCGTGGTAGCTCAGAGGCTAAGTGCTCGCTGTAAATTTCATAGTACACGAACAACCTGGGTTTGATCCCAAACAATTAAATTGTTAATTGAAATTTTAAGTGAAGGAAAATATCGTGAGAAAACCTGCATGTCTGAGAAATAATAAAAAAATGGAGACATCTGAAGTTCGCCAACACGCATTGGGGTAGCGCGGCGGACACTTGCTTGCCTTAAAATCCCTCTCATATATGAGAGGAGGCCTGTGCCCAGCAGTGGGACGTATATAGGCTGTAACTTTAACTGTTTTTTGTAAATTTAATTTTTGTCTACGATTTTTTTAAATGTACCTAGGTGTTTATGTTTAATGTTATTTGCCGTGCCCTATAACATGTGCGTTATATCATTTTACCCACAAATGGGATAAATAAAAAAATATAAACAAATTTTAGTTTTAATATTCACGTAATAAAGGATTATTATCCGACTAGGATGTGCAAGTGTGCGTGAGTACTAGAATTCTCACCTTTTAGATATAGGTGAACTTAGAAAATTTTCCGACGAAATTCCCAAGTTTTACGATACTCCTGGGACCATTTCAAGGATAGAACGATATATTTTCTTGCGTTGATCAAACATCGATTTTAAGAAGTAATTCCTTTGTGATTAGTAACAAGTATAAAAACATAAACTGTTACAGATTTACCAAGCTAGCAGTGAAAAGTCAATAGAAACTATTGAAATTTGCATGGGATTTAGATGTTAAATAGTTGCTAATATCCTACTTTATAGCTCAAACCAATTGTGCACAAAAAGTTATTGCTATCTTTACATCAACCTCGCAGTTTATCTATTCTATTCCACTGCTAAACAAAGGACTCCTCCACAGTTTGCCTCATATGGGATTTTGCCACAGTTACCACGCTTGGCAGGCGGATTTATTGTTTATGTAATTAGCCGGTCCTGAAAAGTAGGCCAGTTTAATCTTATGACTTCTAATAGATGGCAGTATACAATCTCGTTCACACCAGACCTGAAATATTCAGACCGATGACGATAGATTGCCTCATAGGATATTTGAAATTGTTGACACGCTTTGCAGGGTGACCACAGTTTTATTTTTTGTTTTAGTTGTTCCAAGCACGACGCTGCTGCCCATCTTCTGGTTTATTTCCCTCTGTTGCCTCTTACGACACCCACGGGACGATATAGGGTAGCATATATTCTTACACCACCACTGCATGATAATTACATGCCAATCAATACATCCCAACATTTCTTCCAGTCGATGAAAGAGGCGAATTTGGAAAGCGTCATAAAGACTTCATGTCCTCTCATAGATAACACCGTAATTATTTCATATATGATGTAAAATAACCGAACGGGTGAAGGTAAGCAGCCGCTCTTACATATTTCTGCCGCCAAGCAGCAGTACTTGCACTGTTTCAAAGTCAAAGTTGAGCGCAGGTGTCCATGAGTTACTATGGCCACTTATCATCAAGCAGGCTGTTAATTCGTAAGTCACATCAGTTTTGTAAAAAAATCGAAGTAACAAGGACTTTGAACTACGCTCGCTATCCGCTTGCCAAGAAAGGCAATTTGCGTCAGATCCTTCCTTTATTGGAAAAAGCTAATATTCACCAATGGATATAAATATAGAAAAATAAAGAATAAAGATGAAGATAATCGGTTTTAATATTAACCTTATCCTAAGGTACTCTCTTTATTTTTAATTAGTGTCACTTTAGCGTCTTTCTTTGTTTTGTATATGGAAACAGTAGAGGTTAAATTGTTTAATATCCGATAAGTATCACATACCGCCGTTTAGTTCGCAATTTTGGTCGCTGTTGTGGAGCTTTAGATTGGCTTCTTGCCAAGACGTAGTTTGCTTAATTTGAACCAGCTTATTGCGTTATTGCTAAAAAAGTTCTTTTTTTAGAATGGGGGTGACAAACGAGCACACAGTCCACCTGATGGTAAGTAGATGCTGTGGCCCATAGACATTACATTTATCTTCGATTAATAATCAAAATGCAGATGCGTTGTCACCCCTAAGGACTACGATGGAATGCCTCGTTTCCAGTAAAAAGGGTCTCTGGTTCTCTACATTCATCATAGAAAACACAACAGCATTAAGCTGCTATTTTACGCTGGTATTCTGTGAAAGCGTGGTACTTCCCCGTTGAGCCGACCCATTCGTGTTACAACCATAATGTAGCTGCAGCGTGGCTCTACCACTTAAACAAACGTTTATCGACACCCAAATAATTAAGAAAAATTATAGTTACTTTTTTGGAATTTACAATTTAATTAGTTCACGATGCAGGGTATTTAGGCTATTCGCACACGGCGTCGTATCTTATCGTCGTAGCTTATCGTAATACGCGCGTAGGACGAGAGCAATACGAGCGCGTACATGTTCAAACAAGTCCGCACACGAAGCGGTGCTACAGCGAATCGTAGGAGATGTTTATTGTCATTACGATAGTCGTAGTGTACTGGCGTAAAAAAGCAAGTGTAAAAATTTAACTTTTAATTAATTTCTTTAAAAATTGAACTGAATTTTTAAAGAAAATTTTATCGATGAAATTTTTGATGAAAAGCTCTTTTATATTCGATAAAAACTGCGGAATTTATAATCGTCTGCTGAAAGTTCACGTGCAGCAACAAACAATCTTTTCTTCTGATTATTTGTAATGTATGGATGGATCCAATGAGTACGTCGCTTTCTACTTCTTACATAATCAAACAATAAAAAATCCTCTTCGTCTGAAGATAAAGTAAGATAGTCTATAAATTCACCCAACACATCTGGTACCATTGACGCCATGATTTCAAGTGAGATCTTACAAAACGATACGTCTACTCAACGATTCGTTTGTAGAACACTGCAGGTCTCGTACGCGTTGCGTCGTAACGATACACTTACGATACTACTACGCTTACGACTCGTGTGCGAAGAGCCTTAATCTGGGTTGGTCGGGTACTTCGAAATTTACTGCGAGCTCTTAGCGTCTGAGCTAGCAAGGCTCTCTACAGTTAAGTGTCATACTAAAATAAACTTTTTCTTATAAAAAGAGTTAGATATTAAATTACGAATAGAAATTGCCTCTCAGGAACCGAATAGAGCACATGTAAAAGAAATTATATAGCATTGGGTAGAAAAGTTCCAAAAACATCCGTAGAATACCAAAGTGCTGAAAATATAAGTCAATTTCCCATTCAAATTCAAGTGCCTATGCTAGTGAAATATAATATTCTACATGGTACCTTCGTTTCATTGATATCAATATCTTAGATATTACATTTTACGTTTATGTTTTGTCAGTTTGTGAATTTTCGAAAACTAATACTTCAGTATCGAATCTTCATACTAAATTAAATAACAAACGTCTGTGTTAGCTTCATAATTTAATAACTTAGCAAATATTAAATGTTGTAAATATATCCCAGAAGCTAAAAATTTATCACTTTTATGCCCAAATACTCAAACGCTACTCAATTTTACATACCGTTAAGTCTCGTGCCGTCTCTATCACTTTAAGTCAAAGTGACTGTGACACCACGAGACTTAAGACGAAAAAAACTGTGGGTGCCAACCGGCCTGCCAAGCGTGGCAACTATGGCGAATTTCCACCCTGTAAGGCTATCTATCGGGAGGCCTATGTTCAGCTGTGGACTTAATAATGCCTGTAATGAATGAATTTATGACTATATCTCAAGCATACAATAAGTGCGAAATCACCGACAGTACGTAAAGCGTTAACCACAAGTTCAACAAACGCCGGCACTCTCTGAATTTGCGGTTAATCCTTGGCTTAATTAAACTCTCAACGGTCAATCGAGCTTTGTAACATGCATGAAATATAAATTTAGTATTTTTTTTTGTTTTTTAAATTTTATAATTTTTTTATCTAGAATGATATTACTTTTATATCAGCTACTTTTTTTGAAAAACAGATATAGTCTTGGAGAAATCGGTGTATGAGTACCGAAAACTATTCCATCTCGATTTTTTATGCGACTCTCTTCAAATTATCCTACTTATGATATAAATGTATGTTGCCATGGGGCAACTCGGTGCCATGTTGTTTTAACCGATTTTTTTTCAATTGCAAAGAATTGTTATTTTCAAACGGGACTATATTTTTTTTATATTCTTTGATATACAAATAAAAAATGTCCTATGACGTTTTACAATAAAGTTAATATTTTCAAAGTTATAAATTTTTAAAAGTTTGAAAAATCCCAAATTCGGATAATTTTGACCCATTAAAAATACATAAAGAAAAAAAAAGATTTTTTAAATATTTTTTGATAAAACACTAATAAAAAAGATCCTATGATTTTTTACAATAAAGTTAATATTTTCGGAGTTAGGAATTTTTAAATGTTTGAAAAATCCAAATTCGAATTCTTTTGACGCATTAAAAATATAATAAAAAAATATGCGTTCTTTTGGAATAAAACACATCAAAATATCTTATAACAATATTTAACCAAATTTAACGTCACAATATGCCAAGTGCAGAGTTCCCTGTTACGGTTATATATAAAAGGCTCTGTGCATGCTCAAAGAAGTGTAATTACAGAGGAGACAGGACCATTTCCTCCGTAGAGAAGACTCACTTAGGCCTTAATGATAAGCTTTTGCCTACTTTCTGAACGACTACCTAGTTACCTAGCTTAGTAATTTTTCATTCTTTTAAAATAGTACATTGATAATGGTGATGATGAAAATCTACAAGCTAATGAATAGAACATACAAACATTTTTAGAAAATATTAATTTTTATGAAATTGAAGTAACAAACGAACTAACAGTCCACTTGATGGTAAGCGTATGCTGGGGCCCTTATACATAGTCTATATCTATCCTCGATCAAGAATTAAAAAGTAGTTGCGTCGTCACCCCTGATGATTAAGATGGAGTGCCCCTTTATGAGTAAAAAGGGTCTCCGATTGTCTACACTCGCCATACGAAACAAAGCAGCATTATTGTGTTGTTTCACGCTGGTATTCTGTGAAAGATTCATAGTGAACATAATAAAGCTGCAGCGTAGCAATGTAGTAGAGCTAGAAAGCTAGAAAAAATTATTATTCAAGTTAAAATATAACGTAAGAAGTTTTGTCCTTGCTTATTACTATTATAAATACATTTTTTATTCTGATTAGAATCTTATTAATGGATATCAAATATTTTTATAAATGTACTTTTGCAATGAAATTCATAGGTGTATTAGATGACGACATAGATACAGGGAAAATTACGAAAACGGTCACGTTCACTACCGGACACGGCAGTAATGTGCTTACGTGCGCCCTTCGTAACCACTGTAACAACACAGAACACTGCTTAAGTCTCTCCCTTATAGATCATCGAATAGACTTTGTTACTGTTATTTCCGCAGAGAAAAAATAAAGGGCCTTCTTCAAAATATTCCCGTACGGTATACTATTTTTTGAAAAAAAAAATGTTTCTTTAGTGAGTGAGTCTTATCACTTATTATGTTTTCAGTATTGTTAATTGTGTTAACCTAAGTATATAGCTGTGTGTAGTATATTAGCTGTGTGCTAGCAGTTTAAAAGAACCCATAAAATAATCCCCGATTCATCCATGGGCGTAGACAGGCTATTATGGAAAATGTGAGAAAGCCCTCAACTCTCCTGGAGAGGTGATATAACCATTTAGTTTACGCCAGACAGAAAATGTTAGAAATATCGATAGTATTGCAATTGCACATCAGCTTACCGTGCGATTCCAAGCGTAACAATAATAGAAAGTTTCTCCACAAATGGATTCTTATAAGTGGTGAGGGATTTCATTTTATTCCTCAGGGATGATTACGCATCTGTGGGCTCTTTAATTTAAAGATATCCTTGGGCTACAAAAGCAACTTACCTTAATGTCAACAGGTGGACTAACAGGTGGAATAATAATAACATTAAAATAAAATTGATTTCAATTTAAATAAAAGCTAATTAACGCTTTATTACTGATTTATTGTAGTGTTCTATTATTAATAAGTACATGAATATATAACTAAAGACTAGAAATGAGTTGGGGGGTGACT
Organism: Parnassius orleans; assembly: GCA_029286625.1. NCBI lineage: Eukaryota > Metazoa > Arthropoda > Insecta > Lepidoptera > Papilionidae > Parnassius > Parnassius orleans. Next base: position 192,836 of record JAGSMP010000280.1, read on the forward strand.
GTAACTTTAGGAGTTGTCAGTTTGAATAGCCTATCATGTAGAGGATGTCATGGGGGTCATGGTTGAACAGGGGCAAAAAGTTCTCATTACACTCCTAGGGGGTCAAAATGGCCAAAAACCAAAAAATTTAAAATTCTTATTTCGGCTGTAATTACTTTTTCAGCCGATCAGCGACTCTAGTTAAAAAGATATATTAAGTGTGTTTGTAAGGCTCAGAATAAAATTGTTTTCGAATATAGCCCGCACCACATACCTACTCATGGGTACAACTGAAGTTTCGCAATGAACAAAACATGATTAAGCAGTCAGCACACGAAAAAACTTTGTTGGCAGCACAGTATGTCGTACGCAAACTGAATAAAATATATTTTGTTGTAGAAATTCGATGTGCTTTTATAGATATAATGGAATATATTCTTTGTCATGTAATCTTGTGAATAATGAACACTGCTGATCATAAAACTCTGGGTTGGATTTCCAGGTTTAGCCAAAATCAGTTATTTGGTTTGCCTCTCAAGATTCTGGGTAGGAGATTCATTATCTGGAGGTAAATACCACCGGAGTCAGACGGTACATCTATTCCCTATTAATCCCTGAAAACTAAGACGGAATGCATCGTTAGTAGTAAAAAGTATGTTCAGTTCTTGTCACTTATCATAAATAACACAGCTGTATTATTGTCCTTACTCCATCAAGTCATCTTATTCGTATTGCAAGCACATTGCGTTGTAGCTTGGCTCTACCACATATTTTTTTAACCACTATGACATACTGTACTGTTAATGCGTACAAAGATTCTTAAAATTGAGGTAAAATAAGAGAACATCCATTTGGCACTTAAAAGTCTATTAAGAGTACGTAGGTCACTCAATAAGTTTTGAGATGCTCGAAATTTAAAAATGGAACGCACCCGTGTTATATGTTTCTAAAAAGCAAATTTATTTAAAAATAGAACTCCATAAGCCAATTGCTCAATATTAAAAAAAACAAAGTTCTATTAATTTTCCTGCAACACTTCTCGTGCTTTTCATTTAAAACGATGGATCTTAACTGTCAACATTTGCGCGCTATGATATATTATGATTTTAAATTTGGTTTAACCGAACAATTAAGCTTACAACGGTTACAGTCAGCATTAGGGGACTCAGTTCTATCACGCGCAACAAGTTTTAGGCGGTTTGCTGAATTCAAACTGACCGACCAAAGAACCGGGGGTGCCGCAAACAGCAGTAACGGCAGAAAATGTATGGACTACTGAAATGTTGGTGCGAGAAGACCCACGAATCACATATACGAACATATCAACATCTTGGAGTGAGGAAGCTTTGTTGTCGATGGATCCCTCGTTTGCTCTCTGAAAGCGAAAAACAGACTCGTGTGGATTGGTGCCATGAAATGCGTCTACGCTTTGAAAACGGGGCATCTAGGCGTGTTTTAGAAATCGTTACTGGTGACGAGACATGGATCTATCAATATGATCTGGAAAATAAAAGGCAATCATCGGTATAGGTCTACTCAGAAGGACAGTTACCGATAAAACAGCAAAGACCTCGCAACGTTGGCATAAAATGGTGGCTAGTTTTTTTTCGCGGAGCGGACATTTGTCGACGTCAGTGCTGGAAAATTGTAGGTCAGTCAACTCTGAATGGTATACTACAGTCGCATTACCCAAAGCTTTTCAAGCTGTGCGGGAGAGAAAACCAAAGACCGGGCTTCGGGGAATCATGCTGCATCACGATAACGCCGCTTCACATACCTCCCTTAGAACAAAAGCATTTATTGAGGAATCTGGTGTAGAAACTCTAAGTCACCCACCCTACAGCCCTGATTTAGCTCCTTGTGATTTCTTTTTGTTCCCAAGAGTCAAAGAAAAAATAAAAGACAAGTTTTTTTCAAGGGCCAAAGAAGCCGTGGCTGCCCACGAAGAAGCGATTTCCGACCTGTCAGATCAAGACTGGCAAAAGTGTTTTCAGAGTTGGTTTAGGCGAATGGAACTTTGTATAGAGCATGATGGAGAATATTTTGAAAAGATGTAAAATAAATATTAATAGTATCTAGAATACTTGCTGTATATCCTAAAACTTATTGAGTGTCCTACGTATAAGGCAAAATAATACCCATAAATTTAAACAAAATTGCATGCCAAGTTTGCTGCAAAAGAGCAATTAACCTTATAACTATTGAAAGATTTTTCTATTTTTAAAAGGTAAAATTAACGCAAAATTCAGACCACATAGTGGCGGAGAATATCTACCTCATATCGTTCCGAGGGTGTCTTATGAGACGAAAGAGAGGAAACAAATCAGGAGATAGGCAGCAGCGACTTACCAATAACATAAAAAATAAATAACTGCAATTGCCAACTTGCCTGACAAGCATGGCAAATATCCCCCCTATGAGAAAACATTTGGGGGAGGCCTTATTTTTAACTGTGCGAGCAGATATTTAGGTCTAGAAAGACCAGTATCAGTGCGACCTAAAAGATCTATTGTGATCGCTGCTATGGATATAGTTCACTGCTAAGCCCTATGTCTTCAATGAAAAGAAGGAGTTGCTTAGCTGTAAGCACTTTCACTTCTCCTGCGCGGAGTACATAGTTTCCCAGATGAATGTTACGTTTGCGCATTAAGGGTCCACAATCAGTTAAGATGTGCAGAGGCGTTTATTTCGTTGAGGAACAGAACCAGCACATTCTTGAGTTGCTTAGTCCTAGGATGAACATGTGCTTTTTAAGACAACAGTGTCCAGTCAGGACTCTTGCCAGAATACGCAGTTTATTCTTACCAAATCCCAGGACTTCTGAAGCGAATTTACAATCGTAAGCCCGGATTAAGGTTTATGAATGTTTTAAGCCTGGTGTATCAGACCAGTTCTTAAGTAATTTATTGTGATAAAGAGTTTCAAGACTCAATCAGGCTAGCTTTGATATACAGAATGGCTCGTGTCCAAATTGTATACTCTTTGAGCCCTCCCGTGCAAGCTTGTCGGCAAGTTCATTGCCTACAATACCCGCATGACCCGGACCCCATCTTAAAACGACCCTGTTGTTACATCCCAGGGCGTTTAGACTGTTCACGCAGTCTCCAACTAGCTTCGAGTTCACTTAGTTTGATCTCAGTGCTAGCAGTGCTGCTTGACTATCAGAGTTAATATAGATTATATGGTTGACGTAATATTTTTGCAGATTGATTACCGCGCACTGAAGTACGGCGAAAATTTCTGCCTGGAAGATAGAGGTGAATCTAAAATAAAATTCTAAGGTTGAACTTGGGGCGTTCCCCATAAATTCCAAAGCCTACGTCGAGGCCCATTTTTGACCCATCGGTATACCATATAAGGTTACCGACCTCAAAGATAACCTGTCCATTCAGCCAGTCTTCTCTGGAGGGTAGTTCTACTATATAATTTTTATTAAAAGTATATAGTGGATGCATGATATCTGAGATCATGCATAAGACCGGTGTTTCCTTAATTGGGTTGAGCATGGATCTCAATCTATATGAAAGCAAGCTTGGACCGCCCTGGGCGTTGATCCCTATACAAACCAGCCCTCGCCTCCTTGTCTAAGTAAACATCAAGGGGCGTTAGGCCTAGAAGTAAGTGCATTAAGAGCCGCTCCAGGCGATGATCGCATCGCTCCAGTTGCCATTAAGCAGGCAGTCCTTTGTAGACTATTAAGTCTGTCCGCAGTCGTCTTTTGGTGGCCTTATTACACCAGACAGTGGAAGCGTAGGTAAGAATCGGCCTCACTATACTGCTGTACAGCCATAGGATAATACTGGAACGCAAGCCCCAGTTGTTCCCGACCATGCAACTGCACGTACCTAAAGCAATTTTTACCTTATGACACAAGTTGCTAAGGTGAGAGTTCCACGTTAGTTTTTGGTCGATTGTTACGCCCAAGTACTTAACTTCAGTGGAGAATGGTACTTCTTTACCATTAAGTTTTGGTGTGACTAATTTGTCCAACCGTCTCTTTTTGGTAAAGGGTATTATAACAGCATTAACTGATAAACTGTTATCCCTGCACCAGTTGTTTATGGTGTTTAGGGCTCTTTGTATGATTAATTTTTTGGTGGCCTTATTATACCAGACAGTGGAGGCGTAGGTAAGAATCGGCCTCACTATACTGCTGTACAGCTATAGAATCATACTGGAACGCAAGCCCCAGTTTTTCCCAACCATGCGACTGCACGTACCTAAAGCAATTTTTACCTTATGACATACGTTGCTAAGGTGAGAGTTCCACGTTAGTTTTTGGTCGATTGTTACGCCCAAGTACTTAACTTCAGTGGAGAATGGTACTTCTTTACCATTAAGTTTTGGTATGAATAATTTGTCCAACCGTCTCTTTTTGGTAAAGGGTATTATAACAGTGTTATCACCATTAACTGATAAACTGTTGTCTCTGCACCAGTTGTTTGTGGTGTTTAGGGCTCTTTGTATGATTAATGATAGAGTGCTTTGGCAAAAACCCCTCGCAATGACCACAAGGTCATCGGCATAATCAAGTGTGTCGATGTAAAGGTCTTCCATCTTGTACAATAATTGTTCAACCGCAAGAGTCCAAAGAAGGGGTGATAATACACCTCCTTGTGGGCACCCTCTTTTAGTTGCAACCTCAATCGAAGTTTGAAACAGCGATATTTTTGCCTTTCTGTTTGAGAGCATTGACTTCACCCACCTGGTGGTCGTGGGGCCAATATTATGTCAGGCCCCCAACCAACAGTAATGTGGGGGCTACTGTCGAAGGCGCCTTCTATATCTAGAAAGGCACAGAGAGCTATTTCTTTATCCTCCAGCGCTTTTTCGACCCTGTCAATAACACTGATTAGGGATGTTTCCGTAGATTTGCCTCTGCGGTAAGCATGCTGGTTGTAATATGATGAATTTATCCCCATGCAAAACTTGCTCTGAAGATAAGGATAGAGACAAATAAGGAAGAAGGATATCAATACCCCTCTGTAGTTGGATTATTCCATACTCCCCGCTTGTTTTATATGGTTTAAAGGAGTCAATAGCCCACTGCACCAGGTTTGGCCTTATTATCTTTGGAGCCCTACACCAGTAGAGCTAGTTCGTAGAGCTCTGAAAAAGTTGGAGGCAAAAGTCTTCTGTGACTCCAATGTTTCTGTTTCACTAGTAGATAAGTTACCATCAGGCTTTTTAAGAAGCCCGATCTGATTAGGTTTAGCTTTCGATTGCATTTTATGTAGTCTTGCACTGCGAGGCAAAAACTCAAATTCCTCGCATAGCTTCCTCCACGATGCTCTCTTAGCTTTCCTAATTTCTTTATTATATTCGGTTAGGGCCGCACTATAAATGTCCCACGCTTTAGTTTTTTTGGCCATATAGGCCACATAGTTTTCTGGTCTTTTCCCTAAGCTTCTTTAGATTATTGTTCCACCAAGGAACTTTTCGTGTTGAGGTCTTGGTTTTGACGGGACAACTGCCCTCGAAGGCTTCACGGATACCTACGGTTACAGTCTCCGTCGCTAACTCCAGACCTTTAATCGTTTTGATGCTTTTAGGAAACGTTTCCAAATTACTCCCTAGACTATCTCTATAATTATCCGAGGAGGTCGCTTTTGGATCCTTAAAAGCAACACTTTCATAAGTTGGTGATGCTCTAACCACAAACTTAATGTGTTTGTGATCAGACATCGAGTTTTCACTACTAACATGCCAGTCAGTTATCCGCCTGGATATGTTATTAGTAGCAAAGGTTATATCTAACATTTCTTGCCTAGCACGCGTTACAAAAGTTGATGTACACCCTAAGTTTGGGCGATTGGAGATGAGGAAATTATAAAGTAACTCACCTCATTCATTTATGTTAGTGCTTCCCCAGGCTGTGTGGTGAGCATTAACATCACAACCTACCACGAGTTCGTCGTTGTGTTTTCGGGCAAACTCCGCCACTCGCTCTGACTTGATGGGAGGATCTGGGTTCTCTCCGGGAAGATAGGCTAAGAAAATGATTACTCTGGACCCTGTGCATCCCTTGAGATTTATAAAGGCTGTGACCAGGTCGTCGTTGCAGTACTATGGAACAGCTAAAAGTTTAATATTTTTATTGTAAATTATACAAGCTCCGGGTCTACTGCCTTTAGTATTGACTAAGATCTTACCAACAGCCGACAATCCCAGAACTTGATAGTTGGCCACCCAAGCCTCTTGTATGAGGGCGAAGTCAATGTTTTCTCTGCAAGTCAAACCGCCACCACGGCAGAAGAAGCAGCTGCATGGTGAAGATTTGCCTGGAGGACCCTCGTTCTACCCTTAGGGTTAGCCATTTATAGGCGTGGGTGGGCAGGAGTTTTTTTCGGCTGCTGAGGACGAAAAAGGTCCTTTGCTGGCGTTCTTGACCCCCACCGCACCTTTCACTGTATCGCTCCCACCTCCCTCTCCCTTAAGCGCCTTGGGTCTCAGTCACTCTCACTCTTGACGTTCCAGGGTCACCCCGCGAAGTGAAGGGCTGTGGGGATTGGATTTGGGTCGGTTCAGGCTCCATTGCCGTGTCAGAGCCGCCCTGGTCCTAAAAGTTACCATCTTAAAACCAAGGACGACTCTGCCGCCTGCTGCCCGAATAGCCTCCGCCGATGGGTCGTTCAGGGAAAAGATTACTAAGAACCCATTCTCCTCGTCTCTGCAGTGGAGAGCTCCATATGTAGCCCTTAATTTTGTGCCCTCAATAGCACAGCCACCTCTTCCGGAAAGTCAGCTTCGCTGCGGAGCAGATATGTGATACCCGCTGAGGCTTAGGCAGTTCGCCCTCAGGTATAATTGAAAGCTGAGCACGTTACCAGAATCTAACCTGGCTTGTGGGTGAAACGGGAAAATTTCGGTCCCGCTCCTGGCTGCGCCACACAGGCTGTCTTAGCGATAGGCTGTGTTAGTGCCCAGTGAACCAGCCGCATCTGCTCCACGCTCATATGATTCGAATTGCGAATTCCTACACGCGTGGAGCCAGCTACGGTACTGAAGCTGAGCTTCTTCTCTCCCGTTGCCAGCTTCACAGATTTCCTGGGCGTTTTCCATTTTTAAAAGATGAACTTAACGCACAAATAAGACCACATAGTGGCGGAGAATATATACCTCATATGGTTCCGTGGGTATCTTAAGAGACTAAAGAGAGGAAATAAATCAGGAGATAGGCAGTAGCAACTTACCAATAACATAAAAAAATATATTACTGCAATTGCCAACCTGCCTGCCAAGCATGGCAAATATCCCGCCTATGAAAAAATATTTGGGGTAGGCCTATGTTCAGCAGTAGACTTTTGATAGGCTTGTGCTAGCCTAACAATAGTCCTCTGCTTTGAAAACGGTAAACATAGCATAGTCGTTTAAAGGGAACAGTTTAAAAAATCTATAATATTTGCTCTACATAAGGGTTTCAGGCAAAAATAATGTTAAAGCAAACATTATTAAAATATCGTAGAATGCGATTGGTAATGAAATAACCTCCCTTCCATCCCCGTTGGCACCAATGAATTTGTTAACTTCAATTTACGACAAGATGTTTCGTTCAAGTTTCATCACGATGTTTTCCTTAAGTAACTTACCTGTCCGAGAAATTCAAAATATCGAAGACATGTTAAGTCCGCCAAAACGTATTTGGGCAGCGCGGCGGACATTTCCTTTTGCCCTAAAAAAATTTAATGGCGATACACCAATTGTCCTATACTCTGCGACTCTGATGTGGCTTGGTGGGGCCGCGGGGTGATTTCGCTATCTTCTTAACCGTTATCTATACAACCTAAAATCGTAGCAGCCTCCTCTGTAGATTACCTCATAGGGAGGATAATTGCCAAACCGCTGTTTTTTACTTTTTCAGTTGTTATTGGAACGACGCTGTACTATCCTGCTTTGTTTCCCTCTGTGGTCACTTACGATACCCACGGGACTATATTGTGAATAATCTTACACCTTTCTTTTATATATGTGGATATTCTTAAACCGCTACTACACGGTGAGTATGGCGAGGAAATTTGAGTTTTTCTACGTCATAGAATGCGTAGGTATTTTAAGTAGAACCAGAGATACCGACATAGCCCAAAGGGCCAATAAGCTGAAGTGGCAATGTGTCAACAATCTTGAAGAATCGATAACCGATGGGAAAGAAAAGTTCTAGAGTATAAAACAGCCAAGTACTGCTTAGCCGAGCGTAGAAAGGCCCTAAACTATGTTGAGTGACGTGGTTAGGACATGCGGGAAGCAAATGAACGAGGTGGTTCACACCGTGTTTTGTAGCATTCCTTGGGGAAGTCTATGTTTAGAAGTGGACTTTTAAAAAACTGTAATGATAATGAAGATAATTCTGGCTAATAATCGTAGTATATAACCGTCATGATTGTAAATTTTTATATTTCTTTGAGATTGAAATAGGGGTACAAATTTCAAGCGAAAAAACCCAAAACTAAAGTCGCAAAATCACTGTGAATGTATTGTGTTTTAAAAAAAAATCGCATTGAGTTTGTTGTTATGTTATTCACTACAAACAATGACAGCTTTGCGAATTAACTAACAGTTTTTCCTTAAGTTTTAATTTTTTTAAGAACCAAAAGCGTGTTTGTGTATTTATGTCACGTGTCGCCCTCGGGAAATTTTCTAGATGTATGACGTCGGGACGTATTCCACTTACCGATTATATTTCATTCAAAAAACATAAAAGAAACGTGGTTGTTCATATTGTAACGTTCTCCCATAATTACTTTATTTTTGTTTATTTCATTAGAATATTAATTTAAGATACATAAAATTTACGTGACCAATATATTATTTATATATTGATCTTTCTAAAGGTTTAAATATAGGCCGTTTAATAAATTTATGGCGTGATCGTCTTAGTTAGGACCCTTATTTACGTTGTGTTTGTTTATTAACTTAGTTCTTTTAGGTGTCTTTTGGAAGAATGAATATTCACTAGAGCAATCGAAAGCCGTTTGTAGTGACTTATAACTAAAAAACCCGTTCACGAAGACAGAGCTCAAAAAAAGGTTTAGAACATTAAATCGTCCCTATTCTACTTGTATCAGGTTCACATCAATCAATTCCTTATTAATTAATCCCTTCCCGCTTGGAAAAGGCTCACAATTTTTATATCAAATACCAGATACAAGGGCTTCGCTCTCCCACATTTAAAAAAATGTGAGGCACACCTACTCAAACACGCCGCGAGCGGTGAGCGCCAACCAACCAACGCGCTCCCCCCGAAGTTGACGTTAAGTTGGGAACTGGACTGTAGCCCACAGCAAATTAACTGGCGTACCAGTAAAAGAGGACTTGGCCCCTTGGTAGCCACAAACATCGACCGAAGTCGCGCATGTCAATGCGTGTAAACGCCATACAGAATACGATCAAATCCAGCCACAGTGAATGTACGTCACACGGGTTAGGCGGCAATAGGCACACTAGCCATAAAAGCCGTCGTGAGCGCACCACCTGCCAGACCGCCGTTCCTGCAGACGTGATGTAAGTGTGAGGCATCACCAATTGCATGATTAGGCACGACCAATTGGCCGCAGAGCGTGTCATGAGTCTACCGCTCACCTCAAGGAATGGGGTCCCGTTGCGTGGCTTTCGGCCCAGCTTTGAGATCTCCTCGTATCCTCCTCCAGCTACCACCCACACGAGGTCGACACATATGCTCCACCAACCAATACAATGGCAGATATAGCCAATAGGCAGTTATAAGATATTAGTAATAATTCACCATCAGAAAGGGTTTGTGTCACTGACGTTGAGTATATGCATTTTTCGATCATGTTTGTCTCACCCACCAACAAGTTGCCTTCAATCATTCAAAAGTGGAAACTTTACAGAGACATATTATTATGTTGTTATATAAAACATCATGGAGGTCAGACAGTCTGCAGCCCCGTAATGAAGGGACCCGACTTGGACAAAACTACTTAGGTTGTGAGTCAAACCAAGACGCAGAGAGTGCCATTGAGAATAGCGACCCGCCAAACAACCATCGCAGAGACGCAATGCCGCAGAACGCAACAAGCATCAATACGACTATCGTCGGCTTACACCATCACAAGGTCCCCCATACAATCCCAGCAGACATCACCACCCGCATACTTCCATCGACCAGAACCACAAGGTGCCTCGAATCAGGCGTAGCACACCCGCAGATCCATCACAAGACGCAATACCGCAAGTAGCAGTAAGCATCAATGCAACTATCATACGGATAGCACCCTCTCACAACACATCCACATGATCCCTATCGACTTTGGAACAAAATTGATAATGTTGTAAACTAAAAATACCACCAACGTATCATAGTAGCACGCTACTAAGACGTCAGTAGCCAAAACTCCACGTATCATAACGCTATTGCACAAAGACATGGAGTTTAATATGCTTGCTGCACTTAAAAGTACTACCAAACACACTCACCTTAATCCGAAATATAGCCGACGTATCATAACGCTATGCGCTAAGACGCCGCCCACAACCGGTAGGGGTGTGCGATGTCTACGGGCAAGTCGTATTGCTACAACAAACCCGCTTACCACCGGCACTAAGATGATATGTCTAGGACACATCGGTTAGTGAGTCCAAAGAACAATGCCCATTTTTCACCTGACAATGTATAGAAATGAAATAAATCTTAAAATTCAGCTTATTGAATTGTTAATTAATTGCGCTTATCACAATGTTAAAAGAAACGCAGGAAAAGAATATTTTTACATATTTCTTTAAGCTTATTCTGCGTCAAGGGTTAACGTATTATATATTTTGAACGCATCTCAACTACCCTTTTTCTAGGACGTTCCATTTTATACATCGCTACTTTACTTTATTTAACCCTGTTTCTGAGTTTTATACATTATTTTATGTTTCATTTAATCAGTAAGTATTTATTTATTTGTATTTGTATAGTACATATTAATATAAAATAATATAATAGTAAAATAAATTAGTCATTCAGTATATCGTCGAGTGCGGACGAATGAAACAGATTTTTTTTGACATTTGACAGTTCTGCAATTGGCATCGGTGCCGGCGCAGTTCTTCCGTTCTTCGTTGTTGCGTTTGCGTCTTGTTGTGTACTGTGCCATTTTGTTTCTGTTACTTCTTTACGACCCTATATACCACCCTGGACCTCGATATCTTCCTCATTTGACGACCTTTGCTTACCATACCGTTGTAAATCCGTTCTCTTGACAATGCCGCCGTCAGTAAAAGTCGACGTATACTTGCATAAACTGCAACGTCTGTTTAAATACGTTTCGACGTTATCTCGTTCATGAGCTCAACACAAGAGTTATTTCGTTACTTAGCGAGTGGATATCACCAGTAATCGTAAGTATTTATGCCTAATAAAGATTATACATTGACTGAACTAATAATTTTGTCTTGTTATTTCATGTTTCGTTTTGAACTGTCAATCTTTGCTTGTTGTTTATTGTCAATTTGGAATCATTTGTTCAACATGTGCTGCTGACATTATACTATTGTATCAATTGTAATCAAAAGAGTTTATATTGAGTTTCCTATTTGATTACTGAGGAAGATTACATTTGTGAACGTTGTAATGAACTCCTCATGAGCAGCATAAACCAGCAATTAACAACAAGCTGTGATGGTGCTCAGCATCAGGGTCATCTCAACCAGTTCGAAGACAAGTGTGCAGAATTTGTGGACGGTCAACACTTAATTGTCAGAGCCATTCTATTGTTTTTGACAATCTTTCAGAGAAAAGGCAGATAAATACTCTTATACAAACAAAAATTACCACGTCAGGTATTTATGTTTTAAAATATTCATTATTTGCTATTATAATAAATACTTCATACTTTAACTCTAGATGATTACTCTTTTGTCTTCTGGACAGAAATGATTATATCTATTGATTATTTGAATGCTGTAATAATTTTAGCCACAAATAAATCGTAAAAAGTATTGCATTATATAATATAATATTTTTACATGAAAATAATAGTTATTGCTTTTGACTATGAAAATCACATGTCTCCTATTAACAAGCAGCGCTACAGTTCAAATTCAGGTCAAATGACCTTTCTGTATATGATATATTTTTATACATTTTGTACCTCCTGAATTTATGTGAATTGTTATTGTTTTATAAACAAAAGTATTTATATTGTAATATGTTCATACAAATATGAATAAAATAGCATTCTCTTTAGGCTAGGTTCATTTGACCTATTTAAATGATGATTGTTTTATGAGTGGGTTAATTATATTAAGTTTAATTTTATTTTCTGAAATCTAAAGATGGCAGTACAAGTATTTTATAATATTTTAGATTTATCGGCAATAAATGCCTTGGTCTTGTACTAAAAATTAACAACTAGAATATTATTATACTGCAATTGGTGGTCAAACTGAGTAGTAACATTTAGAAGAACCCACTAAAATATATATATATATATATATAATTAGAGACTAGGTAGCAATGATAGGTCAGATGACCCTTGAACGTTTGGGTTCCGTAGTCAACTAGGAACCCTTATAGTTTCTGTGTCTGTCTGTATATATATATATTTATATATATAAATATATATATAGATATAATTTCATGTCTGTCTTATATTATATATATATATATATATATATATATATATATATATATATATAATACCTAATAATAATTAAATGTTTTCTTTTGTAGATATCATTATCTGATAGGATATGCCATTCATGCTGGATGAAGTGTAAGCGTGATGCCATGCGTATTGAGCAAGTTGATGAAGCTCGCCGAGTGTCTACAACTAGAAAGTTGATCTTGAAACATGTGACTCTGAGCCAATCCCTTCTCAACCAGTTCATGAAAGTCTAGAAGTACCTTCTGAAGTTGTATCTAGCAACATAACATTGAAAAAATTATAGACGGGCAGCAAATACTGCTTCTCACTGCCTTTTCCTCAATGTACTAATATTAATCTGCACAATATGGCAGATTCATTTAAAGCAACAATACTCAGTTCATATAGATATTATATTCCGGTGCACAGCCGTGTCTGTACGGAACATAGACTAAGTAACAGGTGGAGTAATCTGTATGATTCGAGTAATAGCATGAATACATTTACTGCACAGCAAGTAGAACACATTTTTCGTTTATTAATGCTTTCAAGCCCTACCTTAATTTCACAAATGTGAAGCCATTCGAAAAATTGAGGATAACATATTCTTCTTTTGGATAGGAAAGTCCAAACACGACTTTTCACCCTTCTTAATGAAGTTCTCTCGCATACAAGGAACACACAAAGGCATTTTGGGATTAGCTGCATTGTTAATTAAATGAGGACTGGCGAATCAGATGTTCGGTTGTCTACATTATTAGATGTACCGCGTGGCACATTAGAGCGACTAATGAACAAATGCAGGAAATCCTGGTTCAAGATTTTGTACCTATGCACCTGGGTATTAATCACATATCGAGAGAAAGTCTAATGGATCATAACCTTACAATACCAAATGGTATATTCAATGAAAACTACACAAACACTATAATTATTTGCGATGGGACTTACATAAATATAAATAAAAGTTCCAATTACTCCTTTCAAAAAGATACATATTCATTACATAAATATAAAATGTATTAAAGCCATTTTTATTTGTGGCATGTGATGGTTACATCTTAGATTGTTACGGTCCATACAAGGCTACCACATCCGATGCTAGCATAATGATTTCCCTTTTTGATAATGAAAACTCTTCCCTTAGATTATATTTTCAAGATAATGATGTGTTCATATTGGATAGGGGTTTCCGGGATTCTATAAGAATGCTAGAAGGTTGTAATTATCGGCCATATATGCCTGATTCTCTATTAGAAGGTGAACACCAGTTAACAACACAGGGCCAACCGGGTCGCTGTGTAACAATATCCGCTGGGTAGTTGAGGCAGTAAATGGACATTTTAAAAGAGACTTTAAGCTCTTGAGGCAAGACTATTTTCACAAATCAGTGCCAAATATGATGCAGAACTTTCAGATAGCGGCCAGTTTACTTAACCGGTTTGGTGTTCGTCTTCGTGATAGAGATGATTCTAATGAAATAGTTGCAATAATTAGAGAGAGAATTAATTTTGAAAATAATTTAGCCTTACTGGTTGAGGAGCTAAATATGAATAGAAGGTCAACTGTTTTTCAAAGTATAACAGCTGACCGAGATAATTTATTTATGTTTCCTAGATTACCTTATAGTGAATTAATACTATTTGCTCTAGGCACTTACCAGATAAGGCAAGCCAGATCATATTACGGGGAACATATTCGATTTCATGGATCATATAGAATAGAAATATGTAGGGATACACAAGATTTTTCTCAATATAATCTCAGAGGAAGTAGTGATAGAACATTAATAAGAGGAAAAATTAAGTCCAGGCACATTTCAAGAAAACAATATTATGTCTATATTTTAATAGAAAATAATGTGTCTGGCAGGGCCGCTATAGTCGAATATTGTTGTAATTGTTTGGTCGGTCGACGAACCATTGGATGTTGCGCTCACGTTATGATGTTAGTGTGGTACCTTGGATGGGCTAGGTATCAAGAAAATATTTCTGCTCAGCACAGAATTTCTGGATGATGTAGTGGTAAGAGATTTAAGTGAAAATGATGATAATTAATAAACCATTAAACTTTAACAAAGTTTTTATTTGTTTTTCCGTTTTGTTCATCAGGTATGTATGTTAGTATGTACCATAGGCCAATGAAATGTGTTTGGTTGATAAATGATCATTTTGACAATACAAGATGAACTAAATGTAGTTAGTAATTATTTATGTGTGCTGAAGAAAGAGCAGATAGTGCTCACTCAATTTATGGTGACACTCATCGAGAGTAAGTGGTGACTTAGGGGCAGTTGGTTTCAAGAAATTCACAAAGTAAAAAAGATGTTTTAGACCATAACTAGGTAAGTATTGCTATCTTAACTTCGAGCGTTAATTATAAGTTAGCACATTTATTTCTTTATTACCTATTTGGTTACGGCAATTCCTAACCTATAAAGTGACATTAATATTTTTTGGGATTCGTAGCGTTTAAATAGTAAAAATGACTATACGACATTATTTTCTAAGCTTACATATAGTTTTTCCACTATATCTTATAATTATACATAAACTTTCACTATCAGGTTTTTAAATGTATGGAAAGTGGGCATGATTCTTTACCTTGTTCTCGGATGCTGTGAAGCAATGTACACGCCACTATAATAATCCTTTTCAAGTCCCATTTCTTTAAATATAATGCTTTTACATATTTGAGACCTTCCACATATTTGCTTTGTTTCATAGACCAAACTATTATATGTCTTATACATATGGGACTTCAAGTCATAACTCTGCTATCATAATGCTTATACATCATAATGACCTTCTATATTAATGCTTTAGTTCCATAGACCTTACTATCATAAGTCCCTAATATAGGACTAGTCATTGTGTAACAGTGCTATTAGCAGTCGGTCTCCCGACCACTACATATATGTCCCACTTCTTTCAATATAATGCTTTTACATATTTGAGACCTTCCACATATTTGCTTTATTTCATAGACCTTACTATTATATGTCTTATACATATTGGACTTCAAGTCATAACTCTGCTATCTTAATGCTTATGCATCATAGATGCCTTCTATATTAATGCTTTTGTATCATAGACCTTACTATCATAAGTCCCTAATATAGGACTAGTCATTGTGTAGGTGTACTTGTAGCATTCGGTCAGCCGACCACCCCATATATATGTACAGCTGCAGGTATGTATTTCGAGCAACGCCCTTTATATAAGCAAACATTACATGAACACCCTCCAGAAATACAAGAACTCCTTCATTAACTTTGAAATTTTTTGAGTAATGCAAGAACACCTTCATCAACTTAGACATTTACTATACTATAATAGTTAATATTCGAAATGAATTTATTTGAACTTTATGCTTATTATTGCATTTTAATTGTTTAAATTATAATTTCTATGACATTTTTAAATATCCTTATATTGAATTTAATTATTATTTATTAATAATAATTATGAGGCGTCACAATATGTATACGTTTTCATTAAAATGCTGATGTGTTAGAAGTAGTGGTAGAAAAGATGAGGTTTGTCCATAATATTATGGTTTCTTTATCAATTTCTAACTTCTAATTGTTTCGCCATCTGTAATAATTAAAAAATATAGATACATATATCTCAACTTACTACACAATGAATATGAATCACTCCGTAGGATCTTTCTTAAGGTTATTATAGGCCATTTATAATAATTTATTATGTGTTATAATAATCTCTGTTACGACCATAATTACACTATGTTTATTTAGTAACCTAAATATTTCTTTTCTGTCAGTATTTTTTATACATATTTATTACGTAAGTACCTTCTCAAAAATTTTATTTCATTTTCAATATATTTCACATTCTCAGCTGATAGGTTGCGGCCACTTGAACTAAACCTAAGTTTAGCCGAAACTAACTTTTTTACCGTCCGGAAAAAATGTGTGTGAGTGTGTGTGTGTGTGTGTGTATGTGTGTGCCTGCGTGCGTGCGTGCGTGCGTGCGTTCGTACGTGCGTGCGTGTTTGGGTGTGGATGTGTATTTATATATGTATATATTGTTTGTATTTAATTATATATTTATATATATCATTTTTAACCCTTCCTTTTTTGAACTAAATTTCAGTACAAAAAAGAAAAAATTTAGAAAAATTATTAAGCTAGTTGGTCACTTTTTCACATTTATGTTTTGGTGGGATATTTGTTTACACCAGCCAATCGCTTTTTAATTATTATTTTTCATTAATTCATTTATTACAGCCCTTCGCAAGTCCACTGCTGAACATAGGCCGCCCCCAAGGATCTCCACAAAGCACGGTCATGAGCCACCTGCGTCCATCGACTTCCTGCATGCCTCACTAGGTCGTTACTACCATCTAGTGTGGGCGTCGTCTTACACTTCGCCTACCAGCACGAGGCTGCCACTCGAGAACGTTTCTTCCCCATCGGCCATCATTATTATTGCATATACATAATTTCATAACCATTAAAATAACCATAAGCTCCTCACTTTGTAGGTACTCTACTGACTTACGAGTACATTTGTCTACGTGTAAGCAATTTAAATCATAGCTCGTCGGAGCGTAAAATATAGACATTGCATGTTCATCGGATTATTCAAAACAAGCACAAAATTTACTTATTGAGGCATGATAATTTTAATTGAAATCTATATGATGATCAAAGGAGGTATCAAAGGGTGTTCATGTCACTTTGTCTATATTAATATATATCGTTGGCAGATCATATATCACGATGTGCCTCTGCAGATCATAACATTGTGACCTTTTGTGATATGATAACTTTTCTTTAATCGGGAAATGCCTACGCATACACGCTTTGCGGGGACGAGGAGATATCCGTGGCCCCCAGAGGCGTAGCGTGGACTAATGTAGACGTGGGCGAAATCGCATCAGCGAGGCCCCTTTTCTTTCGTTCCCAAGGTCTATCCAATAGATCTATCCTACCAAACATGCTTTGACACGACATACCTACTCATAGCTATTAATTCCTGACAAGTCTCGTATTCCGTCAATCTGACGGTCGCGGTCTTTGAAGGTAGTTACAACGGCCTCGCAGTCGCACTTAAGAGGGGCTTCTTGCGAGGCCCCAAACAAACACGTTTTAAAATTTGTGACTTTTTCGAGCGTTAAAGTGATCAAATTAATTAGTCATCTGTGGTAAAGTCTGCGGGCATCGCATTTTAAGAGGCCTCGCGAGGCCCCATTTAAGTTCGAGGCCGTGAGCAAGGGCCCACTTCGCCCACGCTTAGCTATGCCACTGGTGGCCCCCACCAGCGCTATCTTTAAGTGTTAGCGTTTTCGTGAAGAAGTAAAGATGGCAATAAAATAATCTAATCATCCTTGAATATTTAGAGCAATTATTTTTGGCGATTCGCTGGATGCGAACGCAGTACGTGGGCGTACTGCGTTCGCATCCAGCGAATCTGAATCTGAATCTGATTTTTTAAAGTAAATATAAATTATTTCTATTTTTCAAATTCCTAAAGTCGGTTAAGAAATATCTTATAGAAAATTATTTATCTAAGATCTTTTTCACTGTAGAAGGGAATAAATGGATTATACGTGAAATGAAATTTTAATTTCTTATAACGAAATTCATGCGTGACCTGAAACTGAATTTCTTTGTTTTCTTGTCAGAAAATGTAATAGATTTTTAAAACACGAATCAAATAACTTTTTAACAATTAAACAGAATTTAAAATTAAATAGTTGAAATTACTCTACTTAATGGACTTTTGATAGGCTTCAATGAATGAATGAATGTTGTGTGGCCATTACCTGTTTCTGATATCGTAAATCAAGAAATATTGCACCATTATTACCAACGTACGACTTTAATTTTCATCACAACATTGAAAAACGAGGGAATCACTCAATGAAATGAAATACGTAAAGCTGAATTTATTCTCATATCAGTTGAAATTGGATGATTATTTTATGATCAATATTATTTTTTAAATATATTAGATGCTATTTCACGATGTCTGATTACATAAGGTGGGTCTTTCACTTCGTTTCGTCGCAAGGATGTCAAAAAGTCACATTAACAAGCAGTAGAGCTACTCGTAAACTGCAGCCATGTCGTAACCGAATAAGGGCACAAATACCAGCGTGAAAAAGGTTTCATTTTCAACGTGTTGAAGTTGCATAAAACAACCTGCATATCTGCAGGTTATTATATATATATATATATCTTAAATTGTATTCAGTTGAGGTGGAAAACATGAAAAATTGTTATGAGACTGATATAAGTGTCTTAATTCAGAAATGTTATCTCTTCAAACCTCATTACAAATTATGTATTATGCTGATTTATACTCATTACGAATAAGTATAAATCAGCAGAGAATGAGATAAAAGAACACATTACTGGCCAAGGATAATCTGGTAAAGTCATGTAAATGTAACGAAGAACGTTTTGACTCCTTCTTAAAACATTAAATTGAGTATCCGCGCTCAATGCCAGGTTCTTTAGGGACAGTGTGTGTTAATAACACAACAAGCGATATTGACTAATTTTCTTCACCTACATTCTATGACGGTACTATAAAAAAATATAAAACTTAGAAGTAATTCAGATCATGAAAAAAATAAAGTTATTATATATAGTGATGACATAGGTAAAAATTTGGGAATATCATTAAATAACTATTTAAAAGGGCAACAGATAAATAATTATTGCATGCCTGGAGCATCATTAAGCCAAATCTATATACTCGTATATAAAAGGCAAACCTGACTGACTCATCTCTCAACGCACAGCCGAAACTACTGAACGGATTTCGCTGAAATTTGGCATACAGACAGTTGTAATGATGTGGGCATCCTCTAAGAAAATTAAAATTAAATAATTGAAAATTCGCCCCCTAAGGGGGTGAAAAAGGGGTTAAAAGTTTGTATTGAAGTCCATCATTTTTAGAGCTAGAAGCCTGATTCTTTGTTTGTAGGTTAACGATTAGAAATAAACAATTACGCGTCCTAGGGTTTTTGATAATTTAATCCCTAAGGGGTGTAAAAGGGGTTGAAAGTTTGTATGGGGAAACAAGATTAGTTAAACTATTTTATTCGAAGCTTCACAGGAGTACTCCTATCAATAAATGAGTAAACAAGTGTTTCAGGCTCTTTCAGAATTCAACTCCTAAAAGGTGGAAAAGGGGTGACAAATTCTGAAAATCAACATGGGTATAGTTTTTATGGTTCATCGGGTCGCTGATTACGAAAACAACAACTATTTCAAAAACCAACGTAGCAGACGGGAAATACCTACCATCATCCCTTGTGGGGGTGCGATGTGGTTGAAATGGATGTCGTTTTATGGTTTTTTGGGACGTTATTACGAAAATGGCATCGATTATGGTTTGAAACCAACATGGATGGAAGGATGGATGGATATATTTTTGTATGTAAAAATCATCATGGGTTGGGTGACTTGGGTGTAATTTTTAAGGTTTTTCGGTCGTAAATAACGTAAGTGATATTGATAAATATTTTAAACTTAATTTATTAGAATAGAATAGTTACATTTGATGAAACATAAAACAAAATAGACAAGAAGATTTGTACAAAAAATTTGCACAAAATTATACATGAACAAAAAAAATTAAAAAATTAAAAAACAATGAAAATAAACAACCAAACCAAATATATTTTTTTACAAATTAATAAAATAGAAAAACCAAAAGAAATACATAGGTACCTACCTATTTTGTATTGATCTTCAAGTTCCAATCCCTACCAATAGATGGCGTTGGTATCATTTTAGAACGCAGTAACGTTGTGTTTTTTCCAACTAATATAAGGTGAATGATGAATGACCGCTTCAACCTGTACCACATACGGTACCTACTGTTAACGGATATTTGACTAGACTTCGACTTTGTTTGCTTGCTTACGGTTTAAGATTTGCTTTGTGTTTCGAATTAGTTGCTTGATTTTGTGTTTCTTACAACCACTGTTCATACTTGGAATTCGATTTGCTTTGTGATTAGGTACTGTTGATAGAAGTATTTTTTCTCACTGAAAAATGACTACAGAAACTCTTAATATTAAAGGAAAAATGGAAGAACAAACTGTCGTCACCATTATAGGTGACGGCGCCTGTTTGTTTCGTGCTCTTTCATTTTTAATGTACGGAACCCATGAAAATGCGATGCTGGTGCATTCACAAATTGTTAGATTTGTGGTAAATAATTGGGCTAGGTTTTCAGTTATGACCCACGACAGAAATGGCGATAATTATTCAACAGCAAATGAATATTCAGCCGATATGTTAAAAAATTAAACTGACGGTGGACTTTGTGAATTGGTAGCTGCAGGATTAATATTTCCGTTTCGGTTTGAAGTAGAGCGAAACGGTCTGCTATACTTACACAGAGTCCGGAACAGATATCTGTCCAGTAAAGCGATTACGATTTAGCCATGATATATATAATGGACATTTTGACACCTATCCGCCTATTGTTGCGAAGAAAATTATACAGCGTCGCATGGAGGTACCTGTCGAAAAGTGTGATTGCTTTTCAGAGCTTGACCATTTAACTGTTACATGTTTTGTAAACAGTGAAATATCATCTCCAACCAGCGGAACAGATCAATCTGTATCGACGACATTAAAATATGAAATCATTTAAAATTAAATGTTTTGTACAACCGACTTCAATGTAAATTATTAAGAATAACTCCAAAACTGTTGGTCAGACCTTGATCAAATTTATAAGAAATTACATGAGAGGCATCAGATTTCAAACAAACAAAGAATTATCGAAATCGGTTCACCCAGTAAAAAGTTATGAGGTAACACATAAAAATAAACATACAGTCGAATTGAATACCTCCTCCTGTCAAAGTCGTTAGAAAAAGAAAAATAAACGAAGGTCGAGATTTACTAATTATACAAGAAAATGTCAATTTAAAAGTGCACAAGAAAGATATAGGCAAAACAAGCCAGATTCAAATCGTAAAGCTGTGTCCGCTTATCAGAAAAAAATCCCGATGTACACAGGCAAGCTGTTACAAATTACCTAACTGCGAATCCACAAGTGCATAGAGCAATTCAGTCGCGGTATGAGGAAAACATTACAATGCGTTTATGGAAAAATAAGTTCCATTCCGCTATGGAGTATGACCCTGATATTGCTTATAGAACTGACAGCAGTGTAGCCTTGAGTTCTATGACATACAAGTGTCACTGGTGGAATGCGCTTAAATGGAAGAGATGAGACACCTGGTATGTGTTGCAGCGCTGGAAAAGTGCAACTTGATCGGTTGAAACAACTGCCTGAACCACTCTTTAGTTTGATTACTGATCTACACCCAGATCATAACTATTTAATGGGTAATATTCTTAAACATAATGCCTGTTTCCAGATGACTTCCTTACAAACTGGTAAACAGGTAACAGCAGATGGTTTTTCACCGACTTTTAAAGGCCAGGTCTACCATTTAATTGGAAGTATAAATTATATATATATATATATATATATGTTTGTGTGTGTGTATATATATAATATATATAAATATATTATATATATTATACTGAGCGGCATGTAAATTATATATTGTATAGTATATAATTAACATGCCGCTCAGTATCTTTCAAATATATTTTGTAGGTGAAGATGATCGAGAAGCAAAGATTCGATGTTCTAAATTTCCTAACTTAAAGCCAAATTTAATCAAACAATTGCAGAATATGCTGCATCAAGTGAACCCGTATATACATAAAAGATCTGGAAAGTGTTATTGATAAAGCGCCTCCTTCAGAGTCATACAAAGTTGTCATACATGCTGATAAAAAACCACCAGAAGAACATAGAGGTATGTACAATGCACCAACTACAAATGAAGTGACTTTAGTGTAAGTGGATCAAAAATTTGATCGAAGGGACATCATCCTCGAGAGCCGAAGTAATTCACTTCAGCGTATTAGTGAGATACATCGAGCATATGATGCGCTATAGTATCCATTGATGATTTGCTGGGGGGGTGATGGATATTCAATCAACATATCACAACGCGATCCCACAACTAAGGTGCCGCTTAATAAAACTGTCTCTTCTGCAAGTTTCAATTCGTATAGAATAATGATTAAAGAAGGAGAAGATAACTATTTAGTAAACTACGTTGCTATTTTTAGTCAATAGATGTTGGATGAATACGCCGAAATAGAAACAGAGAAATTAAATTATATCAAAAATAATCAAGACAAATTACGTGCTGATAGTTACATCCATTTAAAAGATGCTATTGGACGACAAGACGCAGAACCCAACCAACTAGGACAAATGATTGTCCTTCCATCATCTTTTACGGGGGGACCTATGTATATGCACGAAAGAGCACAGGACGCTATGACCTGTGTTAGGAATTACGGCCGTCCTGATCTTTTTATCACTTTCTCATGCAATCCTCGCTGGGACGAGATAAAAGAGCAATTGCTTCAAGGACAACAATTTCATGACAGACACGCTATAATTTCGAGGGTGTTTCGACTAAAGGTGAAAAAGATCATGAACTTATTGACAAAGGGTATTTAGTTTTAAAAGGGTATTTGGTAAAGTGCGATGCTATATGTACTCAACGGAATGGCAAAAGAGAGGTCTTCCACATATTCATATTCTTTTATGGCTTCATATACGTATTACTCCGGATCAAATAGACAATATAATTTGTGCTAAAATATCGGATCCCAAACGTGACCCAGGGCTTCACGAAATCGTTAAAAGTAATACATGGTCCATGTGGAACTTTAAATCGAAAGTCACCATGTATTAAAGATGTGCAGTAAACGTTACCCTAGGGCTCTCATAAGGGAAACTCAAACTGGTGAAGATGGTTATCCGCAGTACAAGAGACGTTTACTAGATGACAGTGGGTTCTCGGTTGATATCAAAGGCACAACCATTGATAATCGCTGGGTAAATACTGGTATTATTAAAAACATTTAACGCTTGCTTAAATGTGGAATATTGTCATTCGGTGAAATCAATAAAATACGTCTGTAAATACGTAAATAAAGGTTCAGACCAGGCATCGTTTGATTTAGAGAATGAGAAGGAAGAAGTTAAAACCTACATAAGTGGAAGATATAAGAGTTCATCAGAGGCAGTATGGCGAATCCTTGAATTTCCCATTCATGAGCGTTTCCCTTCCGTAGTCCACCTCGCTTGTTCATTTGAAAAATGGGCAAAGGGTTTATTTTAATGAGCAAAATTTGAGTGAAAGAGTGAAAAGTCCTCCAACAACCACACCCCTATCCTTTTTCGATTTGTGTAAAGTGGATAACTTTGCAAAAACATTGCTCTACCTAGAAGTACCTACATACTACGTTTGGGATAAAAGAAATTTCCAAAGGAGAAAGAGAGGAGCTAACGTTGAAGGCTGGCCAGGGGTCAAAAAAGAGCACGTTCTGGGCAGGGTTTATTCTGTGCATCCGAATAATACAGAATACTATCACCTTCACGTGCTTCTTCATGAGATCCGGGGCCCAATTTCGTTTGAAGCGTTAAAAACTGTAGATGGTCATGTATATTCCACGTTCCAATTAGCGTGCAAAGCTCTCGGCTTGCTTGAAGATGATCAGCATTTGTTCGCAGCAATGGAAGAGGCAGCACTTTGCCAATCACCGCAAATGATTCGGGATCTTTTTACGATTATTATAGTGTTCTGCCAAGTATCAGACCCTTTATGCCTTTGAGAAAATTTCAAAGAATACTTATCTGAAGATTTTAAAAGGCAATTAGAAGACGGGAAGATGTTGATATGGATGTGGATGTAGAGCAAATAAATAATTTAAAACGTCCTCAACTGTGCAACGGAATCAGACTAAAAGTAAAAGCGTTACATCGCAATGTAGTGGAAGCCAAAATTATCACTGGATGTGCGCAAGGGGAACTGTATTTGTACCAAGAATTCCCTTGATCCCGAATGATCTTCCCTTTTAATTTAAACGAATACAGTTTCCCCTCAAAGTCTCCTTTGCAATGACCATAAACAAATCGCAAGGGCAGACATTAAAATTTGCGGGTATAGACTTGAGAGAAAATTGTTTTTCACACGGGCAATTCTATGTGGCTTACTCACGCGTAAGCTCGCCCACTAGTCTGATAATTTTGGCACACAGTAATAGATTAGCAAAAAATGTGGTGTATAAAGAAGTTTTGTACTTTACTAGCTTTATAACCGAACTCCACGCGGACGAAGTCGCGGGTAAAAGCTAGTAATAAATAAAATTTTAACTAGTAAATTTTGCCCTAATACTACATTAATCATTCTTGTTGGAAGAAGAGGTAATGTGAACAAAAATCTATTATTAAAATATATTGAATATCTTAATAACTTAAATGTTTATAAAGTTATCATGTTTACATTGCTTTACATAGAGGGGTGACCACAGGAAAATAATCTAAGATAAGATTTAAATTTATTAATGAATAAATTGACATGTAATAGTAATTTAAATTTGACATTTAATTGTAAGAATTTAAATTTAAATTTAAATGATAAATTTCATGTGATTGACATAAATAATTTAATTAAGAAGTTTATGACTGGAGATAGGTATTACCTATCCAAGTATAGTATAACACTGATAGCAAATGTGCTATCTTTTTATTTATTTTTTAATTTAGCCAAGGATTTGTCTATCCAGACATCTGCTTCTATTGAGCAGTATAGTGACTTTACATTGAATTTGGAATGAGTTCCAAGTAATTTAAATTAGAAAATGAGACAATAGAGGTAATCTCTAGCAATCATAGTAACAATTTAAAATATCCAGAATGTAGCCCACAAATAGTTAATTGTATAATTTCTCATAAAAACAATCATAAAAATTGTATAAACCTGGTGCATCAAAATATGCAAGGCATGTTGGGCAAAGAATTATAAATTGAATTGTTTTTAAATAGTAACAACATACATATTTTTTGTATAACTGAACATTAATTAAAAGCTTATAACTATAATATGTTTAATTTCAGTAAACACCATGTGGTCAGTTGCTTTAACAGAGAAAAAAAATTACGGGGTGGCTCCGTAATATTAGCTAATAAATTATTAATAAGTAAAGAACGTAAGGATATTGTGAGCCTCTCTGTTGGGCGAACTGTAGAAATGGCATGGGTTGAGTTCGAGCACTTCATTGTTGTCAGTGTTTACAGACCCCCACATTCAATATATAATTGTTTTGAAAAAATAATGGAGGAAGTTTTGCTTAAACTTAATGAACACAATAAATCTGTGGTCGTATGTGGAGACTTTAATATCAATCTCCTTGAAACTTCTTCCATGAGTATTAAGTTTAGATCATTGCTCAAATCATACAACCTTGTTAATTTGTTCTTTGAGCCAACACATATTGCAGGGCCTAGTGCAACTTGTATAGATAATATTTTTACTGATGTTGAGCCCTTACATAATTTAATTATTCAAAATTTAAGTTCTGATTTAAGCACAAAAAACAGAAAGTTAAGAAAGTTGTTCTTGTTCCAATAAATGAACATTGCTTAGAGAGATTTAGAAGTAATATAGTGGAAAAGCTGCCTTTTCTTCCATATAAAAACTATACTATTTATATAGATCATTATTTATACTAATAAGTCTTGAATTCAATAAAACATTTATTTCTAAAACAATCTCTTTGACCGATTGCAAATCGTTTAATGAGTGGGCGACAGTAGGAATCCATAGGAGTAGACAAAAGTTGTATGACCTTTATAATGAAAGATTATATAATCATAGTGTTTCAATTAGAAAATATGTAAAAAAATATTCCAAAATATTTAAAAGAGTGTGTTGCGCAGCCACATCTTTATATTTAAGAAAGAAAATTAAGAATGTCTCTATTAAAATTAAAATGACTTAGAGTATAATCAATAGGGAAACTGGCAATATGAGACTACACAACTCAAACTTTCAATTAAATTTTAACAATAATTTGACGAAATCAGATCAAGACGTTGCAACGGCTTTGGAACAATATTTTACCGACATTCCGATCTTGACTACAAAGTCAATCAATTCTTCTACTGCTGTCGCCGAGTTATTACTCAAACAAAATGGAAATGTATGTAAAAAAAGAACTTGCATTTCATAGAACATTAGCAGGTGATATTGTAATATATTTCAAAACTATTGATATTCAGAAAACAGCAGATCTATGGGGATTTCTGTTCAAGTTATTGCGTCTATAATAGATGCGATCGCACCCCAACTTGCTATTATTTTCAATGCTAGTATCGAGTCTGGTGTGTTTCCTTATTTAATGAAACATAGTAAAGTTATACCTTTATTTAAATCTGTATTTAGGGTGACACTAGCCAACATTTTGACCCCTGATGACTAAGACGGAATGCCTCGTTTCCAGTGAAAAGGGTCTCCGGTTCTCTACACTCACCATACTAAACACAGCAGCGTTAAGCAGATATTTTTAGCTGGTATTCAGTGAGAGCATGGATTCCCGGTCGAGCCGACCCATTCGTACTACAACTACAATACTAATATAGCTACAGCATGGCTCTACCACGTATTAACAATTAAATTTTAAATTTTAAATACCTAGCAGTTTATGTGAGTTCAAATTTTAAACCAAAATTCTCAGTAAAAAAAAACTGGATTTTCATTCAATATTTTCGCCTACTTTAAATCTGGTTTACGAGAAAATATTTCTATTATCTAAAGCAATTATTAATACAAACACGAGAAGTTAAGTGTACTCAGTACTTAAAATTTTAAGGCGAAACCATTACCGGAAACTTCTGTACCTTTACAAAGTAAATAAGTTGAAAAGTTTTGAAATTTTTCGCTTAAAATATAAAATTTGGGATGTTGTACTGTTCTATTAAGGTACAAAGTTAAAGTAATGTGATGTTTATTTAGGATTTATAATGCAGTATAATATTTTCTTTATAAAACTAAAATGGCGAACAAACTTAGAGCCAACCTGATGGTAAGTGGCTACTGCAGCTCATAGACACCTGTAACCAATTTCAAATAAAGACAGTAACAGATGTACTCTCACCTATGAGGACTTAGATGGAATGCCTCACACCCTGTAATTATGCTGGTTATCCATACACTTAAACCCGGAGCTCAGCAGTGGAATGACGGCATAAATAGGTAAGAGTGTAGTACCTACCCAGACAGATTCCTAGGCGAAAAAGGAGTCTTACCACCAAGTAAACGTTACATTTAATATTTTCCACAATTTCTGCCGATTTGTCAGTTCATTATTTAATTTTTTGAGAAGTTATGACGGGGAAACCAGCCTCTTTACTGATTTTGAGTGACCTTCACATAACAAATTTTATCACTCAAAACTTTTGTACCCCTAAACGAACTTGGCCAAATTTTGTACATAATTTGGGCAGCGTTTTACTTACATACATTGTGTAAAGACCCACAGCCAAACCCGGAACAATTATATGCACGTCATACAGAGGCGTACGAATCGAAAATAGCGCCTAGGGCAGGTCGTAAATTATTTTAATATAAATCACACCCTTCGTAAATTATTTTAATATAAATAAATAATAGTTTAAAAATACAAAAAAATACACGCTTTTGTAGATAACCGAACTTAAAAGTTGAAAATAATTTTCAATGAGTTTAATATAAGAAAATAATGAGTAACATAAAAAATTCATTTTATTGTAAAAAAGCGTAGGGTGCATTTTCAGATATTTTTATGATGACGCTAATTTTACAAATATCCACAAAAATATTTACAACAAATTAAATCAGCATCAACTATTGAAGCACTTTAAATAAAGTGCTTCAATAGTTGATGCTTTTAATTACTTTTGTGTACTTGGCCCATGCCGCAAAGGAGAATGCCGATCTGTTAGGCTCTCTCTTTGCGTACTACTCGACTCTCGATGACAGGGGGAACACACCGCCGACCTTCCCGCGGTGTGAGTGCTCCATGCCGGATGTGCGGTTTACACAGCGCTCGGTTCGCAAAGCACACCCCTCCCTGGACGTCAACAAGTCGAGTGGGCCTGATGGAGTCCCTCCTACTGTGCTGAAGACGTGTGTCTTTTCCGGTACTCCTACTGCCAAGGCGTAGTCTCGAATTCATGAAAGACAGCTTTGGTCCATCCGATCCCTAAAAATGGCGACCGCTCAGACCCGTCCAACTACATGCCTATCGCCATCATCTCCTTGTTCTCCAAAATAATGGAGTCCATTATACACTGCCAGTTCATGAGTTACCTTGAGGATCACCAGCTGATTAGTGACCGCCAATACGGTTTTGTCGGGGTCGATCAGCTGGTGATCTTCTGGTCTACCTGACTCATAGATGGGCGGAGGCAGTAGAGTCCAAGGGGGAGGCATTGGCCGTTAGTTTGGACATAGCGAAGGCTTTCGGGTCTGGCACAAAGCGCTTCTTTCGTAGCTCCCTTCCTATGGGCTTCCAGAGAAATTGTGCAATTGGATCACCAGTTTCCTTGCTGATCGGAGCATCAAGGTCGTAGTAGACGGTGCATGCTCTGATTACAAGCCTATTAACGCTGATGTTCCACAAGGCTCCGTTAACACCAACGCTGTTTCTGCTGCATATCAATGATATGTTGCAATCTGGTAACATTCATTGCTATACATACCACAGCAATGGTGATGCTTTATACCCCGGCCGTGCCAATATTTCTCCGGAAAACGTCGCCGAGTACCAGGACAAACTTGTGTCTGAAGTCGAGTCTTTGTTGAACAAAGTCTCGGATTTGGGGCGACTAAATGTTGTCCAGTTCAATACCCAGAAGACAAAAGTTTGCGCGATTACCGCTAAAAAGAACCCCTTTGTCGTATCTCCGCACTCCCCTTGCTGCCTCAGCTAGCATGGAAATCCTCGGTGTCGACATATCGAATAGTGTGCAGTTTCGTGGTCACTTGGAAGGGAAGGCCAAATTGGCTTCTAAAAAGCTTGGCGTGCTCAGCAGAGCGAGACGGTATTTCATTCCGGCACATCGCTTGCAACTTTACAAAGCGCAAGTTCGGCCTCAGATGGAATACTGTTCTCATATCTGGGCCGGGGCACTCCATTGCCAGCTCCATCCACTTGACCACATCCAGCGCAGAGAGATTCGAATCGTCGACGACCGAGTTCTTTCTGATTGGCTCGATTCACTGGCGTTGCATAGGGATGTTGCATCACTTTGCATTTTCTTTCGCATCTACCACGGGGAGTGCTCTGAGGAATTGTTCGGATTAATTCCAGCCGCAAAATTTCACGAACACACATCGCGTCAGAATTCACGATACCATCCTCACCATCTGGATGCTAGGCGGTCCACCATTGTGCGTTTTACTGGGAGTTTTCTTTCTCGTACAACTTCACTGTGGAATTGCTTACCACTGGCGATTTTTTCGGACCGATACGACTTAGGGACTTTTAAGAAAAGAGCTTACTCCTTTCTAAAAGGCCGGCAACGCACCTGCAATTCCCCTGGTATTGCGGTTGTTCATGGGCGGCGGTAGTCACTTAACATCAGGTGAGCCGCATGCTCGTTTGCCCCCTCTTCTATAAAAAAAGATGGATTATAAACGATAAAGACGATACCATCGTGCTAGCCATTACCAGTTTATGAGATTTCGACTAGCATACGAGTATTTTTATGGTCTTTAATAAGTATATTGCACGTGCAAATAAGATCGGAACTCGGAGAAATATTTTCTTTATTTCCCATTCAATACCAAATATTCCTATTCTATATTAAAACTATACTACCCATATTTATTTATGTTTTTCATAATATTCGATATGAAAGCCTTTATTTTTGATGTGGAATATAATTTAGTGATGGTGTTGCCTATTAAAAATATCACGGAAATATTACATCGACATTTGTTATTTTCAACTGAGTTTTGAAGCGGTAACGACATTCGAAATGAGTGACCCATGGCAATTTGCGATACTGTCGAAGATAAATCAGCAGCGCTTTTCCGTTTTAACCGAGTATTTGCATATAAGCAAATAGTCGTAAGCACGTCACGTTCACAGAATAAAATAGTTTGTTTAATCATACTTCTTTATTTTAATTTGTTTATTACGACGTTACGTCGTCCGTAAGGTGAAAGGTTGGTAAATCTGATGTACAGAGTATATTAGTACAAAGTTGATGGCTCCGTGGCGCAGTGGCTTAGCAATGAGTTGCTGCGCTGGGGGGCGCGGGTTCGAATCCCGCACGGAGCAAGTATTTGTATGGTCTACAAATAATTGTTCCGGGTCTGGATGTTTGTCCTTGTGCAATTTATATTTGTAAAGTGCCTCCACGATAAAGGAGAAAGTGCTAGTGTGGAGGTAACGTATTAATAAGCCAGCGGATAAGAAGCTTAAATAGAAATCTGTCTGTCAAGTCTGTCCCATATTTCTTGAATAACTGACAATCGATGAGGAAGAAAGTACAATCTGTAGTCAGTTCTGTTCTCGAGTGGCAGCCTCAAACTGGCAAGCGCAGTGTTTTGCGAGCCTCCACTAGATGGAGTGATGTCCTGATGAAACACACAGACCACACACGTAGATATACAAGAGTGTAGGATAGATAATTCAGGACGGTACTATGCTTTTGTATTACAAAATTTTATATATACGCAGTCAAAAGTCCGGAATTAATTAGGAGTGAAACTCATCGCTCTGCCCCCGCCCACTGGAAAGAAACAAAACACGTCTGCCGGGCTAGCTGGTGTTATTATTCTACTGCTGAATATAGGCCTTTTTATGACTACACCAACTGGTATGCATTCCATTAAATATTTTTTCACCTCAACACGTTGAGGAAATAAAGTTGTAGAGTTCAGAACCCACATTGTTGCACTGTTACTAATGTTGCATTCCATCACCATTTTGAAAGATATGAGTTAAGAATGTTCGAATGCTGATAACGACGCTAGCGAAATTGTCACCATTTTAAGTAACTTATCATGGCAGCGTTAAAGTAAAAAAAAGTGGGGAAGCCTGAGTGTCTGAGTAATTAATATATTTTGAAGCAATGTGAAGTCTACTAACGCCCTGGAGCAGCACGGCGGACTTATTGTTCCATAGTCCTCTCAGAAATGAGAGAGGCTTGTGCCCATCAGTGGGGCTACATGCTGTAAATTTAATTCACTGAGGTCACCAGAGCTGATACGTTAGTAAATAGATCCATCGCGTGCATGTAAGGCATTTGAAGAAAAAATTGTTACGTCCCTTTTACAAACAATCGTTTTTACACAACTATAAAATTATTTGAAATCACGGTGACTGACGCAAGTAATTGTTCACTGAAACCCAGTACACCGAAATATTTTATGAAATGTACTAAAAGCGAAACATAACATTTTTAAACCTAACAGTTTTTACGCTCACTCATAAAAATATGATTAAATTGAATCATAAAAACGCAAAAAGGTTCCAAATCTAAAGATAATATTATGACGTATTTACGGAGAGTATAAAAATACTTTTACAGTTGTTAATTAATTTAATTATTTGCTCTTTTAAATCATCGGCTACACACAAATTACATAATAAAATGTTTCATGCTGGACAAAGATTAACAAAATTTTGATAAACTGCGGCCATTAACCATCAACATCCATGAGATGATTATACTAATATTAAAATAAGGACAAAAATGAACTTTGAGGCAATCTATTGGCTATATGACCAACCAGTGGTAAATAAAAAAATAAATTTCAATAAGTAATATGTAATAATCTATATTGAATAAAAATCATTCTATTCTATTCAATTCTATTATTTAATTGGGCTTCAGCAGTGTACTTTTGATGGGCAGTAATGAGTGAATGAAATGAATGAAGGAAAAAATATAAATAAAAAATTACAGCTCCGAGTCCTATTTATTCAGCCACACGACTATCTAGTATATTTATATTAGTAATCTATGCACAAGGTACAGAAAGTATGTGTCTACTGAAAAAATATTATTATTACTGTATGAGATTAGGTTTAAATGATTGGGTAAGAACCGGAGACACTTTTTCCTAGAAACGAGGCATTCCATCTTAGTCCTAACGGGTGACAACGCATCTGCATTTTGATTCTTAATCGAGGATAGATGTAGATGACTGTGGACCACAGCATCCACTTACCATCAGGTGGACTATGTGCTCGTTTGTCACCCTTATTATATAAAAAAAAAACATGGCGAAACTATTAGGGTCCCTTGTTGTGTAACTACGGAACCCTAAAAATACGGCTACGGACCTGCTTGCCGAGCGTGGTTATTATGGCAAATATCTTCTAGCCTGTAATGTTTTTTTTATATAATAAGGGTTTCAGTGAACAATTACTTGCGTCAGTCTCCGTGATTTCAAATAATTTTATAGTTGTGTAAAAACGATTGTTTGTAAAAGGGACGTAACAATTTTTTCTTCAAATGCCTTACATGCACGTTATGGATCTCTTTACTAACGTATCAGCTCTGGTGACCTCAGTGAATTAAATTTACAGCATGTAGCCCCACTGATGGGCACAAGCCTCTCTCATTTCTGAGAGGACTATGGAACAATAAGTCCGCCGCGCTGCTCCAGCGCGTTAGTAGACTTCACATTGCTTCAAAATATATTAATTACTCAGACACTCAGGCTTCCCCACTTTTTTTTACTTCAACGCTGCCATGATAAGTTACTTAAAATGGTGACAATTTCGCTTGCGCCGTTATCATCATTCGAACATTCCTAACTCATATCTTTCAAAATGGTGATAGAATGCAACATTAGTAACAGTGCAACAATGGGGGTTCTGAACTCAACAACTTTATTTGCTCAACGTGTTGAGGTGAAAAAATATTTAATGGAATGCATACCAGTTGGTGTAGTCATAAAAAGGCCTATATTCAGCAGAAGAATAATAACACCAGCTAGCCCGGCAGACGTGTTTTGTTTCTTTCCAGTGGGCGGGGGCAGAGCGATGAGTTTCACTCCTAATTAATTCCGGACTTTTGACTGCGTAAATATAAAATTTTGTAATACAAAAGCATAGAACCGTCCTGAATTATCTATCCTACACTCCTGAATCTCTACGTGTGTGTTCTATCGTATCGTATTATAATACCGTAAGTATAAGTGCATACAGAATCTAAGAGAATAAAAGTTATTCACAAGCCCGTATATGCCAGAAATCTTATAAGGGAAAAAGTCAAGCATAGCAACGGTGACAGTATAACTGGACTCGAAAAAAAATTCCTTGTGTCTACTGATTGTTTTACTGGGTGGTCAAAAGGTAGTAATAAATATTTATAAACGTGAATCTGCGATGAAACAGAAGCCATCACTCTCAGAGTTATCTTCTCTTTATATAAAAATCAATTGCTGTCCGTTAGTCCAGCCAGAACTCGAAAACGGGTCGAACAATTTTGATGAATTTTTTATGTGCGTTTGAATGGGTCCTTGGATTGTTCAGATGCACAATTGCACCTGGTAAGAGGTGCTGTTGTCGAGATCCAGAAATCACCTGTGCGATGCCGGGGCAAATCGCTAGTTAATAAAATATTCGGATTTTTTTTCATATAAGAAGTTGTAAAACAAGCCACGGCACATCACATGATAATACTATTGTTTATGTAATGTATCAAACCGTGTAGTGGCGGAGTAAACCGTGTAGTAGCGGTGTTAGAATATCCACTACCCCATAACATCATATGGGTGTCGTAAAAGGCAACGAAAGGAAACTGAACCAAGTAATGGATATCAGCTTCTTCCTGGTAAATGCTGATTAAAAAAAAACTGGCCAAGTGCGTGTCGGGTCACGCACAAAGTAGAGGTAGGCCACGTTCACACGGTCATACTTTTCCCGTGTACCGTACACTAGATTTTATTGAACATAGTAGTGGCAGTATACAATATGTCAAACTGTTCACATGGAGTCCATACGAGAAAACGTCGTGTTCGAGATACATTTTTTACCGTATTCCGTACGAAGTTGCCACAGAGAATGCCGCGCCTCGAAACGATTTTATCGAATACAAGACGCAGTGGCGTTTATGTTCATGTTGTCTCGTTCACACGTATCGATTTTTTCGTATACGGTAAATCGAATGAAAAGCAGCCCGTTGTATAGTGCGCGCCATCATGGATCCACGTGTTTTACTACTTTTATATTGGTTTCATAGACGGAGATGCAAGCAGCGTCCTAGAAGGTATTGAGTTCATCCTTTTTATATAATTGTGTGATTCAAAGGGCAACTGTAGGCACGCGCGCGAGTGAGTACGGTACGATTTTCAAATGGGCGAGTCGTGTGAACGAGAAAACATGAACATAAACGCCACTGCGTCTTGTATTCGATAAAATCGTTTCGAGGCGCGGCATTCTCTGTGGCAACTTCGTACGGTATACGGTAAAAAATGTATCTCGAACACGACGTTTTCCCGTATGGACTCCATGTGAACAGTTTGACATATTGTATACTGCCACTACTATGTTCGATAAAATCTAGTGTACGGTATACGGGAAAAGTATGACCGTGTGAACGTGGCCTACCTCTACTTTGTGCGTGACCCGACACGCACTTGGCCAGTTTTTTTTTAATCAGCATTTACCAGGAAGATGCTGATACCCATCTCTTGGTTCAGTTTCCTTTCGTTGCCTTTTACGACACCCATATGATGTTATGGGGTAGTGGATATTCTAACACCGCTACTACACGGTTTACTCCGCCACTACACGGTTTGATACATTACATAAACAATATATTATCATGTGATGTGCCGTAGCTTGTTTTACAACTTCTTATATGAAAAAAAATCCGAATATTTTATTAACTAGCTATTTGCCCCGGCATCGCACGGGTGATTTCTGGATCTCGACAACTCTTACGGTATGGTACGCATCTGAACAATCCAGGACCCATTCAAACACACATAAAAATTCATCAAAATTGTTCGACCTGTTTTCGAGTTCTGGCTGGACTAACGGACAGCAATTGATTTTTATAAAGAGAAGATAACTCTGAGAGTGATGGCTTCTGTTTCATCGCAGATTCACGTTTATAAATATTTACCTTTGACCACAATAAAACAATCAGTAGACACAATTTTCGAGAGTTCAGTGCTGTCACGTTGCTATTCTTGACTTTTTCTCTATAAGATTTCTGGCGGCTTGTGAGCTCTCTTATTCTCTTAGATCACTTATACTTACGCCGATATAATACGATACGATACAACGTTAAATAGTTACCGTTACAGCGTTACAGTCTACAAATTCTTCATGACAAATTCGCCTAATTTTACCATTTTTAATAAGTGGATTGGCAGCAGCAGTTTTTTTTTGAAATGTTACTATTACTGCCAACTAGTTGCTGCCCATCTCCTGGTTTGTATCTCTCTGTCGCCTATTACGCCACTCACGCGACGATATGGGGTAATAGATATTCTCGCAATGCCAATAACGGTCAAATATACCCTGAATATAGAGTACTAATATAGTACACTCATTACGTATCTTAGACACAAGTTTGCGCGTTTACCGCTAAAAGGAACCCCTTCGTCGCGTATCTTCTCAGTTTCAAGGCACTCCCCTTTTTGCCTCAGCCAGTATCAGAATCCTCGGCGTCGACATATCGAGTGACGTGCAGTTTCGTGGTCACTTGGAAGAGAAGGTCAAATTGACCTCAAAAAAGCTTGGCGTGCTCAGAAGAGCGGGACAGTATTTCATGCCGGCACACCGCCTGCAACTTTACAAGGCGCAGTTTTGGCCTCACATGGAATACTGTTCCCATCTCTGGGCTGGGGCTCCCCAGTACCAGCTTCTTCCACTTGAACGCATCCAGCGCAGAGCGGCTCGAATCATCAACGATCGAGTCCTTTCCTATCGGCTCGATTCACTGGCGCTGCGAAGAGATGTTGCATCCCTTTGCATTTTCTTTCGCATCTACCACGGGGAGTACTCTGAGGAATTCTTCGGATTAATCCCAGCCGCCAAATTTCACGAGCGCACATCGCGGCTAAATTCCCGATACCATCCACACCATCTGGATGCTTGGCGGTCCACCACTGTACGTTTCACTAGGAGTTTTCTTCCGCATACGACCTCTCTGTGGAATAGCTTACCACCGGCGATTTTTCCACCGGCGACCTTCAAGAAAAGAGCTTACTCCTTTCTAAAAGGCCGACAACGCACCTGTAACTACCCTGGTGTTGCAGTTGTTCATGGGCGGCGTTAGTCACTTACCATCAGTTGAGCCGTATGCTCGTTTGCCCCTTCTCCTATAAAAAAATGTGCTCCAAGAAAATATCGTTTGTAAACCTGAAATAGAATTCCAACGACACTTGACGAATCGTACTAAATCTACTTTTTACCTCGTGAATGATGAGATGGCTCGAGCCGGCAGTAAGACATCTATTAAACCATACTTATTAATTTACTAAATTCTTTTAATTTAGTTTTAAAAAATCTTAAAAAATTCTAGCAATGCTATTACCATTACTAATATTCCTTTTATCCACTCCTGGTAAATTTAAAATGCTTGTGTTAGGAGTCGTTCGCGACTATAGTCGAATGGCGGATTTGAACCCACCTTAAAATTCGCGGTCCGCACCCTCCCACTGTCGTTTCGAATATTTATAATTCGGTATGTAAAGAAAATTATAAGCCATACTGAGTTTGAAACTGTTTCAAGATCAATCATTTATTAATCCAATATAGCCATTTATATGTCTTAGAAATAAGGGACGGCATTTATTTTATCAAAAATGAATGAAATAATTGACTTTGATTTCATATCTAAATGAGGTAATAAGATAGACTGAATGAAGTGAGACCAATCTCTAGTGATTTAGAAGCGATATTATCATAATTGAGAAATTGTCAAAAGACAATTTTTCTTTATAATTAGGTTAATTGACAAAAACCCATGCAGAGACCATTGCTATGATACGATGATCTGCCTTCCTAGTTTGGATTTATTTTACTTACTTAACAGTTTGTGTTTGTGGTTACTACATCAATTGACATAAATTATTTGTGATAAGGTACAAACAAAAGACCTATATGAACAGCCTTGTTTCATTGTCACCTTATTCTTTTCGTCTGTCTAATTTAAATAAAATAATGGGTTTGTAGTGAGTGCTTAAGTCTCATTTATAGTGTCAACAGTTCTTTATTAAGTGTACTAAAGCCAGTGAAATTTTGTTAATGTTAAAGTCTTCTGCAATTAAAACTATATCAAATAATTACAAATTAATATCGAGTTTTGTGAAGTGTTCGGACGGAACGCGTAAGCGCCGCTATATCACCGGCGCTTAGCCCGTTTTGCTCGCGACCTTATCAACACAGCAACAGTGATACAGGCGTGGTTTTATGTTTCTGTTTCTACCGCGCATAAATCTTATATTTGAGACTGCATAGCTGGATATTGTTGTTTACACTACAATGGATTGCTTTAAGTGTAAAAAAAATGTTGCTGAAAGGGATGTTATTAAATGTACGGGATGTAATATGTACATGCATTATCAATGTGCTGATTTATCTGAAACTGAGTTCAAAAAAATCCTCCCTATGAATAAAATCAAATGGAAATGCCCATCCTGTAAAAATAAGAGGCTCGCTGGTACGTTAGGAGGACAGTGTCACCTAAGCTAAAGATTGCGCTACACGTCTATTTTAAACGTCGACACCGACGCCCTGACTGAATATATGGATGCGAAGCTTGACAGTCTGCGCCAGCAGTGGCAGGAGGACTTAAATTCAGCCATCCAAAAGTATCTAAAACTTTTGCGCAAGATATTAATAGGCTGGAAAAACGTGTTGATTCATGGGAGGAGCGCATAAAGGAACTCGAGCAGAACTTTACGGCATCGCATAGTCCTGATGTCACCCTGATGCAGGAAAACAACGCGCTTCGCGCAGATTTGGAGAATTTGCGCCAAGTTTGACGATCTCGACCAAGCCACTCGCAGTTGCAACGTGGAATTACAAAATATTCCTGAAAAAAAGGCTGAAAACCAGATTCATTTATCTCTATAAAGGTGGGTAAGCTAATTAGCGTTGATATCAAGGCAAGTGATATTAGATCTGTTCATCGCGTGGCTCCAAAGGTACCGAATGACCGTCCAAAAAACATTGTACTGCAGCTGACCACACGACGACTGCGTGATGATATGATAGCGGCGCCGCACACTCACCACTACTCAGTTGTTTGGCTCTGCCAACAGTGCCGCTGCTGCAGCTCAAAACACACGATTCTATTTATACGATCATCTGACACTAAAAAATAAATTTTTATTCAGTAACGCCTGACAACTGGCGAAGACGAAGGGATATAAATTTGTGTGGGTCAAAAACAGTTGCATTTGCTACGGAAAATGACGATTCACGTGTCATTCACATCCGTTGTACTAATGATTTAAGTAAAATATGACTATTTTATTACGTTTACTTGTTTATTAATTTTCCAAAAGTAGCATATTTAAGTAGTTTTATCATAAGTTTATGTGTATGTTGTTTACAATACTCAATACAGCGGGAGATCGAGATCCATAATTTTATAGCAAACAAATTTATAAATACACTTAATTATATCGGTTGCATTTCTTTCTCGTGATGGCTTTAATAAGTTACTTATATTCTATCAAAATTGTGGAGGCTTAAAAACTAAGCTACAGACTTAAACTAAATTTACTAACTTGTAACTTCGATATTGTAATTTTAACTGAAACCTGGCTGTTGGATACAATTTTGGATGCTGAAATTCAAACTGATGCTTATACAATATTTCGACGCGATCGGAACTGTATGTTATTTAATAAAAGGGCGGTGGTGGGGGCTAATTCTTGTTAAGAAATCGATCTATGTTGTTAGAAAACCTGACTTAGAGGCCACCGACTTAGAAATTATTTTTCTTCATTTCCCACATTCAAATTTATTATTGAGCATGCTACATACCACCACCAGCGTCTAAAACTACTACCTATGATAAATATACTTTATACACTCACGACATTCACCAAAGGCATTATTCTCACATTACATTATTACTGGTGACTTTAATTTACCCTACCTGAATGGTCATCTGATGGTCCATCCTTGAGACCTGTTAATGCAGTTACTGATACAGCTAAATTACTGTCTCATATTATGGCCTTTATGAATTTGAAACAAATAAACACATTAAAAACGAAAACAGTAGAATTCTTGATCTTGTTTTTGCAACTCACCTGATTGTTCAGTTAATATCTCTGATGATCCACTCTTAAAACCGTTCTCACCATCCTCCGCTGGACATTTTTATGAAACAACTCAATCCAAGTATATGCCCACCAACCAGAAAACAAAACGAAACTTTTACAGAGCAAACTATGACCAAATTAATACTGCTATATCAGAGGCTGATTGGGTTTCTGAACTCAGTTCTTCTTGCATAGACACTGTAGTTGACAAATTTTATAACAAAATTATGCATATTATTGAATCTTATGTACCACTTATCAAAGTTAAAACCAATAGATTCCTAAGTGGTTCTCTAATAGCTTAATTTATACACTTAGGCGTAAATCTAAAATGTGGGCACGATGGAAAACGTACAATTCGTTACGTGACTATCAAGAGTTCTCCTATTAAGAAAACGTGCTAAACGTCTCTTAATTAAATGTTACAATAATTATATAGAGAACGTTGAGTCTTCAATAAAGGATAATATAAAATACTTTTGAAATATACTTCAGATATAAAGGAAACAAATACGGATATCCTCAAGTAATGAGCTGGGAACCAAAACTTCAGACGACCAAAAATAATATCTGAAATGTTTTCACATCATTTCAAATCCGTTTTGAACCGTTGTCAGACAATGCATGCATTAACTCAACACTTAGAGGATAATTTTACTGGAATAAACTTACATGACATACGTTTCACACAGATGGAAGTTTGCACTGCTTAAAAACATTGATCCAAACAAAGGCGCTGGACCTGACAAAATAAAGCCAGTGTTTTAAAACACACTTCTAATACAATTTGCATGCCGCTCAATATAATCTTTAACAAATGTTTGAAACTGGAACATTTCCAACTCAATGGAAACAAGCATACATTACACCTATTCACAAATCAGGTTCTAAGAACAACGTGAAAATTACCGTCCAATATCAATTCTTTCGGCTATTCCAAATTTTTGAGAAACTTATTCACGATCATATATATTCAATTTTGAAAAATACATTATTAGAGGAACAACACGGCTTTGTTAATGGCAGGTCTACACTGACAAATCTTCTTGTTTTACTAACTTTATTTTTAACAGTTTAGACTATAAATCTCAGATTGAAACTGTATACACCGATTTCGAAAAAGCATTCGACAAAGTTGATCACTTGTTACTTTTAAAAAATCTCCTACAATGGTATCAAGGTAATCTTCTACGTTGGTTTGCTTTACTTACAAAACCGCATACAGTCGGTAGTGCTTAATGGCTACATTTTACCCGTTGTAGTAACATCTGGCGTACCACAGGATCAATATCAGCTACTCCTCTTATCCTATTTATTAATGACATTTCAACTTGCTTTGACCACTGTAAATTCTTATTATACGCTGATGACTTAAAATTATACTCACGTTACTAAACCTGACGACATAAAATTAATACAAAACGATTTGATAGACTTGAAAACTATGTAAAATTAATAAATTATTCCTGGCTTATAATAAATGCAAACACATAACATATACTAGGAACAAAATGTAGTACACGCGGACTTTTACTTAGGTGGTCACAAAATTGTATCAGAATTCAGTATACGTGATCTTGGAGTATATTTAGATACCAAACTCACACTAGATAGGCACATCGAGGAAATATTGAATAAATCTTACCGAATGCTAGGCTTCGTTACACGTATAACAAAATCATTTAAACACAAAGATACTCTTACCTGCCTTTATCAGTCATTAGTTAGATCTCATCTAGAATATGTGTCCCCCGTTTGGAATCCATTCTACTCAGTTTATGAAGATAAAATAGAAAAGGTCCAAAAGAAATTCTTACGTATTGTTAACTATCGAATGCATTCACCTCGCGTTTCCTATGAAAATCTCTTAACAAAATATCAAATGCTGTCATTAAAAGACCGACGCACTTTAATCGACGCCACTACTTTTAGGAATATCTGTGTTGGTGAGATTAAGTGTTCACAGTTATTATCCGAGGTAAGGTTTCGAATACCACCCAAAAACACACGATCAAAAAATTTATTTCATATACCAAAAACCAGGACCAACATTGGTAAAAGAGCACCAGTACACAGAATGTGTGTCCTCCACAATAAAATGCTTAACGACATCGACATTTTCTCTATCTCCCGTTCAGTTTTAAAACTAAATTAAAAAGTACTAGTAGCAATTATGAATTAGATATATAAGGATATTTAGTATTTATTATTGTACATGTTAGATGATTGTTTTCAGATGATTGTTTTTCTTTTTATTTAAGTACAGACTTGTTACCCTGCTTGTTGTGCAGACGATACCAATTACGACCTGCTTCATAATATAAATATCATGTATGTTCTTAGTGAGACAGTTTATAGGAAACAATTGTAATTACCATTGTCTTATGTTACTTGTATATTTTTCCTTCATATCTTTTGTTTCTGTTTTGTTCCAATAAAGTAAATAAATAAATAAATAAATAGTTTTTACAATTATTTGAAATCAACTGTTTTCCTCCTAATAGGCTATTTGATCGAATTTATCATCAAATGATAATAAAATACGCGAAAAACAATGTTTGTATTATTGGATAAACGATTATGGCATCTATGTGAAATATCAAATGTCTATAGAGTTTGTTATTACTTTTTTCGCTTGACAAAGATTCTCTTCAGTCCACTTTATGACGTCATCTTTAGTAAAAGTTTTAAACTTATCTTCTTATCAGACAACAAAAATAATTTAAAAACGTGTTTATAATAATCTTATCTATAAAGGAAATATATAAAAACGACAACTTAAAAAGGTTTACATACCGAATTGAGACTAAACTCCAAAGATTATACAACTCGCTGCTCAAATAATATAAATGTAGCGTCACAGCTAAAAGCTAACGTCTTTTTATGGCGATTTAATCTCTCAACGTAGCATAAAAAGAAACTTTTGTTAAAGTGGTTATAAAAGAACAATAGCCATGAGCTAGGTAGAACACTGGCCCTTTTCATGATACAGACTCCGCTGAGTCTACACTATTACTGTTAGTAGCACTTTAAACTACGTTACATATATTTTCAGTGCATCTGTTTCAATTTACTGGCAGTGATGTCTCAGTGATCGCGAGGGTGAAAACTGGTAGCGATCACCGAATGGTTAAAATGACACTGAACCTATTAAGTTGTAGAGGTCTCGTTTAATGAAGTCAACGCTCCGTCCCCCTCGTGCTCTAGTCCAAAGTCCCGAAACCTTTCAACTCGAGTTATAAAACCGTTTTCAGTGCCTAGAAGACTGCAATAAAGTGGACTATATGAATGATAAGCTCGTGGAAACTGTCCATGCGGTCGGAGCTAAGTTCTGCAAGAACCGCCGCAGAAGAAGACAAAAACTCTCCGATCACACTCTTAACCTCATGGCTGTTAAACGGGAAATAATACTGCTGTCATCAACAGATTTGGCAGCATACAGGCAGCATCAGGGACTTACGCAACATCAATACAGCTAGTATTGAAGAAGCGTTCGAGCGGAACCAAGGCTCCAAAGTCTTTGCCAAAGATCTGTCTGCCAGAAAGAGCTAACTGTCAAATCTGAAGACCGAGTATGGCAGCATCGTTTCCGGGACACCTAAGATTTTGAGTGAGATTGAGAGCTGTACACGTCATCGTTGGAACCACACGCAAGTGTGAGTAACGATCCAAGAGCGAGTCTTATCCGACACTATTCCGAAGATATCCCGGACGTCAGTCTAAGCGAGATTAGAATGGCTCTCCAGCACCATAAAAACGGAGAGGTCCTGTGTGAGGATGGAATTACTGCGGAGCTTCTGAAAACGGGTGGAAAACCGG
The DNA here is from genome assembly GCA_029286625.1 of Parnassius orleans. NCBI lineage: Eukaryota > Metazoa > Arthropoda > Insecta > Lepidoptera > Papilionidae > Parnassius > Parnassius orleans. Next base: position 236,401 of record JAGSMP010000280.1, read on the forward strand.
TACTTGAAGTCCTTCAGAAGCTCTTTAATTCCGTCCTCCATGGTGGCACTACTCCGGAGGCGTGGAGCAGAAGTGCGGTGGTCTTGTTCTTCAAGAAAGGCGATAACGCTCTCTGGAAGAACTGCTGTTTTCGAGAGTCATTACGAATCATCTCGCACGCTAACTCGACGACTTCCAGCCTCCCGAACAAGCCGGTTTCCGAAAAGGTTTTAGTACCATAGACCACATACACACCCTTCGGCAAATTGTACAGAAGACAGACGAGTACAATCTGCCACTTTGCCTAGCGTATGTGGACTATGAGAAAGTCTTTGATTCCGTCGAAATTTGGGCGGTGCTACAGTCTCTTCAGCGGTGCCAAGTTGACTGTCTGTATATCGAAGTGCTGAAGTGTTTGTACAGTAGGGCTACCATGGCTATCCGAGTACGAAACCTATCCAACTGCAGAGATGTGTAAGACAGGGTGACGTTATATTCCCGAAACTCTTCACCGCTGCATTGGAAGATGTTTTCAAGCTACTGGACTGGAAAGGATACGGTATTAACATCAATGGCGAGTACATAACTCACCTTCAATTTGCCGGCGATATAGTCCTTATGGCAGAATCGCTGGAGTACCTAAGCACTATGCTCAAATACCTCAATAGTGTCTCACAACGGATAGGTCTTAAGATGAACATGGACAAAACAAAGATCATGTTTAATATCCATGTCACACCTATGCCGGTAGTTGTTGGGAACAATAAGCTCGAAGTTGTTGACGAGTATGTTTACCTGGGACAAATAGTCCGACTATGTAAGTCCAACTTCGACCGAGAGGTCAATCGACGGATTCAACTCGGTTGGGCAGCGATCGGGAAATTACGGCACATCTTCTCGTCAGGTATACCTCAAAACTTGAAAACTTGACTGTACAACCAGTGCGTGATGCCAGTGATGATCTATGGAACTGCGACGTGGTTCTTCACTGCAGGCCGGATGAGGAAGCTCAAGGTCGCTAAGCGAGCTATGGGGAGGACTATGCTCGGAGTTTCTCTGCATGATAAACTTAGAAATGAGGATATCCGCAGTAGAACCAGAGTGACTGACATAGCCCAACGGATTAGTAAGCTGAAGTGACAACCGATGGGGAAAAATGTTTTGAGTGGCGGCCTCGTGCCGGCGGACGAAGTGTAGGGCGTCCCCCCACTAGATGGAGTGACGACCTGGTAAGACGTTGGATGCAGGTGGCTCAGGACCGTGCTATGTGGCATTCGTTGGGGGAGGCCTATGTTCAGCAGTGGACATGTGAAGGGCTGTAATGATGATGATGATGATTGTTTGCTGGTTCACAACAACAGCTTATGCTAACAATAAGAACATTTGCAACACACGATAAAACAGGGCGGTAATATGTCATTTGAGAATGATTAATCATTTATGTGGAGGTAAGTAATTTCATTATGTCGGCCAATGCCCATGGCTGTCAGTTTTTCATAAATAAAGTACACTCGATCGTGTCACTATATTTTCGGTACTAGAAAATAATTGACCCTTACAGCCTATAAATGTCAACTGTTGTACATCACCCCCACCTCCATAGATTGCCTCATAGCGGAATATTTGCCATAGTTGCCACGCTGGGCAAGCGAGTTGGCAACCGCAGACTTTTATTTTTAGTCGTTATTAGAAAGACGCTGCCACCCATCTCCTGATTTGTTTCCCTATCTCGCATGCCTCAGTGATCGCGAGGGTGAAAACCGGCAGCTATCACCGAATGGTGAGAGGCACAATGAACCTATTCTTTAAGTTGGAGAGGTCTCGTCTAATGTAGTCAACGCACCGTCCTCCTCTTGCTCTAATCCAAAGTCCCGAAACCTTTCAGCTCTAGCTACGAAACCGTTTGCAGTGCCTAGAAGATTGCAATGCAGTGGCTGATATGAATGACAAGCTCGTGGAAACTGTCCGTGTGGTCGGAGCTAAGTTTTGCAAGACTCGCCGCAGAAGAACACAAAAACTCTCCGATCACACTTTTAACCTCAGGGCTGTTAGACGAGAAATGAAGCTGCAGTCTACAGCGTACAGGCAACTGAACAGATAGATCTCCAAATGCATGCGGCAGGACTTAAGCAACTTCAATACAGCTCGTGTTGAAGAAGCGATCAAGGGGAACAAGGGCTCCAAAGTCTTTGCCAGAGATCTGACTGCCCGAAATAGCCAACTTTCGAAGCAGAACCCGAGTGTGGCACCGTCATTTCCGGGACACCTGAGATTTTGAGTGAGATTGAGAAGTTCTATGGGCAGCTGTACACGTCATCGTTGGCCACACGCAAGTGTGAGTAACGATCCAAGAGCAAGTCTTGTCTGACACTATTCCGATGATATTCCGGACGTCAGTCTGAGCAAGATTAGAATGGCTCTCCAGCACCTTAAAACGGCAAGGCCCCAGGCATGGATGAAATTACAGCGGAGTTTATGAAAGCTGTGGAAAACCGGTACTTGAAGTCCTTCAGAAGCTCTTTAATTCCGTCCTCCTTGGTGGCACTACACCTGAGGCGTGGAGCAGAAATGCGGTGGTCTTGTTCTTCAAGAAAGGCGACAATGCCCTCTTGAAGAACTGCAGACCGATTTCCCTTCTGAGCCGCGTCTACGTGCTGTTTTCGAGAGTCATTACGAATCGTCTCGCATACAGACTCGACGACTTCCAGCTTTCCGAACAAGCCGGTTTCCGAAAAGGCTTTAGCACCATAGACCACATTCATTTGCTTCAGCATATTCTGGCGTATGTGTACTATGAGAAAGCCTTTGATTCCGTCAAAATTTGGGTGGTGATGGAGTTCTTTCAACGGTGCCAAGTTGACTGTCGGTATATCGAAGTGCTGAAGTGTTTGTAGAGTAGGGCTACGATGTTTATCCGAGTACAGAACCAGAGTACTAAACTTATGCACTATAATTTACAATATAATATTTTACACAATTGTTATGAAAATATTTAAAAACAGCATGGTAGTGATCACGTCATTCCCAGGGGTTATTGTCAGTCATGTACTTTTTAGTAGTATAATAACCTTTACTAGACAATTTTTGCTTAATAAATAATTTAAACCTTTTGATCAAAAAGGTCTGCAAATTTTCTGGGACTTTGTTGTAAAAGCGTATACATTGCCCCATGAAGGAGTTACTGACTCTTTGGAGTCGAGTAACTGGTATAACTAACTTGTGCTTGTTCCTAGTATTCACAGAATGTACATCACTTTTTTTAATAAAACTATTTTTGGTTTTGTGTACATACAATAAGTTCTCGTAAATATATTGAGAGGCCAAAGTTAATATATTTATTTCTTTAAATTTTTCTCTAAGGGCAAATGCAAAACAAAGAAAAAAAAGACAAACAACAAAGATAAAATGCAAAACAAATATAGTTTCAATGTCAGTCATTACCCCATTGCAAGATTCCATATAACATTATGCTATGGAAATAATTAAAATAAACTAATCTAGCTGTTTTAACACATGTAAGGCATCTAATCTTTTCTACACTCAATCTCTCAATCTACGCCCAATCACCCTGTCGAGGCAGTTTATGATACGCATATACGCTTTGTTCAAACGACGCAAACAGAATGAAAATTCTTTGCTTGTAAGATGTGTCGCAGACTTTTGGTGGCGAGTGGAATTCTTTTTTGAGAGATTGTGAGCATATGCCTAAATTTGGCAGTCCACAAGGCATAGAACTACTAGACTAAGTAGTCACCTGCGCAGTACCAAACCCGGAGGACGATAAAGAAATGCATGATTTAGTCACAAAATTGCAAACCCACAGCGCACCCACACAAACTACAAAAGGATTTGTTTTTCTGAGACCAGTTTCTAGTGAAACAAGAATTTTAGACGACGAACAAACCGCTAAAAATAAAGAAAAGTTTTATATTTTAAAAATAAAAGATTGTGAGACCATGATTATTGCATACAATCCAGAAATATTGAAAATGTGGTCTGCTAATATAAATATCCAACCATGCGGGTCAGCCCTCGGAATTGCATACTATATAACTAAATATATATCGAAGTCGGAGCCTGCAGAAATCACAAGATCAATAAGAGAAGCCATTCGACGTGTACGAGAGCAAGGTGACGATAATGGAAAGCAGATATTTGCAATAAAAAATGCCATTTTAACACATCGAGAAATTTCGGCATGTGAATGTGCCTTCCATTTATGCCATCTCAAATTAACGGACAGCTCACGAAAATGTGTTTTTGTCAATTCTTGTTTTCAGAGGAGCGACATAGAATGCTGAGGACTGACAGTGATGTTTCGGGACCGTATAAAATATTTTTGATAGATATATTTGTAGGCCTCGCCATCTAGAACACCTTAGTTTAGGAGAATTTGCCGTTTGGTATGATGTGGTGACTTCTCAGTATAATGACATTGACGGTGATGTACAAGATATGCATGCATATGAAATGGAACAAGACAATACAGATAATCGACAACAGTACATAACATTACTGGAAAATGCGGGCCGAATGAAAAAACGAAAACGTCCAGACATTTTGCGCACACGTTATTTTACGCTAGCGTCGAACCCGACAGCCTATTACTATTCTCTATTGGTAGGTCACGTTCCATTCAGAGTTGAAAATGAATAATTGGACGGCTATGATGATGCGAAAGATGCTTATTATGCTAAACGAAGCCAATTACGACTTCAACAAGAAGGGACTGATTTGGAAACATTTCTTTCTTGGGAGACTGAAATTCAACAGGCAATAAGTCGAGTAGCAGCAGAAAATCTGGCTGCAGAATCCATTCATCAGACTTATGACCAAAACTTAATGATTGATCCCATATAACGTGTACTTGGCTAAGACGAGCACATCGTTGATTTTGAAGAGGCGCCTTGTGACGTTATAATGCTAGATCAGCAATATCAAGCCGCTGTAACATCATTAGACATGCAGCAGCGCCAACTTTTTAATAAAGTTGCGACTAAATTGATTCACGGTGATACAGTTGAGCCTTTGCATGTATTCGTAACAGGTGGTGCCGAAAGTGGCAAAACCTTCGATTAAAGTTACTTGTCGAACAAATACGTCGAGTGCACCCACTGGTGTAGCAGCTTATTGGGGGTAGCACTTTACACGCGACTTTCTTATTACCGATAGAAAAGGGTAAAACGGAAGTTTTGCGACCGATGCGATTGCGAGAGACTTCAAAGAGAACGTCAAAAGTGGCGTCATATAAATTGGGTGATTATTGATAAGATATCGATGGTGCCATATTTAACTCTCGAGAGTCGTTACGAATCGTCTCGCATGCAGACTCGACGACTTCAAGCCTCCCGAATAAGCCGGTTTCCGAAAAGGCTTTAGCACCATAGACCACATACATACCCTTCGGCAAATTGTACAGAAGTCCGAAGAGTACAATTTGCCTCTATGTCTGGTGTATGTGCACTATGAGGAAGCCTTTGATTCCGTCGAAATTTGGGCGGTGCTGCAGTCCCTCCATCGGTGACAAGTTGACTGTCGGTATATCGAAGTACTGAAGTGTTTGTACAGTGGGGCTACGATGGCTATCTGAGTACAGAACTAGAGCACGAAACCTATCCAACTGCAGAGAGGTATTAGCCAGGGTGACGGTACATCCCCGAAACTCTTCACCGCTGCATTGGAAGACGTTTTCAAGCTTCTGGACTGGAAAGGATACGGTATTAAAATCAACGGCGAGTACATCACTCACCTTCGATTTGCCGACGATATAGTATTTATGGCAGAATTGCTGGAGGACCTAAGCACTATGCTCAATGACCTCAATAGTGCCTCTCAACGGATAGGTCTCAAGATGAACATGGACAAAACAAAGATCATGTATAACGTCCATGTCACACCTATGCCGATAGCTGTTGGGAGCACTGAGCTCGAAGTTGTTGACGAGTATCTTTATTTGGGACAAATAGTCCAACTAGGTAAGTCCAACTTCGACCGAGAGGTCAATCGACGGATTCAACTCGGTTGGGCAGCGATCGGGAAATTACGGCACATCTTCTCGTCAGATATACCTCAAAACTTGAAAACTTGACTGTACAACCAGTGCGTGATGCCAGTGATGACCTATGGAACTGCGACGTGGTTCTTCACTGCAGGCCGGATGAGGAAGCTCAAGGTCGCTAAGCGAGCTATGGGGAGGACTATGCTCGGAGTTTCTCTGCGTGATAAACTTAGAAATGAGGATATCCGCAGTAGAACCAGAGTGACCGACATAGCCCAACGGATTAGTAAGCTGAAGTGACAACCGATGGGGAAAAAATGTTTCTTGAGTGGCGGCCTCGTGCCGGCGGACGAAGTGTAGGGCGTCCCCCCACTAGATGGAGTGACGACCTGGTAAGACGTTGGATGCAGGTGGCTCAGGACCGTGCTATGTGGCATTCGTTGGGGGAGGCCTATGTTCAGCAGTGGACTTGTGAAGGGCTGTAATGATGATGATGATGATTGTTTCCTGGTTCACAACAACAGCTTATGCTAACAATAAGAACATTTGCAACACACGATAAAACAGGGCGGTAATATGTCATTTGAGAATGATTAATCATTTATGTGGAGGTAACGAAGTTGTTGACGAGTATGTTTATTTGGGACAAATAGTCCAACTAGGTAAGTCCAACTTCGACCGAGAGGTCAATCGACGGATTCAACTCGGTTGGGCAGCGATCTTCGATTGAAAACTTGACTGTACAACCAGTGCGTGATGCCAGTGATGACCTATGGAACTGCGACGTGGTTCTTCACTGCAGGCCGGATGAGGAAGCTCAAGGTCGCTAAGCGAGCTATGGGGAGGACTATGCTCGGAGTTTCTCTGCATGATAAACTTAGAAATGAGGATATCCGCAGTAGAACCAGAGTGACCGACATAGCCCAACGGATTAGTAAGCTGAAGTGACAACCGATGGGGAAAAAATGTTTCTTGAGTGGCGGCCTCGTGCCGACGGACGAAGTGTAGGGCGTCCCCCCACTAGATGGAGTGACGACCTGGTAAGACGTTGGATGCAGGTGGCTCAGGACCGTGCTATGTGGCATTCGTTGGGGGAGGCCTATGTTCAGCAGTGGACTTGTGAAGGGCTGTAATGATGATGATGATGATTGTTTGCTGGTTCACAACAACAGCTTATGCTAACAATAAGAACATTTGCAACATACGATAAAACAGGGCGGTAATATGTCATTTGAGAATGATTAATCATTTATGTGGAGGTAACGAAGTTGTTGACGAGTATGTTTATTTGGGACAAATAGTCCAACTAGGTAAGTCCAACTTCGACCGAGAGGTCAATCTACGGATTCAACTCGGTTGGGCAGCGTTCGGGAAGTTACGAAATATCTTCTCGTCAGGTATACCTCAAAACCTAAAAACGAGATTGTACAACCAGTGCGTGTTGCCAGTGATGACTTATGGATCTGAGAAGTGAGCCTTCTTTGCTGGCCATACTAGGACGCTCAAGGTCACTCAGCGAGCTATGGAGAGGGCTATGCTCGGAGTTTCTCTGCATGATAAGCTTAGAAATGAGGAAATCCGCAGTAGAACCAGAGTGACCGACATAGCCCAACGAATTAGTAAGCTGAAGTGGCAATGGGCCAGCCATATAGCTCGAAGAACCGACAACCGATGGGGAAAAAAGGTTCTTGAGTGGCGGCCTCGTACCAGCAGATGAAGTGTAGGGCGTCCCCCCACTAGATGGAAAAACGTCACGGTAAGACATGCAGGAAGTCGATGGATGCAGGTGGCGCAGGACCGTGCTTTGTGGCATTCCTTGGGGAGGCCGATGTTCAGCAGAGGACTTGTGACGGGCTGTAATGATGATGACGATGATATTTAACTCTCCGGAATTTTCACTTCCGATTACAACAACATAAAGAAAATAATGCTGTTTTCAGTGGACTCTATGTCCTTCTTTTTGGAGACCTGATGCAATTACCCCCGGCTTCAAAAGTTGCTGGAGGATCTTATTGCTTTCGTCAGCCACGTTCATTGTCCGCCGAAATTAATTTGTGGCACTTATTCAGTTTCTGCGAATTACCTCAAAATATGAGGCAAGCTGGAGATATCACTTTTGTACATGTATTGAATAGTCTTCGCGTTGAAGAATTGACAATGCTACAGTTGTCCGTAATAGACAGCCGAAGAGTACTATTGACAGGAGCATTCGGTGACGGGGAAGCCGTTAGAATTTTTCCTACAACTAAGGTTGTAAAAAATTATAACTCCACCATAACTGAAGACCTAGAAAAACGCCCTAAAATTTTTAAGATTAATGCAGTAGATATCTCACTGGACTCTAAAATATACAGCCAAACTCCAAAAAAAAGAATATATACATCGGACTATCCCAATGGAACAGGGGATATACCAAACATGATAAAACTTGGCATTGGGTCACGAGCAATGTCAAGGCGCAATATAAATGTTAATCATGGACTAGTCAATGGTGCTATGGGGGTGCTCCGTAACATAGAATGGCCTGCTTTACGCCGAGACAAACTGGAAGTGGGAGAACTGCCTCAAGCTGTATTTCTTGAGTTTGATGACTCTAGTATAACTGGCAACCGACACGGCATTGGTGTCCGCATTGAGCATTGGAAAGAAAAGATCGAGCGACGTATGCTTCCACTAATTTTGAGCTGTTCAGTGACAGTACATAAATTACAGGGAACAACTTTAGACCAGGCTGTTTTATGCAGTAATCTTTTCGCTAAAGTTCAGACTTACGTCGCTTTGAGCCGAGTTAGATCACTCTCAGGTCTAGCGATTAGTTCGCTAGATCTTAGAAAGTTACTATATCAGCCACACGATAAAAATTCTCTTGAAGAATTGAACCTCTTACGTAAATTGTAATTTTCATTCGTTTGTTTTGTATGGCATGCCATCAATCATCTCTACATTTTGCCCGACTTATGTAAGTTTTTGTTCATAAGAGTGTGCGGGACACTAAAAAGTTTTAAATAAAATAAATAATTAAAAAAATCAAAAACCCGACTGCAAAAAAGACAATTTAAAAGTAATGCACTAAAAAGATCGAAACAAGATTGAGAATAGAATTTAAAATTAAAATAAACTATAAACAAAATAAACTGTACTTCGGTTTAACAGACTTTATTATGAGCTGAAAGCCTTAATTAAATAGCCTAAGTTAAATATTAAGTTTAGTAGCAGATGGGACCCAATTGCAAATTATAAACCGAAAGAAAATTAATGGGTCCGTTGAGTATTATATATATATATATATATATATGGTGTATATAAAATATATATATATATATATATATATATATATATATATATATATATATATATAAGTTCTAAACTCTGATTTTATTGAAACAAACTTATTGGGAGCTCTTTCAATGTCAACAGAGATGTCGTTCCATACTCGGCCGTGGGGGAGAATTGTGAGATAAGTAGCCACTGTGTTGTGTACAATGTAAAAGCGTAAGCAACTTAATATTACCCGAAGAATGGAGAGAACAATTATGAAAATTTTCCATCTTTTGAAATTTAGATTTCTAGTACATACCACGGAGAGAAATGTTATAATTAGTAGTCTTAAATTAAATGTGGAATATTGGCGTCTACCCAACTATTAACTAAGGACGCTGTTCGATTACTATAGTGGTATGTGATCATGAGCCGAATCACAGTTTTGTACAGCCACAGTATAATTTTTGGCGTCAGACTCCATCGATTACCAATCATATTTCTGTATTGCCATAAACTTGTACTAGCCTTTTACATTTTTTTTCTGTGTGTTTATTCCAGTTAAGTTTACTGTCCAAGGTAAGACCTAAATATTTTATCTAAGAGGATAGCTGGAGTTTTGTGCTAAAATGACTTGGTAGGTGATGTTGAATGAGTTTTTTTTTGTGTGAACATAACTTTTATTTGGTTTAACGGTTAATTCATATTTCTTTCTTTATATCTCCACTATACGGAGAGCTGCTGGGATCAGGTCACACACCATGCTTGCTGTCTTTCCAGAAACCAGTATTGTCAGGTCATCTGCATAACCTATTGTGTAGAAGTGATTAGCATTTAATTTGCTGAGGAGTTAATTTATGACCATGTACCACAGGAGAGGTGAAAGAACCCCACCCTGCGGGCAACCATTCTTTATTTGGACTATTTGACATTCACCAGCAATATTAATTGTTCGTGTACTGAGCATGTTTACTATCCAGTCAATCAGTGATCAATGATAGAGAGGTTTGTTCTGTCAAAAGCACCTTCTATATCTAAGAAGGATCCTAGACATATTTCTTTGTTTTGGATGGCCTCTGCAATCCTTGTTATTACCTGATGAAGTGACGATTCTGTCGATTTGCTAAGTTGAAGGCGTGTTGCTTATCGCGTAGCGGTATGCTTAATAGCTCCATCGCCTTTAGGAGAAACATTTCAATTAGGCTGCGTTAGGTTTCATCCGGCGATGTTGAGTAACTTCCGTCGGGTTCCTTTAGAGAAATGGATCCCACCCAGTGTATTCTTTTTAGCTAGGATTTCCTTGTCTAATTCGCTTGTTCACAGGTTTCTATGTTACGACAGAATTTACCTCATCCTGTCGAACGTCGATACCTGATATATTTTTTGTACTCAGACTTAGCTTTCTTTTATAGTCAATCTTCATCCATTGAGGTATTCATGGCCCTATTTAGGGCTTTTTTTTAACTTCTTGCGTTTCCTATCTAGTTCTTTACCCCACCACGTTTGCTTGCCCTCAGCACTTGGTGGAGTGATTCTGGACATGCTTTATGGTAGCAGTCTATCATGGCTTTAGCAACAGCTACTAACTGTTCTTCTTTTTCTTCGTTCGTTTCTTCATCATTTAAAATAATGAATAAAATTACAAAGTCTCGATCGCAACATTCCAGAAGTTTAACGATTTACCTCGTGTTTTGTTTGTTGCATATAAAGCAACTATCATCATACAGACCAAAATCATCTACATAGGGAGAGACTATTATGCCATTGTTATTAAGCATGGTTGATAATATAGTAGGGAGCATATAAATATGATAAGGATCTCGAACTACCTCAGAACCATTTTTTGAAGTTAGGAGCTTATCAAAAGTCCATAGCTGAATACACATACCCCGTGGTAACTGCCGTTTTTGTTTTTTGGAGTTTTATCAGGAAGATTCTTCTGCCCATCTCTTGTTTCATTTCCCAATACCACCTCTTACGGCACCTACGAGATGACATGAAGTAGTAGATTTAATATTTAATATGACATATTTTGATTGTATTATTATTATTATAATTATTAATATTACTTTGAATTGAGATGCTACATTTATCGATTTAGGTTTTTCCCTGTAATGGTAGATGTTAGTAGGAAATATAAATAAATAAATAAATATGCCGCCACTATATGGCGAATGAAATAAATATAATAATTAACAAATACTTAGTCTTAATTTAAGCGTCTACGTATTCGAAAATAAATATTTTGATTTATTTCTGACCACAATTCGCATTACACGGCAATTTGATCATTAGATTTTACATCTTGCACTTGCTCCTTTCCAAGCTTAGAATACCATTTTTTTATAATTTATCGCTAATTCTTATGCCTACCACTGAACATTAACACTTCTGAATGGGTTAGTATAGGTTGCATATACGAACTAGCTTTGCGACGCAGATAAATTTAGAAGGTGTGGAACTGAACTTTTCCTTTTTGTGGCAAACGATGCGCTTTGGCAGCGGCTAGTTATAGGCCTCACCCAATGCGTTACTTAGCATGGTCTTCGGCTTCACAATCAGTTGCTACCAACTATCTTGCGTCCGATCGTCGATCTATCTAGTCAGTGGGCGTACCTACCACATTATATTTGCCTAGGCGTGGTTTCCACTCAATGACACATCTACTCCAATGGTTGTACTTGTACTCCAACACTTTTAAGACACATGTAGCTAATCCATTGCTATTTCAGTTTCATCATTTCACCCATTCACAAGTACAATAAATTTCCTCATAAGGGATGGGAAGCTTTGCCAATGTTGCAACGCTTGGTAGGCAGGTTGGCAATTGTGGCATTCCTTTTCGAGGCCTTTATTCAGAAGCGGACATTTGAAAGGATGCAATGATGATGATGAAGATGAATATGATGATTTCTCTTATATATCTCAGCTCTTATATGCTTTACTCAAGGTTTTGTTACAGGATAAGTGTGACAAATGAGTCCACTTGAATATAATCTTGATTGTTATAATAATCACCTGATCAAAATGCAGATGCATTGCCACCCCTGATGATTAAGATGGAATGCCTCGTTTCCAGTGAAAAGGGTCTCCGGTTCTCTACACTCACCATACTAAACAAAGCAGCGTTAAGCAGATATTTTACGCTGGTATTTTGTGAGAGCATGGATTTCCGGTCGAGCCAACCCATTCGTGCACCAACTATATTAATATAAATGATGGTAAGTGGTTGTTGTGACCCATAGACATCTACATCTATCCTCAACAAACAATCAAAAATGCGGATGCGTTGTCACCCGTACGGACTAAGATGGAATGCTTCTTTTGCAGTAAAGTGGGTCCTCGGTTCTCTAAACTTACCATACGAAACATAGCAGTGTTAAGCTGCTATTTTTCGCTTGTATTCTGCGAGAGCGTGGTCCTTCCCCGGTCGAGCCGAACCATTCGTACTACAACTACACTACTAATATAGCTACAGCATGGCTGTACCACGTATTAACAATTAAATTTGAAATTTTAAATACCTAGCAGTTTATGTGAGTTCAAATTTTAAACCAAAATTCTCAGTAAAAAGAAACTAGATTTTTATTCAATATTTTCGCCTACTTTAAAACTGGTTTACGAGAAAATATTTCTATTTTCTAAAGCAATTATTAATACAAACACAAGAAGTTAAGTGTACTCAGTACTTAAAATTTTAAGGCGAAACCATTACCGGAAACTTCTGTACCTTTACAAAGTAAATAAGTTGAAAAGTTTTGAAATTTTTCGCTTAAAATATAAAATTTGGGATGTTGTACTGTTCTATAAAATTACAAAGTTAAAATAATGTGATGTTTATGTAGGATTTATAATGCAGTATAATATTTTCTTTATAAAACTAAAATGGCGAACAAACTTAGAGCTAACTGCAGCTCATAGACACCTGTAACCAACTTCAAATAAAGACAATAACAGATGTACTGTCACCTATGAGGACTTAGATGGAATGCCTCACACCCTGTAATTATACTGGTTATCCATACACTTAAACCCGGAGCTCAGCAGTGGAATGACGGCATAAATAGGTAAGAGTGTAGTACCTACCCAGACAGATTCCTAGGCAAAAAAGGAGTCTTACCACCTAGTAAATATTACATTTAATATTTTCCACAATTTCGGCCGATTTGTCAGTTCATTATTTAATTTTTTGAGAAGTTATGCCATCAAAGACGAGAAGGGGAAACCAGCCTCTTCACTGATTTTGAGTGACCTTCACATAACAAATTTTATCACTCAAAACTTTTGTACCCCTAAACGAACTTGGCCAAATTTTGTACATAATTGTGGAAGCGTTTTACTTACATACATTGTGCAAAGACATACAGCCAAACCCGGAACAATTATATGCACGTCATACAGAGGCGTACGAATCGAAAATAGCGCCTAGGGCATGTCGTAAATTATTTTAATATAAATAAATAAAAACACGCTTTTGTAGATAACCGAACTAAAAAGTAGAAAATAATTTTCAATGAGTTCAAGAAAATAATGAGTAACATAAAAAAATCATTTTATTGTAAAAAAGCGTGGGGTGCATTTTCAGATATTTTTATGATGACGCTAATTTTACAAATATCCACAAAAATATTTACAACAAATTAAATCAGCATCAACTATTGAAGCACTTTAAGTAAAGTGCTTCAATAGTTGATACTTTTAATTACTTTTGTGTACTTGGCCCATGCCGCAAAGGAGAATGCCGATCTGTTAGGCTCTCTCTTTGCGTACTACTCGACTCTCGATGACAGGGGGAACACACCGCCGACCTTCCCGCGGTGTGAGTGCTCCATGCCGGATGTGCGGTTTACACAGCGCTCGGATCGCAAAGCACACCTCTCCCTGGACGTCAACAAGTTGAGTGGGCCTGATGGAGTCCCTCCCACTGTGCTGAAGACGTGTGCTCTAGAGTTGGCACCGGTATTAACGCGTCTTTTCCGGTACTCCTACTCCCAAGGCGTACCCGATCTCTAAAAAAGGTGACCGCTCAGACCCGTCCAACTAAAGGCCTATCGCCATCATCTCCTTGTTCTCCAAAATAATAGAGTCCATTATACACTGCCAGTTCATAAGCTACCTTGAGGATCACCAGCTGATTAGTGACCGCCAATACGGTTTTGTCGGGGTCGATCATCTGGTGATCATCTGGTCTACCTGACTCATAGATGGGCGGAGTCATTAGAATCCAAGGGGGAGGCATTGGCCGTTAGTTTGGACATAGCGAAGGCTTTCGGGTCTGGCACAAAGCGCTTCTTTCGTAGCTCCCTTCCTATGGGCTACCCGAGAAATTGTGCAATTGGATCACCAGTTTCCTTGCTGATCGGAGCATCAAGGTCGTAGTAGACGGTGCATGCTCTGCTTACAAACCTATTAACGCTGATGTTCCACAAGGCTGCGTGCTAACACCAACGCTGTTTCTTCTGCATATCAATGATATGTTGCAATCTGGTAACATTTATTGCTATGCAGACCACAGCACTGGTGATGCTTTATACCCCGGCCGTGCCAATATTTCTCCGGAAAACGTCGCCGAGTACCAGGACAAACTTGTGTCTGAAGTCGAGTCTTTGTTGAACAAAGTCTCAGATTTGGGGCGACTAAATCTTGTCCAGTTCAATACCCAGAAGACAAAACTTTGCGCAATTACCGCTAAAAAGAACCCCTTTAACGTATCTCCTCAGTTTAAAGGCACCCCCCTTGCTGCCTCAGCTAGCATGGGAATCCTCCGCGTTGACATATTGAATAGTGTGCAGTTTCGTGGTCACTTGGAAGGGAAGGCCAAATTGGCCTCTAAAAGCTTGGCGTGCTCAGCAGAGGGAGACGGTATTTCATTCCGGCACATCGCTTGCAACTTTACAAAGCGCAAGTTCGGCTTCACATGGAATACTGTTCTCATCTCTGGTTCGGGGCACTCCATTGCCAGCTCCATCCACTTGACCGCATCCAGCGCAGAGCGATTCGAATAGTTGACGACCGAATTCTTTCTGATTGGCTCGATTCACTGGCGTTGCATAGGGATGTTGCATCACTTTGCATTTTCTTTCGCATCTACCACGGGGAGTGCTCTGAGGAATTGTTCGGATCAATTCCAGCCGCAAAATTTCACGAACACACATCGCGTCAGAATTCACGATACCATCCTCACCATCTGGATGCTAGGCGGTCCACCACTGTGCGTTTTACTGGGAGTTTTCTTTCTCGTACAACTTCTCTGTGGAATTGTTTACCTCCGGCGATTTTTCCGGACCGATACGACTTAGGGACCTTCAAGAAAAGAGCTTACTCCTTTCTAAAAGGCCGGCAACGCACCTGCAATTCCCCTGGTATTGCGGTTGTTCATGGGCGGCGGTAGTCACTTACCATCAGGTGAGCTGCATGTTTGCCCCCTCTTCTATAAAAAAGAAGGATTATAAACGATAAAGACGATACCATCGTGCTAGCCATTACCAGTTTATGAGATTTCGACTAGCATACGAGTATTTTTATGGTCTTTAATAATTATATTGCTCGTGCAAATAAGATCGGAACTCGGAGAAATATTTGCTTTATTTCCCATTCAATATCAAATATTCCTATTCTATATTAAAACTATACTATCCATATTTATTTATGTTTTTCATAATATTCGATATGAAAGCCTTTATTTTTGATGTGGAATATAATTTTGTGATGGTGTTGCCTATGAAAATATCAGGGAAATATTACATCGACATTTGTTATTTTCAACTGAGTTTTGAAGCGGTAACGACATTCGAAATGAGTGACCCGTGGCAATTTGCGATACTGTCGAAGATAAATCAGCAGCGCTTTTCCGTTTTAACCGAGTATTTGCATATAAGCAAATAGTCGTAAGCATGTCACGTTCACAGAATAAAATAGTTTGTTTAATCCTACTTCTTTATTTTATTTTGTTTATTACGACGTTACGTCGTCCGTAAGGTGAAAGGTTGGTAAATCTGATGTACAGAGTATATTAGTACAAAGTTGATGGCTCCGTGGCGCAGTGGCTTAGCAATGAGTTGCTGCGCTGGGGGGCGCGGGCTCGAATCCCGCACGGAACAAGTATTTTTATGGCCTACAAATAATTTTTCCGTGTCTGGATGTTTGTCCTTGTACAATTTATGTTTGTAAACTGCCTCCACAATACAGGAGAAAGTGCTAGTGTGGAGGTAACGTATTAATAAGCCAGCGGATAAGAAGCTTAAATAGAAATCTGTCAATCATGATCAATCGATGGGGAAGAAAAGTACAATCTGTAGTCAGTTCTGTTCTCGAGTGGCAGCCTCGTACTGGCAAGCGAAGTGTTTTGCGAGCCTCCACTAGATGGAGTGATGTCCTGATGAAACACACAGACCACACACGTAGAGATTCAGGAGTGTAGGATAGATAATTCAGGACGGTACTATGCTTTTGTATTACAAAATTTTATATTTACGCAGTCAAAAGTCCGGAATTAATTAGAGTGAAACTCATCGCTCCGCCCCCGCCCACTGGAAAGAAACAAAACACGCCTGCCGGGCTAGCTGGTGTTATTATTCTACTGCTGAATATAGGCCTTTTTATGACTACACTAACTGGTATGCATTCCATTAAATATTTTTTCACCTCAACACGCTGAGCAAATAAAGTTGTTGAGTTCAGAACCCACATTGTTGCACTGATACTAATGTTGCATTCCATCACCATTTTGAAAGATATGAGTTAGGAATGTACGAATGATGATAACGGCGCTAGCGAAATTGTCACCATTTTACGTAACTTATCACGGCAGCGTTGAAGTAAAAAAAAAGTGGGGAAGCCTGAGTGTCTGAATAATTAATATATTTTGAAGCAATGTGAAGTCTACTAACGCGCTGGAGCAGCGCGACGGACTTATTGTTCCGTAGCCCTCTCAGAAATGAGAGAGGCTTGTGCCCATCAGTGGGGCTACATGCTGTAAATTTAATTCACTGAGGTCACCAGAGCTGATACGTTAGTAAATAGATCCATCGCGTGCATGTAAGGCCTATGAAAATGTTTTTACACAACTATAAAATTATTTGAAATCACGGTGACTGACGCAAGTAATTGTTCACTGAAACCCAGTACACCGAAATATTTTATGAAATGTACTAAAAGCGAAACATAACATTTTAAAACTTACAGTTTTTACGCTCACTCATAAAAATATGATTAAATTGAATCATAAAAACGCAAAAAAATCTAAAGATAATATTATGACGTATTTACGGAGAGTATAAAAATACTTTTACAATTGTTAATTAATTTAATTATTTGCTCTTTTAAATCATCGGCTACACACGTACATAATAAAATGTTTCATGCTGGACAAAGACTAACAAAATTTTGATAAACTGCGGCCATTAACCATCAACATCCATGAGATGATTATACTAATATTAAAATAAGGAAAAAAATGAACTTTGAGGCAATCTATGGGCTATATGGCCAACCAGTGGTAAATGAAAAAATAAATTTCAATAAGTATAATGTAATAAACTATATTGAATAAAAATCATTCTATTCTATTCTATTCTATTATTTATTTGGGCTTCAGCAGTGTACTTTTAATGGACGGTAATGAGTGAATGAAATGAATGAAGGAAAAAATATAAATAAAAAATTACAGCTCCGAGTCCTATTTATTCAGCCACACGACTATCTAGTATATTTATATTAGTAATCTATGCACAAGGTAGGGAAAGTATGTGTTTATTGAAAAAATATTATTATTACTGTATGAGATTAGGTTTAAATGATTGGGTATGAACCGGAGACCCTTTTTCCTGGAAACGAGGCATTTCATCTTAGACCTAACGGGTGACAACGCATCTGCATTTTGATTCTTAATCGAGGATAGATGTAGATGACTGTGGACCACAGCATCCACTTACCATCAGGTGGACTGTGTGCTCGTTTGTCACCCTTATTATATAAAAAAAAACATTACAGTCTAGGGGATATTTGCCATAATAACCACCCTCGGCAAGCAGGTTCGTAGCCGTATTTTTAGGGTTCCGTAGTTACACAACAAGGAACCCTAATAGTTTCGCCATGTCCGTCCATCCGTCCGTCCGTCCGCGGTTTTGCTCAGAGACCCTAGGTGCTACAAATCTGTAATTTGGCATAATTATAGATACTAATCACGCCTAGAAAACTATGAAATAAAATCTTAAATAACATTTTTATTTTGGGTACACTTCCCATACAAGTAAATGGAGGATGATTTTTTTTACCCGTCTATTACATCATGTGGATAGGTCTTTCAAAACCACTGAGGATGTGGAACAACATCTTTTCGATTCAGGGGTGTGTTTGCGAAATATTTAGCTTTAAAGTGGTATTTTTCATCAGAGTCATGTGTCCCCCTCCCCTCTACCAACTAAATGGCTGTATATGAAAATGTTAAAAGTGTACATAATAGTAGTATATATAATGAAGTTAAAATAAAAACTATGAAAGCTATGTAGAATTAAGAGGTTAACGAGTAATAGTTGACCAAGTTATAAAACGAACTTGGATTTGTAAAAATTTCGTTAAATGACCTAAAACTAGGTGCATTATAAATTTGTAATGTTTATTTATTGAACCTTTTATGCACAAAAGAAAAATCGTACATATTGCGGACTTAAAGCCTTAAGGCATTCTCTCCCAGTCAACCGTTAGGCTAAGCAGAGATAAAGGTTAGGCTAAACATATGGGAGGTAGTGCAGGAAAAGTAAACTAATAATGAGAAAAAAATGTAACGAAGTTGGAATAAACCAGAATATATATATATATACAAGGTATATATACACATATCATACAAATGTAAATATATAAATTTATACATAATATTATATACATATATATACAAATATCTATGCCATGATAAATAAGTAAAAAAAGGGGCGATAGATTCATTCTTTAGGAAATAGCGTTAATTCACACTTGCAATGCTTTACTAAAATGTTCACGAACTTTGTTTTTGAAAAGAAACTTGTTGTAATGTTATTGTAAACTGCTAAAAATAAATATTTTATGAAGAAAACGACTTATATGCATTACTACTATTCGTTTTACTTTTTTATTTGCGAGATAGATAGGGTATTCTTTTCAAAATCGAAAAGTTTTTTTTAATCTTTTTTGAATTAAATTCCCTATAAGCCTGATTTGAAAATAAGTCCTTCAGTTACAATCTTCCTATTTGGGCCCATTTTAAGTCGTTATAGCGGTCAAACCGCGATCTTACTTATTAGGCTCATTATCTAGGATGACCACACGGCGACCATTTGATTTGATTTTTTGACGTATACGGTTTTACCGTATACGATGCAATCGTTCACACGACAACCATATGATTCGATTTTTTCGTATACGGTAAATCGAATGAAAAGCAGCTAGTTGTATAGTGCGCGCCATCATGGATCCACGTGTTCCACTACTTTTATATTGGTTTTATAGACGGAGATGCAAGCAGCGTCCTAGAAGGTATTGGGTTCATCCTTTTTATATAATTGTGTGATTCAAAGGGCAACTGCGGCACGCGCGCGAGTGCGTACGGTACGATTTTCAAATGGGCGAGTCGTGTGAACGAGACAACATGAATATAAACGCCACTGCGTCTTGTATTCGATAAAATCGTTTCGAGGCGCGGCATTCTCTGTGGCAACTTCGTACGGTATACGGTAAAAAATGTATCACGAACGCAACGTTTTCCCGTATGGACTCCATGTGAACAGTTTCACATATTGTATACTGCCACTACTATGTTCGATAAAATCTAGTGTACGGTATACGGGAAAAGTATGACCGTGTGAACGTGGCCTACCTCTACTTTGTGCGTGACCCGACACGCACTTGGCCAGTTTTTTTTAATCAGTATTTACCAGGAAGATGCTGATACCCATCTCTTGGTTCAGTTTCCTTTCGTTGCCTTTTACGACACCCATTTGATGTTATGGGGTAGTGGATATTCTAACACCGCTACTACACGGTTTACACCGCCACTACACGGTTTGATACATTACATAAAACAATAGTATTATCATGTGATGTGCCGTAACTTGTTTTACAACTTCTTATATGAAAAAAAATCCGAATATTTTATTAACTAGCGATCTGACCCGGCTTCGCACGGGTGATTTCTGGATCTCGACAACAGCGCCTCTTACCAGGTGCAATTGTGCATCTGAACGATCCAATTCAAACGCACATAAAAAATTCATCAAAATTGTTCGACCCGTTTTCGAGTTCTAGCTGGACTAACGGACAGCAATTGATTTTTATATAAAGATAAGATAACTCTGAGAGTGATGGCTTCTGTTTCATCGCAAATTCACGTTTATAAATATTTACTACCTTTCGATCACCCAGTAAAACTATCAGTAGACACAAGGAAATTTTTTTCGAGTCCAGTTATACTGTCACCGTAGCTATGCTTGAGTTTTTCCCTTATAAGATTTCTGGCATATACGGGCTTGTGAATAACTCTTATTCTCTTAGATTCTGTATGCACTTATACTTACGCCATTATAATACGATACGATACAACGTTAAATAGTTACCGTTACAGCGTTACAGTCTACAATTTCTTCATGACAAATTTGCCTAATTTTACCATTTTTAATAAGTGGATTGGCAGCAGCAGTTTTTTTTTGAAATGTTACTATTACTGCCAACTAGTTGCTGCCCATCTCCTGGTTTGTATCTCTTTGTCGCCTCTTACGCCACTCACGCGACGATATGGGGTAATAGATATTCTCGCAATGCCAATAAAGGTCAAATATACCCTGAATATAGAGTACTAATAATGTACACTCATTACGTATCTTAGACACAAGTTTGCGCGTTTACCGCTAAAAAGAACCCCTTCGTCGCGTATCTTCTCAGCTCTGGCACTTTGCCTCAGCCAGTATCAGAATCCTCGGCGTTGACATATCGAGTGACGTTCAGTTTCGTGGTCAATTGGAAGAGAAGGTCAAATTGGCCTCAAAAAAGCTTGGCGTGCTCAGCAGAGCGGGACAGTATTTCATGCCGGCACACCGCCTGCAACTTAACAAGGCGCAGTTTTGGCCTCACATGGAATACTGTTCTCATCTCTGGGCTGGGGCTCCCCAGTACCAGCTCCTTCCACTTGAACGCATCCAGCGCAGAGCGGCTCGAATCGTCAACGATCGAGTCCTTTCCTATCGGCTCGATTCACTGGCGCTGCGAAGAGATGTTGCATCCCTTTGCATTTTCTTTCGCATCTACCACGGGGAGTACTCTGAGGAATTCTTCGGATTAATCCCAGCCGCAAAATTTCACGAGCGCACATCGCGGCTAAATTCCCGATACTATCCACACCATCTGGATGCTTGGCGGTCCACCACTGTACGTTTCACTAGGAGTTTTCTTCCGCATACGACCTCTCTGTGGAATAGCTTACCACCGGCGATTTTTCCACCGGCGACCTTCAAGAAAAGAGCTTACTCCTTTCTAAAAGGCCGACAACGCACCTGTAACTACCCTGGTGTTGCAGTTGTTCATGGGCGGCGTTAGTCACTTACCATCAGTTGAGCCGTATGCTCGTTTGCCCCTTCTCCTATAAAAAAATGTGCTCCAAGAAAATATCGTTTGTAAACCTGAAATAGAATTCTAACGACACTTGACGAATCGTACTAAAGTGGCAGACGTACTAAATCTACTTTTTACCTCGTAAATATGACATGGCTCGAGCCGGCAGTAAGACATCTATTAAACCATACTTATTAATTTACTAAATTTTGAAGAGCGCGTATGGTAGACATCTGCAGCGTTCAATTTTCTGTTAATTCGTCTCAAATTTTTAATTAACGTGTGAAGTGTTACCGTCACTAGTTCAAAGTTTATTACAATAGATTTAGTATTGTAATATACTTTTAATCGTAACAATCTATATACTAATATAATAAAGCGGACGAATTTTTTTTATTTTGTTTGTTTAAACACGCTAATCTCTGGAACAACCAGTCCGAATTGTTTTTTTTTTTGTATATTTTAACCACATTCATGAGAAATAGTATAAGGGATCCAACATTAGGCTATACCTCACAGCTAGCCTTAAATATTTATTTTTGTTAAGCATTTCAATAGAAAAAGCCCCCTCGAACTACTTTATCCGCGTCGCTGGCGTAATGGTTAGTGATACGTGAATACAATGTTCTACAAAATTATAGACCTTTATTTAATTTTTAAAAAAAGTCCGCGGCACCAAATATATATCTTATACATAAGCCACAATAAGGTATTATGTGACAAAAAATTATTGAAAATTAAAAAGTGTGTTATGAGCGTTATGTATATCGTATTTTACGTATGCGTATGGTATATTAATCCTTACGTTCATTCTTCTTCATCAAGACAATTTTATGAAGATAAATTTTGCTCTTTATAGCATGTTATTTAGACGCATAGTTTAAGAGATAATGAATAATTAAAATAATTTAACACTCGATTCGGCGCGCGAACGACTCATAAGCCTAGCCGACCGATGAGAACCGAGAGAAACTATCAGGGAACGTCTGTGCGCGGTATCATAACATATAGGCGTAAGCGAGGTGTCCACGTGCCATTACATTTACCAAGTGCTCGGCGGTAAAGAAAAACATCGTGAAGAAATCTGCATGACTGAGAAATAATAAAAAATATTTCGAAAACATTTGAAGTCCGCCAACACGCATTGTGGCAGCGCGGCGGACACTTCCATGCCCTAAAACCCTCTGAGGAGTGAGACGACGCCTGTGCTCATCAGTGGGACGTATTAGGTAAGGTCCAAAAGTTTCTGGCCTACCTACATTAGATTAATCAAAGATAGAAAACTTTCATGTCATTAAATAACTGGAATTTTCGTTACCTACCCACAAAATTATAAAATTATTGATGTGAAACATCTATAGCGGCGGGTCGGGATGACTGTTGGCGTGGCGACGCGTCGTCACGGCATGTGTCATTCATTAAAAAAAGTTAAAACAAACAAATAAAAACAGATATTTAAAACAATTAAGAAACTTTACACAATTTTCATTGCATATAATATTTTTAAATCAATAATTAATTAATTTTTAAATTAATTCTTATTGGAAATAATGCACTAAAATAATTGCTTGAAAAATAAATTTAATAAAAACTGACAAAATTGTACTTTAAAATCAAGTTATAGCAAGTGCCGCAAGAATGTTATTCCTATTTGTTTTTTAATAAAAACATCAAAAAAGTAAATTTTCTAATCATGCTAGAATTTATATTTAAACAATTATTATTTATGATCATCATCATCATCACCATCATTACAGGCCTTCACAAGTCCACTGCTGAACATAGGCCTCCACCAAGGAATGCCACAAAGCAAGGTTCTGAGCCACCTGCATCCATCGACTTCCTGCATGTCTTACCAGGTCGTCACTCCAACTAGTGGGGGGTCGCCCTACACATCGCCTACCGGTACGAAGCTGCCACTCGAGAACCTTTTTTCCCCATCGGTTGTCGGTTCTTCGAGCTATATAGCCCGCCCATTGCCACTTCAGCTTACTGATCCGTTCGGCTATGTCGGTTACTCTGGTTCTACTGCGGACTACATTTCTAAGTTTTATCACACAGAGCATAGCCCTCTCCATAGCTCGCTGAGCGACCTTGAGCGTCCTCATACGGCCAGCAGTGAAGGACCACGTCTCACACACACACACACACACACACACACACACACACACACACACACACACACACACACACACACACACACACACACACACACACACAGACACACACACACACACACACACACACACACACACACACACACACACACACACACACACACACACACACACACACACACACACACACACATACACACACACCACGTTCAGTGCGAAACAGGGCCTTAAACACCTTGTACGTGTCTCGCCTTTGGTGCGGCTACGAAAAACATAAACTTCTCTGTCGTGCGGAAGGCGTAACTTCAACTTGGATCAGTGTAGGAAAGAAATAAATATATATAACTGATATGTGCTATTGATCCCGAGTTCTGTGGTATACTTACTTTAATACCGGGTTTTTTAAACCTTGTGACGCGCTAATAAATAAAATTTTACATACAGTGCGGAACAAGGTTGGAAACACCGTGTATCCCCGCGTACCTCGTATCGCACCCTGCGCTAGCTTCACGCGGCCAGTGTTGTAAATCGCATTCGAGGCTGCGCACGCGACGACATGTCGAAACGTTACAGTAAAAAGTTAGATTTAAAAGACATTGATGAAAAAGATACGGGTAGTAAATGAGGGCAAAAGTTCTGTATGATTTCACTAAGGTGGGTAACCTTATATATGCTACCTGTATATTGTCCCTGTTAAACCATATTTTTGCTATTTATTCTTCTGCGCTAGCACCAACTATTACTTACAAAAGTTACAATATAAACACGCTTTTATCTCCTAGTAGTAGGTTGAGCAGAAAGAACTTTTCAACATATACCCTTGCAAAATACACACACAAACACAACATATTCATTTTATCTTTTCAGAACCCACAACAAACAAAACACGTCATCTCGAAAAGGGTTCAAAGAAGAGGAGATGTGTCGGATGTTATATTAAAACTCCGTACCTTCTTGCCAAGTAGTGATAAAAAATAGGCTGATAAAAAAGTGAAGAAAATTCTCACAGAATGCACTGGGTGCAAAAAATATTATTGTTTGACCTGTTTTAATGAAAAACACCCATAAGTTTGACAAAATAAACTGTACTAACAGGAAATATGCAAGTCTTAACTTTTCTGTTATTAAGGACTTAAGTCTAAACATTAAGATACCTTTTTTTCTCTTATAAGCCAAAGTCTCACTTGAAAAGTGGGTACTACTTATCATTTTTTGAAACAATCAAAATAAAGTTTACCGATATTTTTATTTCCCATCACTAAACTATATGAAAAACTGCCCTTATCTACTCAACCGTCCACGGTGACTACAGTCCCCAAAAAAATTATTACCTCGCCTATCCATGGTGACTACAATGACCAAGCTACATCTTTCGGGTTAAAAGTGTACAGCGCAAAAGATAGCTGTTATTAATACAGTAAAAAATTATAGATGGTGCTATTTTAAATTTGTCATCTTTGAGAGTGAATCTTATCTGTATAATAGTAACAAAATATTTAGAAAAAAAAGTGAAAATGAAATGGTACGCCATTTTTGTTTGTGGACTGTTAAAAGGTGAGGAATTCGATCAAAAATGTCATAACTTTTCTGTTTTTATACCTTATTTCTAATGTTATTGTACATCAAATATGTATTATTACAACAAATTCAAAACGTTTACGTATAATAATTTAGCTCGCCATTTTAATCACTATATGCGATCATCGTTTATTGATTATATGTTGTTTAAAAGGTATTCTAATCAGTTTTTTGTGTTAAATGAATGCTAATATGTTGGAACAAGATCGGAGAATACGGTAGATGTCGCCAGACATTCAATTATAGCTCATCTAACTTAGTGGTTGTTTGTTGTGCAGTGTGTGGTCTTGCGTTGTCGTGAAGCAGCAATGGCCTAGAGCGATTGACCAATCTCGGTTGTTTAGCAGCTAGTTCTTCCTTCATGGTTTGCAGTTGCTGACAATAGATATCTGCCGTAATCGTTTGGGCAGATTTTGAAAGCTATGAGTGAACGACACCGGCGCTAGTCCACAAACACTCACAGTAACTTTTCTGAGTCAATTTTCATTTAGGGCAGGATTTGGCTGGGTCTCCAGGGTTTAGCCATTGCGACGACGCTGGTATCATACAGTATCCATTTTTCATCACAAGTAATGATTCGATTTAAAAACCCCTTCATTATTGTGTCGGTTGAGCAAAAACACAGCTGTCGACGCGTGATTGCAAGTTCGATTCACTCAATTCATGAAATTTACCCATCGTTCAAGTGTTTTACTTTCCTGATTTGCTTCAAGTGGATTAATATAGTTTTATCACTTATCCCAAAGCCTGCAGCTATCTTTGAAGTGCTGTGATGGATCCCTTCACACCTTTAATTCTTCATTTTCCACTTTGGTCTCCGGCCGTCCACAGGGTTGGTTCTGAAGGTCGAAATTTCAGAACGAAAACGTTGAAACCAAAAACGTACCGTGCTTTTGCGACAACGCTTCGTACATATCATTAACATTCGTTAAAAGTGCGAAACAGAGACCTAAACACCTTGTACGTGTCTCGCCTTTGGTGCGGCTGAAAAAACATAAACTTCTCTGTCGTGCAGGCGTAACTTCAACTTGGATCAGTGTAGGAAAAATAAATATACCTTTGATATGTGCTATGATCCGAGTTCTGTGGTATACTTACTTTAATACCGGGTTTTTAAACCTTGGCGCGCTAATAAATAAAATTTTACATACAGTGCGGAACAAGGTTGAAACAAATGTATCCCACGTACCTCGTATCGCACCTGCTGCGCTAACTTCACGCGGCCAGTGTTGTAATCGCATTCGAGGCTGCACGCGACGACATGTCGAGGCGTTACGGTAAAGTTAGATTTAAAAGACATTGATGAAAATATACGGGTAGTAAATGAGGGCAAAGTTCTGTAGATTTCACTAAGGTGGGTAACCTTATATATGCTACCATATTGTCCCTGTTAAACCATATTTTCAAATTTATTCTTCTGCGCTAGCACCAACTATACTTACAAAGTTACAATATAAACACGCTTTTATCTCTAGTAGTAGGTTGAGCAGAAAGAACTTCAACATATACCCTTGCAAAATACACAAACACAACATATTCATTTTATCTTTTCAGAACCCACAACAAACAAAATACGTCATCTCGAAAAGGGTTCAAAGAATGCATCTCTCTTCTTTGAACCCTCGAGACAATCGTTTTGAGTCAGAACTGGTACTGAAGTTTGTACCAGTTCTGACTCAGTGAGCCAGAACTGGTACAAACTTACTAAACTACTGCTATTGATGAAACAAGATAACTATTTTAAAACCTGATGCTTAAACCAGAACAATAAGCACGTTTGATTAAAATAGATTTGAAGAAGTTGAAAAATTAAGAAGCTGTCGATATTCGTTCCCAACTAAATAGCTTTTTATACATTTACCTTTTACCTGCAATTTCCTCGTTGAATTTAAATAAACGGGGTTTGTTCGATCACCATGAGAAAAAAAATTGTAAAGTAAAATAAATTGTATTTTAAAATGCATATTTTCGGTGCAAGCGGAAATCTTACACACACAGACAGAGATGGACGCACGACAAATTAATAAAATTGTTTCCGATTTTTTTTTTCATATAGAGGTCAGCTCTCCGTTTATATGTATAGTAAAAAGAAAAGGCATAAACGATATCTTTTTATCGTCATCATCATTATATATCAACCCCTATCTGGCCCTTTATATATCTACTGCCTACCATAATACCAACACACGGTCCTAAGCCATCTGCATTTATTGATTTCCTGCTATTTTACTAGGTCGTTAATTCATCTATTAGGAGGCCGCCCCACACTTCACTTAACGGCTTGCCGTTATGTATATTATAGGCTGCCACATGAGAACTTATCTTTCCCATCGGCTGTCATTATACTTTCTTATTATTTATTAATCTTTGAAATATATTCGTGAAATATTTATATATTTCACGATTGGTCAGTGGTTACATTATTAATTCTATCTTTCAAATTGAAGAACCCTCTGATCGCATTAATTTTAATATATTCTCTTTTCAATCAATAATGTGATGGACGCATTAATTAAACAAAGTAGTAAAAGAATATAAGTCGTCGTCGTTGGTCGTGTTATTATATTTAGTTACGTTTAAAGCACTATTTCCTATATTTAAATATCCAATATACAACATGTAACATAATTAACGCACATCCTGAGAGTAGTTTGTTCGGAATCGTTTACTGAATCGGTTTCTATCATTTTTAATATAGGTAATTTTTTATCCCAAAAATAATTAGAACTACGTAAATTACAGTCACACTAAACCTGTACAGTCAAATCAAACTGAAATAGACTGTAACTCAAGGCAATAAGGCTTTAAAAGTGCAGTTTTATTTGTATTAATACAAATTCCGTCATTCAATACAAAATAAAGAAAAATGAACCTTATTTCAAGCACTTTAAAGTCTTTACAAATACAGAGTTTGGAGAGCGCTGGATCGGTTGCGGCGGCCCTGTCCAGTGGCATTGATTTGACGCCTTTTGACTTTATTTTGCGGGGACGTATTAAATCATTAGTTTATATAAGTGAGACGACAAGTGCCGATGACCTAAAAAATAGGATAGTGAACGCTTTTGGAATAGTGAAAAATTACACTGAAGTGCTTTCTAAATTAAAATATCAATTAAGAAAACGGTCATTAAAATGTATTGAACAAGGTCACCATTTTGAAAGTGTATTAAAAAAAACAACGTTGCATGAGTGTTTAGGCTATCAGTAAGTTAAGTATTTGATTTTTTTAATTATTGTAAATACCTTGATTCACATCTCTTAAACACGCCGTCTTTGAATTATGTTGTCATATTGCCTATTATTTTTAGAAGTTCATTATTATTTACAATTACAATTAAAATGTTATGCTAATGCATAACATTTTTAACGAATATTGCCTATTGAAATTGTATCATAACCAATAAACAAAATTATTCAGAGTCGACAGTCCAAAGCCTAAAAAGTGTAATGGAAAGATGCAATCAAATATTTACTAGACTTAAATAAACAACTCGATCCTCGGAGTTCGGACATCGGTTAATATTTATAGGTAGGTATTTCTTTCACGTAAACAATCGTGTATTGTCTGTTTTTTTGCGGTACTAATACCCACAGTTGTGTCAAGCGGCGGCGGCGTTAACTCGTCTCGAACGCGACCGAAAACCCACTAGGCTAGCAAGACCCTTTGAGAGATTTGTACTGTGACCACAACATTCTTCCGGAATTAGTATAATTAATTTAATAAACAATCAAAGCATAAACACGTTTAACTAAAAAGTCAGTGTATGTATTATGATTATAATATAATATACTAATTGGAGTGTCTGAGGGTGTGCTTTAATTACGTTACATGTTGTGTATACAACACAAATTCTAGTTTAAATTTTCACAAAACCTATGTTGAATTTTCGAGACATTAATTGACTGGTATTCCGTTTTGTTCCAAGTTATTTGAATTATTCAGCGAGGACTATCAGGCATCTTCAATTACTATCGTTAGTTGGGAATTTAAATTATATTTGTCTACTCCATAACAGATGCCTCGAGTGTTGGACTGAATGTAATATTCGTCATTACGTTGGGCAACGTGTAATTTTTGAAACGCCCGTGTGACTTAGTAGTCACAATATCAGACGATTAAATTGCAGGTTCAGGATTCAAAACCTAGCTTTAGCTACCATTTTTTTTTATAAAGACATAACTTTTAAAAATTAGGATTGTTTTGATACATATTATATTATAACAATCCTAATTTTCTAAACGACCCCTGCAATGACAACTCAGATTCAAGCACAAAAATGGCGGGTTTTCGCATACGTAAGCTTAAATGTAATACTTAGTAATTATGTTATACTCTTTGCGTATATGTACGGAAAGTCCGATGTGTAATAAATGTGTAATATATATAATATATATACCAATATAATGTATGATCTTTTTAAAGAAATAAACAATTTTTCATTTTCATTTTCATTTCATATATATAATATACAACATGAACATTTGCTTAATAAACATTGTCGCGTATAGTGGCTCCGTGTAAGAATATCCATTACCCCATATCATCCCGTGGGTGTCGTCAGAGGCGACAAAGAGAAACTGAATCAGGAGATGGGCAACAGTTTCTTCCTGATCGCAGATTAATAAATATATAAAACCGCTGTTGCTAACAATTTTCTGGCAACTAAGGCAAATATCCCCTTTGGAGGTAATCTATGGGGGAAGCCCATGTGAAGATGTGGACTTTTTATGGGCTGCAGTGGTAGTGGTATTGGATATAAAAATATGTCATAGTTACCCCGGTCAAATATATTTTAACGAAAATGATTAGATACTTTTGCATTATAAAGTATATTATACAGATGTACCGCCTCATGTAATAAAACAATTATTTATCTAGTTATACTTTACGTAAGATATGATCTAGTTATAATTCCTTACATTTGCATTATTTGGATCGTAAACAATAAAAAACAATATATTTTTATTCACCATAATTTTAAACTAGTAAATTGCGAACTTTGTAAAAAGCGATAGTACTAATGAAAATATTAATAACGACCTAGGCGCATCATCTTTGGCTTCGAGTTTTACGTGTTGCATTGATAACAGTGCTAATTTAATATATAACAAACAATCCTTGAAATTGATAACACAAAATATAAGAAGCCTAAAACGTAATATACCACACTTCCAAACTCTTCTGGAATGTGCTAAAGTTGATTGGGACCTAATTATATTTACAGAATGTTGGTTGCAAAACATTCCTTATATTCCCATACTACACGGATATAATTATGCTACTTCTACAAGTAACAAAACACAAAATGAGGGAGTTGTAATTTATTTTAAATCAAATAATAATTATAATATCTCCGAAATCAACCTAACAGATGCTAATTGTTTGCTTATAAAATTAAATGCTAATTCTGTCGTCCTTGCAATATACCGCCCCCCAAGTGTAAAGAATACAAACTCTTTCTTTGAATCTTTAAATTCCGTACTTATTGGCTTAGCACAATATAAAAATATAATACTAACAGGAGATATAAATATTGATATATCATCCTCATCAAAAGACTCTAGAGCCCATATTTATCTTGATCTATTAGCCTCTCATGGTATGCTACCAGCTTTTAATATCCCAACACACACCCATAACTGTTTGGATCACATAATTTTGAAAACAAAACTACCCGCACGTTGTCATGTTGCTCACACTACCATCATATATCATTAAAAAAGCTATTGATGTTGTGTTAATAGGAAAATAGCGCACCGAAACTACTAACATATGTTGGCGACATCGCGGCAATAGTGTGAAGTTGCTGCGTAAGGCTAAAATGTTGTCCACAATGCGGTAGGCGAGTGAAGTTGCTGACTCTGGGGAAGCAAGAACAAGAAATAAACCGAGGAGGAACACTTTCGCTTCAACTACCGAACGCGCTAGTAGCCTCAACTCAAATCTCGTAAAGGACATAATTATTGTATAATACTTATTCTATTAAATACTTATACGTACAGTCAGTGTCTAATTGTCTACCTAAGTAAAATATAAAGTTTACATCAGAAGTGGGATTAGAAACAATAAAAAAAAAATTGGTAGGAAAAGAAAATATAGCAGTAAGCGCAAGCACAGGAAAACACGTGTTAGATCATCATCCAGCAGCAGCAGCAGCACCCGCAGCAGCAGTGGCTCGAAAACACCTCCGCTGTCTCCCCAGAGCCGAAAGAGAATGAAGGTATCAAATGAAAACTCCACCGAAACTGTAAGTACAAGCCACACAGCGCTTCATAGTATGATACCTGAATTTGATCCGTTAAATGATAATATTGTGACATGGCTTAATGTTATAGAATCTTTTGCGTCAACTTTCTCTTGGTCCGATAGTACAATCCGTTATCAAGCATTAAATAAGCTCAAAGGTTCGGCTAAAGTTTGTTACGAATCGCTGTTGCGTAGTGATAATTCCTAGACAACGTGGGCGTGGAAAGATTGGAAGGAAAATTTTTTAGTAACGTTTAGGGTAAAAACAAATATGTTCGGGTTACGAAAAGAGATTATTGAGCGACGGCCTTTCGAAAATCAGTCTCTGTACAATTTCTTTTTCGAACAAAAACCTAAAATTGATCATTTGTGCTTAAACTTTACGGACTACTATATTATATCAATTATCATAGGAAATATTGGCGAAAATAATATCACAGCGTCAGTTGAAGCAAGTAATTTTAAAACATGTGAAAACCTAGGAGGATTTTTACACGGAAGAATTTTCAAATCAAAATTAGTAAAACAACCCTCTAGCTTAAATAACATTCGTGATTATAATACTAAAACAACAACCCATACGCTTAGCTCAACATCAAATTTACCGTTGTTAACTAGTCTACCCGCACGATCTACAAATAAAAATAATACTGACCCTCCACAAAGTCGAAAGAAATTAGAATGTTTTAACTGTGGCGGTAATCATAAAAGGGTTCAATGTTCGATTAAATGTGAATTTTGCGGGAAAAGAGGTCATACAGAAGATATATGTTTCCATAAAAGAAATACGAAAAATATTAATACCGACAAATTTGACCAACAGGAAACTAAGTATATTAAATTCTTTAATTAAAAAAAAAAGATTTTTTAAGAAGATATATATAAATTATTTTGTTAGCGATGCGTTTATAGATACGGGTAGCAGCTGTTCCTTGATATCATTTCGTTTGGTAAAACAATTTAACCTCCAAATGTTCCCTTTAAAACCACATGTGATGTTGCAAGGGTTTCCAAAGATAGCGTAAAAACTGTAATGGAAATGGTTCGTGTAAATATTAAATTAGATTCCGTTAAAATTAATAATGTGGAAATGTACGTTCTCAGTGAACTCTCAGGATGTGATATATTAATAGGACGCAATGTGACTGAAGGGCCCGACTTAATATATTCAAGAATAGGTGAAAACCTTACGTTCGAATATGCGAAAAACATTGAAAGCTCTTGCAGTATCATGGGTGAGTAAGGGCTTGATTTTGACACGGACTCTCATTACGATGAAATAGTAAGGTTATTTTTAAAGTACCGTCAATGCGTAGCCTCGAATATAAATTAATTAGGAATGGTTATTCGGCATGAAATGGAGATAAATTTGCTCCATAGTAAGCCCGTACAATTTAGGCCATATAGAGCATTGTTTTCGGACAGAGAAATTATAAGATCTAATAGAACCTATAAAGGAGTGGCCGCTGCGGAAAATTTAAAACCATGGATTAAAATTCATGATTGGTATGCTGAATAAATAAATACTGAATAGTGAAAACAAGAAGCGTGTTGGCAAGGTAAAGATATATATTTTATATATTGAAACATTGTTTAAAATAATTATGAAAAATATTATTTAAAATAATTATAAAATATTCTTTCATATATCTTTTATACGCGTGGCAAAGTAAAGACATATATTTTATATAATAAAACATGGTTTAAAATAATTATGAAAATTATTATTTAAAATAATTATAAAATGTTCTTTCACATATCTTTTATACGCGTGTAGTAAATTGCAATTATCTAAAAGACTAACACAGTCACTGCCTAGTACGGCAGTAGTGAACTGGCAGTCATTTTCCCTAGGACCAAAGGAATGAACTGAAAACAGTCACACGAATTAAAGGGCGTGAACTGAAAAAGTTAGTCGTGGAGGAAGCCTTAAAAAAAAGTGGTTAATTCAAGCTATCAAAGCTTCTTTCTTAAGAGAAAACAGTAATTTGGGTAATCTAACAATAGGTCACATTTTTAATGCTTAAATATGTGTATTTAGCTTTACGAGGTGTGTGTTTGTGCGCCTGAGGGCAGGCACAATGCAGGAGGGCCGTGTTGGCGACATCGCGGCAATAGTGTGAAGTTGCTGCGTAAGGCTAAAATGTTGGCCACAATGCGGTAGGCAAGTGAAGTTGCTGACTCTGGGGAAGCAAGAACAAGAAATAAACCGAGGAGGAACACTTTCGCTTCAACTACCGAACGCGCTAGTAGCCTCAACTCAAATCTCGTAAAGGACATAATTATTGTATAATACTTATTCAATTAAATACTTATACGTACAGTCAGTGTCTAATTGTCTACCTAAGTAAAATATAAAGTTTACACATACATTTTTGTTGTTGAACTTACGTACCAAAAGTAACAGAATAACATTTTTCACGAATTATTTAGCGGTTATGAAATTAACCGCTAACATAATTTGATAGACATTTTATCTATTCCACAAAGTTTAATATGAGTAACATAAACTAATTAAACTAAGAGGATTTAAATTTGTACCAAAACCGACAGTAGGTATGTATGTAGGTGGAGCTTAGTGGTGTCTGCTGTAACAATAGAATTTAATAACATTTAGGATTGTTGACAAGTTATAATACTGTATATTTTATTATTTTAAATATATGATATGTAATGAAAAACAAATAGCTTCTTAGAATATCGTAGTTAAACATATTTCATGTGGTGAATCACTAAAAATGTTGCGAAATACCTATGGCGAATCGTGTATATCGAAAACAAGGCTTATGAATGGTATAAGGCTTTTAAAGAAGGTCGAGAAGTAGTAGTAGACTTGCCTGTTCCAGACTTCAACCACGACCAAAGAAAACATCGACAAAAACAAGAAGCTAGTGCTCGAAAATCGACGTATGAGTCTGAGAGAGTTGGCTAGTGAGGTGAACATATCTTTAAGTCCGTCCACAACATTCTCATTGACATTTTAGGTATGAAACGCGTCGCCGCTCGACTAGTTCCAAAAGAGCTCAATTTTGTTCAAAGAGCGCAGCGAAAGCATGTCGCTGAAGACATGGTTTCCCGTTTCTACGGATCCGACCTTTATGAAACGTATAATAACCAAGGCGACGAGACATGGGTTTATGAGTACGACATGCAAACAAGCCAACAGTTCAGAATGGCGTCTCTGAAAACGAGCCGAAACCCAAAAACCGCGGCAAAGTCGCTCCAAAATCAAGGTGACAGGTGTTTTTGACTACCGTGTGTGGTTCAATTCAATTCCTTCCAAAGGGAGAAACAGTGAATAAAGAATATTATTTAGGCGTCATGAAGCGTTTGCGTGAGAGTATCCGCCGAAAACGTCCAGATTTGTGGCAACACAACTCATGGATGCTGCACCATGATAATGCACCATCACACACAGCCATTATAGTGAAAGAGTTTTAGCGAAACATTCAACAAAAGTTCTCGACCAAGCACCGTATTCACCTGATATGGCTCCGTCTGACTTTTTTTTATTTCCCAAGTTAAAATTACCACTTCGAGGAAAACGTTTTGAGTCGATAGAAGCCATAACAAAAAATTCGCTGAATGAGCTAAAGGCCATACCGCAAATAGCCTATGAAAAATGTATGGAAGACTGGGTAGCGTTGGAGATGTTGTATTGCAAGCGATGGGGTTTACTTTGAAGGCGATAAAATAAATTTAGATGAATAATTTGTATTTTTGTTTTATTGACAAATTCCGATATTTAGTACACAGAATGTAGTGTATCGAAGATTTAAAGCTTCGTCTTACTTTAAAAACTTCATTCCCTAACTTGCTACCCTTAGAGGTGGAATCATTTCTCAAAATGTATATGGGAGCAATCCTGAAATACCTAGAAGAAATTATATAATAAAAAACAGAACCATCAAAATAGGTTTACAATTGACGAAGATATCGCGTAACAATAAATATACAGTCGAATTAAGAACCTCTTTCTTTTAAATGAGCTGAGAAAGAAGGGTATCAGTAAAACTTGTCAATTATTAATAAATTTATAAATATGTAAATTAAATATATATTAATATCATATATATTTAATTTACATATTATATATTTTTATCAATTTAAATTTCATAAATGATTAAAATATTTTTTTGAATGTGAAAAAGTAGAATTTTATTTTAAATTTTAAATAGTTTTTTTAAATATTGTGGATATATCATGGACAAAATTATTATATATACATATATATAACATAGCCGAAGGTTTTATTAGTTATGTATAATTTTTCAAATAAAAAAAATGTATATCAGTAAAGATAGTCAATTATTAACAGTTGGTATCTATAAATAAAAATAATAAAAGTGTGTGCATATGGTATGCGTCCGTGTGCGTCCGTATGTGCGTACGTGTTAGCGTGCACGTGTAAAATTTCAAATTCTTACTTAATTGTTATTATTATTGTAATAAAAATCAGACCTACTTAGAGATACAAAAAGTGTTATCAGTTTCAATATTTGAAATAATTTAAATAAATTTTGTGAATATAAATATGAATACATAAATAGGTAGTAGGCTTAGGTCAGCCAATTTGTCATTTTAGTTGTACTCTTGCTAACTCATTCACTTTAATTAGTCAGTTAATGCCTGGTTGGCTTAGTGGTCGTACGCGTGACTTCTGACCATGTGTTCCCGGGTCTAGCCAAAAGCAGTTGTCCGATTTTTCTGCCAAGAAAGTCTTAGTGGCAGCCCGGATTCAGGATGATAGCGCTGTTTCACCCCAGTGTCTAGGAAACCACGAATAGCAGTGGCGTCCTATGCTTGATATCACTCCGGTCGTGTCAGAATATCGTCCCACCGGAAAATTCATCGGGTCCATCGTGCACTATAATTCTGTATTACGCAGATGGCTCGTCTCCGTTGAGACTGGCCACCGTGGCCGAAAATTTTAGCCAGGCGAACATTATTATTATACTACTATTTAACAGCCATACTTATTATATCGTCGGACGCAGATCTATTTTTTAATGAAAGCTCGTATAAGCATGTGGAGTGATACTGTAAAATTTCAAATTGAAATATTCGTGTAAATAATAATAATAACATATATTTTTTTCATTACCTGTAAATAATCGTATTTCAAAATAAATTATTATAACTGTAATTTATTTAAACTGGCCAGTGTGTCATACAAAAACATTTTGGGAAAAATTTCTGCTATCGTTTCGTCTGTACAGAACAAGCGTGGCAACACACCGGCTTACCACCTTGCATGGCGGGAGGTACCCTTTTCCTTCAACAGCCAATTTGTTGGTGGTGATCCTTATTACAGCCCATCACAAGTTCACTGGTGAACATAGGTCATGGAGCCACCAGCTTTTATCGAATTCGTGAATCCTTACCAGGTCTTAACTATATCTAGTGGGGATTGCTAGTTATAAAACAAGGTAACTATTTTAAAACTTCATGCTTTAACCAGAATGATAATCACGTTTGGTTAAACAGATTTGAAAGAAGTTAAAAGTTTATTAAGAAGCTTTTTACAGTTTATGCACTTAGCTTTTGGCCGCAATTTCCTCGTTGAATTTAAATAAACGAGGTTTATTCGGTCACCATGAGAAAGAAATAGTAAAGTAAAATAAAATGTATTTTGAAATACGTATTTTCTGGTGCAAGCCGAAATCTTACATATACATAATTTAATAAAATTGTTTTTCCGAAAATAAGTTAAAGCTAATTTTATTTATCTAGAGGTCAGCTATCCGTGAATATATGTATTATAAAAAGAAAAGGCATAAGCGATATCTTTTTATCGTCATCATCATCATTATAGCCCTTCATATATCTACTGCTGAGCCTGTGCTCAACAGTGTTTAGTGTTTTTATTACAAAAACACACGGTCCATCTGCATATATAGATTTCCTGCTATTTAACTAGGTCCTTAATTCATCTAGTAGGAGGCCGCCCTATACTATAGGCTGCCACTTGAGAACTTATCTTTCCCATCGGCTGTCATTATACTTCGACTTACATTCTTATTATTTATTAATCTATGAAATATATTCGGGAGCACAGAAAAATATAAAAAATAAAATAAAACAAAGGGTCAGTGGTTACGTTATAAATTTTTTTCAAATTGAAGGATTCTTTGATGGCATCAATTTTTAATTAGGGTTCTGTACCCTGAGGGTAACCAACGGGACCCTTCTACTAAGCCTCCGCAGTCCGTCTGTGTTTGTCAGTGGGCTGTATCTCATGATCCGTAATAGGTAGACAGTTGAAATTTTCACAGAATGTATTTCTGTTGCCGCTATAACAAAAAATAATAAAAATTAAAGTAAATTAAAATTTAAAGGGGGTCTCCTACTAGAAACGTGTTTTACGATGGTGCGGAACCCTTCATGCGAGAGTCCGACTCGCACTAATGGGATGGACGCATTGAATAAACAAAATAGTAAAAGCATATAAGTCGTCGTCGTTGATCATATTATTATATTTATTCATGTTTAATACACTTTTTCCTATATTTAAATATCCATATACAACATAAATTCTACTTTAAAAGTTTACAAAACCTATGTTGAATTTTTTAGACATTAATTGACTGGTCTTCCATTATTTTCCCAGTTATTTGAATTATTCAGCGAGGACTATCAGGCATATTCAATTACTATCGTCAGTTTGGAATTTCAATTATATTTGTCTACTCCATAACATATCCCTCGATTGTCTGACTGAAATTGTAATATTCGTCATTACGTTGAGTAACGTGTAATTTTTGAAACGCCCATGTGACTTTGTGGTCACAAATATCAGGCGGTTACATTGCAGGTTCAGTAGGATTCAATACCCAGCTTTAGCTACCATTTTTATACAAAAACATAAGTTTTCAAAATCAGGATTGTTTTGATACATATTACATTATAACAATCCTGATTTTGTAAACTACCGCGGCAATGGCAACTCAGATTCAAGCACAAAAAATTGTGGGTTTTCGCATACGACGTTGATACGTAATATCATTGCGTAATATGATTATTTTATACTCTTTGCGAAAACGGAAAGTCCGATGTGCAATAAATGTGTAATATATGTATAATATACAACATTAATATATGTTTACTAAACATTTTCGTGTATAATGGCGCCGTTTAGTGGCTATGTAGGAATATCCACTACTCCATATCATCCCGTGGGTGTTGTTAGAGGCGACAGAGGGAAACTGAATTAGGAGATGGGCGGCAGTTTCTTCCTGATCGCAGATGAATTAATATATAAAACTGCTGTTGGCAAAATTTGCTGGCAACTAAGGCAAATATCCCCCTTTGGAGGTAATCTATGGGGGAAGCCTATGTGAAGCTGTGGAATTTTGAAGGGCTGCAGTGGTAGTAGTAGGGGTAATGAATATTAAAATTATGCCATAGTTACCCCGGTGAAATATATTTTAACGAAAATGATAAGACATTTCATTTCAAAGTAATGTAACCTATCATGTTATAACAACAAAACATGAGGCAATTTTAAGCAGCGCCGTTATTGTCATTTTGAAGCAGAGTTAAAATATTTATAAAAACTAATCCTACTTACTTACTTAGGTTACTTTTGTTTGAAGATTTCCAAACCGTATAATAGCGGTGTAAGAATATCCACTACCCGATATCGTCTTGTGCGTGACTTAAGAGGCGACAGAGAAACAAACCAGAAGATGGGCAGCACCGCCTTCCTAATATTGACCAGAAGTAAAAAATGCAGTTGCCAACTTGCCTGCCAAGCTTGGAAACTACGACAAATATCCCCTCTGTGAGGCAATCCATGGGGGAGACCAATGTTCAGCAGTGCAGCACTTTTGATAGGCTGTAACGGTACCGGAAGTTATGTTGAGCCATTTAACTTCGTCAACAAATATTCGTTAGTTTTTCGCAATTTTCATGTTTTATTAACACCCGACGCAAAAAGAGGGGTGTTATGGGTGTTACCGCTATGTGTGTGTGTCTGTCTGTGTGCCTGTCTGTGGCACCGTAGCTCTTATACGGGTGAACCGATGTGGGTGCGGTTTTTTTATTTAAAAGCAGGTTGGCGGTGGTTCTTAGACATGTTTTATCGAAATCGGTTCAGCCGTTTCAAGTAACCGGGCTAACTATGCCATCGGTACGTCAAACATCTCAGCCCCCCCCCCCCCCGCCAGTGACCATGGGTTGCTGTAAAGCACCCGAAATATCGGGAATTAAGATAAGTAAATTAAACGCGATAAAATCCGTAAACATAGTTTTATTCAATGTGCAGTGTTCGCGTAAATACAGGTTGTCCAGTAAATAGCACGACATACTGCAGGGGGTGATAGCTAGGGTCACTACCTATCAATACAACACAATATATGTTCAGCAAAATCTTACGGATTTACAGTTTACAAAATTTTCCGAAATACCGAAAATCTCTACCTTGAAACAGATTTTAAGCATCTCGTAATGAAAATTCCTTTTCTAGTACTTTTTTACATAAAATTATTCGTGAATAATTACTTTACTCATTGATAAGTCTTTTTCTATCAAAGACAAGAATGTTTTCAAGAAATACTATTATTTGTTTAAATTTGCACAGAACTATTTTCTTATCACTTTTAACCTACAGTGGTGAAAAAAATGTATGTGGCAGTTTTGTACAACAAACTTAAAAATAGCTTGTTTAATGCTGATTTAGGAAAAATACAATACTAGTGCATTTTCATTAAAAATATAAAAATGCTATTTTAGTTCCAGAGAAGCTGATTTTGTTGAAAATGTAATTAACGTAATTTTGACAAAACCACTATGAGAATAAGTAATAGCTGCTCATTTACGCGAATTATTATAAAACTAGTTGTGACACGTAAAATGCGACATGCACGCGTAATGACTAAAGGTTTTACCTGCTCGCCGACCGACCTGACCCGACCGGTTACTGTCTAACAAAAGAAACGCATGTGCTATCCCGCTCTTTCTTGCATTGTGATTTTGTGTCTCACTCAACCTTATTTGCGACACTTGTCAGTACGCTACCTTAAACCGTGCGCAACGCATCTCTGTGTTCAAATTATTGTTTCGTACTGACGACTGTTTTGTGCCTTGGACCCCGGACTTTGTTTGCCCTACGATTTGGATTTTTATTGTGATCATTACGACGACTTGGCGACCACCTGGACTTTTGTGTTTTATAACATGGCCAACCGCCGCG
This sequence comes from Parnassius orleans, assembly GCA_029286625.1. Classification (NCBI taxonomy): domain Eukaryota; kingdom Metazoa; phylum Arthropoda; class Insecta; order Lepidoptera; family Papilionidae; genus Parnassius; species Parnassius orleans. The sequence continues at coordinate 277,347 of JAGSMP010000280.1, forward strand.
TTTTTCCTGGTTATACGCAGCGAGAGTATGCTGAAATGCACCTTATTTACGGAGAAGCTGGCCAAAGTTCCCGAGCTGCTGCCACCTCTACAGGAAAGGTTTCCCGATAGGAGACATTCACACCATGAAATGTTTACCAGAGTGCATAACTCCTACATGGAAGGCAGACTCCTGGTCAACGTGGCGGTGGACGGCCTCGTTGTTGACGAAGACATAGTGCTTCAGGAACGAGAACAAGACCCGACAACTTCGGTTAGGGCGATACAACGGCGCACAGGGATACCGAAGTCCACTGTTCATTCAGTACTTAAGAGGTATGGATACCATCCATTTCGCGTACGACGCGTGCAAACTCTTTAACTAGAGACTACCTGCCGAGAGTTCAATTCTGCCGCCGCATGCTTGAAATGCATCGGGAGGACCCAAACTTTTAATAAGGTGTTATGGAGTGATGAGTCAGCCTGCAGAAAGGACGGCTACTTGAATTTGCATAATTTACATAGTTGGCAATTAGAAAATCCGTATGTGTCAAGAGAAGACACGTCCCAGTACCAATTCAAAATAAATTTATGGTGTGGGATTTTAATGGCCAGATTGTGGGTCCTGTCGAGCTTCCACCCACATTAAATGCCAATAATTACTTGAGTTTTACGAGAACCCTACCCACGCTCCTTGAAAATGTTCCGAGTGAGCTAAGAGAGGTGATGTGGCTTCAAAATGATGGGTGCCCTGCTCATTATGGCCGGGAAGTAAGAGCCTACTTAGATGAAGCTTATCCAGGCAGGTGGATTGGGCGACTGGGACCGATATTATGGCCACCTAGGTCTCCGGACCTAAACCCCTGGATTTTTTATTAGGTGCCATGAAGAACAAAGTCTATGAAAACCGATCCAAAATGACAATGAATTGAGAGCAAGGGTTAACATTGCAGCAAGAAAAATATCGGAAATAAGCCTGAGAAGACTCAAAAGCTCATTTTAAGAAGATGCCGAGCGTGTATTAGGGCAATAAGGAACCAATTTGAGCATTTATTGTAATTTATTTAAATAAATGTTTATTAAAGTTAACTCCTCTGTTTTTTTTACTATCACCTTATCCTTCAAGATGTCATTTACAGACCGGCCGGCCGGTCGGCTGTAGATTAATTATTATGTAATTCGAACCGTAGTACGACCTTACAACGATTCGAATTAAAAGTCACATTACTTGCATTTAAAATAAAATGCTCTTATTAACTAAAATAGCTTATTTTTTGTATTTTTTTTAATGAAAATGCACTAGTATTGTATCTTTCCAAAATTACCATTAAACAAGCTATTTTTTAAGTTTGTTGTACAAAACTGCCACATACATTTTTTTTCACCACTGTAGGTTAAACTTAAGTGATAAGAAAATAGTTCTGTGCAAATTTAAACAAAAAATAGTATTTCTTGAAAACATTCTTGTCTTTGATAGAAAAAGACTTATCAATGAGTAAAGTAATTATTCACGAATAATTTTATGTAAAAAAGTACTAGAAAAGGAATTTTTCATTACGAGATGCTTAAAAATCTGTTTCAAGGTAGAGATTTTTCGGTATTTCGGAAAATTTTGTAAAACTGTAAATCCGTAAGATTTTGCTGAACATATATTGTGTTGTATTGATAGGTAGTGACCCTAGCTATCAACCCCTGCAGTATGTCGTGCTATTTACTGGACAACCTGTATAAGAAATCATTATTTCAGTAACTTAATTTTGGTGAAAGTTTAGTGATAGTAAGTACTTACTTATCTAACTGTTTACACTGTTATAAGCACTTATTGTTTAAGAATTTTTAACGTTGTCGGTATCAAAAACAGAAAAAAAATATCGAGACTTTTAATTCCCGGAATGGATGATCTATGTTCCGCAGTAATATAATTACGTTATATTATGTCATATATAATTAAGTTTAAATGTAGTAATTAAATTTCAATAGGCTCAAATTTCAACGTTGCATCAAGTGTAAATAGTATTATTTATTTTATATAATAAAAAATACGGTTTTAATTTTACGAATAATTTTTTTTATTTAATTAAAATATGTTTTTGATATATTACCCCGTGTAGTGTCGGGTTAGAATACCCACTACCCCCATATCTTCCCGTGGGTGTCGTAAGAGGCGACAGAGGGAAACTGAGGCAGAAGATGGGTAGCAGCACCTTTCTGATAACAACAAATAACAATAAAAAAACTGCGGTTGCCAACCCGCTTGCCAAGCGTGGCAACTACGCCAATATACCCCCCAATGAAGAAATTTACGTAGAGACGGCCCCCAATCACCGGCGGCCCCGCTATTCCTGGCTACGGTGGCGACCATGGTAACGTCGGGGTAGGGGGTGCTAAGAATCTCCGGTGGAGGTTCGGTTGCCACCTACGACGACTCGACCTGGCAACTTATAACGCACGCACTCTGAGGACTGACGAGAAGATCCTGGAGCTGGAAGAAGAGATAGACAAGTTGCGCTGGAATATTATAGGATTATCCGAGGTCCGAAGAGAGGGGAGGACACGGTAATCCTCGAATCCGGCAACTTGTTCTATCACCGGGATTGATCGTCCACAAGTCTCTCGTTAACAATGTTGTAAAGATTGGGAGTGTGTCGACGAGGGTTGCGTACCTTATACTCAGAATTACCAAACGGTATTCGCCGTAGGTCATACCGGTTTACGCACCAACCTCGGCACACCCTGATGAGGAGGTGGAAGAAATGTATGAGGATATTTCTAGAGCCATGCATTCCTCCAAAACCCACTATACGGTGTTAATGGGAGACTTCAACGCAAAGCTAGGCACAAGAGAGAACGGTGAGCTGAAAGTAGGGAAATTCGGATTAGGGCAACGGAACCCAGGGGCCAGTAGCTAGCAGACTTCATGGAGAGAGAGGGACTTTTTATGATGAACTCTTTCTTCCAGAAGCGGCCTCACAGGAAGTCGACCTGGTCGAGCCCCGACGGTTCGACAAAAAATGAGATTGACTTCATTATGACGACTAGACGCCAACTGTTCAGTGATGTCTCAGTGATCGAGAGGGTGAAAACTGGTAGCGATCACCGAATGTTTAGAGGCACACTGAACCTACACGATAAGTTGGGGAGGTTTCGTCTAGTGAAATCAACGCTCCGTCCCCCTCGTGCTCTAATCCAAAGTCCCGAAACCTTTCAGCCCGAGTTACAAAACCGTTTTCAGTGCCTAGAAGATTGCAATGCAGTGGATGATATGAATGAATGACAAGCTCGTGGAAACTGTACATGCGGTCGGAGCTAAGTTTTGCAAGAACTGCCGCAGAAGAACACAAAAACTCTCCGATCACACTCTTAATCTCATGGCCGTTAGACGGGAAATGAAGCTGCAGTCTTCAGTAGATTTGATAGCATACAGGCAACTGAACAGACAGATCTCCAAATGCATGCGGCTGAACTTACGCAACTTTAATACTGCTCGTATTGAAGAAGCGATCGAGCGGAACCAGGGTTCCAAAGTCTTTGCCAGAGATCTGTCTGCCAGAAAGAGCCAACTGTTGAAGCTGAAGACCGAATGTGGCAGCATCGTTTCCGGGACACCTGAGATTTTAAGTGAGATTGAGATGTTCTATGGGCAGCTGTACACGTTATCGTTGAAACCACACTCAAGTGTGAGTAACGATCCAAGAGCAAGTCTTATCCGACACTATTCCAATGATATCCCGGACATCAGACTGAGCGAGATTAGAATGGCTCTCCAGCACCTTAAAAAGGGCAAGTCCACGGACGACGATGGATTTACAGCGGAGCTTCTGAAAGCGGGTGGAAAGGAACCGGGACTTAAAGTACTTCAGACGCTCTTTAATTCCGTCTTCCATAGTGGCACTTCTCCGGAGGCATGGAGCAGAAATGCGGCGGTCTTGTTCTACAAGAAAGGCGACAACGCTCTCTTGAAGAACTACAGACCGATTTCCCTTCTGAGCCGCGTCTACGTGCTGTTTTCGAGAGTCATTACGAATCGTCTCGCATGCAGACTCGACGACTTCCAGCCTCCTCCCTCCTCATTCCCTTCGGCAAATTGTACAGAAGTCCGAAGAGTACAATTTGCCACTATGTTTGGCGTATGTGGACTATGAGAAAGCCTTTGATTCCGTCGAAATTTGGGCGGTGCTGCAGTCCCCTTCAGCGGTGTCAAGTGGACTGTCGGTATATCGAGGTGCTGAAGTGTTTGTACAGTAGGGCTACGATGACTATCCGAGTACAGAACCAGAGTACGAAACCTATCCAACTGCAGAGAGGTGTAAGACAGGGTGACGTAATTCCCCGAAACTCTTCACCGCTGTATTAGAAGACGTTTTCAAGCTACTGGACTGGAATGGATACGGTATTAACGTCAATGGCGAGTACATCACTCACCTTCGATTTGCCGACGATATAGTCCTTATGGCAGAATCGCTGGAGGACCTAAGCACTATGCTCAATGACCTCAATAGTGTCTCCCAACGGATAGGTCTCAAGATGAACATGGACAAAACAAAAATCATGTTTAATGTCACACCTAAGTAGTTGTAGGGAGCACTAAGCTCGAAGTTGTTGACGAATATGTTTACCTGGGACAAATAGTCTGACTAGGTAAGTCCAACTTCGACCGAGAGGTCAATCGACGGATTCAACTCGGCTGGGCAGCATTCGGGAGATTACGACCCATCTTCTTGTCAGGCATACCTCAAAACCTCAAAACTAAATTGTACAACCAGTGCGTGTTGCCAGTGATGACATATGGAACTGAGACGTGGTCCTTCACTACTGGCCGTATGAGAAAGCTCAAGGTCACTCAGCGAGCTATGGAGAGGGCTATGCTCGGGGTTTCTCTGCGTGATAAACTTAGAAATGAGGATATCCGCAGTAGATCCAGAGTAACCAACATAGCCCAAAGGATTAGTAAGCTGAAGTGGCAATGACCGGCCATATAACTAGAAGAACCGACAACCGATGGGGAAGAAAGGTTCTCGAGTGGCAGCCTCGTACCGGCAGGCGAAGTGTAGGGCGTCCCCCTTCTAGATGGAGTGACGACCTGGTAAGACATGCAGGAAGTAAATGGATGCAGGTGGCTCGGGACCGTGCTTTGTGGCATTCCTTGGGGGAGGCCTATGTTCAGCAGTGGACTTGTGAAGGGCTGTAATTATGAATGATGATGATGAAATTAATAATGTTCTCCAGACCGAATTTCAGTCACGGCAGCCATTCTCAACGGATACTAGACAGCTTCGCAAGATAGGAATATAGGAATATAGTGCCCTAGTGTATGCGCAAGCATAAGTGCACTCTCTATTTCCTCACTTTAACTTACACTACCGGGGAGAGATCAGGCGCAGGACCAACGGCTACTAAGTGCTTTCCTAGACACTCGGGTAAAACACCACCAACTTCCTGACTGCGGGCTGCTTCTGAGAATTTCTTGACAGAAAAACCCAATAACTGATTTTGCTTCGACCCGGGATCCTGGAACCTGGAATCTCATGATCAGCAACCGCGTTTACGACCACTATACCAACGAGATAATTGTTACGTTTATACAAAACCCTCAGGGCGTGAGTCTTACTCGGCTTTTGTCCGGTTTTGACCTTGACAATTTATATTATCTATTACTAAGCAGCAGTACATTTAATATAGCTTTTCGGTTCAAATAAAGCTGTGACGTATTTCACCTTTTGAAATGAAAACGCTTTTGTAGCTTCCTTTGTTTGCAGTTGTTTGAAATTGTCAACCAATAACAAACATCAGGTGGATAACTAACTCGTTTGTTACTCTTAGATATTAAATATATCTTCATTAAAGCCCAACAATTATGGCGTAAGTACATCACGAGAGTTAGATAATGTATGAATCTTTAGTTCATGTGTGCACTACAACGACTTACACATGATGAACTTCTGTTGATTCGCCAACGTGTCACATTGCTGAATAATTCAGTAGGCAATCCTTTACCAAATTGATCTATAAACCTAGATTTTAGAATTCAATTAAGGTGGATTCGCCCAAACCTCTATTTATACACAATTAACTGAACCAGGGATAAGCTATTCCATTTTAAATCTCGAGTAATGTCGTGTATTGTTTTTCGTTAAGTTAAGCTACGCTTGGATTAACTATAGTCCACTATACAAATATTTTTCTACTATAGGACGATGTAAAAGGTCCACTCGCATTTTAGGGTTCCGTATCCAAAGGGTAAACAACGGGACCTTATTACTAAGCCTCCGCTGTCCGTCCGTTCATCCGTCTGTCTGTCAGCGGGCTGTATCTCATGATCCGTAATAAGTAGACAGTTGAAATTTTCACAGAATGTGTATTTCTGTTACCGCTATAACAACAAATAATAAAAATTTGTAACTATTCTTAAATAGGCTCACTATTCTTAGAATTGCGAATGGTAAAACGTGAAATTGATTTATTTTCGTATAAATGGCAAATTATTCTAATAAAATTTATGCTCCTTTGGTCGATTCTACCCTTAATGTTGTAGAATTTTGTGAGAAGTGATGAATTCACTTCTATTAGTTTTGACAACAGTATAGAGGTAACAGAGGACAGTTTCTTGGTTTTCGGCCAGTAGATAAAATTTCTTGTATTTCCGACTAATACAAAAGTAAAATACTTAAAACGGTGACGGACACTAGCGTCAAAGGTGTGAGACGTCTGGTACTGCGTTTGTCAATTCGGGAGAAACCCTTATCCAGACTATTAAAAACTTATGAAGAAGAAGAAAATGCAAGTATTTTTTTTCATACATACGATAAATCAATGCTCGTCATAAGCTTCTTAGTACGCGAAAAACCAAGGCCGAAAATCACGGTCCACGTGCAATCAATTTTTTTAGTGGTGCCTACCACTAAAAATGTTAATTGCACATATATGACTTTATTTACAACGTACCCTCTGATGACAGAAACCAAAAAATCCGCTTATCTAAGAAAAAAAAAGTGTGTGTGTACTTATGTACGCACGTAGGAAATTATACTTCTTTAGCGTAACAAGACAAAAAAACTTGAGAGACAATTACCCACTGAAGTTGTCGCTTTTAGGTGTCTGTGTGCGCGCATCATAACAACTTCATGGTGTTGTTTTTAGGTGTCGGTGTGCGCGCGCGTTGTAAAAATTCACTCTCAACATTTTTTCGAAACGCCCCAAAAGAAGTATAACTTCAAAAATCGAGCACATGAAAGTATGCTAACACGCATTGGGTAGCACGGCTGAATATCCTTACTACACCATCTTAGAGAAAAAATAAGTGGAAGCCTGTGTCCAAAAGTGTCATTAATAACAAATTATTCGTTTTGAGCATTCACTACGCTACTCGTATATAATCGAGTGGGTGTCGCAAGAGGCGACATATGGAAGCTGAAACAGGAAATGGGCAGCAGCATCTTCCTGATAACAACTAAAAATAATAGAAAACTGCTATTGCCAACTCGCCTGGCAATCGTGGCAACTATGGCAATCTATAAGGGAAGCCTATGTCTAGCAGTGAACTTTTGATGGGCTGTAATAAGTGAATTAATTAATTTGTGAGCACTCCTAAACACATCGTCTAAATGCAAATACTTGCCTAAACCAATATTCGAAGAGGAGCGAAATTTATCACAACCTAAACCTTTTATTGTGATAACCCGTAGTAAAACAATTTTATTTTTAATGATAACATTATTTTAACAGTCGGCGATGTTACTGTTATACGGTTCCCCGGTAGGGTTTTAAAAAAGACTTTTAAATGAGCGGCACAAATAAACGTTTAATTACGAAATATGAACTAGAATTACGAACTGGCAGACACAAGAGCAATAGATGGTAACGATTCGGCGTTTGAGATCGGACTGGCGCTCCCGAGGAGCGCTGGGCAGTAGTGTCCTTAATGCTGACACCGCGGTTTTGATGAGACACTTACCTAATCACTTTAAGATGATTATTAAGCATTTTACTTAACATTGACAATCTATAACAGCCCTCGATTTAGTGTAAACTACACCTTTTTCTTAAGTGAAGTTTACCTATTTTAAAAGTAAATGAATTATATTCTAGCCAATTCTAAGAGAGGGTCCGTATTGATATTTGAAGTGCTAATTTCATCTAATTCGTGGTTATCATTTTCAGGAGTATTATTTTCTTTAGATTTCTTAGTCTTTTGTGTATGCCAGTTTTATACAACTTATAGGTAATAAACAATACGATAAAGATTACAGTTACAATCATAATGCTAGAATAATACCTTTGATACAGAACAATATGTGGTCTTTCAATAATATTATTAAGGCTTTTCAGAATTTCAGGATTATCATAAGCTAACGAATCTAAATTTACATTCTTAAGGTTAACAACAGGTAAGTTTGATACAATATTATTATATGCTATTACATTACAACAAGAGTCGTTTAAAATATTAAAATTAGAGACAATAGTTTTCATTTGATTTCACGTTTTCATGAGGTATTAAACGAGTATCTTTACAATAGGCGATACATTCAGCAGGTAAGTATAATAAACCATTTCCATTAATTTCTAATTTGTTAGATTGAGAGTTATTACATTCAATGCTTATTTTAGTTTTTTCAGATATTACAAATAACCATCTATTATGGCGTAGTGGCTGCCAAATGCTGACGTGGCCGTGAATGAATTTAGTTTTACAAATCGGCGGTATCGAGGTAAGTACCTTTGTAATAATTTCCGTTTCACAGGAAGGTGTAGCAGAGGAGGAGTACAATATTGATGTTTCACAAAGGTAATGATTATTATTAATTATTCTACAGTAATCTAGCTTATCTAATTTACAATACATTGACTTATCTTTACTTATACCTATGTACTTAGAAGATGGGATGATGGTCGAATACGACCTTGGATTATTTTTATCATGAGGGACCAGAGAGGGTAAGTTATGATATACATTTAATTGTAAAGGATTAATTAGAGGAATTTTTACTATAAACACTACTTTTTCTTTATTGAAGTAACTAGATATTTCAGATATATTCAAAATAGTATGAATGTTATCAAGATTTAAAGGAACTGAAGTTGTTTGGATTCAGGTAAGAATCTGTAATTATCTACCAGTTCGGTGTAGAGTTCTTTAGGTGTTAAGATAGTGGGATATAGGATGTTAGACTTACTAAACATGATAGAGTTAATTATGTCTTCAACCTTGAAAGATAAGGCTAGTAGGCTATTTTCATCATAGACGTTAATTCTAGCATGCGAGACCTAATACCTAATTTCTTGAGACGTATGTCAGATTTAGAATATCTTGAGATATCGCGTCAATTGCATTTTTCAGGTGTTTTCATTTTCATTATTTGTGGATAGAGTTTCATTAACCGATTTAAGTAAAGAGGTGGCGACCAATATATTTTCCTTCATTAAAAGGGCTAGATTCTTTGGTCCGTTTCTACCTCATTAATGGCATTGTCATATCGAATGGCATCGTCTTCATCCATAGTGCCAAATAGTTTTTAGATAGAGTGCCTACGAAACCTAGAAGTGCAGATCTTCTCGACTGGCGAGATGTAAGGTGAAAAAAAGCTTCGTTATCGTGAGCTATATCATTGAAACGCGTATTTAATGGTTCAAAAGATTTGTACATTCTAAATAATCGAAAATTTTATCATTATCACATACTTGTTTAGATTTATCAAGAATTTGACGGAGATTTATAATGTGTGGGTTAATAAAGGAAATATCATATGGGATAACTATACTAAGGTGACTATCAACTAAACTTAAGAGACCTAGAGGGTCGAAGTAGATGCCAGAACTAGAAGGAAGTGACTTGATAAAGTCCTGGTGTGCGTTGTTCAATGTGCTGAAATAGAATGAACGAGATTAGATAAATATATTACTGATTGATACTTTCTATAACTAGTATTACTGCGATACAAGATCTCTGACTTCCGCTGGTTTCATTTCATCGAAGTGGTGCGTCACGTGACGTCTATTAATTAAGGTGTGGCTGTATTATTATTATTTACCTTTATAATTTTATATGGCCCTTTCCAAACAGGTGATAAGGCCTTTTGAGTCTCAGATGATTTTAAGGTAGACGTAGTCACCATCCTTGTATCGTGGTGGTGATCTGGTGTGAGAATCATAATAGAATTTAGAAGATTCTTTGGATTTTAGTATGTTTTCTAGAGCTTGTTCTCTAGTATATTTGAGTTTATGTTGTAACATTCTTATGTAGTCCGAGTATGTTGCGCTAGGTTCGTTTTCGTATATAGAGTTGGGAATAAAGGTTTGTGACCGAAGACTAGTTAGTAAGGTGAATTTCGTAGTAGAATGCGTTGTTGTGTTATATGTTAGCATAGCTGTATATATATAGGTAGGCCAGTTATCTTGGTTTTGATTAACAAATGATTTTAAATATTCCTTGAGGTTGAATGACTTCGTTCAAGGGCTCCTTGTGTCTGAGGATGATAAGCGATGACCAAAGTTGTTTGATCTTGAGAAACCGACACGTTGTTTTGAATAAGTCGGATGTGAAGTTGGTACCTTGATCGGTAAGAATAGACTTAGGAATTCCAAAGAGAAATAAAGTGGATAAGACAGTCACAAGATTCTTCAGCAGTTGTACTGCGTATAGGATAAACAGTTGAATATTTCGTTAGGTCATCTTGTAAGGTTAGAATATATTTGAGTTTGGCGGTGCCGGATTCAGGTAAGGTCCTACTATATCTAGTGCTACCCTTTGAAATGGTGATGTGGATGTAGTTGTGATTTCCATAGGGGCTTTGTTTAATTTTCTTAGTGCTTTATTTTCTTGACAAAGTTTACATTTCTTGACATAGTCGTCTATGTCGCTTCTCATGCCTTTCCAATAAAATTGTTCTCGAATTCTGTTATACATCCGTACACATCCCAAATGTCCAGATGCAGGGATATCGTGGTTTTCACGCAATATTTTAGGTCTTTCACTTAAGGTAGGATATATTATTTTATTTAGGTAAATATGAATTTGAATTTTTGTATTATTAAAATATGAGTAAGTATATTGTAAATTTTAGTATATGAATGATGATCAAATGGTTTCTGAAGTCGGAAATGGCAATCTCAGTTGTTTGTTCTGATTTCAAGATTTCGTCTCTTACTTGTTTGAGTATCGAAAATAGCAGGATAGGATGATTCATCAAAATGATGAACTTTAGTGAAGATGAGGTAAACCGTCTTATTTTCGTAATTAGTTTTAGAAATCGGTGTAATTCTTTTCAGAGCTATAAATTTCATCAACGTTTTCGGAGAAGGGATTATATCAGAAATATAGGGATTGGATTCGTCTAAGTCTATAGATGTAGGAATTAATATGATTTTGCAATTTGTTTTCAAAAGGTTTTCGTTATGTTCCTTTAGGATTGTATTGTTGCTTCCTTTATTCGGATTTGTTTTCAGAAATTGCAGTAGTTGTCGTTGTTTAGATTTGGTTGCCTTTCTGGCGAAGGGATCTGGAGTGAGTCAAAGTCAAGGTTGAGGTCTGCGCTGTCAGGACTGAGGTCAAGATAAGGTAAGTTGGGTTCTAGGTCAAGCAGTTCTGGAGATAATGTTGGTTGTGCAGGATTCGGTGGATTAGTAGGTATAGTATTAGAATCAGTGTTAAGATCCTGATTGAGCAGGTCTTCGTTTTCAAAGGAGAATGGAATAGGAGAAGGTAAGTCTAACAGAGGGTCTTGTAAGAGATTTTCAAGTTCGAGTCGATGTTTTGTTGGGGAGAGTCAGGAATTGTAGGAGGTTCATCTTGAATAGGATTAACTGGAAATCGAGACAGAGCATCTGCATTCGTATTATTTTCCTTTCTTATGTATGATTTCATAGTCGAACTCTTCTAATTTGAGTCGCCAGCGAATTAGTCTGGATCCAGGGTCTTTACAGTTGAAAAGCCATTGTAAGGGCTTGTGGTCTGTAACTATTGTGAATCGATTCCCATAAAGGTAGGGACGAAAAGCTTTAGTTCCAAAGACGATAGCTAAGCATTCTTTCTCAGTAACACTGTAGTTACATTCAGCTTTATTAAGGGTTCGTGACGCATATGCAATTGGACGGTCTTTTCCTATAGGACCTTGTGATAGAATAGCAGAAACAGCGAAGTTTGAGGCGTCACAAGTGAGGATGAAGGGTTTGGTAAAATCAGGGTAAGCAAGGACAGGTGACGTTACTAGTTTTTTCTGTAACGTTTCGAAAGCAAGTTGCTGTTCGTTTTCCAATTAAAAGGTGTATCCTTTTTCAGGAGAGAAGTTAGTGGTTTCGCTAGTTTGGAAAAGTCTGGAATAAAGCGTCTATAGTAGGATGTGAGTCCGAGAAAAGATTTAATGTCTTTGGGACATTTTGGTACGGGAAATTCCGTGATGGCTACGATCTTTTTTGGATCTGCTTGTACACCGTCTTTGTTAATGACGTGACCAAGATAAGCGACTTCTTTGCACAGAAATTCACACTTATCTGGTTGGAGTTTAAGGTTATAATCTCTGAGTCTATTGAACACACAGGATAAATTTTGGATGTGACTTGGAAGGTCAGGTGAGTACACGACGATATCGTCTAAGTATACGAAGCAGCGTGAGCCTTGTAGTCCACATAGGCATGTATTCATGAGTTTCTGAAAAGTTGACGGGGCATTTTTTAGCCCAAACGGCATTCTCGTGAATTGGAAATGCCCTTGAGGTACGGAGAAAGCAGTTTTAGGGGCGTCTTGCTCAGATACTGGAATTTGATGGAAGCCTGAGGCTAAATCTAAAGTTGTAAAATATTGACTTTTCCCCAATTGATCTAGAATTTCTGTAATTTGTGGGATAGGATAAGTTTCTCCGATGGTAATGTCGTTGAGTTTTCTGTAATCTATAACGACTCTCCATTTTCGCTTTCCTGAAGCACCTAATTTTTTAGGCACGACCCAAATGGGTGATGACCAGGGTGAATTTGAAGGTATCACTATTTTTTGTTCCAACATCTTATTTAATTGATTTTCTACTTCCTTTTTGTGTCATTCAGGGTATCTATAGGATTTGGTTTGAATAGGAATGTCTGTGGTCGTTCTTATGTTATGTTCAGTGGCCTTAGTATAGGTAAGTGGTTCATCTGGAAGGTGGAAGATGTAAGGTGAGATACTCTAAGTTGTTCGAGGACCTTTTTAGTTCGCGTAGTAGCGTTAAGTTGAGGCTTTGGTTCATCGTGATTAGGATAATTTTGACTATTTAAAGGTTCTATTGCTAGGTTAAGGTTAGATTGAAGGACGACGGGATTTTCGGAAATGTTTACAACTGTAATGTTGACACGATTATTATCTTTTACTTTAACAATGCAATTTGCGATTAGTAACGAGGCAGAGATGTGTTGGTCTAGTATAACACCTTCTTTATATTAGGATTATTTACAGTGCACTCAATAACGGTTTCCGAACGAGGCGGGATATTGTATAAAGGTTCAGCAATTTTAATTTAATACAGTTCTCGTCTGTTTGCAGCACTCCTTGGTGATAGTCTATTTGACAACCTAGGTTCTTTAACAGATCGGTACCTATAATACCGTCATAACTGAGGCTAATATTTTTACAACGTGGAATTTGTGACTGTAAGGTTTGTTAGATTTTGAAATATTTGTAGTTTAAAACTCCCTAATGTTGAGGTTGTTTCACTTCAGGGTCGATTCCTTTAAGGAGTATTATTTCATCACTTAATTCCGGGATAGTGGTCATGGAATCTAATTTTAGGAGGCTTACGCAGGAACCGGTGTCAACTAGGAAGGACAGAGGTCTGTCGGCTACTGAAGTTTGGATAATGACATAAGGTAAGTACTTTTTTCAGTATTCTTATTAATTTTATATAATTTTATATAATTTCATATTATTTTTATTTTTCAGGTTTTGTAAGGAGTTGGGAGAAGAGTCGTCTGGATTTGGAACTGGGATGGAAGCAGTGGATTTAGAAGATTTAGTATAAGGTTTTTGCGATAGAGTGGATTTGGTAGATTTAATAATTGGATCTGTGGATTTAGTAGATTTGGTATGTGATGCAGAGGATTCAGTGAGTTTTTTAATTGATTTAGGAGATTCAGTGGAAACAGTGGATTTAGTAATTGATTTAGAAGATTCAGTGGAAACAGTGGATTTAGTAATTGATTTAGGAGATTCAGTGGAAACAGTGGATTTAGTAAGTTTAGTAGTAATAGAGGAATAATTTCCGTGCGACGCATATCGAAATTTTACTCGTTTAAATCGTTGCGATCAACTTCGTCAACGCCCTCTTCGTTATCTAGGTTTACGTTAAAGACCTTGCGCGTTGGGTTTGAATTAGGATTTTGGGCAAGGTTTGGTTGGCGACCGTAGGAGTTGGAAGCAGAGGCTGATTTCTGCTATTGTTATATTGTCTTTGCGACAATTTTCAATACTGTGTCCTATATTTTACAATAACGACAGATCATGTCGTTGGTATTGATTGGTTTGGAATAATCAGGACGATAATTGCGTGAAATTGGTTGAGATTCGCGGCGAGAGTTTGTATTTTTGTTTTATCATTGTAAAGTTCACGTTCGGGTTTGACCTTCTTTGTATGCTGGAAATAATTTTTTCTTCTACCGCGAAACTTACAGCAGAGTTCAGTGAGTCAGGGTTACGACATCTGACTACTTGTGAGATGCGAGGATTGAGTCCTGTTATAAAAGTGTGGAGAGAGAGATCCTGTATGGCAGCGACACGTCCTGCTAGTTCTGTTTTCCTTTTGGTTGGTATAGAAATATTTATTTCCGTTAGTAATTTTGCTAGGCACGTTTCAATTTTTAGTGCAAACTGATTAACTGTCTCGGTCGGGCTCTGTTTACAGTCTTGGAGCTCCGTGAGTAGGTGAGCATAATGTTTCCTCTCACCAAATTGTTGTTTAATGAAATCAATGAACTGTTCGAAAGAATCGAAGTCTTTAATACTACACGTGCTCTCGGCTTTGTCAACTAATTGACTTAGTATAAATTTGAACAGAATGGGTTTTTGCGATTTTGTAGCAATTTCGAAAGCGCTTTGACAGTTAGTAATGAACGAATTTAATTTTTACTCGCGATCCGTCGAAGGGTTTGATGAACTTAAAAATACTGAGTTCGATTTTTTCGTCGATTTCTAATTTGGGGCCTTTAGAGCCGCTAGCGCCATCTTCAGATTTAGAAGTCATGGTTTAGTAACACAGAAAACAAAACAACAAAACAAAAAACAAAAAAAAGAATAAGAGTGATATACAAAAGGTCAGGTCCTCCTTATGCTAGCTTACTTATACACTATAGACGTTTGTAGGTGAGTCGCCGCAGCGCGTAGTCAAAACAAAGTCGAGCGCGAGTCTTATCAGCTCTAAGTTGGACGCGCAATGAGATAGTTTGGTATTCGCACAAGGAATAGTAGGTTGTTTTAATCACTCACAGGAACGTAGCTGCTATATGATGATGATCAGCATCGTTTCCACAGATCACTGTGGACTGCGGACCGTGGAACAGTGGTTGCTGGAGACCTCCGTTTCAACGGAGGATGGAGAGATGATAATTAATGATTTTGTACAAACACTTTAGCACTTTGGCACTTTAGCACTTTGGCACTAGCACTTTTGTTGTACTTTAATTTTGGCACTTCACTTTAGGGACGCTATTATGACGTAGTAAGTTCTTCGGGCGTAGTTGGGTGAGGATTTTCGTATCCACCGCTGCCACCAAATGTTATACGGGTTCCCTCGGTAGGTTTTTAAAAAGACTTTTAAATGAGCGGCACAAATAAACGTTTAATTACGAAATATGAACTAGAATTATGAACTGGCAGACACAAGAGCAAGAGATGGTAACGATTCGGCGTTTGAGATCGGACTGGCGCTCCCGAGGCGCTGGGCAGTAGTGTCCTTAATGCTGACACCGCGGTTTTGATGAGACACTTACCTAATCACTTTAAGATGATTATTAAGCATTTTACTTAACATTGACAATCTATAACATTACCTTCATTAATTTGCTTTCATTTTATCCTGTCGAATTTAGAAAGTTTATGTCGAATGTTTATTAGTTGCAACACCAACGGTATTTATGTATGTATGTATGTATGCGGCGGCATTTCACGCCGGGCATCATCTTGCTTTATATAAATCGCTATACTGCTCTTATATTGGTAGGAATTAATGGAGAGCGAAGGCAGTTGATGGGTATTCACCTTATTGTTGTTGTTGTTGTTGTTGTTGTGTGCGTGTGCGTGTGCATGTGCCTCTGCGTGTGCGTGTGCGTCTGCGTAGGCGGGTGCGTGTGCGTGTGCGTGTGCGTTTGGTAGTGCGTGTGCGTGTGCGTGTGCGTATGCTTGTGCATGTGCATGCGCATATGCATGTGCATGTGCGTGTGCGCATGCGGTAAGATGAAAGTAAGATTGTAGTCAAGCAATGGCTTATAATTAGTACAAAAAAACCTAGTCAATTTAAAATGCCTTCATAACATGTATATTTACAACGAGTGCTTAGTCCCTGAGGTAACATGGCTCTAAACATCTGTAAATTCCTATGTAATTTACAACCAACAACTTTATAATTAACTTGCGAAGTTAATATGAAGGAAATAAATTATCGTTAAGCTGTAAAGAATCATTAGCACTAAAAGTGGCTATTTCCAGTATGGCGGCAGTTACTTTATATTCATATAGTTTCTTCATGTTGCTTAAAATTCCGTTCTTTTCTAACTATACGTTACTAATAAGCTAATAACATTGAATAATAGTCAATAATCTTCTCAAATAATATGTCCTTACCACGTACGCTGACTAAATTATGCAGTGGTTCTGACCCGGATCTGTCTAAAACCCAGCCTGCGAATGTAACTAGACAAGAAAAACGGAAGCGAGGTCATGTTTTGGATGAAGAATTTAACACATTTATGATTGAAGCGAAGAATATGATTCTACGACTACGGGGCACAAAATCATAAACTTACCACCTTGCATACCGCAATAGAAGAGATAAAGAAACAAAACAACGGCATTTCGAAGGCAACTGAATTCATCTCGGAAAAATATGATAAAATTAGAATTAAATTAGAAGAGAGCGAAAAAGAAAGAACAAGACAATTTGCTTACATTAAGAAACTGGAAAACAGAATTGTTCACCTGGAGCGCAGTTCTATAAATACAAGTATCGAAATACGAAATGCCCCGAAAAAATACCTTGATAATAAGGAAGACTTAATCAACATGATAAAAACATAGGAACCTCAATTAAAACCGATATCAATGACGGTGATATAAAAATTATTTCCAATATAAATCTAAAACTTCCTCACAAATGCCAGTTGTTGTCGAGTTCACCTCGATTATCAAAAAAGAAGCTGTCTTGAACACCATTAGAAAATTTAGACAGGACACAAAAAGTAACCTAACGACTAAACACGCCAAAATTGACGGCCCAGTGGAGCGTCTTTTTATATCGGAAAGCTTGACATCGCAAAACAAGATAATACTCGTATATGCCATGGCACGTAAGTTTGCAAATGAAAACAGTTACAAATTCTGTTGGACTAACCACGGTTTTGTTTATGTACGGAAGCAAGAAGCCTCAAAAACAATACGTTTGTTCAGTGAAGACGATATCAAGATGCTGGCCCCTATTAAATGACTACTTACATATTGTAAACAGGTTTGCATGTACTGTGGTATGTCGCTTATTTATTCATACATCAACACCAACACGTACACAACACAAACTAACGCACACACATTTCGCCCACATACGCTTAAATTTAGTTCTTTAAAATATTCAGACATTCTATACCGTAGATTCACATGTGTAATAATAACTAAGATTTCTGGATGGATTTACGCAAAGTGTTCCAGGAAAAGGGCCACCGTATTGTGTTACATAACATACTTATTAAATGATAATCAAATATCTCCTTTACTTAGTCTGTCATATAATTATATTCACAGAGAGCACTAAAATTAATATACAAAATGAGCTGGATAACATCGCCGTCTCAGAATCTGTAGTGATTGAGCCTAATGTCCTCGCAAAGATGATCAAAAATCCCCAAAAAGGTTTAAAAATCATAACACAATATAAGAAGCATTTACCATAGTTTTGACGAATTTCTTATTTTCTTAAAACGTTTAGGCCTTAATTGTGATATAATTGTACTCACGGAATGCTGGTTGTCTGATCACAAACATCCTCCACTACTAGAAAATTTTAAACTATACTACTCCTCCGATTGTCATAATCAAAATGACGGCGTAGTTATTTATATTCACAATGACGTTACCCATACTATAGAAGAACCCAAATTTTGTGATGCCAACTGTTTACTTATAACAACTTCCGATATTGCCGGCCGGGGAAGGATTACTCCTCACAGAATAACAGCGTAAAATAGCAGCTTAATGTTGCTGTGTTACCTATGGTGAGTGCAGAGAGTCGAAGTTCCCTTTTTACTGGTAAATATATATATGTATATATATAATTCCTAATCAAATACAAAATCTACAATAAGGCTAGATAAATAATGTAAACATACTTTTTATTTTACATAGTCATGTTTATTTGGGATTTTTAATAAATAACTACTGCTAATATAAAATAACCATAATGCGTTTCTTGTTAACTGTTGTTATTTAAATCTCCCCATGTTGTCATTCATTGTGATATTCACTTTTTGTAATTTTGTCATAAAACAATATTCGTTGTATGTTTCTTTCTGGTTCTTCCCAGGATAAAGTTTTTTCCGAACCAGTACATTAAACATTAGAGTGACATCAATAAGTATTATTTATAATCTTTAATTAATAAAAAAGTTTTTGTTTCTGTTTAAATCTGGCAAACATTAAAGAAAATCTACCCCATATCATCTTATGGGTGACATAAGAGGCGACAGTAGTAAATAAAACAGGAGATGGGTAGCAGCATCCTCCTGATAACAACTCAAAATAAAAATAAAAACTGCGGTTGCCAATCCGCCTGCCAAGCGTGAAAAATATGGTAAATATGATAAATATGGCATAATATATAGGATTATAAGGCATTCTATAGGTGAGGTCCATGATAGGCTGTTATTAATTAAAGATGAATACGTTAATACCTACCCTTCAGACAAAAACACAGTAGTAGTTGCAATGATGCTTGGCGGTTATAACAGTTAAGAAAATGTTACCAACTTTAATGTAAAAACGGACGGAGGTGAAAAATAAGCCATTTACCTTTGCATGACGTGCTTAACACCCTGTGTCACTGTTCTGGTAATGTACCAAATAGCTAAAGCCAAATGCTTAAGTTCCATTGTCTTCAACATGAAGATATCGACTGAGGCTGTGAAATACTGATACCTGAGTGTGTAACATAACATTGGATACACCTCAAGTATTGATAGAGCCTTAAGGATGCCGTGGAACTATTATTTCGTGATTTGTTTTTACACGTTACACAATAGTGTTACTATCCCTTTGTTGTAAGTGGTCACCGCGAACGTGGCAGAACGAATTTTAGTCACGGCGGTGAGTCTTATCAAAACTAGCGATTTGCGCAGGACAGGATTACGAGTATAGTGTACAAGTGATGCGCAAACACAAGTACATTATCCTTCACTCTCATATTCCGATGGCACGGTAATCCGGCACGACCGAAGAGAAATCACGCGAAGGATCACCGGCTTAACGTGTTTACGTGTTTCCTGTGACATCACTAACTTCTTGACTCCAGGCTGCTACTGAGAATTTCTTGTCACAAAAACCCATCTGATTTTGATGCAACCCGGAATTCGGACCTTATGATCAGGAGCTAACGATAACTACACCAACTAGGCAGTAAAAAACCACATACATATAAAAGTTGTTATGCCTGTCCTCATTATTTTAATATTTTGGTATACTTAAGTGGCCACAAACCGAACTAAAATTAACGCCCAGAAAAATATGCACGATTATGATGTACCACGTGATGCATCATCCAAGATCATCAGCTGTGACACAGTTACATCACTCTGCTGGCTCATTTTTTTAAGCATACGGATCGCATTATTTTCGGATATACCGGGTGTTTGTGAAACGCTCCCGAAAACGAAGACAGACGATAGTACTAACGATACCTTTGATGATGGGTCAGAAAGAAAATCAATCCCAAGGAAAAAAAATCATTTTTTCACAACATTTTATTAGCTTTATTCACGCTCCATCATGTTAGTACAGCTAAATGAAACAATCTTTTCATTAAAAAAAACATGAAAACACTTAAACATAAAACCAGCAGTGTAATTTAAATCAGCTGACTAGGGTCAATAACCGCGCGGACACCGAATGCGCGCGGCCCGCAGCTAGCGAGCGTACCAATAACTAATAATTTACAATACTTGTCTAAATACCTAACTTATCTACTTAACCTACTATTTTGCCACAGTGCTTGTCTCCACCTAGCCACTTTAATTCGAATTCACAGGTTAAATAAACCAAATACCTGGTTCAATTCCCCGCTAATGAAAAATTTACTTAAATGAAATGTTAACAAGGATAGAGTCATGCTTTTTTATTCATCCTGTAGGTATTTATATTATTCTAAATTATTCAGTTATGTACCTATTCAGATCAGTTTAGTACTAAGTTATTAAAAAAATAGGTATGAAACTGCTTACCGATTTAAATCCTCCGTGGCCTTATGAGATTCTCCAAGGCACATTAACATGTTGCCGTATTCACGAGCACTATAAACGTACGCGTTAGGCATTATTAAAACAAAACAAGAAACATAAAACGTAATAATAACAAGTAATAACAACAAGAATTTAATAAACAAAACGACTGTCGCTCCACGTGGTAGTCAACACGGAACTGTCTCAAAAACTAAAATTAATAATCAATCCCACCAAAACAAATGCTTATCGTGCATCCTAACGTTCGGTAAGCACTTTGATCATTTCACAGACCGTTAAACCATTACGACATCGCCAAAGTTAATTTTATAAGTTTAGTTATCCCTACAAATACTCTTTGTATGGAATTTAGAAGTTATAGTTGTAATTTTTTAATACAATTAGACTATCAATTGTACCTTGACGCAACAAGCAGTTCGTTACTACAAAAATGATATTGAAATTAATAAACGTACCTAATTGGGTTTTCACTCAATTATAAACACTATTTCATCGTAATCTTTGATTTTGTACAAGAAAATAGAAATGAAATGGTACGGAATAATTTAATAGTTAAAATCAATTGCAATTATGATCTTCAGTTAATTAATCTATCAGAATTAATCTAAAAAAATAATTCTTTTACTTTATTTTAATTGACTTTCCGTTATTAATACGTCCAATACTTTGAATTTAAAAAGAGGTACTTCAAACTATTAAAAATTACTTGCAAGTTGTATTGTGATTGCCGCCTCTAATTCTTATATAGCCTGCAAACAAATCTTAGTAGGTAAATTTCGGTGCAACATGGCAGCGTTGCCAACAACAATTTGTCAATTTCTCCGAAAATCCATGTCAAATTACCCAATTTAAGGACAAAACTCCAACAGATTCTCCACAAATTCCCCTAAATTTTATTTTATGAAATTAAAAAATTTATTTTAACTAACATTTTTATTCTTTTTAACCGAATTTTTTTTCACACTGCATATTTTTGTAACAAGCATGTTACTCCATGGAGTATTTTTAATTCCTTACCTTGTTGCCATTAAAAAGTAACACAGTATCTGCATTTATATGCATGCGGTTCTCTGCTTTAAAATTAAAAAATAAACAAATGAAAAGCATTAAATTATACACAAAATTTGCAGAAATAAATCCGAAAATTAAATGTGGTGCAATGGAGTCATTCGATATTCATAAGTAACCTAATAAAAATGGTAAGATAAGTATATCATGAAAAAAAGGTTCTAACTTGGCCCGGGCTATCCATTTTCAAAATCCCCGCGTTTAACCCGCATTATACCAATCCCCATAAAATCCCAAACCAACTTTAAATTCTGCGCAATTTGGGGAATTCTTCACATGTTGGCAACGTTGAAATGTGTGCGCTATCGCCGCCCGACCAACTCGTGTCGGCCGGGCGGCGTGTGTAGTAATACCTAATGCATTGTTTCGTCAGTTTCGTACCGAGCTAGATAAAAGAGTTCGGCGTCCACGCGGTTATTGACCTTAGTCAGCTGATTTAAATTACACTGCTGATATTATGTTTAAGTATTTTCATGATTTTTTAATGGAATTATCGTTTCATTTAGCTGTACTAACATGATGGGGCGTGAATAAAGCTAATAAAACGATGTGAAAAGATGATTTTTTTTCCTCGGGATCGATTTTCTTTCTGACCCATCATCAAAGGTATTGTTATCGTCTGTTTTCGTTTTCGGGAGCGTTTCACAAACACCCGGTATTTATATATTTCGGCATTTCGTGCGATATCCTTTGAGGCGGCAACAGTCCTGGCTCGCTTTCCACCCCTAGATATACTGGCGGAAATGGATGCGAGGGTGTACAACCGAATCCGCATCCTCCGTCAGGGAGGTGACAGTGAGCCAGATGAGGCGCTTGAGTCTATAAAACGGTAGGAGCGACAGGACGCTTTGGTGACATGGTGCACTCGGATCAACGAGGGGCGTTTGTGCGCAAACGCGTTGTTGAAGATTGGACGCGAGGCGACGCCGAACTGGTTCCACTGTTGTGGACGGGACCAGGATTCCGCTTCCCACACGCTCGTGGTATGTCCAGCGTGGGAACGGGAGCGGACGATCCTGGTGAACCGGATCAGATGGAACCTCTCTCTGTCAGCAGTCGTGTCGGCGATGTTGAGCGGGGAATCAGCGTGGAGGGCCGTAGCCACCTTCTGAGAATCAGTTATGATTTAGAAGGAGGCTGCTGAACGGGATCGGGAGATGTCGGATCCCGCTCGGAGACGACGTCGCTAAGACGTTCGTCACGGCCCTCTTCTTGAAAACAGTGTTCCCCTACCAGAAACGGGGCCTCTGGGGTTACGGGCGCTCGGGGCGAGGGCCCCGAACGTCCAGCAATATAATTCCCGAGGAGGAAGGTTACTCGGGTGTGGTCCCGAGCACCGTGATAGCACTGCCCCTGGCACGTGTTTTAATAAAGCAAAGCAAGAGAAGGGCCCCGGTTGCGTTCCGAACGGAGATCCCGGGCCCCTTGTATACGTTGATGGTGACCACCGTGGGGTTTTAGCCAGTAGGAGTCCGGCATAACCTTCTTGTTACCATCAGAGCGAAAGGTATCCATGAGGATTTCCCCACGAAAAAAAAAAGGAACCGAATACGGATCGGATATACATCCATTTTAATAGAAATATAATTAATTTACATCCTAAGGGATGGCACTTTTCAAGAATTTTATCTGAGAGGCTTAGGCATGCCATCTTCAGTTGTTAGGCTTTTAAATTAGGCACTACTTTTTAAAACAGGACTATTTTTGAACATTAGGCTGATATTATATTGACGGACTGGGTCAAGAACCTTCATTTTGTTCTTCATCAGCTCGTAAAAACCAATTTTTAGGTTAAGGCAAATTTTCCATATATTTTATTGACCGTCACGCTTGGCAGCCGGACTGACCAGACGTTTCACACCACAAGTCCACTGCTGAACATAGGCCTCCCCCAAGGAATGCCACAAAGCACGGTCCCGAGCCACTTGCATCCATTGACTTCCTGCATGTCTTACCAGGTCGTCACTCCATCTAGTGGGGGGATGCCCTACACTTCACCTGCCGGTACGAAGCTGCCACTCGAGAACCTTTACTCCCCATCGGTTGCCGGTTCTTCGAGCTATATGGCTGCCCCATTGCCACTTCAGCTTACTAATCCGTTTGGCTATGTCGGTTATTCTGGTTCTTCTGCGGTTTTTAAGTCTATCACGCAGATAAACCCCGAGCATAGCCCTCTCCATAGCTCGCTGAGTGACCTTGAGCGTCTTCATACGGCCAGCAGTCAAGGACCACGTATCAGATCCATAGGTCATCATTGGCAACACGCAGTAGTTGAACAATCTTGTTTTGAGGTATGCCTGACAAGATGATCCGTTGATTGACCTTTCGGTCGAAGTTGGACTTACCTGGTCGGACTATTTGTCCCAGGTAAACATACTCGTCAACAACTTCGAGCTTAGTGCTCCCAACAACTACCGGCATAGGTGTGATATGGACGTTACACATGACTTTTGTTTTGTCCATGTTCATCTTAAGACATATCCGTTGGGAGACACTATTGAAGTCATTGAGCATAGTGCTTAGATCCTCCAGCGATTCTGCCATAAGGACTATATCGTCGGCAAATCGAAGGTGAGTGATGTACACACCATTGGCGTTAATAGCGTATCCTTTCCAGTCCAGTAGCTTGAAAACGTTTTCCAATGCAGTGGTGAAGACTTTCGGGGATATAACATCACCCTGTCTTACACCTTTCTGCAGTTGGATAGGTTTCGTACTATGGTTTTATACTCGGATAGCCATGGTAGCCCTACTATACAAACACTTCAGCGCTTCGATATACCGACAGTCAACTTGGCACCGCTGAAGGGACTGCAGCACCGCCCCAATGGTTGAGCCGGTTTAATTATTCTTTTTTTATGAAATAGGTTCAGTCCCATATTTATATATATATATATATATATATATATATATATATATATATATAAATACATTTTACTTTAGTGAAAACGGTTAAACCAATTACATTAATTAAAGACAATATTTAAATTTGTAGGAAAAAAATTCAATCGTAAGGGTTGAAAATAGGTGACGAAGTTATTAATTTCAGACCTAAAAGAATAAAACAATTTCTATATAATATTTTCTGAAGTCGGGGCTTTAATTCTTCGATACACTATGTCTTAGCACCGAATTCAAAATCAGTTATGTGGAAATTAATTTATTATTTTAAATTTTTGAACTAGGCTCTGGTGCCCGTATTTTGGTTCTATGGTAATGTCCACAGATTGATTGGTGAAAACGTCTCTAAATGGGCCACTAGCTAATAATATTTCATTAAATTAATTGCGGGATTCGAACCACAAATTTTGTAAAAATCTGCAGCTCGAGAAAAATACCAGGAGTGGTATGCGTGCTGACCAGAAAACCCTAATCTATGCGGGAGGTGTGGCCCACGAGGCGCCCACGCGGTAGGGGCTGTTAAACAAATTCCTACGATGGCTCAGGCCCCCAGGTAGAGGATAATTCAAGTTAAGTAGATCAATTCGAAGGACCAGCGGGAAATTGCATATTCATAAGACCAAATAAGCTCACCTGCGATCTTCGGATGCTGGGTTGCATGGCGTACTCCTTACTTCAACAGCTGCGACACGGTTATCTTTAGCACGATTGGCTGATTAATACGAATAGTTCTTGCGGTATCACACAGTCTTGCTGGCGACAGTTCTATAGGTTTTCGGTGCCGCGACACGTGCACAGCGTGTTCCTCTAGCGAGCAGTAGGTGACGAACGCGTAAACATGCGACTAGCGTTGCGCGACGAAAATGACGCGTGTGCGTGCGCCCACAGTTGGAACGCGACTACTTCGACAGGGTGTTGCCCAAAAGATCACGACATGCAACTCCCGAGGCGAAACAGATCATTTAAGATAATGGCAGGAAGCGACCCCTGGCGCATCCAATGATTGAACAGCATCATCAGTGTGAAAGTGCCTACCCTGCGTTGGATCTTTTTTCTATTATTTCTTTAATCTTTTAAAAACGTTTTTCTTACAGTAGTATTTCATTCGGCAACGTGGATACAGTTTACAAATACATAAATTGCACAAGGACAAACAGGACCAGACTTGACCACGTAGTGGCGATGAAAGAATATATCCACTACTCCATATCGTCCCACGGTTGATGTAAGAGGCGACAGAGTGAAACAAACAAGGAGATCATCAAACTGAGATTACTAACCATAGTTGCCGCGATTTAAAGGCGTCAATCGTGGTATAAGAATATCCACCAATAATACCCCATATCGTCTTGTGAGTGTTGTAAGAGGTGATTGAGGGAAACAAATCAGGAGATGGGCAGCAGCGTCTTCCTAATAACAACTAGAAAATAAATATTGCGTTTGCCGAACCACTTGGCAAACATTGCAACTATAGCCTATATCCTTCTTATGAGGCTATCTTTGGGGAGACCTATTTTCTGCAGTAGACCTCATGACCGTCTTTTGTGGCATTCCTTGGGGATATTCATGTCCAGGAGAGGAGTTCCTAAGGGCTTTAGTTAGAACGTATGTAAGTAACCATTTCAAAAATCTTACATAAAATTTTCAAAATTCCAAAAGTCATAAAGCCTATGTTACAAATTCTGAAAATTAAATGAGCCATGAGACAAGGATGTATTTAAAATAAGATATTAATCTTTCAAAAACACTGATTACATCATTAACAGTAGAAAACGATAAAACTGTTATGAACGTTATCAGACTACTTAAGCATCAACTAATATTTGAATATTACGACATGAACAAAGAAGATCTTACTGTGGGGGCAGTCTATTGTTAAATAACTCACTTATGTAAGAGTGCACGTGTTTTCCATTGAATATAGTTCTTCGAATAAGAATTGTTGTTTGCTGAATAAGTATTTTATTGTGTCGCAAAATAATATATTTCTATGTTATTAATGTAATTCTTTGCGATTAACATGATTGACATAGACCATAAAAAAGATTCCAATGGTAATTTTAAACTGCTTGTTATTTTATACCGAAATAGTGTTTATTATAGGGTTTTTAATTATGAGTGATGGTATTTAGTAAAAATAACCATTTAGACGCATTTTATTTTAGATGAAACAAAAGATCCTATGGCAATATTGGAAGATGGGTTAGTGCTGTGCAAATTTGGACGTTTTCACATAAGATTGCTATTCACAAGCATGGCAGCTGTGTTTGCATCCACAATGGTTACCACTACTTCTTCGTATATTTTACCCATGGCAGAATGCGACTTGAATATGAGTATAATGCATAAAGGTTTACTTAACGCAATGCCCTTTTTCGGTAAGTAAAGTTATATTAAAATTGTAATATCTTCAAGACTGAATATTCTAGGTCACGTATTCCGGTCTCAACGGAGACTATTCGGGTAGAAAGAAAATATCTTCATTTTTTTTATGACAACAAGAAACATCTTTTCCAATTTTACGAAGCGTCACGCCTCTAAACCCCCAGAAGGAGGAGGAAGAGTCCAAAAAGCAGCGAGCTACTTGGACCAAGTTTAGTCAAAGAAATGGGTATAGATGGAAAATTGTTAAAGAATTAATAGGTGGCAAGAAGATTTGATAGATCATCGACTACACAATGTCAACCCTAATATCCATTAGATGCCTTTTAGGTCATTTTTATACGTGGTAGAGCCATGCTACAGCTATATTAATAGTATAGTTGTAGCACGAATGGGTCGGCTCGACCGGGGAAGGACCACGCTCTTACAGAATACCAGCGTAAAATAGCAGCTTAATGCTTCTGTGTTTCGTATGGTGAGTATAGAGAACCGTATACCCTTTTTACTGGAAAAGAGGCATTCTATCTTAGTCCTTACGGTTGACAACGCATCTGCATTTTAATTTGCAAACGAAGATAGATGTAGATGTCTATGGGTCACAATAACCACTTACCATCAGGTGGACTGCGTGCTCGTTTGTCACCCTTATTATATTTAAAAAAAATTGTAGGTGGTAGGGGTCAAACAATATAAGGTTATCCATTTATTCGTTTCTGAAAGTTAACTAAATATTGATTAATATTGTTTCTCAAGTAGTCCTCGAAATATGGTGGCAGAACCATGCTGATTACATCTTCTGTAAACAGGCCACAGAAAACATTTTTTTGTATTAAAGTCTTGGTTGAAATTTAGAATCGTTTGTCAGGAGGGGTGGGGCAGGGGATGAGGAGAGGGGAGGTGGGGGCATCCTCTTACCCCCGACACCACTTCAATTAAAAGGTAATACACCGTTCTTGAGAAAAATCAAAAAGAAAATCCCATAGACTTATCCTCAAAATGATAACATTTATCGTCTCCGACAGGAGGGGGAAGAGGGGAGCAGGAGTGCGAGGAGTCAGGGAAAGCTCTTCTACCCTTCCCTCCTTGCGGAAAAGTATAGTTTATGAGTAATGGTTTTTTTTTGTAAAATCATAACCTCACTTTTTTACACAGGAATATTGACCCAAAGTTACTTCTTCAACGGCTTCGGCGCTGCGGGAAGTGCAGCCCCTTCGCCCTTGCGCGAATCACAGGCACCCATGCTTACCCTCCGCGCGGGAGTGCTCTCCCTCCGAGCCTACGGCTTTACAAAAACACTCTAGGAGTAGGGCAGACAAGACTACGTGGAGTCGGGGCGTGCTGATTCAATTTTAGTACAGATTCGATCAGATCACATATCTTATCTATAAAGTCAGGTTGCCTTTGCTCCTGCCACAACCTTCTAACCTATTATCAACTGAAAGTATTTCTGAGCAGTTTTAAACAATTCAGAAATAAAACACAAAATGCATAAAAATTAGTATGTCATGCGATTTGACACTTGACAGAGAGTACAGACAGAAGAATAATGTGACACTAGTCTTACGTCCTTGTCGCACTTACACAAAATTCTGTATGCTATTCAGCTTTAACAGTGATATTGCATACGTTTTTCCATCTTTTACGCATTTTAGGTTATAATGGTTTTATTTATTTGTTCGATAACGGTGCACTACCTTTTAATGTGAGTGGTATTATTGTAATCGGGGACCAAACCTCTATCAAATAAAACACCTTACTCCCCCAAGTTCCTGCCAAACGATTCTAAATCCAATCCAAAGTCTTTTATTTTGTTTTGTTTTCTTATCTATTACAGTCAAACATATTTCCACTGCTGAACATAGGGAGAAGCCCATAGATTAATTAATTCCACTAAATTTAAACTTTACCTACGATGACATAAAAATAGAAAAAGTAACCGAATTCACCCTACTTGGCTTAGCAATAGACACAAATATTAACTGGAAACCCCACATAATGAAAATTAAAAGGAAATTAGCAAGTTTTACATACGCTCTCCGAGAAGTGAAAAAATCTACCGATATACAAACCGCCCTCAGTACCTATTATGCTTATGCGTACTCGTGGCTCTGCTACGGGGTTATGATGTGGGGAAATAGCACAGACGTTTCTGATCTTTTAACCCTACAAAAAAAAACTATTTAACATACAAATTACTGATAGCTGGAAACCATACTTCGTCAAACATAAAATACTCACCTTACCGTGCATATACATTTTGAAAATCTGCTTATTCATTAAAAATATCCAGAATTTTATATCAAACGAGGAGAAAGCAATATCAGATACCAATTACGCCATAAAGAAAAACTGACTCTCCCCATATCTCGCCTTAAACTACATTCATCAGGTCCCTTCGTCATGTCCATCAAAATTTTTAGCAAACTCCCAGACTCGATAAAAAATAAAGAAAAATAAACTATTTTTATAAATAAACTAAACGATTTTTTAGTTTGTAAACACTACTACACACTAAACGAATACTTAAATTATAAATTTTAAATACCCACCTAGTATTTCAATTCAATTTTTATTTCAAAAATACCTACAGTTGCAATATAACATAGTGTATTTATCATTATTGTTTCATTATAATGGCCCTCCTCTCTCTTGATTGCCGTGCCCTGCAGGGCCCATAATAATCTCATAGTTTTATATTAAAACTTAAAATGTTTTCAACACATTAACTGTAACATTATGGATGCAATAAATAATATGAATATGAATATGCATATGAATATTTAGGGGATCCACCCTATTAGGTAATCTGTAAATGTTATTTGATAATTTGGTTTTGTTTTTATAATTACAAATTTTTACTTAAATTAAAATTATTTTCAGGGCAAGTGGGAGCGACATTTTTTACGGGTTTCTTAGTAGATGCTTTTGGAAGAAAATTATTTCTTGTTGGTGGTAATGTGGCAATTTTTATTTGTACTATTATAGAAGGATCTAGTCAGAACTACTGGATGTTAATTGTGATGAAACTTATCGAAGGAATTTCGTAAGTATATCCTTTGATCAAGATTTAGGGCAATATTTTTTTTTACTTTGAGTCTTTTACACTTAATCTATGACATCATCATCATCATGATCATAATCATCATTACAGCCTATCAAAGTTCATTGCTGAACATAGGTCTCCTCAAATTGCCTCATATACCCCCCCCCCCTTGAAAATAAACAAAAATTGCATTATAGATTAAAACATAGGCTTTACTATATCAAAATATCTTTAGCTATAGCATATCATTGTTGTGATAAAATACAAAGAATGATATCCATGTCATTATTGTTTATGTGATAGACCATTATAGACGCCCTAATACCACCACATAGACGCACAAATGACTCTAATTTTAACACACTTTTTAAAATAATATCGCGTGGAATACATCAATTTCGTTATTTTTAAACCCCGATGCCCTAGAAAGGAGTAGATGTTTAATGTATGTGTATGTAACTGTATGGCCTCTTACAGCCTAAACGGATTTTAAACTGCGTTGTGTCGACAGATTACCTTTATTACCAGTATCATATGCTACATTCTATGAGAATAATACGAAGCCCGCAGTAAACATTATAGCGCTTCTTTTTATCAGACTGCAATAGTCCATCGTTGGTCATGAACCTCTCTCATTGTAAAGAGGATTTACCTTTATCGCCACGTTTGGCAGATGGCCAAGAGACTCGCCTTTTTCACTCGCCTCGCCTCGAGACGAACCTTTGACAATGCTCCCCTACGACGGTCTAGAAAATAATGTCTTAACGAGATAATTATTCAGCTACTAATTAGAAACATTCAGATCTTTCTGGCAGTACCCATAGTGTCCACTTTCGACACCCATGTTTTTTGAACTATTTTAATTTTGTGATGGTTTCTCTTACGCCAACACTAACCCGAAAAATCGCATAGCGCTTCCTTGAAGCGTATACTAAGGCAATTTTAAAGTAAAAAGTTTTTGAGAACAGGCAATTTTTAAATATCAGAATTATAGTTAAAATTTAACTATAATTCTGGAGATTCTTAAAGGAGAGCCGTGGTAGCTCAGATGGTTAGCGCTCGCTGTAAGTTTCACAGTACGCGAGCAATCCGGGATCGATCCCCGCCGGCACCAATGAAATTGTTAATTTCAATTTTAAGTGCTGATTTACAACGTGCTCGGCGGTGAAGGAAAACATCGTAAGGAAACCTGCATGTCTGAGAAATAAGAAAAAAAATATTTCGAAGACATGTGAAGTTCGCCAACACGCATTGGGGCAGCGCTGTGGGCATTTCTTTGCCCTAAAATCCTTGCACAAAAGAGAGGAGGCCTGTTCCCAGCAGTGGGACGTATATAGGCTATTACTTAAACTTTTTACTTTTATAGTTAAAATTTACAGCCACTTATTCTAGGCCTTTTGCAACACATCCAAGATTTAAGGAGTCACACTATCTCGTGGTTGGTTAGGTGTTTCCAAAAGTACTTTCTGTTTATGTGGAACTACATCTAAACTATTCCTTAAAGAAGAAAATAGAAGATATAATAATTAAATCACCTTTGATTCTTCAACTAAAGGAAGTAGTATTAAATGGATGAGTATTTTAATGCCTTTGTCGTACGTAGTTTTATAAGAAATATATAAGATGAAATGATGACATAAACAAGACTGAACTAGATAAACACAAGTAACAACGCGATAAAATTCATGACGAAGATAACTGGAATATTATGTTGAATTGTTCATTTAATGTCACAGCGATAAGTTTTATTACTTCATAAACTTCAATACAAACTGGAGACAGTTATCTAATGGTTAAGGTTATGGACCGCGAAACTGAAAAGCCGTGAGTTCAAATCTGCCATTCAACTATGGACGTGAACTACTCCTAGCACAATCATTTTAGGCTTAGTTCAAGGGGCTACGTGAGTATTAGTAATGCAAATAATTGCGCTGCTGGTATTTTTAAAAGAACAACGAGTGAAAATGTCAATGTATACAATACTATACTTAAAATAGTTAAATTTAAATGACAGCTTCCTCACAGATAACCGGCTGTGCTTAGGGAAATCTGGCAGGTAGGTTATGTGAGACTCTTACTGACTAAAACTTTACAGTGGTCACCCATGCGTTGACGAGGGGTCACAGAACCTTCGTGAGAAAGTCTTCGCGGCCCCTTCAACCTCTTGCTTTTGCCTTACCCTTTCTCGCTCAGCAGCCTCTTTCTGAACCCTCGCGAACTCACAACATGAAGCTATGGTCCTCTACGCTATATCAAATGTATACAATACTATATACTTTGACCACGACTTTACTTTATCATGTCATCAACGCTAAGACGACTGGTGACGGGGAAAGATCCTGTCTGATCATATAATGAATATGTGTTGTGGCATCCAGGTCCAATCACATCACAGTGGAAAAAGCTTGTCCGGTTACTATCTGCTTAATTTCGTAGGTCATTCGTTCCGTCTATGCATTCATCTCTCACAATAATCAATAAACAGCATGTTGTCTTCATTTGCATGTAATAGCAAGACTGTTTCCAACATCATTAACATATCAAGAGATGCTAAGAGATAATTAAGCAGTGATGAAATATTCGCGGGCTGATTTAGTGTTGTCAGTGATGAATTATGGAGCCAAACGTGGCCCTTCACTGCTGGCCATATGAGGAAGATTAAGGTTGCCTGCATAGTTCATCTACTTGATAGAATCTGTAACAAAAAAATTTCAGTAGAACCGGAGTAACTTACATTTCCCAGTGACAACCTGGTAAGACATGCAGGAAGTCAAAGCTGCAGGTGGCTCGGGACATATTTTGTGTAATTCTTTGAAAGGAGGGGATGGAGAATGGGGGTTTAGTGTATGATTACATTTTTTTCAATTGTTTTTCAGTTTCATATGTGATTTTTTCAGATTAAGTATGTCATTTAGCGCAGTTGCGTCAATGATTACCGAGTTTATACATAAAAATTTAAGGGACAGAATACTACTACTTTATTGTTCATTTATGTCGCTTTCGCTTATAGTCACAGCATTGATTTCATGGGCAGTTCTTCCTCAACAATGGCATATTATTTTACTCCGTGGTTACTTTGGTAAATATAAGAAAATTTTGTTATAACTCTATAAAGTAGATTGAAGTATATAACACCATGTAAACGTTACTCTGTTCCTTTTTCCTTAAAATATCATGATTTTGTCTAATTTCACACGTTGTTGTTTGTTTAGGAGATTTTTCTCATCATCAAGTACTTAGTAATCTGGTTCATTACATCGCTATAAAAAATTTACTGGTACTTACACTGAAGAACGAAGTCCAGTTGCTTGTATATGATGATGAAATGTAAAGGAAGCTCCAAGCGAAAGAGCTTCTACTACAATCCTATAAGAATGGACTGCTAGACATGTACGTGCCTCATAGGAAGGATTTGCTTTAACCGCCTCGCTTTGCAGGCAGACTGTCGATTGCAGTACCAGATGTACCACTTTTGAGGCTGCTCCTCGTCACCGATCTGGTCGTTTTACGTCTGTCGTTGACAAAATAGTCATACTGCCATCTAGCGGGAGCCATGATCTATTTTCAGCATTTACCTAAGTCGTCACTTTCGACAGCCTCGGGACAAAATTAATTAATGCGCCGTAATCGTCATCATCATTAAAGTCAAATAAAATCCACTGCTCAACATAGGCAACATAGATAAGGGTGATATTTTCCATGTTTTTGATTTGGTTAATTTTATCAATTTAATTAATTTTTTGGTTAACACTTATACTAGTTTAACAAAATGTTTATCCAAATCATCACAAAAATTAAGCTGTAGTTTCACCAAATTACAACAATCGCAAATATAAATTATATGATATTTGCCATATTCACCATGCTTGACGGGCAGGTTGGCAAGCGCAGTTTTTATTTTCGAGTTGTTATTAGGAAGATGCTGCTGCCCATTTTCTGGTTTTATTCGTTTTTGTCACCTCTTACGACACCACCGGGCGATATAGGATAGTGGATATTATATTCGTACACCACCACTTCATTTACGCTATAAACACACGGTTAATTGTTATACTTATAATTTATACACTTATATGTTAATTGTTAACTATAACTTATAGCCAATTTCTATTAAGTAGTGTTTTTTTAATTATTAAGTACGCATGCTGCTACCTACTTGCTTTATATATAAAACTATTTATCTCTCCCAAAAGGTTAGCAGGAAGAGAACTCTTATTACGCTCGCCTTTGTACATATTATTTGAAAATTTAGTAATTGTTATCAACTTACAGTGTGAACAATAAAGAATTAAGAATTAATTGTTACTACTTATAAAATGCATATGAATTTGTTTATAAATTACTATACTCGTCAAAGTTAATTTTGATTTAAAAAGTACAAACAAATTTCCACAGAATTACATGTTTGGAATTTCTACTTGTATATTTGTTCTATCTGGAGTATTATTGCTGCAATATTTTATTCAACTATACCAGAAAGTCCTAAGTACCTTTTATCGCACGGACAAGAGGATGAAGCTTTAGAAGTGTTAAGGAAAGTATATACCGAGAATACTGGAAATTTGAAGGAAACTTTTCCCGTAAGTCTTATATATAACTTTATAAGTATGTATTTTATACTGAGTAGAGTAGCTAATCTGTCCCGTGAGTCTCGGATTCAATTTGCAAATAGTAAGTTTTGTGCCTGGATTTTTGTGTGCATTCCCTTTTACTAAATATAGTATGCGAGTTTTTCCTTTAAGCGCCAATTTTCGACGGCTCTGTGGCGGAGGGGTTTTGCATTGAGTTGCAGACCTGAGGACCGTGGGTTCGAATATGGAACAAGTATTTGTATGGCTTACAAATAATTGTTCTGGGTTTGGATTTTTTTCCCTACGCAATTTATGAAAATAAATTGCCTCCACGATACAGGAGAAAATCCTAGTGTGGGGGTGACTTTTTTTTAATAACAAAAATTTTATCACATTTACCTCTATCATTATCATCAGATACAGGCAGGCTTTGACAAGTTAGTAGCTTCGGGTTGGCATAATTTTAGCACTGCAATTGACTGGAGTATTTTGTAGCCTTTAAAATATCTCATAGCTATCTTCTTATTATATAAGAAGACTTCATTATCAGCTCGTTAATGTTCAATACTGGACATGAGCCTCTCTCGTAAGGGAGGATGTCCTTAATCATCACGCTCGGCAGACCGACGATCATATTAATACTTTATATAAGGTTTATATACTGTAAGTGATTGAATTTACAGTTATTTCTAATTGCAAATTCAATTCTATTTTCAGATCAAATCTCTTGGCGCGTCTGGAACTTTCAAATCGACTAAAGATATGAGTTTTAAGAAGCAACTGACGCACGCAATGATTGAAGTGAAAGATTTGTTTCGACCGCCTCTATTTTGCAGACTCATGCTGTTTTCATGTCTGACGTTTGTCTGCTTATTAGCGTATGTATTTAAATATTAGCTTGAACGTTTACGCCATTAAACATATCAGCTATGACATAATCTGTCATTATGATTTTTACTTACTTTTTTTACTTATTTATTCATACTTTATTTTTTGACCTCTAATAAAAGGTTAATATAAAGGCCGAATTTAATGCCATTTGGTTTTCTCTTCCAGACAGCTCTAGATTCTGTGTAGATAAAAAATACGCATTTTGTCGCGGAACGATTGCAGAAAAATATTTATCGTTACTTTCTCATTCATGCTTGATTTTACAATATATTTCCTATCATCGATAGGATTAATTATTGCAAGGTAGTATTTTTAATATAGATAAATTCTTTGATCACTACAAATAGAATAATTTAATAAAGGAACTCATCATCGAGTGTGAGCAGTGTATGTGTAGTGTGAGGCATTCAGCGTGCATGAAAAACACACGCTGCAACATAAGCTGTCAAACCCGCATTGTAAGTTGGTTAAATGGTCGGCAAAAATATTAATAAATAAAAAAATACAGTTACAGTGCCTTGAGATTGTGGTATCCACAGCTCTCTACAATAATAGAGAATTACAAAAAAGATCACGGTGAAACTCCACGGTTTTGTGTCATGATGGATGATTACAGACAAAATTTAAACGAAAAAGAAAATATATCTCTAGCAAATAATTTAACAAATACTGAAGCGTGCATACCTGTAAGTATTCCATTGAAAGCTCTTGTATTACTTACATTTTATAAATAAAATCGTATTCAACTCTTGCGTTAAAATAATAGACAACTATAATAGAACATCATGACAGTTGCAAATACATTGAATTGCATTGAAGTACCATTTATAAACTTGGCCATTCACTTTTCTGTATAATTGGTTAGTGGTCGTCAGATCAAAGATAAACTCAGGTGTAGAGATGAGTAAAAAGTTATGGCACGTCAAGAGTCGAAAAATATTAATTAGTGTTCCGTCACACCGTGTAACTCGTGTAGTGGCCAGTAAGAATACCCACTATCCCTTATCTTCCCGTGGGTGTCGCAAAAGGTGACAGAGGGAAACTGAGGCAGAAGATGGGCAGCAGCATCTTTCTGATAACAGCAAAAAGCAATAAAATAACTGCGGTTGCCAACCCGCTCGCCAAGCGTGGCAACTATAGCAATATACCCCCCATGAGCAACGACACTAATAAACGGCCCCCAGTCCCAGGCAGCCCTGCTATTCCTGGCTACGGTGGCGACCATGGTAACAGCGGGGCTAGGGGTGCTAAGAATCTCCAGTGGAGGTTCGGTTGCCACCTACGACGACTCGACCTTGCAACTTATAATGCACGCACCTTGAGGACTGACGAGAAGATCCTGGAGCTGGAAGAAGAGATAGACAAGTTGCACTGGAATATTATAGGATTATCCGAGGTCCGAAGAGAGGGAGAGGACACGGTAATCTTTGAATCCAGCAACTTGTTCTATCACCGGTAAGGCGACTATCTGTCCCAATGAGGTGTCGGATTTATCGTCCACAAGTCACTCATTAACAACGTTGTAAAGATTGGAAGTGTGTCGACGAGGGTTGCGTAACTTATACTCAGAATCACCAAACGGTATTCGCTGAAGGTCATAAAGGTTTACGCACCAACCTCGGCACATTCCGATGAGGAGGTGGAGGAAATGTATGAAGATATTTCTAGAGCCATGCATTCCTCGAAAACCCACTATGCGGTGTTAATGGGAGACTTCAACGCAAAACTAGGCACAAGAGAGAACGGTGATCTGAAAGTAGGGAAATTCGGAATAGGGCAACGGAACCCAAGGGGCCAGCAGCTAGCCGACTTCATGGAGAAAGAGGGACTCTTTATGATGAACGCTTTTCCAAGCGGCCCCACAGGAAGTGGACCTGGTCGAGCCCCGACGGTTCGACAAAAAATGAGATTGACTTCATTATGACGACCAGACGACTACTGTTTAGTGATATCTCAGTGATCGCGAGGGTGAAAACTGGTAGCGATCACCGAATAGTTACAGGCACACTGAACCTAAACGTAACTCGTCTAATGAAGTCAACGCTCCGTCCCCCTCCTTCTCTAAAAGACTGCAATGCACTGGACGATATGAATGACAAGCTCGTGGAAACTGTCCATGCGGTCGGAGCTAAGTTTGCAAGAACCGCCGCAGAAGAACACAAAAGCTCTCCAATCACACCTTTAATCTCATGGCTGTTAGACGGGAAATGAAGCTGCAGTCTTCAGTAGATTTGATAGCATACAGGGAACTGAACAGACAGATCTCCAAATGCATGCGGCGGGACTTACGCAACTTTAAAACTGCTCATTTTCTTTTATAGGATATGGTGACAAACTAGCACACAGTCCACCTGATGATAAGTGGTTGCTGTCACCCATAAACATCTACATCTATCCTAGTTTGCGAAACAAAATGCAGATGCGTTGTCACCCGTGAAGACTAAGATGGAATGCCTCTTTTCCAGTATAAAGGGTATCCGGTTCTCTATACTCACCATACGAAACACAGCAGTGTTAAGCTGCTATTTTACGCCAGTATTCTGTGAGAGCGTGGTCCTTCCTCGGTCGAGTCGACCCATTCGTGCTACAACTATACTACTAATATAGCTGTAGCATGGCTCTACCTCGTATTGAATTGAATTACAGCAGAGCTTCTGAAAGCGGGTGGAAAACCGGTAGCTGAAGTCCTACAGAAGCTCTTTAATTCCGTCCTCCATGGTGGCACAACTCCGGAGGTGTCGAGCAGAAGTGGAGCGGTGGTCTTGTTCTTCAAGCAAGGCGACAACGGTCTCTTAAAGAACTACAGACCGATTTCCTTTCTAAGCCGCGTCTACGTCCTGTTTTCGAGAGTCATTACGAATCGTCTCGCACGCAGACTCGACGACTTCAAGCTTCTCGAACAAGCCGGTTTCCGAAAAGGCTTCAGTACCATAGACCACATACATACCCCCCGGCAAATTGTACAGAAGACCGAAGAGTACAATCTGCCACTTTGTCTTGCGTATGTGGACTATGAGAAAGCCTTTGATTTCGTCAAAATTTGGGCGGTGCTGCAGTCCCTTCAGCGGTGCCAAGTGGACTGTCGGTATATCGAATTGCTGAAGTGTTTGTACAGTAGGGCTGCGATGGCTATTCAAGTACAGAACCAGAGTACGAAACCTATCCAACTGCAGAGAGGTGTAAGACAGGGTGACGTAATATCCCCGAAACTCTTCACCGCTGCATTGGAAAACGTTTTCAAGCAACTGGACTGGAAAGGATACGGTATTAACGTCAATGGCGAGTACATCACTCACCTTCGATTTGCCGACGATATAGTCCTTATGGCAGAATCGCTGGAGGACCTAAACACTATGTTCAATGACCTCAATAGTGTCTCCCAACGGATAGGTCTTAAGATGAACATGGACAAAACAAAAATCATTTTTATCGTCCATGTCACACCTATGCCGGTAGTTGTTGGGATCACTAATCTCGAAGTTGTTGACGAATATGTTTACCTGGGACAAATAGTCCGACTAGGTAAGTCCCACTTCGACCGAGAGGTCAATCGACGGATTCAACTCGGCTGGACAGCGTTCGGGAAATTACGACACATCTTCTCGTCAGGTATACCTCAAAACCTAAAAACGAGATTGTACAACCAGTGCGTGTTGCCAGTGATGACTTATGAATCTGAGACGTGGTCCTTCACTGTTGGCCGTATGAGGACGCTCAAGGTCGCTCAGCGATCTATGGAGAGGGCTATGCTCGGAGTTTCTCTGCGTGATAAGCTTAGAAATTAGGATATCCGCAGTAGAACCAGAGTGACCGACATAGCCTAACGGATTAGTAAGCTGAAGTGGCAATGGGCCGGCCATATAGATTGAAGAACCGACAACCGATTGGGAAAAAACGTTCTCGAGTGGCAGCCACGTACCGGCGGACGAAGTGTAGGGCGTGCCCCCACTAGATGGAATGACGTCATGGTAAGACATGCAGGAAGGCGATGGATGCAAGTGGCTCAGGACCGTGCTTTGTGGCATTCCTTGGGGGAGGCCTATGTTCAGCAGTGGACTTGTGAAGGGCTGTATTGATGATGATGATGATGTTTCGTCACATCATACGGTAGGAATTTGGTCATATTAGCACTATAACAGAAAGACAGATAGAAAATTCTTTATTGCACTCAAACAAAAATATTTTGGTACAAAGGCGAACAAGGCATTCTCTGCCAGCTAGCCTTTGATAGTGCGGTGAAAGCTATGTGTAGAGCCGCAAGAGAAAAAACTAACTTATTTACACATATTATTCAAAACATATATTATAATATAAATATGTTAGTTTATACATATATACACTTATACACACACATATATACATATACATACATATATACAAATATATAATATTATATATTAGTATATATGTATATACATATAAATAAAAATACATACTTTACCAATAAAATACATACAATCTAGTTTAGGAAATTATAATATTAACTAAACCAATAACATTAATCAAGTAATTTTAAATAATGTGCCTCAACCTCACGTTTAAATGTATTTATTGAGGGAGCATCTTTTAAATCTCGTGGAAGGTTTTCCGAAGTGTAATTGATGATACCGTAAAGAATCTGATTAATATGTAGATTTATGCATCGGGATAGTTAGAGTTTTGTTATAATATTGACCATTAAATCACTCAGTTCTTAATTAATAAAAAGTTAAAAAGGAGCCAGCCAAGGTAAAAACTAGAGTAGAAGAGAGAAGAAATTGCTCAGAAAGTGTTTTTTACATTTACTCGAAACCTATATTTGATGGTATTTCCATAACAACCAACCAACATGTGAAGAGTACAAGCTCTATTACTTAGGTGTTGCAACACAGCAGTAGCTTTTATTGTTAAAAGTCGATTGTACGCTCTATAAATGCAAAAAAGTGTGAAATTATTTTTTCTTTTTAATTCTTTGTAGTCGACTTTTACTTTAATTGTTATGAAAGATATTTTTTTCTTTTGAGTGATCGAAGGAATATCACAAACTCAATATCGTCTGAATGGTGACATTAAAAATTGCATTCCATATTTTGCCACCCTTAGGGGAGGAATTTTCTCTTAAATTTATATGGGACTAAAGCCAAATTATAACCTATTTAATGAAAAATAGTCGTCAAAATAGGTTCACAATTGCCGATGATATTGCATTACGAACAAAAAAGGTTGCAGTCGTATTTAAAAATTCCGGCTTTTTTCAATTCGACCGCGAATGGCTAAAATGTCAAAAGTGTATTTACATTTATTTGTAATTCTTTGCAGAAACTAAGTGGATCCGAGACTTACATCAACGGAATAATTTTGGGTCTTTTTTCCTTACTTTTTATGGGCCTAAGTGGTTACTTAGTTGACTTTCTGGGCCAGAAAATATTGATGTTTATATTGTTTATCCTATGCGCTATTTGTTCAAGCACTTTGTATTGGACAAATTCCTCTATACAAATAGCGGTTCTGGTGTCGGCAACTTGCGGCTTAATGCAATCTGCTTTGAGTTTGCAACAGAATATATTGATAAGAGTGTTTCCGACTACTTTACGGTACGTACAATTTTATGAAAAATTTATTATATACAGTAATGATAAATCATAGACTCCATTTAAGACATAAATTATAAATGTAAGCAATACAACAAAATCTACGTTCCATTTTATATATTCATAAAGAAAAACATACAACGTGATTATTTTCTAATTTTTACACGAATTTTGTAACGTATTAAACGTTTTAAAAAGAGTAGGCTCTTTTTTTGAAAGTCCCTTAGTCGTATCAGTCCAAAAAGTCGCTGGGGTAGTCGATCCTACAAGGTAGTTGTGCGAGGAAGAAAATTACTTATAAATCGCACAATGGTGGACCGCCAATCATCCAGATTGTATGGATGGTATCGCAAGTTTTGTCGCGATGTGCGATGGTGAAATTGAGCGACTGGAATTAGTCTGAACTATTCTTCTGAACACTTCCCGTGATAGTTGCGATAGAATACGCAAAGAAATGCAACATCTCTTTACAGCGCCAGTGAGTCAAGCCGATCCGAAATAACTCGCTCGCCGACGAATTATTATCACTAAAGTCCATCACAAATTCACTGCTGAACATAGACCTCCCACATGTATTGCCACAAAGTACGATCCCAAGACACCATTTGATTGACTATCTGCATGATGTACATTCGTTCATCACTCGATTTAGTAGAATGTCTAAATAATTTGAATTCGTGGTCTGAATTTGAATTCTCACTCATATAGTTATTTTGCAAATAGCGTAAAATTAATATTAAACGAGTTGGATCCCAATCTGAGACAACGAATTCTTAATTGCAACTTTAAATGGTGATTTATTTATTTACTAGCTTATACTCACGACTTCGTCCGCTAAGAACTTAAACAAAAAACAAACTGTTGATCAATAATAGTGGTCTTTTGGCAAGTATATAGTTCAATCATCGAAAAACCACTATTAACTCAGCTGCTATCATCTCTAATAATATGTGCGATATAGGGAAATGTTCATATTAATAATTGAAGATCTAATAATTTTAAATAAAAAGACCTTAGCGTTTTATACTCATAGTTTTGATGGAAAATGGTGTTAAAGTATAAAAATGTTCAAAATCGATTTTGCGTCAAAACTTTAAGAGATAAAAGATATTTTTTGTGTAAAATTGCAAACAAAAAGTTTTCTTCGGAACTTTTTTATCTCGCTTCGCTTTCGGGAATCACTTGGGAAATCATGCAGAAACCTGAGAAAAAATGTAATATTTTTGAGGTCATGTTGTGTCAAGTCAACAAATTCAAGTAGCGCATGGAATACTTCGCTGTTCCTAAATCGTCGTAAAAAATTGGCTAGTGCTGTGGGGCGAATGGCTGTCACTTCTTTAATATTCAGGCTATCAAAAGTCCACTGCTTAACATAAGCCTCCTCATAGCTTGCCTCGTGGGGGACACCATGCTATTAATAATCACTAAATAGTATAACTTGATAGACTTTGATGTGGCTTTGCGATTTAAAGAATTTCTTGAGGATGGTTTTATACATTATGCATATTTTAAATAAGTATAGTACTTATGTTGGATTTTATTATAAATTCGTAAAACAATAACATTACACCGGTGAGTTGGGAGCATGCGAAGCACTGTTACGTGCGAGTAGTTATTTTTCACTGACAACAATTCAGAAATACTCTTTATTTCCATATAATTGTTTATAAAAATTACGAAATTATACAATAATATAATATTTGCAGGACGCTGGCATTATCAGTCATAATTATGATGGGCCGAATTGGTTCTCTATTGGGAAATATTTTGTTTCCAATAATGCTTCAAATTGGATGTATGGGACCTTTCGTAGCATTGAGTGCTATAACACTTTGTAAGTAAAGTAACATAATATTATTAAGTCTTGTTTTTTTTGTTATTATTTATTTATATTCTTATATGAATAACAAATTGTTATTAAGAAAAAGGGGAACCTATTCCGTTTACTTTGTTAAAAATAAAAATAGTAGTATAATTAGTTAGTTCTTTAAAATAGTATCCATATTGGGAGTATCTTTTGTATCGTGGGGGCGTTTCATATGCCCGGAACCATTATCTATGTATTATTTTATTTACCTATGAGGGAAGTATAAGAGAATTTCCATTACTTCATCGTGATCCTTTTGAATCTATCATTGGGTATCCCCCAAAAATGCGTCATCATTTTCACATTTTATGGCTTCAGTTATAGATCGATTCGACTGGGAAAGGCCCACGTTCGCACAGAATACGACAGTGAAGTAGCAATATAATACTGCGGGGTTTTGTATTGTGAGTGGAAGGAGCCAGAGACCCATATTATTGGTAACGAGCCATTCAAAATTAGTCCTCAGAGTTGGTGAAGCATCTGCATTTCGATTCTTAATGTAGGATAAATGTAGGCGTCTGTGGGCCACGGCATTTACTTACCAACAGGTGGATTTTGTGCCCGTTCGTCAACTTTACTTTATAAAAAAGCTCTGCTAATATTCATCAAGTTTGTAATTCTGATTGGTGTGGGTAGGGCCGTTGTTTTCATACTGGTAATGAGCCCCATTCTATAAGATTTTTTAAGGCATTTATTTTCGATCAATAATAGCTTAAGGATCAGGAACAAATTGCACATACGTAAACATCTATTGGTATAAGAGCCAGTGAGCGGCAGACTTACGGTATTTCAATAAGATTCGCGTATTTTTCAGTTAATACCCTGTACCTGAACTACATGAAATGGGGACTTTTTAATTTGACCGGCGGTTGATATAGCGATTTTTGTACTTTTCTACTAAAGTACAAAAATACACTAAAAATATTTAATATAACCGTTACGAAGGACAGATGTTCTTTTATTATGAGTAAAATAAAACTTAAACACGTTTCTAGTAGGGGAGCCCCTTTTAATATTTAATTACTTTTATTTTTATTATTTGTTGTTATAGCGGCAACAGAAATTCACATTCTTTGATAATTTCAACTGTCTACCTATTACGGCTCATGAGATACAGCCCTCTGACAGACAGACGGACGGACGGACGGACGGACAGCGGAGGCTTATTAATAGGGTTCCGTTGGTTACCCTTTGGGTACGGAACCCTAAAAATCTAAAAAAATACTAGATTAGAGCGAGAGCTATAAGTACGCGCTTATGGACGCCACTGAAGTTCGTTGTCTGCCTGGGTGATAGAACCTCAATATATGCTTTTTTTTATAGGAGAGGGGCAAACGAGCATGCGGCTCACCTGATGGTAAGTGACTACCGCCGCCCATGAACAACTGCAACACCAGGGGAATTGCAGATGCGTTGCCAGCCTTTTAAAAAGGATTTGGCTCTTTTCTTGAAGGTCCCTAAG
Organism: Parnassius orleans; assembly: GCA_029286625.1. Classification (NCBI taxonomy): domain Eukaryota; kingdom Metazoa; phylum Arthropoda; class Insecta; order Lepidoptera; family Papilionidae; genus Parnassius; species Parnassius orleans. The sequence continues at coordinate 321,750 of JAGSMP010000280.1, forward strand.
ACGTATCGGTCCGGAAAAATCGCTGGTGGTAATCGATTCCACAAGGAAGTTGTGCGAGGAAGAAAACTTCTTCTAAATCGCACAGTGGTGGACCGCCAATCATCCAGATGGTATGGATGGTATCGCGAGTTTTGTCGCGATGTGCGATGGTGAAATTGAGCGGCTGGAATTAGTCCGAACAATTCCTCAGAGCACTCCCCGTGATAGATGCGATAGAATACGCAGAGATGCAACATCTCTACGCAGTGCCAGTGAGTCCAGCCGATCGGAAAGAACTCGGTCGTCGACGATTCGCGCCGCTGGATGCGGTCAAGTGGAAGGAGCTGGCACTGGGGAGCCCCTGCCCAGAGATGGGAACAGTATTTCATGTGGGGCCGAACCTGCGCCTTGTAAAGTTGCAAGCGGTATGCCGGCATGAAATACTGTCCCGCTCTGCTGAGCACGCCAAGCTTTTTAGCGCCCAATTTGGCCTTCTCTTCCAAGTGACCACGAAACTGCACATCACTCGATATGTCGACACCGAGGATTCCGATACTGGCTGAGACAACAAGGGGAGTGCCTTGAAACTGAGGAAATACGACAAAGTGTTTCTTTCTAGCGGTAAGCGCGCAAACTTATGTCTTCTGGGGATTGAACTAGACTAGATTTAGTCGCACTCAGTCTGAGTCCGGAACAAACAACTCGGCGATGTTTTTCCGAGAAATATTGGCACGGCCGGTGTATAAAACATCACCAGTGCTGTCGTCTGCATAGCAATGAATGTCTGCCATGCAAAATATATATGCCAAATAATATTATCAACAACATATATAAATTGCAGCTTTATTAAAAAAACATAATTTAGAATGAAAAAATTGCACTTGTCAACCTATCTGCCATGACCTTGGGACCACCATAGGTTGTTTTTCAGTAACTCTTATTGAATATTTCAAGATGTCAAAGCGGCAGATTACTTTCACGTTTTTTTGGTAATTTTTACACCTTTCACACCTGAGCGTCCCTATATCAACCGCCGGTCAAACTAAAGAGTCCCCATTTCATGTACCATTCCATGTAGGTATAAGGGATTAACTGGAAAAAACGTGAAGCTTATTGAAATACGGTATGTCTGCCGCTCAATGACTCTTAAACTATATATTTCTTACTTTGAAATATAGAAAAAAGTTTAATAATATTAACAACTTCAGTTTATTATAAACCTTATCACTCAAACATAAAGTTTAATTACCATTTGCATTTGCAAAATATGTTTATTTAAGTCCTGTCATCGAAGAAAGATGTCGCTTGAAAATAAAACGTCATAAGTACAAAAATATTCATTCTAAAATGAAACTTAGACTTAAGTAATAAGGTTAAAAACATTATGTTGACAATTTCGTGTTTACTCTATTTTGGAACTAGACGTAGTTCTTGGTATTATATTTCGATGTTTGTTACAATAGTTGGTGCGTTGTAGCAAACATCGATCAAACAATCATAATATTAGCTAATTGAATTATATTTAGTATTTAATTCTGTTTTATATCTGTGTTGTACAAAATATTGGTGTTACGGTGGTTATTTACACAGTTTTTGAAAGCGCACTGCGGCATTTTTACGTCTTAACGTTGGCTATGATTAGACTATTCTAATTTGAAGATTTTTTCGGGTCGTTTTTTTTTGTACTATTATTAATCGAAGGCACTTATCGACGAATTTTCCCGCATTAGTATGTTGCTGGGCCTCATTCGTCTGTTAGTTACCAGCTTGTGACACGTAAAGTTATCGTTGTCATTTGGAGAAAATATTACACTGCCATTTTATCGAATTTACTTTTGTTTTCAGGTGTCGCTGGCTTAGTATACTTTTTACCCGATCCAAATAAAGAGAGTGGAGGGGCAGGCGATAAATAAGTACAATAAAATATTCATAAATAAAATGCTTTTTATTCCTAGTAAACCTACTATAATTTATGATAAGTTGTAGAGTCACGCTGCAGCTATATTATGGTTGTAGCACGAATGGGTCGACTTGACTGGAGAAGGACTACGATCTTACAGAATACCAGCGTCAAATAGCATATTAATGCTGCTGTGTCTCGTATAGCAAATATAGAGAACCCGAGATCCTTTTTACTGGAAATGAGGCATTCCATCTTAGTCTTAAGGATGACAACGCTCTGCATTTTAATTTTTAATCGAGGATAGACGCAGATTTCTATGTATGGGGCACAACATTTACTTACCATCAGGTGGAAAGTGTGCTCGTTTGTCAACCTTATTCTTATTTTTATTATACAAAAAACAAATTCGCCTGTTACTTTGGACCATGGCAATATCTTCCATTTTTTTTGCAGTTGTTAAATGCAAGGGATATTTTATTGTAGTGATTGGTCCTACTACTAACTAATGGTGGGCGTGAATTCAACGAAAAAATAAAGTGTTACATTTTGACGAGTATTTGCTGTAACTGCACTACTAACTACTGGGCACAGATCTCCTCTCATTTATCTAGGTACATAATGTTTCTAAACTTAAGAAAGGACATATTATACATAATGTTTAGCTGTTAAATTAGATGTAAAATATAAATTAAAGTGTTGTACTGTTAGTCTTCTTAAAATAAAATATATTTTATAAATAAATGAGACGGTTCTAGAGCGATTATTTCACCGCGCTATTTCACATGCCCTCGAAATATGTATTCCTCAGACACTACGTGTGTGAACTTCACATGCCCTCGAAATATGTATTCCTCAGACCAGGTTACCCCCTGTAGTGGCGGGTAAGAATACCCACTACCCCATATCTTCCCGTGGGTGTCGTAAGAGGCGACAGAGGGAAACTGAGGCAGAAGATGGGCAGCAGCATCTTTCTGATAACAGCAAAACAACAATAAAAAAACTTCGGTATCCAACCCGCTCGCCAAGCGTGGCAACTATGGAAATATACCCCTCATGATTAAAGTTACGAAGAGATGGCCCCCAGTCCCCGGCGGCAACGCTATTCCTGGTTACGTTGGCGACCATGGTAATGGCGGGCAGGAGGGGGATGCAGGTGGCTCAGGACCGTGGTTTGTGGCATTCCTTGGGGGAGGCCTATGTTCAGCAGTGGACTTGTGAAAGGCTGTAATGATGATGAAGACCAGGTTACATCACGATGTTTTCCTTCACCGCCGCTAAATTAGCACTTAATTTTTTTAATAGCTGTTCCCCGCGACTTCGCCCGCGTTTAATTTATAGTTTTTATTTTTTTTGCACGGAACCCTAATTCTTTTTCTAAAATAAAAGTAACCTTAGTTACTCCTCACAACATCAGCTATCTGCCAGTGAAATTCCCATCATAATCAGTACAGCTATTTCGGAGATTGGCCGGAACAAACTGACAGACAGACAGAGAGACAAAAATTTTAAATATTGTGTTTTTGTTATAAGTAACGTATATACTTACATAAGCATTTAGTAAAAACCTGTTATTTTGACATTACAAACAGACACTTCAATTTTATTTCTTTGTATGTATAGATTTCATTGATAGCGGTAGGATATCTATATATAGGGTTCTAAGCAAACCTGAGTTCTGTTTTTGTTTAACTTTTCAGTTAGCTGAAGTTCTTTAAGTTAACGTTTTGTTTTTTTGCCTCTGAAATGAACATTGACCCACCACTAGTCCATACTCTCCCATACTGATATAAAGGTAGTTTCAGAAATCCTATGACTTTGATAGTTGGCGGAGTACAATCTCGTTGACAGCAAACATATAAACCAAGACCAGTGACTAACAGTAGCGTCAAAGTTATTTCATATCTGTTACTGCGTCTATGCTCCTGCCAATTGTGACAATCTTAACACTATGGAATAAAACTATTTTTACGGATTTTATCGCGTTTGATTTTACTAATTTTTGATTCCCGACGTTTCGGGTGCTTACAGCACCATGGTCACGGGGACTGAGGTGTTTGACGTCCTAATGTCATAGTTATCCCGGCTACCTTCAGTTTTTGAATATTAATTTTGGTCCGATCTACGCAGAATGAGCTTGTATCTTGAAGTCTTGCAGTGGTATGCTTGGGTTTGGATTTAATTATATACATATATCTGACGTGAGGCACCGACGCTCTGGGAAGTCTGCAGTCTGTGAACATGTTCAAGATCGTCCCCGCCATTACATCAGATTTGATAGACCACAAATCCTCGCAAAGAACACCGATTCCTACCAAGGATGATATATGAGGCTATTGAAATTAAAAACATCCTAATTTCAATAGAGAAGATGGATGGTGCTGCCATCTGCTTGGGATCCTATAATTAAAAATTAAATCAAACCCAAGCATACCACTGCAAGACTTCAAGATACTGTAAGCTCATTCTGCGTAGATCGGACCAAAATTAATATTCAAAACTGAAGGTAGCCGGGCTAACTATGACATTAGGACGTCAAACACCTCAGTCCTCGTGACCATGGGTGCTGTAAAGCACCCGAAACGTCGGGAATCAAAATTAGTAAATCAAACGCGATAAATCCGTAAAAATAGTTTTATTCAATGTAGTGTTCGCGTAAATATAAGAAACCATTATCTTAACACTATTATACAGAAACCATCACATCCGACTATTTTAGCATAAATTTTAACATCAGCCGGTATTCGAACCCCGAACTTGTAGCATGGTAGCTATAATACTTTGTCTTCGAGGTTTTCATTTGATTTGGCATTAGACGGTTTTTAATCAAACGAATTTTATGGATTTGATCGCGTTCATTAATTTACATACTTCAACCGAGTAGAAGTGGTGTAAGGATATCCACTACTACATATCGTCCCATGGATATTGTAAAAGATGACAGAGGGAAACTGAAGCAGGAGATGGGTGGTAGCATATTCTTCATAACTACTAAAAATTATAAAAGACTGCGGTTGCCAAACCACCTGCAAGGCGTAGCAACCTTTGCTAAATCCTCCCTATGAGGCACGCTATGGTGGAGGCCTGCGTTCAACAGTGGATTTTTATTGACTGTAATTTTGATTTCATAGCTGACCCGGGCAATTTTTAGCTTTTAATGTTAAATATCTTTTGTTACATCTATGCAGAACGAGCTTAAAATAACTTAATTAAGTCTTGCATTGGTATGCTTGTAAGACTTGTGTTTTAAACTATCTTGACACTTTAAAACACTCGAAACATCGGAAATCTATACTAATCCAATCTGTACTAATCTAATTTTTTGTCATAAAATACCTTATTATGGCTTATATATAAGAAATAGACATATTATGGTATCACGGTCTTTTTTTAGATGAAGTAAATATCAATATTTTTGTGGAATATTGTATATACGTGTCATTAACCATTACGCTAGCGCACGCGGATAAAGCAGTTCGGGAGCACTTTTTCTTCCGACTTGCTTAACAAAAATCAATATTTAAGGCCAGCTGAGAGATAAAGCATAGTATTGGATAGCCTATACTATTTCTCATGAACTTGGCTAGCATATACAAAAAGAACTTATCAAATCGGACTGGTAGTTCCAGAGATCAGCGTGTTTAAATAAACAAACAAAACTCTTCCGCTTTGTTATATTAGCATAGATTATAAAGTGATTTATGAGCGTTATTATTAGGCATGGCATATTAATCCAAAGAAACTAAAGTAACTTCATCATCAAGACAATTTTACGAAAATAAACTTTACTCTTTATACCATGTTATTTGGAATTATAGTTAAGGAGTTAATGAAAAATTAAAATAATTCAACACTCGGCTCGGCTCACGTACGACGCATAACCCTAGCCACTCGATGATGACCGAGAGAAACCAGCAGTTAACGCCTATATAAGCGAGTTGTCAGGATCAGACGCGTGATATACGCGGGCGAAACCGCGGGACGCGGCTAGTTAAAAATAACACGAAATAAAACGTAATATAATTCGTGAAATTAGTTTTCCTTTCTATGTGTACTATTCAGGTAAATAAGAGAAATAATTAGGTGACGATGCTGTAACTCATTTATTCGATAACCCCAATAAACCAACCTATTACGCCTTCTAAATTACATTTCACGTTTAATGGAGACTAACGTCAATCAAATAGTCTCGCACATCAATAGATGTAAAGGCGGTTAATTATCCGAATTGAAGGTGATGTGGGCAACAAATTGCGATATTAAAATCATTAATTAAAAAATGTTTTAATTAATGATTTCAATATCGCAATTCAAGGCAATCTTAAGGAGAATAATTAATTATGACTAGTTGTCGAAATTCGACCGTGATTCATAAAAGTCTTTATATTTATTTAGCTGAATTTCACTAGTACTAAATATAAAATAAACGCTTTTTTGCCTTGACATACACTCCACAGGTTATTGAAAAAGAAACATTTGAAATCACACAAAATTCACAGCTCATTCAGTCAGTCTGTCAGTAAACTGTACCAAATATATATTGTAAATATGAGTAATAATTTTGCTCCATAAATATAGAATTACTCGTAGTAACAAACAGTAAGATCTAAGTCGTCACTTTTACACGGTTATTGCAACAAACATTTCATATTATTATCATCACTATCCGTACAGCTCATCAAGTCCACTGTTGAACATAGGCATGCCCTAAGGAACGACACAGAATAAGCACGGTTTACCATTCCCCCTCTTGCATTCCTCAACTTCTTGCATCTCTAACCAGATCGTCACTGTGTCTAGTAGGGAACCGCCCTACACTTCCTTTACCGGTGCGAGGCCGCCACTCGTAACCATTGGTTGTCGATTCTTCGAGCTATGTAAGCGCGGCTTATTGCCACTTAACTTACTTATCGGTTGCGCTATGTTGCTTTCTCTCGTTCTGCTGCGGATATCCTTATTACGAGGTCTATCACGAAAAACTTCTACCATAGCCCTCTCCATAGCTCGCTAAGCGACCTTGAGCTTCTTCCTACGGCCAGCTGTGAAAGACACGTCTCAGATTCATGTCATCTCTAGTAACACGTACTGGTTGTACACTCTTGTTTTCAAGTTTTGAGTACGTATACACGTAACGAGAAGATTTGTTGTAATTTTCCGAACGCTGCTCAGTCGAGTTGGATCCGTCGATTGACCTCTCAGTCGAAGTTGGACTTACGTAGTCATTTAAAGACAAAAACATTTAAAGACATTTATTCCGACATTTCAGATTACAATCACAAATTACAGTACAGGTGAATAAACAAAATTAATACGAAAAAAAAATAGAGGATATAACAACAATTCATGACTTAATAATCGATACAGATGAAGTGGCGGAAGGGACCGCCTCCATAGATTTATGTTTGAGGGCATAAAATAAAACTACAAACAAAAGTTTGTGATTTTTATTTTCCACTAAAAATAATTAATTTATTGTAAAAATGTCGTAAGCTCTCCTTAGAGGTATTTTGCAATTTTGTTTTACTTAATCTAATAATGAAATAAATTTCGATTATTAATTTAATACTTAAGTGTTTATGGTTTGATATTGCTGGCGAATCACATATGTATGTCAAGTATGTTAATTTTTTTTTGTAGGACACAAGGTATTCCTTTACTAATTTTCGAAACATATTTTCGTTTACAATTTTTCCTTTCATATGTTTTCGGAAAACTCGTTCAGAACGAATACCTATCTCATAAACGTCTTGAGAGGGATAAACAGAAATAAACAGCAGTGCTTACACCGCTGCGTTCCGGCCTGTTGTGTATAGAGAACCTATATAATTATTAACTGTAAGGCATTTTAGCTTAGTCCTCAGGAAACACATTTGTAGCTTTCTTTGTTTGAAGCTGACTGTGGTGACCATGTACTGCAGTAGCTTTTTACCATCAAGTGATACTGTAAGTTCCTTTGTTACTTTCGTTTTATTAAAAAATATACATCAAGGATGACGACAACAAGTTGTACACATTTGAACATGCGTAAACGAAATAAACATATGTACAGTAAAATATATAACAAGGAACTACGCACGGGCATAAATAATGCGGGTGTTGAACCAGAACGCAGCTTTACTAAGTGCTTGCTACATATAGTTGAATATTTTTTGGGAACCCATTCTTCTCTATTTATTATTTTTAACCATTTTGTTTAACCTCAATATTTTTGGAAATATGAAACATTATAAGAGTTTAAATTATCTCATTAAAGTATTTACTATAATGCCATTTGGCTGAAACCCTAAAAATTAAAATAGAAAAAATTACGAAGGTAAAGAGGCTGCACCCAAAGATATGCCTTGCCTGTTAGAAACATATTATCGATAAGATGATATTGATATTGTCAATCTCTACAAAAATTAGATCAAATCAAGGAACTCACGTATTTGTTATTATTTTTAATATAATTTTTAAGCATTTAGAGTATTATCGTAATAAATTGCGATATTTTCCTCTATCCATTTGTGTATAAAACATTTGTACCAGTTCTAAAATATTGCATTTAGAGTGCTAAATATTTTAATTGTACTTACGTGTGAAATGTATAATTTTGTGGATTTTATTTTCTCGACGAACTCCATTCAGGTATTGCACACGTCACCATATTTAATCACACCTTTTGAATACTTATTAATACTTCAAAATCATAGATATCGCGAAAATAAGCGGGTTTGTTTCGTTAACGATTGATGTCAGCCTGATATAGGCTTATAGCGTGTACGTGTATGGTCTAGCCATTCTATCTCGTTCTAACGTAAGCATATGCTATGCCCTTTCTCTTTACATTGCCAATCTAACGTAGTATATACTAAATCTATGACCGCCTCAGCATAAGCCGCAGGATAGCGATGCTGATTTTCAGTCGGCCCCATACGGTCCTACAGAGACCGTGCCGTAAGTGCCGACATTAAGAGAGTAGCAGATACATATGATAATAACAGCTGATGAATGATAAGAATAAAATGGAATACGTATTGTATAGTTATGCTGAACGTAAGTTGCGGAACGCTACGTGAGACTTGACGGGAACATTAGTAAGTGTCATAATTTAATTTAACAGTGTATATTATAAAATTATATAAATAATATAACACATATATATATATAATATATATATATATATATATATACGATATACATACATTTAATAGGATAATAAATATTATGTAAACGGAAAATCAGTAGCTAACGTCTAACCTCTTTAACAATACTCCTATTTATTAACTATGCCCTTCTGTTCGTTTATTAGGAGATATTTTAAGTGTTTTCTAAACGTGCCTAATGTGTTTAGGTCACGCAGTGGAGGAGGTAAATTATTCCAGCAATGGGAGGCTACATACTTATAACAACCTCGAAAGGCTGAAGAAGAATGTCGCGGAACACTGAGCCTATTATAAGATGAAGCGCGGGTGAGATACTTGCTATGCTCGCGAGACCAGTCTAACTTACTAAAAAGATACTTTGGGTTTTTGTCTTTATGACGCCAAAAAGTGCACAAGCTAATTGAAGTTTGCGTCTGGCAGCCATTTTAAGAATATTATTGTCGACAAGATATGGGCTTACGTAACCTCTTGACGGTACATCGAAGCAAAACCTCACACAAGCATTTTGGACCCTTTGAATAAGGTGTGCGGTACGTGACAGTAAACAAGGCCCATAAACCGTATCAGCATAATTAATTTTTGATAGTACTAGGGTATCCGATAGTCTTTTTCGTAATTCTATACTTAAATGTTTACGCATTCTATACAGCATTTTTAACCTATAAAAACAGTTCTTAACCATGTTATTGATATAATATTGAAATCTGAAATCGGGGCTAATTATGATTCCTAAATTACGTGCTTTATCGACTCTTTTTAATTCCGTGCCTTTTATATACAGTGTTGGGACAAATTAAAAAAATTATCTTTGATGGATTTTACACTAAACCGTTTCTTTCTGATCACTTTACTATTCTATCCAAATCCTCGTTGAGTCCATTAACAGCGTCTACAGTATGACTAGGCTTAAAAGACTTATAAATCTGTGTGTCATCTGCATATAAGTGATATTTACAATATTGGAAACAGTAACTAATGTCTGATGTATATAACGCGAAAAGTACGGGACCCAAAATCTATCCTTGAGGAACACCACGCGTGATCCGCTGCGAAGAAGACACAAGGTTTTGACCATTTAATTGAATTGTAATTTACTGTGAACGTCCACTAAGGTAACTGTGAAACAATTTTATAGTCCTGGGGTCAAATCCGTAAAACGACATTTTGGACAAAAGTAAAGGAGTATTTATGGTATCAAAAGCCCTGGAATAATCTAATAGAACGAGTATAGTCCCCTGACCTGTATCTTGGGCCTCCAATATATTATCTACTACATCAGATAGGGCAGTAGTAGAACTTCGTCCCTTTCTGAAACCCGATTGAATATCGGGCAGTATAGCATTATTTTCTAGATATGAAATTAATTGTTGATACACAAATTTTTCTAATATTTTAGATATACAGGGTAGCAAACTTATGGGCCGTAAGTCTGTCACGGTAGCAGGATTGGAATTTTTTGGAAGAGGACGTTTTAAGGCTAGTTTCCAGATGTCAGGGAATGTACTTGTGGTTATCGATAGGTTAATCAACGCGGTAATAGTGTCCAGACTTTGTGGAAGGGTCATTAATAACATATTTAGGGTAATACCATCAACTCGTAGTGCATTAGATTTTAGTTTTTTAATTATATTCAAAGTAATATCTTCAGATATCGGTTTCAGCAAAAAAGTTTTAGAAATAAATCTATTAAATTTAAAATATGTAAGATCTGATAAAGTTACGTTGTAGAAACCTGGTATGCTTGAGAAATGTGAAATAATAATCTCAGGATCCGATAAATGTGGCAGTAGGTCGTATTCGTTTTACGCTGGTAACCAGTACGTCTTCAGATTTGACCATAACTTCTTTGGATTGCTGATATTATTATTAATGAACACTTTTTAATATGCTTTTTTCTCGTGGTATAGTGCGACATTTAATTGATGTTTTAATTGTTTATAATAATTTTTATGACTGGGCGACTGTGAACATCGATATTTGTTGCGTGTTTCATCATGTAAACTCATCATTAATTAATTAGTCAAATAAATTATCCTAGGTAAAAGTACTCGTCAAAAACTTTGAACGTAGTTTTCCCAACATCTACCGGCATATCGACATGGGAGTTACATATGACCTTTGTCTTGTCCATGTTCATCTTAATACCCATCCTTTGGCAAGTACTATTGAGGTCATTTGGTATAGTGTCTGAAGTCCTCCAGCCGACAAGTCGTGTATTCACCATTGATGTGCTTCTTATACCGGGTGTTTGTGAAACGCTCCGAAAACGAAGAAATACGATAGTACTAAGGATACCTTTGATGATGGGTCACAAAGAAATTCGATTAATTTCGTTAGTACATCTAAATGAAACGATAATTTCATTAAAAAAAACATGAAAATACTTAAACATAAAACCAGCAGTGGAATTGTAATCAGCTGAGGGGGTCAATGAACGTGCGGACGCCGAATTCGCGCGGCCCGCAGCTACTGACGGTACCACAATATCCTAAATTTACAAAACTTGTCTAAATACCAAACTTATCTACCTTACCTACTATTTTGCCACTGCTTGTCTCCACCTAGCCACTTTATTCACAGGTTAAATAAACCAAATAACTGGTTCGATTTTCCGCTAATAAAAAAATTACTTAAATGAAATGTTAACAAGGTTAGAGTCATGCTTTTTTATCCATTTATTATTAGGTATTTGTGTAGGTATGTTTATTATTCTGATGTGTTCAATTAGGTATCTATTCAGATCAGTTCAGTACTAAGTTATTTAAAAAAATAGGTATGAAACAGCTTACCGATCGTCTGTGGCCTTATGAAATTCTCCAAGGCACATTAACATGTTGCCGTATTCACGAGCACTGTAAACGTACCTGAGTGTTAGGCATTATTAAAACAAAACAAGAAAAACAAAACGTAACAACAAGTAATAACAACAAGAATGTAATAAACAAAACGATTGAACTGTCGCCCACGCGCACGTGATAGTCAACAGTCAACACGGAACTGTCTCAAAAACTAAAATTAATAATCAATCCCGCCAAAACATATGCGCGCGAGGCATTCGTAAAGTCCTTGAAGTACTGAGCACTCCCACAGTCCGTCAAACCGTTACGACATTGCCAACGTTTATTTTATTTATAAGTTTAGTTATTTCTACGACTAGTCTTCATATGGAATTTAAAAGTTATGCTTGTCATTTTTAATACAATTACACAATCAATTGTACCCTGACGCAAAAGCAGTTCTATACTACAAAAATTATATTGAAATTAATAAAATTTAAAATCAATTGCAATTATGATCGACAGTTAATTAATCAATCAGAATTAAATGTAAAAAATAATACTTTTACTTTATTTTAATTTACTTTCCGTATTTAATCCGACCAATACTTTGAATTTAAAAAAGGTAAGTCAAAATTATTAAAAATTACTTGCAAGTTTTAAAGTGATTGCCGCCTCTAATTCTTATGTCGCCGGCAAACTAAATTTCGGTGCAACATGGCAACGTTACCAACACCAATTTGTCAAATTCCCCGAAAATTCATGTCAAATTCACTAATTTAAGGACAAAACTTCAACAGATTCCCCACAAATTCCCTTCAATTTTATTTTAAGAAATGAATCAATTTTCAACTCATTTTATAAGATTTACTTTTTAACTAACATCTTTTTTCTTTAAAATTAAAAAATAAAGAAATGAAAAATATTAAATGATACACAAAATTTGCCGAACTAAATCCGAAAATTAAATGTGGTGCAATGAAGATAATTAAAAAAAGGGAGTCATTCGATATTCATAAGTAACCCAACAAAATGTTAAGATGCGTATTTAGATTTCTTGAGAAAAGGTTCTGACTTGGCTCTGTTTATCGATTTTCAAAATCCCCGCCTTTTTCCCGCATAATACCAATCCCCATAAAATCCCCAACCAACTTTAAATTCGCCGCAAATTGGGGAATTCTCCACATGTTGGCAACGCTGGTATGTGTAAATTCCACAGCGCGAGGCGACACGAGTCGGCCATTTATCTGTACCAACATGATGGAGCGTGAATAAAGTTAATAAAACGTTGTGAAAAGATGATTTTTTCCTCGGGATCGAATTTCTTTGTGACCCATCATTAAAGGTATCCTTAGTGCTATCGCCTGTCTTCGTTTTCGGGAGCGCTTCACAAACACCCGGTATTAATTAAAAACTCTTAAAATATACGCGTAATGGAACGTAAAACAAGTTAACCTAATCATTCCTATTTAAAAAAAAATGCTAATTTACGTTTTGTCTATCTTAAGAATACTTTGTGTAACGTATCAGGATCACCAGAAGCTCGGCCCATGCATAGTAAAGTAGGCATTACCATACTGAAAGTGCGCGTTCTATTTGGATAAACTACAAAAACATTTATTCTCTCACTGAAATAATGTATACATTGTATACTAATTTTATGGTAATATGGGGAAAATAATACACTTTTAATATAGTATAGAAGCAGGCTTAACGAATGACATCATTTTTAGTTCGGCTATCTACAAAAGCGTGTTTTTTTAAACTATTTTTTATTTTAAATTTTTTAGTGCGGCTAACTACAAAAGCAGTTTTTCTTTTTTTGGAACGAAGTTCTTTTACATAAAACGATTACAAATACGTGGCTTACAGTAGATTGAACTGGCAGAAATAGTAGTTGTTTCATGTATTATTCGCAAAGTTTCTGGCAAGGATAATGGGATAAACTATTTCAATTATTGCATTGTCATCGATCCTTGATAAGTGTGCGAAGTTTCAAAACAATCCGACGTTTTGAAGGGGATGAAAATCACATTCAAAATTCCGTTACATAGATACATACCAAGCTAATAAAAGCTTGTTAAAAAGATTTGCACTCAGATTCCATTTTTAGAGCCCCAACTTTAGAAGCTATCATGGGGAAATTATGTTATTATTTTAAGTTCCTTGAAGTCGGCTTTTATTTTTCATTAAAATTCGAATGTTTTGGTGCTATCAGCGGACTATGGAATATCACAAGCACAAGGATATAATATCGTTCCTATAGCACTTCATCCCCTTTTCTCCACTGTTAGAAGTTGAAAAAATAATCATCAATATTTGTTCACAATTGATAAATAAATCTATTACTCTTTTTACAATGCATAAATATTGTATAAATTTTGGCGCATTTAAAAGCCATAATATGCAAAATATCTTCATCTTCCTTAGCCCGTAACCTTAACTTTATGGGAGGATTTACCTTAATCATTTGTCCAGGCATTTGTTCACCAGGCGGATTGGTGCATTGGCGATCGCAGTAACATATAGGTGTCGCACCTTTGACGCTCTCCAGATCGCCGTTCTTGGTAAACGTCTGTCGTAAACGAGATGTTTATACTGCCATCTTTCGGAAGCCATAAGATTTTTTAAAGATTCTCCAGAGTCGCCTCTTACGGCATCCATGGAACAAAATGAGGTGAAACTTTTTGAATTTTAAGTACAACATTGTGAAATAAGGATTATTTCACGGATAGATCTGTAAGTAAACTCCTAACATAGCTATGGTATTAGTTAATAGGTAACTGTTTACCATTAAATTAACTTCAACCATAAATTAAAATTTAATGTTAACTAAATATACCTAGTTTCATACTTTACTATACCTAAATTTATTGATAGTGTTACGGATGAGCGGCTCCCTCTATTACAAAAGTGAGTACCCACTTAAAAGAAATAGTTAAACTTTGCATTAGTGATAGAAAAAATTCTGGTAAATAATAAACATTTTATTTATTTGAAAAAATACCAATAAACATAAACATATAATAATTTTATTTCTAAAAATAATGTTTTAATAATTGTTAAATTGAAAGAGGAAATAAGTTGTAATTAAAAGTGCGATAAAATGAATAATATTTTTGCTTATATCTTATCAAAACAGGTATCAATCAACAAAATGGAAATAGAACAAAGGATTTTACATTTCAGCGCTGCGATAAGCACGTCGGTCGTAGACAGTTTGCAGTGATTTACTTTTGTAGCAAAACCGTATTATTACTGTTGTAAAATTTTTAAACATGTTTTTTTTTAAATTGAAGTGACAAACGAACTTCTATTCCACTTTATGGTTAGTGGCTGCTGCTGATCAGATTTTTTCAAAGAATGCTTTAGATGCGTTGCTACCCCAGAGGACTAAGATTGTATGCCTCACAAAGGTCTGATGTGATAATCAATAAGGACTGTCTTCGGCAATTTTTTTAATTGATTTTGCCAATGCAAATATCTTGAAGTACTAGCGACACGCCCGACTCTACCTGGATAGCATCTATTAATGTGGCGTTATTTAAATTCAAGATAATCAAAGACCATTTATATTATAATTTTTTCCTTTTTTGCTTAAATCTTGTTTAAGTTTTTCAGATAAAATATAACCTAGATCCCTCCTGACATTACTCTCTATCTGTTCGTAAACTTTTATCACAATCGATATATCACAACCATTCCGAAGATTAGCCCAGACAGATAGACAAACAAAAATTTCAATAATCGTTTTTTATGTCTTAATGCTATGCAAATAACCCCCTGAGCTTAATAGACAGTTATTTCAATATTACAAAAATTCACTTCATTTTTATGTATATGTATAGATGACCGCAGGACCCCAGTTGCAGCGAGCCATCCCCTCTTTTAAAATTACGTTTTTATTTTCATAATCTCAGGAATATATTACTTACAAATCGGTGTTCACTATTGAATGTGATTTTTTTTTACTGTCTTAAATGTACGTAATAACGTAGGATATTTTAAAAAATGATAATTCAGCAAGCACATGTTCCAATTTCGTAAGTACTTTCAATATCATCTGTTTAAAGTTGCCTAAAAGCATATTATTCTACTCGTAGTCTCAACAGATCAGCAATATTAATTTTACTGTAATAATTTTCTCTTTTCTACTCTGAGGGTAAACGGGATCTATAGTTCATGGGCAACTGCAGCCAACTTTAAGCTTTAAATATGGACCTTTATTTTTTGTAACACTAGCATGGATATGGGGTCTGACAGACTCCTACATTGTTTAGGGTCGTTTGATATTAATTGTGCAAATAAATAAATAAAAAACAATTAAGAATGGATGATTGGATTATAACTAATGGGATTTTAAATATTTATGAGAAACATTTATTACAAAATACAAATAATTTCAAAAAAATCAGGAAAAAGCACTTTTCAGTCTTAATTGGCACTGAGATCATTTAAAGTTGTATTAACTAATTATTTATTTTAAAAATCAAGGTAATTATATTCTTTTTTTAAGATCTAATAAATTTTCAATTCAAAAAACTACAATGTTCATTCCGAATTGCAAACGAAATAAAACTGACAGGTGATCAGTTACCCTATAATTATTGGCATACTTTACACAGGGGGTTTGATAATTGCAGACATATTAGATTTTTGCATGCTACACATTTGTAGGTAGTCTTTTACTACAAATACAATCCAGAAAATGTTTTGAAAACCCCTCAATGAAACTATATTTTAACCGCGCCATTCTTACCGATCAAACAATCCATTTCAATAGACCAGATATTACACTTATAAACAAGATAAGCAAAACTGGATATTTAATAGATATTGCTATTCCAAATACCCATAACTTGCAGAAAACAATATCAGAAAAACTGAGCAAATACACTGAATTAAAAGATGAAGTAGCCCGACTCTGGCATCTGCAAAAAGTTACAATAGTACCAATAGTATTGTCTACACCAGGAGTAATACCGAAACAACTTTACCAGTCCCTTAATTCCCTCAACTTACCTCCAAATACCTATCATCTGTTGCAGAAGGCCGCGATACTCACATGCAGAGTCGTTAGAAAGTTTCTGCAATGTTAACAAGAAAACCCACATCAAAACACAAATATGCTACCATCTTCTGTGCAATCTTCTACGCGTGACCACATTTAATCCAACTTATAATCACTTGGCTTATGCCCGTGTTACCAGCTATTTCTGGCTTGCCGAGATTATAAAATCGATTTCATTATAATAAAAATAAAAATATTTATTGCCACACAATAATAAGTTTACAAATGAAAACAAATTAATTATACACATAAATATAGACTTAAAAAATCAATAAGAAAAATGAACATTCACAATTAGCAATTTAACTACTATTACTAAGTATACGAGTATAATGTGAGGCAACGGGAACAGGCTCAGTATTCGCTGGGCATTATGCTCAACACTGGTTTTCAGCCAGTCCCTGCTGTTTTGGGTATATTTTGGTCACACGCACATCGTCTTTAATTGTGTATTAGTGGTAACCCTCTTTATAGTTTATATGTGTTAAATAAAAAGACGTTAAATTAAAATACTATCATACAATAAACATACAGTCATTCGGCCTAAAAATACTTTTTTTATGAAATAACTCCCTTTTAACATTTTTTTAAATGTTGCAAGTGTAATATTAAAATTTTCTTTTGAGGGCGGTGGCAAATCATTACATATTTTTGCGGGCGAATATTTAAAACATCCTTTGAAGTTTATTTTCTTATGGCATGGAATATTCAGAATGTTTGAGGCTCTTTTACGTGTATTTCCTTCAAGTGCATTCTTACTCCATTCCAAATAAATTTATTGTATAACCCAAGTGGAGTTTCCTACGTGCGTCCATTTTTAAAATATTGTTTTCATTAAGATATGGAGTAATATGGGCTCTCTTTGGGACGTCAAAGCAAAAGCGAGTACATGCGTTTAGAACGCGTTGAATTTTTAACCGACTTCATAAAGGAGGAGGTTGTCAATTCGACTGTATGTTTTTTTATGTGTTTTTTTTCTACGTGAACCAATTTCGATGATTCTTCGGGTCTGATCAGTAGTTTTTGAGTTATCTTTAATAATTTATATTGAAGTCGGTTGTTCAAACTATTTAATTTTACCACTCGTTATGAGACTGACGTAGAGTGCCTTAAATCAGAAATATTATCACTTACTAACTACTACTAACTAACCCTTCAAACTGTGTCCAATAAATATAAATCAGCTCAAAACGAAATAAAAGAACACATACTGGCTATGGATAATCTGGTAAAGACATGTAAATATAATGAAGAGCGTTTTGACTCCTTAGTTAAATATCAATGTGAGTGTCAGCATTCAATACCAGCTTCTTCAGAGTCGGTGTGTACTGACAATATTATACCACCACCAAAGCATAGCAGTCGATATAGATCATAGCAGTAGACAGTGCCATAGCAGAGGAGCTTAAAATAAAAAATAACTCAAATATTAACAAAAATAATATAATTGTGTATAGCGATGACATGGGAAAAATCTAGGCATAACTTCAAATAACTCTTTAAAGGGAAAAAAATTACAAATTACTGCATGCCTGGAGCATCTTTTAGTGACATCCTAAATAAAATTATAGTTACTAAATTTTGCCCAAATAGTGCAATAATAATTATTGTTGGTAGAAGAGGTAGTAAACAACAAACAGTTATTAAGATATATTGAACAACTAAATAACTTAAATGTACACAAAATTGTCTTGTTCACACTGCCTTACATACAGGGATTGCCACAGGAAAATAATATAAGACATAATTTAAATATACAAATGAATAATTTAATATGTAACAATAATTTAAATTTGACATATAATTGTTATGATAATAATGACAAATTTCATTTAATTGACATAAATAATTTAATAAAAAAGTTTTGGACAAAAGATAGGTATTATCTATCCAAATATTATTTACGACTTTTATTATTATTAAGACTGGTATATTATTATTAAGACTGGTAGCAAATATGCTATCTTATTATTTACTTTTTAACTCAGCCAAGTTTTTGGCTACCAAGACTGCTTTTATTGAGCATGATAATCATTTGACATTTAATTTGGAATCAGTTCCAACTAATTTAAATTAGTAAATGCGACAATAGAGGCAATCTCTAGCAATAATAAGAGTTTAATTAATTTTGAATGCAGCCCACAAATAAGTAATAAAAATTGTTTACACCTGGTACATCAAAATATACAAGGCATGATGGACAAAGAATTGGAAGTTGAATTGCTTTTAAATAGTAACAATATACACATCCTTTGTAGTACTGAACATTGGCTAAAATATTATAATTTCATGTTTAATTTCAGAAATCATCAGGTGGTCAGTTCCTTCAATAGAGAAAAAAGTTTACGTGGTGGCTCCTTAATTGTAGCAGATAAATCATTATTATACAAATAACGTAAGGATATTGTGAGCCTCTCTGTTGTGCGAACTGTAGAAATGGCTTGTGTCGAGCTCGAACACCTCATTGTTGTAAGTGTTTACAGACCCCATGTGCTACTTATGACTATTTTGAAAGGATTGTGGAAGAAGTTTTGCTCAAACTTAGTAAACAGAACAAGTCTGTTGTAATATGTGGAGACTTTAACATCAATCTCCTTGAAACTTCTTCCATTAGTATTAAGTTTAGCTCAATGTTTAAATCGTATAATCTTGTTAATTTATTCTTAGAACCAACACGTGTATAGATAACATTTTTACTGATGTTAAGCCCTTGCATAAATCAATTATTCAAAATTTAAGTTCAGATCACTGTGTACAGTTGGTATCATTGCCTTACAAAAAAAAAAAAAAAACAGAAAAATAAGAAAGTTGTGTTTGTTCCAATAAATGACCATCGCTTGGAGAGGTTTAGAAGTAATATAATAAAAAGACTTCCATTACTTTCATTTAAAAATAGTGCTAATTATTTGTATGGTATGTTATTTAAAATTATAACTTGTGAATTTAGTAGAATATTTACTTCTAAAACTTTGTCTTTTAACAGTCGCAAATCATTTAATGAATGGGCGACAGTAGGAATTTATAAAAGTAGGCGAAAGTTTACGAGCTTTATAATGAAAGATCATATAATAACAGTGTTATATTTAGAGATTATGTAAAAACATATTCTAAAATATTTAAAAAAGTGTGTTCCACAGCTAAGGCTTTACATTTGAGTAATAAAATTAAAACAGCATCTAACAAAATTAAAATGACCTGGGGGATTGGGGGATTTCTGTTAAAATTATATTATTTATAATAGATATAATAGCACCTTATCTAGCCACTATATTTAATACAAGCGTCGAATCTGGTGTGTTTCCTGATTTAATGAAACATAGTAAAGTCATACCTTTATTTAAATCTGGTAGTACATTAGACCCCGCCAATTTTAGACCGATTTCTTTACTACCAACACTTAGTAAAATTTTTGAAAAAATAATTTTAGATCAGATCTTAAGTTTCTTTAATATTAATAAATTGCTACATAAAAATCAATCCGGATTTACAAGGGGTCGCTCGACAGCTGACGCTGGAGTTGAGCTTATTAAACATATTTTGTGTGCATGGGAGAATTCGTAGGATGCTTTGGGTATATTTTGTGACCTTTCCAAGGCCTTCGACTGTGTTCACCATGAGACATTAATCAGGAAGCTACAGTACTATGGTGTCAAGAACACAGCGCTTAAACTTATTACTTCATATTTAAGTAATAGAATGCAGAAAGTTAATGGTAAAGTTCTTCCGGGTCACCTGTACTAATGGGTGTCCCTCAGGGCTCGATTCTCGGCCCATTCCTATTTCTAGTATATATTAATGAATTACCTTCCCATTTACAAATTCAGCCCCCCGGAACAAAAGGAAGCTATTTAATTGTTCCCAAAATTAATCAAGAAAATAAACAAACCAACTTCTAGCACAAGTAGTAGCAAGTTAGTACAGAATGTTCAAGCTGTATCAGTAAACCAACCTTGTTCCTACATTAGGTACTGACACATTACTACAATAAGTAGTTAGTACATATTAATAAAATAGTTAGATAATAAAGTAAAAATACAAGAAGCATTAATTATTCATGCTTTTTATACTAAGTAGTCAATAGAGTTAGTAACATAATCAACATTGTCACTTAGTAAAGCAACCTAGCATTGAATAAAGTACTTGCTGTTTAGGTGTTCTTAACCAACCTTATTTAACATCTCTATTCGTATATAAACGCATATACTTTCATAAACAGACTACTAAAGTAAAAAAAATATTATAAATTGAATAAAACATGAATAATTCAAACAAACAATACACACAGGTAAGTAGTTTATACTTTCTTACACAGAATTACTATAAATTACAAAAGGGAAAAGAAATAATAATCAACATTTAAGTTACTCTACAGGCAAAGGTACAATTTTAGTTATATTATAGTTGGATAATAGATATGGTTTTTGAAATATGACGTGTTTGATAAATTACGCTCCTCTTAAATAATATTTAAAAATGTAAAATAAACCCGGACTTGCCTTTACAATCAGCCCAAGTCTGCCAATGTTTGAGCGGAGAGCTGCGGATATTAATTCAGTTGAGTGACCTATAGTTTTTACAAGGAAACATCTTGTTTGTTTTGCAAATTTTTGAAATCACTACGCCAAAAAGCCGTCATCGATAAAAGCAGCTGTTGCCATGATGACGATCAATCGCCGAGACTCCTATTGGTTGGCAACCTAGTAACACGTAACTGTCTACTGTTCACGCCTGCGCTTTCCAATCTTTGGGCTTTTATCATATATTTAAAGACATTTTCTTTTTGTTTAAATTATTTATTTGTTCTAATTCCGAGATCATATATGTATGTAAATAAGTGTGTTGGTGCTTTAAATACAATGTTTCTTTTTTATGCGCTAGTTCCGTAAGTACATTATATTACTTTATTACATTTTTTTTGTATATATCTATGTATTAAATGTTATTAGTTTGTGTGTCTCTGGTTGATAAGCTTACCCCAAGGGAGAGGTTAGCGGGGACCGCATCAAAAGACCTCGTTCAGTGTACAGACTGTTCACAACCACGCTTTTTCAAAAGGCAAAAAGGCCTAAATATTCATAAAATCAGAACCCACAAGCCATTACAAATCCAAGATTGCCTCCCTCAAATAGATTCCCCATCGAACGAAAACATTTCCTCAAAATTAAGCTATTTAAAGTTCAATTGTCCAGTTATAAAAAGAATACCAAGGGGTGCAAGAAACACCGTAGCCCTCTCATTGTCGTCATGTATCAATGACATAATTAATAAAAGTGATTCAGAAAGTTGGAATAAATTACTTAATTTTTCATATCATATACTGCACGTTCTTAAGGCTGGCGTAGGCAATGGCATTCCTCTCACACAAAGAATAAAAGATAACTGTTTTAGCTCAGTAAACTCGCTCGACAATACTAACCCAAAAGATGAAATTATAAATAAAATTAGTTATAATATAATAAAAAAAACTGAATCAAAATTGAATGATGATGATTTGAGAGGAGCCGCTCGCCTTCTTTTCTCAAGTGATGCGTTGGCCCCTGACACTCCGGAAACTTTGTATTCCCTGAGGGCTAAACATCCACTCCCATCGGCTGCTTAAAATTTTCCAGATGCTCCTGACCCTTCTGAGCGTACACCGGAAGCCACTGCTGAGAAAGTACAGGCTACGATCAGTTCCTTTAGTAATGGATCGGCCAGTGGTCTCGATGGTCTTTCACCTCAACATTTAAAAGATCTTCTATCAGGTGCTAGGGGAAACACTGGCTGAGACCTTCTAAATGTCTTGATGCAACTTGTAAATTTAATGCTTTCCGGAAAAGTTTGCCCAAACATAACGCAGGTACTTTATGGGGCAAACCTGTGCGCTCTTAAAAAAAAGAGGATGGGAGTATTCGGCCCATAGCAGTTGGTAACACAATTCACTGCATTGTTTCAAAGGTTTGCTGCAAATATATCCAGCCAGACCTCGCGGCCATATTCCAGCCTGTGTAGCTAGGTTTTGGGATAAAAGGCGGATGCGAAGGGGCTCTACATGCAGCGCGCTCCTCTCTGAAACACGGCGGCGGTGAGGTGCTGTTGAAGATGGATGTTGAAAATGCATTTAACTCAGTAGACCGAGGCGCACTGCTGACACAGGTAAAAGAAAATATCCCATCCATTTACCATTACCTCTGCAAAGTTACTAGGCATCCGAAGAGTTTCTAGGGTAGCACTTTCGGCTTTCTTGTCTTCAGTTCATAGCACGTTAGACCTCATTGGAACAATTATTAACCCATCTCGTGCTTGGCTGAGGCCAAGGAAGCCTGGAGCAATAAGACAAAGCCGGACCAGGTTTTTCCGACAAACTCAGCTTCGCAGAGGTTTTGGGATGAGCCGCACAGTATCCAGGTTCAGAAAAACCTTTTAGAAAACTGCGGAAACCCTACAGAGCGAGCTCGTCTCCTAGCACCTGAGGAGAAGGAGTCGGGTTACTGGTTGAATGCAATGCCCTCATCAAATATCGGAACACTCTTGGATAGTACTACTTTCTCTCTTGCTATCAGCCTGAGATTAGGTTTAAAAACAAATGAGCTTCATCGCTGCCGCTGTGCTAAAGAGGTCGACATTCTCGAACACCACGGCCTGGCGTGCCAGCGAAGTGCTGGTCACATCCCTCGCCATGCAGCCATTAATGACGTCATTCGACGGGCCTTAACCAGTGCCAACTTACCTGCAATTTTAGAGCCAAGCGCTATATTACGGGAAGATGGCAAGAGGCCTGATGGAATGACGCTCATTCCATGGAAAAATAGGCGCTCCTTAGTATGGGATGCGACTTGTGTTGACACATTAGTGCCATCACATCTCGCGGCGACTGCACAGAAGGCAGGCGCGGCTGCTGCTATTGCCGAGTTTAACAAGCGACGCAAATATGCGAGGGATACATGTTTGTGCCGTTTGGCGTAGAAACGTTGAGGCCGTGGGGTCCTGAAGCAAGATGTTTGTACAGAGATATCTCATCACGCCTTGTCAATGTCTCTGGTGGCCCAAAAGCTGGCAGATATTTTGGTCAGCGGATCAGCCTCGTAATACAGCGAGGTAACTCAGCCAGTCTTTTGGGCACACTACCAACAGAAGGCGACGATTTAGCAAGTATTTTTTACTTAAGTTAAGCTTTACATACTGTATAATTTAGTATAACACTTTTTCCTTTAATTCATTTATTATGTTAATTAGAAGTATTTATGTTTTAATTTCATTTGTTTATAAGTTGTATTTTATGTAATATTTGCTATGTTTCTATAATAAATTAATATATTAAAGGGTATATTTCGCTATATAAGTGAATGCTTTTATAGCACTGGCTTAAAGTAGTTGGAAAAAGTTACCGCTTTTATAACTTTAGCATTGCGGTTTCTGCAACTATAAGCGACATACCTCAGCTTACTCCTGGTGTGTTTCGCTTAAATTTAACCCACAAACCGTTAAACTTTGGAATGATTTACCGAAAAACATACGTACTGCTACCAGTAAAGCGCGTATAACACTGCAGAAGACATATTTATGTATCTGACTCTAATACTTTGAATCCGGATAGTTAATTTATTTATTTATTTATCCTTTATTACAACATACCTTCAACTAGGGGTTACAAAGGGCGAACTTAATGCCCTATGGCATTCTCTACCAGTCAACCCTAAGAAAGATAGAACAATTAAAAATGTTGTTAGGTGTAAGTTGAGAACAAAAACATTAATTATTTATTTATTTATCTAAGCATGTTTTTTTTCAAACAGTAAACACAACGTTTCACAAGAATTTTCTCGTGTATCGTAGAGGCAGTTTACATAAACTAATTGTAAAAGGACAAACAACGGGAAAATCAAAACTCGGAAACATTGTATGTAGGCCATACAAATACTCGATCCGTGCGGGATTCGATATGCATAGTATAATACTTAAGTATATATTTGCATAATATATATATATATTTGTATATATTTTGTATTTTATTAAATTGCTAGAATTAAATTTGCATATGTAGTACTAGTGCTATAATATTATCTAAATTATTTCTAAAAATTTTGCATTGCACCTATTAATATTTGCTCCTATGTAATGTATTTTCTCTTTAACTTATAAGTGGACTGGGAGAAAACTCCTTACAATATTAAGTCCGCCTTTTGTACGCTATTGCATGCAAAAAAAGCTTAAATTGATAAATCATTTTATTACTTAACAGATATCCTTGTTGCGTATTTCATTAAGCAGAATAATACTTTAGCTGTAAGTCTGTATTTGTCTTATACTCTTATTACGGGTTCCAGTAAAAGACTATTTACAGGGGACTGGACGTTTAAGGCATTGTTTCTAACATAATATCGACGCGTGAAAGGCAATAATTAAAAAGCGACATGTTTTTTTTACTTATTATAAGCCAGATCACAATCCCACCCGGTAGTAAGTGGTGATGCAGCCATAGATGGTAAATTGCACTGTCTTAGCGTAACAAAAGCCTATTCACTCTTGCCTTGAAGACTCCCAGATTGTATTCGAACGGAAAGATAGACGCCGGCAAATTATTCCACTCCTTTGCTGTACGCATTACAAAAGACGAAGCAAGCAAGTGGTTCTAATGCGTGGAATATCGACAACAAAGGGGTGAAGACTCGCCGACCGCCTGGTTGTCCGATTGTGGAAAGGAGAGGGAGGAATTAAAGCGTATAATTCCTGCGCACACTACCGAAATGCATCCTATAGAATACCGAGAGACTGGCTACTCTGCGCCTGTGCTCGAGGCTGACAAGATTGGTTTCAACCAAATCAAGGTCACCAATGAGCCTCTTAGCACGTCTATCCACTGAGTCCTACGCTGCCAGGTGGCATTTTGCAGCACCAGCCCATATGTGACAGCAGTACTCCATGCACGACTGGACTTGCGCTTTATATAAGGTAAGAAGCTGCTCCGACGTGAAGTACCGCCGCACCCTTGCAAGGACATAAAGTTTCCTTGCGGCTGCTTTAGCTCTGGACTCAATGAACCCCCCATAGTTGAGGTTCGGAGAAAATTCAACCCCTAACAACTGTAGGCGATCAGTGTACTCCAAGGATATTGAGTTATATACATAATTGAAACCAGCAAAAAAATTCTGCTTCGATATGCCATACTCTCGTACCGCTAGGAAGAGTTTTGTTGTCGCTTGGTAACTTAATAAAAATAAAATTTTCACAGATTTTGGCGACCAAGCGACTAAAATTTTACTGATTTATGAATAATTTTCACTTGGTAGGTTTTTTTTTTTTTAATAGGATAGGGTGACAAACGAGCACACAGTCCACCTGATGGTAAGTGGTTGCTGTGACCCATAGACATCTACATTTATCCTCAATAAGGAATCAAAATGCAGATGCGTCGTCACCCGTGAGGACTAAGATGGAATGCCTCTTTTCCAGTAAAATGGGTCTCCGGTTCTCTACACTCACCATACGAAACACAGCAGTGTCAAGCTGCCATTTTACGCTGGTATTCTGTGAGAGCGTGGTCCTTCCCCGGTCGAGCCGACCCATTCGTGCTACAACTATACTACTAATATAGCTTTTTACACTTTGTAATTTTTGCCTTGAATCAAATTAATGCGGTTAAACATAAAGTATTTTTTTTCTTACGGTATCTAGGGTATAAGCATTTACCGAATTAAATTATATTTTTTCACGTCATTTAAGACTTTTTAACACACCTTAATTATGTACTAATTTTCATTTAGTATTCTTTTCTTAAATGCAATGGACTTAAAGACGTAATATAGTAGATTTTTCCTGCCTAAAAAGGATATATTTTGTCGTTTGGTAATATTTTACCTGCCGTTTTTTTTTTTACTGTTTTTTTTTTTACTTAGATAACTATTTCTGATATGAAATTTGTATAAAAATGAGCTTATCCCTGTTGCATTTATTTTGTTTTGTCATTTATACGCACTGTAGAGCAGATTTTGAGTGGCTGTTGGTAACAAAATATCGATTAGTCTTCACCGAATTGTCGCATAGGCAACGTAATATGCCAAATATACCTAGTAAGTAGTAAATAAAGCTCTAAATAATTAGAAATTGATCTTAATTGTGTTGTTTAATAGATAGTTTACCAAAATATTTTCACTTATGCTGTTTTGATTGTGAAACGTTTTCGTAATTTTAGAATATTTTTTGATATCTCAAATTTGTATCTATTTTAAAAACTTCATAGCAATTTTCTTGTTAGTTGAAATTGTGTTTTACCAACCTATTTTGAAATTGCTTATTTTAGTAGTATTAGTATAATAGTAATTATTTTAGTTTATTTTTACAAACAGTTGATTTAAGCTATCTTAAATATTTAACGATAGCCCACATTCTTTATAAGATCAGCTATCCACTTTGCGATAGATTTGTCAGCAATATTCGTATGTTAGAGTTCTATATAGACGTCATTAACAAAGGGTTAGTCACTGGCCTAAAACCTCCATCAACCCGCACTAAACAGCGTGGTGGATTATGCTCTAATTCATCCCTGATCAGATGGAGGCCCATACTCAGTAGTGGTCTAGTTTCTATGATGTTAATGCTGTTAGCCTACCGCGGCGTGAAAGGCCGCGAGCTATAAAAAAGGGGGGGAGATTATTTATTTTAGTGCAACGTCGCTTTTGCAACAAAATCGATAATCTGAGGGTGGGATTTATTGTGTTCAGTGATCACATCATCATTACATCAACATCAAATACTCCTTGATGCCACCGAAAACCACAACATTACATGGATGAGTTGTCTAACCGCCGTCCGAACAAGGGTGGCGGGTCCCGGCTCTGACGGCTAACTCGTATAGTTCGATGTTCTGGGCAATGAGAACCGCCCAGGGACCCGGGTGTACGGTGTGTACGCGGTGTGGATGTGCGGCGCGCCCGTCTGCGGACTCGCTGCGTCCCATCCGTTGTTGTCCTAACAGTCTTTGTGGCACTATGTGAGTGTGTAGTGTTTATGTGTGACTGGTCGGCGACATTTAGGTCGTCGGCATCTAGCGGAACGGGGGAGTCAGTAGTGGATGATTGTAGATTACTACAAGGGCTGTAATGATGATAATGATGACGATGGCCGTCGAAAACCTTTGTCCAAAAGTCCTTGATTTTGTGTAGTGAAATCATAATTAATTGTTACTTGTTCAAAAAATCCTATACTAACCTTATTTAATTTGTACTATGATTAAAATTGGCTGGAAGAAATGTTTTTAATATCTATTTAGATCATTTTACCTTTATGTCAAACATGTGTTACTTCTGGATGCGTCATTTTTCTTCAAACACAATTATAAAATAATGAGTTTTAGTTAATTTTACGTTTATAATAAAATGTTAGTCGGTAAGTAACTTTTACCTGTTTGTGATTTTGATGAAATCATTACTAAGCGATACTATTTAATAAAATATTGAAAAATGCATAATCTTTAAATGCCAGTTTACTAAGCCAATCGAGTAGTAAAAAAAACAGTAGGAAAAAAAACGTAAAAAATCGGCTTTTAGTATGACTAAAAGCCGTCATACTAAAAGCCGATTTTTCTCTTAGTATGACTAAAAGCCGATTTTTTACGTTTTTTTCCAAAACAGAAAACTTTAAAATGCTCTAGTGTAAAGTTGCCAACATATCGCTTGGTAATTATTACCTTTCAAGTATTATCGATACTAACACGATATCGGTGTTTAGGTATTTCGCAATTATCAATTGCTGCGCAAACAGGTTAGGTTTGTCGGTTTATCATTCGAAAAAGTTCGTTCCTGGTCTAAATCAGAATCGTTATGTCTATCATAAATCACACAAACACGCAAATCGTTAGTTTCCCGATCAGCGGTTACATTGTATATCTGTGGTGGAAATCGTCGCTGGCTTCGTTTTTACATGTTTAAACTTTAAATGTATGTTTCTATGTTTGTATGAATGTAATCGAATTTTCTAATTCTCTAATAATCAAATTCTCGTCAAATCTAAAATTAACAGACTTATTAATAGGCTTTCAATACAATAATTTTATGACTATGACCTAATGTTCTCACTAGAATCGTCACAGCTCATGATTAATGCGTGTTAAGTTTTCTTAACTAAAGGCCTTAATTATGAATCTATGTCTTGTCGAAAGAAAACAACCGACCGTGTAAGGGCGGTGTAAGAATATCCACTACCCCATATCGTCCTTGGGTGGCGTAAGAGGCAACAGAGGAAAACAAACCAGGAGATGGGCAGTGGCCTTCCTAATTAAAAACTATGGTTGCCAACCCGTCTGCCAAGCGTGGTTTTTTTGGCAAGTAGATATGATGCAATATATGAGGAGACTTATGTTTAACAGTGGACTTTTACGTATGTTCAACTGTGGACTGTAACGGTAACGGTAAAGGAAAACATTGCATTCTTTTAAAGTAATACATATTATTTAATATGAAATTATTAAGTATTACTTTGAAATATGTCAGTAATACAGTCGAGAGTCAGAGAGAGTCAGGATCGTGCCAAATGGAAGTCCGTAGTCTCTGCCTACCCCTCTGGGTGACAGGCGTGAGTGTTTATATTTATATTTATATATTTATACTTTGAAATAAGTTAACAAAATTATTTTAATTCTTATAATAATAATAATTGTTATCGTGATGATAATTGCAATATGTATGCTTCCTTTGCGCAATTTATGTTTGTATCTACAACATCTTGTGTTAGAAGTTATAGTTAAAGTTTTTATAAAAAAAAACATGCGTGAGTGTCGTGGAATACTTGGTCGGAACGAATTTCCTTTCGTAGTATATTATTATTGATAAACGTATTATATTATTGATTAACAAATACAAATAAATGAATTACTGGCGTCTATTAAAATGAAGCGTCATTTAAAATAAAATATTTCTTTCATGGCAAGATAAGAAAAAGTGCGAGGGATATGTATATTATTCCATCTCGCTCGCACTGTAGAAAGGGGGACGTGACGGAAAAATCTTACACTTTTTCTCACTTAGGCCCAATCCGTCAAATCCGTACCGTGCGATAAGGAACTTCGTTCCAAAAATCAAATGAAAATAATTGCTGTTACTAAAATAAAACCAGAGTTAGAGTTATAACATTTTGCTAGTGGGAATTTTGCAGCATATGGAGAAAATGCACGTTACGTGACATTTTCCTACAAATTGTTTCTTGTTGAATATTATGTTTTCTTTCCTAGATATTTCAGTTTAAATAGATATGTCCTCGCAATTTTCTAGAATGAATTTAAATTGAGAAAATTCATTTCTATTTATACAATATTTACGCCAATTTTGAGAAAAGCCCGAAGTAAAATTTTGTAAATTATAATGAAATGTTTTTTTTTAAATTTAATATCAATATAACGCTTTTAAATAATAATATTATCCATGCGCTGACTGACACACCAACTGTAATACAGGTGAATTTCTTAGCAAAAATATTAATGAATACATATCCAAATTGCTTTATATTTATTTGAACGAAGACGTAAAGACTTATTAGACGAGAGTATTTTTTATTCCGGAAATATATAATAACTTTAAAATAGCTTGTTCTAATATCTGCATAAATTATTGATAAAGCCGGTGAAAAAGATAATCCAAATACATTCCAAATATTAAACTACGTAATAATTTTAACATAATAAAGTATCTTAACTAGGGTTATTATAATATTAAAGAATTTATGGATGATAATAACACCTGGGAATGAGGTGATCGCTACCAAGCTATTTCTAATTTAATTTGTGTTGTTAATTGTGTAACATACATGATTGTAAACTGTTATTTAAAAAAAATCCCGCCGGGTTTCTTGCTGGTTCTTCCCAGGACAAAGGTTTTATTTTTTCGAACCAATGCTAATTAAACAAAAGAGTGACTTTGAATAAGTATTATTTATAATGTATATTGGATAAAAAGTTTCAGTTTCTGTTTCTGATGTTTAGGTTTTGTTTTGTTTCTACGTCCTTGATTCTAATACCTAATGAGTAATAACTTACCTACTTGTTTGTCAAATTCATAGAATTTGACAAACAAGTAGGTACGTACCCATTTCTCATCATAGAATCGTTCCATTAATATGGGATGTGAATTAATTGATGTAGCATTACCAAAGAGACCGGTGTATGTATTTTTAACCGACTTCATAAAAAAAGAGGAGCTACTCAATTCGACCGTATTTTTTGTGTGTTACCTCAGAACTTTTTTCTAGGTGAACCGATTTTGATGATTATTTTTTATTTAAAAGCTGGTGCTTCTCGTGTGGTCCCATATACATTTGATCGAGCTCTCAAAAGTGGTTTTTGAGTTATTCTTAATAATGCGTATTTAATTGACTTCGACTACATTGATGATGTTTTCATTTTATTTATATTGAGGTCGGTTGTACAAAATTTTTAATTTTACCACTTGTTATTTATAAAACTAAAGTGACAAACGAATCCACAGTTCACCTGATGGTAAGTGGCTACTGAAGTACATAGTATAATGATATTGAAAATTTGAGGCAGTGAAGTAATCATCACCTTCTTATTTATTTCTTCTTCATCTAATGACGCCTCGCTGTGGGTGGAGCGGAAGGGAGGTCAGACTTTACTGACTAAAAACCATCCGTGTTCCTTCAGTGCCTTACGTTCCGGAGCCGCGGTATCTCTTTCGAACAGCCCGCAGCCCGGATATTTTCATGCCTAAAGCGCGAAGTGAGACAGGCCTGGTATTAAGCAGGTTAAATTAATTTTGGCTATTCTAACTATAAATTACTAGTACTTTTTATAGAATTTGGTTTTTATGAAAAACTATGTTGTGAGATTTTGGATATTCAGGATATAATATAATTTCTCTTCTATATTAATTACTCTTACTGTTTAATTTTGAGTATGGGCTAGCATACTTTTTGGCTAAACGTAGTCCAAGTAACTCGCTGCTCTTTGGACACTGCCTACTCCCTTCGGAGGTTAAAGGCATATCGCTATGTATATTTTTTGTGCTCGCAACACTACCTTTATATTTTTAAAAGTGGGGCTATTGCAACATAGTAAATAATAACGGGACTAGAATTATGGATGTAAGTTGTAACTTTATTATTATCTACACCTTTGTCATTCTTAACGTCTTTTTTTGTAAATATTAAGTTTATAATAAATGTTTATCCATATATACTCAATATAAAGCATTTTACTTTGCAAGCATGGACCGTACTTATCTAATAAAACACAACATAACAAATAAAAAAGGAAAGCGGTAATTGCCACAGTAAGACGGAAAATAACCCTGGGGGAAGTGTTTAGTCCATTTTGCTGTTTTTTCTGTTGCGAGCGCTATCACGGACTCACTTTGACCTCTATTTGTACCAACAAAGTATATTATGTTATATTATCATGTAGTTTTTGTGCTTAGCTATGAGTTAAGAATTTGTACGTATATTCTTCATAAATGTAACAAGGAAAACACAACAATGTAAAGGGATAATATTAAATTAATTAAACTGTAATTTATTTAATATTGAAAAAATTAAGATTAATGTAAAATATTTTTATTTTTTTAAATTAAATTAAAATATATCAATTAAAAGATAGTGTTAAAGCCGTATAGTGGTGGCATAAGAGGATCTTCTACCCCATATCATCCCGTGGGTGTCCAAAGAAGTGAATGAGAGAGGAGAAACGGAAGAAAGATAGAATTTTTTTTTTATTATTCTAAGCCAGCGCTTAACTACAATCCCACCTGATGGTAAGTGGTGATGTAGCCTAAGATGGTGAAGCGCACTGACTTAACAAAAGCCTATTTACTCTTGCCTTGAAGACACCCACATTGTAATCGGATGGAAACACAGATGCTGGCAACTTATTCCACTCCTTTGCTGTACGCATGATGAACGATGTAGCAAACCGTTTGGTTCGAATGCGTGATAATTCAATAACGAAAGGGTGAAGACTGGCCGTACATCTGGTTGTCCGATGGTGGAAGGGAGAGGGAGGAATTAAATTATGCAATTCCTGCGCACACTCTCTGAAATGCATCCTGTAGAAAACCGAAAGGCTGGCTACTTTGCGCCTGTGTTCGAGGCTGTTAAGATTGGTTTTAACCAAATTCGAGTCACCAATTCTTAGCAACGCAAAACTCTTAGCACGCCTTTCCATTGAGTCCAAAGCTACTAGGTAGCATTTTGCAGCACCAGCCTATATATGGCAGTAATACTCCATGTACGACCGGACTTGCGCTTTATAAAAAGTAAGTAGCTGGCCCGGCGTGAAGTATCGCCGCACCTCTGCAAGGACTCCTAGCTGACTAGCTAGACTTCCTTGCAGCTGCTTTGGCGTTGGACACAATGAACCGCCCGAAGTTCAGATTTGAGGATATCTCAACCCCCAACAACTGAAGGCGGTCGGTCTATTCCAGTGATACATTTCGGAAAGAAGTAGCCAAGATGAGCTGGCTCCTTTTTGCAGTGAAGAGACACGCTTGTGTTTTGGAGGCGTTGAATTTCACAAGATTGGCATCGTCCCATTCAGATACTGCCTGTAGTGTGAGATTCACACTACAGGCAGTATCATTCTACCATAGCTTCTCTTTCGGACTGGATTTGATCCCAACTGGCCCGAAGACTTGGTTGGTATCTGTCCACAACTGTGCTATCGTCTGCATACCCATAGATACCGGGCATAAGCAGATCATTAATATGCAGCAGGAAGAGAGTTGCGGAGAAGGGACCCACGAGGAACACCGGCGTTAGTCACCACAGAATCGGATGAGCAGCCATCGACGATGACCCGGAGAGACCGTTCACTCAGAAAGTCCTTTACCAAGTCAATCAGACCAGGGCATAAGCCGTACGCTGGAAGCTTACTAGCGTGCCAAACTCTGTCAAAGGCCTTCGAGACATCAAGTGAAACAGTAAGTGCTTCCCCACTGTTCTCGAGTGCCTCGCCCCATACGTGTGTGGCATATGCTAGAAGGTCCCCAGCTGACCGATTTTGGCGAAACCCGTATTGCCGGTCACTAGAGAGGTTATTATGTTCTAGGTATGCCATTTAGCGGGCGTTCAATATACGCTCCATAATCATGTAGAGTATGGAGGTAATTGAAATTAGCCGATAATTGGCAGGGTCAGCACGGCTGCCTTTTATTGCAACAGGCTGCACGTCGGCCAGCTTCCAGAATTTTGGCACTATTTCAATCCTTAATGAGAGGCGGAACAAGCGTGTCAGCACAGGACACAACTCTGGTGCACAAGCATTTAGAACTATAGCTGGTATGCCATCTGGTCCACTAGCTTTATTCACATCTAGACACCGCAAGGTTTTAAGAACCTCCTTATTTGTGATACCAACCTCTGGCATAGAGGTCCCGCAGTGAGGTAAATTAGGTGGAACGTTGTTGCCACCGTCCAGACGTAATTGTAGGCAAAGAGAGACGCGAACAAGTCCGCTTTCTCTTTAGCCGTATGCGCGAGTGTTTCCTCCGGTTTTACTAGCGGAGGCAGTGTAGGCCGACAGAAGTTTGTCTGGACCGCTTTGGCAAGAGACCAAAAAGCTCTAAAGCCGGATGGTCTAGCAGAGAGTTTTCGCCAATATGTTTAATGCGATCGAGACTAGCTTTCCGTAATGCAGAACTTGGCGGCCTGGTTGAAAATTCTCTTCTTGGAGCTGATATCCGGAGCTTTGCGGTTTTGAGCATCAACCCGGGATAGGTACGCTTAATGCTTGCGCTTTTCAGCTTGGGTGCATTCAGCGTTAAACCATGGGCGAGCTTTGCTACCGGTGGGAGCGACAGAAAAGGGGATAAAATACTCCATAACTTAACGCAACACATCGGATATCGCATCCGCGCAGCTCGACGAATCCGCAGAAGAGAAACCGACCTCCCGCCAAGGATAGGATGCAAAAAAGTGTCGCATCTCATCCCAATCAGCTGACTTGTACCGCCATGCTCGTCGAACATCTTGGGACTCGTAATCAGGTGGAGAATATGAAGATACAGATTTCACCAGACAGTTGTCAGATACATCTGAACCTGAAGTACAGGTTATTTCCCCTTTAGGTGTATCAAAGGGGAGGTAACCTGTACTTCATACCTGTCTGGTTCGATAGTCAGCAGAAGGTCCAAGCAATTGGGTGTATGATCGTCTACATCGGGTACCCTAGTCGCTTCCTTTACCAACTGAGAAATGCCTAGTGTCAAGGCAATATTGCACGCTTCTCTTACAGCATGGTCAGTCTTCTGGTATGAGAACTGCCAGTCTTGGTGACAGGCGTTAAAGTCCTCCAGAAAGACCAGCTGTGCAGTAGGATACTGATTTAGGGCCACATCAGCAGCCTCACTATGGTGATCAAATAATCGTGTTGTCCCTTTTTGTTGTTGTCACCACTGTGCGATCAATATACACAGGCACAAAATATGGTAAGATAAAGGGTAGATAAAGGATTTTATCAATACTTGTATCTACCATCACCCAGATTGTTGAAAAAGTGGGTTCTTCAAGGTGACGGCGACGCTGGAAGCAGATGTCATTGCGGACGTACACACAGACTGTGGCACTTTCGGCAGTAAGAATCCAGGATAGTCAAACTATGTCGCATTCAATGGACATCCAATTTGGGTATCCGTCAAGAACAGTAGGTGCGGGTTCGCAGTCTCAAGATGGTGATGGACTGCGCTGAGATTATTAGAGTGCAATCCTCGAATATTAGTGAGGTGCACTTTTAATGAGAGAACGTGCAACCGCTGTTTAGCCATACTTTTCTTTTTAAGACATGTATTAAAAGTAAAGAGTGAATAAGGATGGAGAATGCCAGTTGAATGAGGCGTTGCATTAGCAACCAAACGATACTATCAGAGTTACTGCGCCCATGAGAACTTAATTACTTAAAAGATTTCTAGCTTGCGGGGACGCCCGAACGGGGGGGACGAAACCTACCACCGGGATTGGTGCTGCTCGTTTAGCACTACCCGGGGGACATGTGTAGGGAGTCAGATTTCAAGTACTTCCTACGGACGCGACAACTCGTCCCATGATAATAAAATAAAATAAAATAATTATTAATAAATATATATTAAAAGTAATACTCATTGAATCATAAACTATCATTGAACGAGGCGTTGCATTAGCAACCAAACGATACTATCAGAGTTACTGCGCCCATGAGAACTTAATTACTTACAAGATTTCTAGCTTGCGGGGTGCGGGGACGCCCGAACCCCAGAGTTCGCCAGCGGAACACTGTGCTTCGGATTCCGCTATCCTCCACGACCAAGCACCCAACACAGCAACAACTGATACTTCGTACCCGGTTCACACACACAATGCTACTGTTCAGACCCATTCTCCATATGGCTTGACCAAGCATCATGCCGGAACACGACAACGTCATTTGGCGACAAGACTGCATTGGTGGGCGGTAACCGAAAAGCCAGCGGACGAAACCTACCACCGGGATTGGTGCTGCTCGTTTAGCACTACCCGGGGGACATGTGTAGGGAGTCAGATTTCAAGTACTTCCTACGGACGCGACGCCTCGTCCCATGATAATAAAATAAAATAAAATAATTATTAATAAATATATATTAAAAGTAATACTCATATTTTAAGTCATATATGGTTTACTAATGATTCAGAAAAAATCACTGTCATGAATAGGCATGATCTTCTTGATAACATCTCAAAATAATTAAAAAGAATATTGTGGTGGCCAGCCCATCTGCCACGCTTGGCAACTATAGCAAATATCCTTTCTATGTGCCAATCTATGGTGGAGACCTATGTACAGCTGTGGACTTTTGATAGGCTGTAATATTTATGATGATCAATTCTAACATCTATCTATCTATCTATACTATAATAAAATTTAGATTTTGATAGGACTTTCACTAGCATATAGAGGAGTAATTTAGGCTACTTTGATTTTAGTCTATAAATATATATATATACTAAAGTACGTGGGAGTAAAATAAATATTTATTTTATATTGTTTACTAATTTAATCTAATTAAATTACATTTATCTGAACAACATTTACAAACACAAAAAAAAACCTATCACATTATAGCGAAGACACCTACTATACAGCACCGCCTGCTAAGCAAATAGCAGCACGTCTTTAAAACGTGACTTAATTTACTTACGTGACTTAAAAATACTCCACATAGTGTAAAAACCAAGGTTTAAATGTTAAGATCGTCCATTACATTGTCACAGTAGTTAAGTTAGCTAGTAAGTTAGAAAATAAAAGTAATATAGGAAAAAGTCTTCCTCTCCTTTCACATCAACCCTCCCTAAGCTGCCGCAAACGTAAGTGGCGCAGTCGGAATGTTATTGCACGGAGCTGTGACAGAAACGGAAGGGGACCCAACTATTGAACTAGGACTGGAGGAGCGGAGTATCGGGATTGAGTTCATGTAAGTGCACTACAATAGTTCGTGTGTTGCTTCCTGGATTCCACTATTCCCTTCACCTAATTTCATTAGTGATAGGTTCGATAATTAATTAGGGTTAGGTTAACAATTGTCAAGATTTACCACCCTAGGGTTTCTGGAGATTGGGAGCCTGAGTTGCGATAGGCCCGCCGACAGATAGTAGATAGCAATAGGGATATTTTTGCTGATCAACCACTTAGTTCCGATATGGCCGAGGACCCTGACAAGGTATTTAAAGCCATAGAAGTTATCACAGAGTACTAGATTTATCAAGATATGTGACCAGTTAGCCGCGCAGTATCTTAGCACGGCTCCTGGTAGTGAATTCACGAATGTATATTTATTGAATGGGATACTTAATAAAATTACTGGTACTGCTACATGTACTATTAATTCTAATGAAATACTCGACAGTTGGTTAGGTATTTGGACAGCTTTAATTAACAATTTCTCAGACCAACGGGACGATACAGCCTTATATCATGATCTTTCTTTAGCAAAACAGGGTAGTAGAACACCCTTGGAATTTTATGACCATTGCCAAACATTAGTTAGTATAATTATGACTTACGTGACGTTACAAGAAAGTATACAAGCTACCGTGCAAGCGAAACGTGACCTCTATAAAAAATCGCGATGCAGGCCTTTGTGCGAGTTTTAGCGGAACCACTAGGATCCCGCATACGATATATGAGGCCCGCAACTACAGAAAAGGTGTTAGAATACGTGCAGGGGGAATTAAACACAATTTATTTACAGTACAACGAGTCTCCAAGGAATCAACAAATTTATAAATCTAGTTATACACCAACTACGTTACCGCTAACACTATTTTTACCACCGCGATTGCAAATTTCACAGGCTCCTGTGCCTAATTGGCCAGTTCCTGTTGGTCAGCGTCCCGTGGGACCTGCAACTCATATTATAAGTATCTGTTTTTCTTTTCACCTACATCTAGCTTTTTCTAATATTACAATAAACCAATGTTCGCTAAGTTGATTTTAGGACATAATCTGTAATTGTACAGATAAAAATCATAAATCCATTTAATTTTTATAAAATGTAAATTCTATGTATATCATATTCCTAAATATTAAACTCTAATTATTGATTGCAAAAAAAAATTGTACTTATCTACTATTTTAAAGTAATTTATGGCAATTCTGAACCTCTTACGGGTGACGGGCGCAGTGCAGATGTCAGTTATAACGTGTGACGCGAGAAACCTTTTAGATTCAATTAAAGTTTTCAAAATCAACAGCATGGCCCAACAAATACTCTTCCGCGTTAATACCTAACTATGACCAGCGCAGTAACGTCTTTAGCTTACCTCCACGGAATCATCCGCCCAAAAATCAGCCTAAGCCTATGAGCGGAGTTCTAAGATTTACGCAGAAAATTGTGTCACATGTTAGAAAAAGAATAAAATTTAATTTAAATTTACCATAATGCAACACTGTCTGTCATGGATATCTATAATATATAGTCTAGGTTTTCGTCTTGTGTCTTTGGTTACAAAACGGTGTGTTCTTGCTGTGTAAAGTATAAATGCGTTACTCCCTAATAAAGAAAGTATTATATTAAGAAGATTGTTTTCTGTAAAGAAACCCTAAAACCAATACCAAATACTAGAATGTTAACGGGTCACGACTAGAGTACACACGGAATCCCACCGCCTAGTAACAACTTTAAGACTCGCGAAATGCATGTTAATGAAGGTGCAGGCAAAGACGCCGATTATAAAGTTTACAATTGCTATTATACTGACCTAGACTCGGATTATAATTATAGCATTGACTATTCCGCCGATTCTACTTACGAATCAACATGTTATTATGATATGGCCAATGAAAATCAATTATCTGATATGTAATATAACCGCAAGAGCCACATGCTGGGTTAAGAGTCGGAGTTTCAGAATGTGCCGACGTCATCAAGACCCGCATAGAATTAAATATCCAAACAAAAAGACAACGCTAATCCATCGCTAAAACTTCTTATAGATACGGAAGCCAATCAGTCCTTTATAAGTCCTGAAACCGTTCAAAAGTATTTTTCCAACTTTTCATTGACCTTTGATCCATTTGAGGTAACAAACATACATGCAACTAGTAGTAACGATTATTCTATTGCATTGCCTTGTTTATCGGAGTTCAACGATTCTGATTACATAAAAATTTTTGTATATCATTTCCACGATAACTTTGACGGGCTGATTGGGTGAGATTTATACGGTCGCCTTCATCGTCGGTCGTTTTCATAAAATAAACCATCATAAGATATTAGCTCACGCGCCTAATGCTAACGGGAATATCGAACGATTTCACTCAACCATTCTTGAACACATAAGAATCTTAAAGTTACAGCGCAAGACAGAGTCCGTGGTCAACCTTATGCCATACGCAATTACAACATATAACAGTTCCATACATAGCTTCACAAAATGCGGACAAGTTTACTTACTGATTGGACATTATGATCCACGAGAACGCCATCATATCGATATTACTCAAAAGTCAATGCAGCAATATGTTCAGAAGCATAGGGAACAAATGAAGATGGTGTATGTCATTATTAACACCTCCTCTCTTTCCGATCGCGCTAACATAATTACATACATAATACATAAACACTCACGCCTGTCACCCAGAGGGGTAGGCAGAGACTACGGACTTCCACTTGGCACGATCATGGCACCTCTCTCGCCTCCTTTACATCCATATATCTACGCATACACGCTCGTCGGTTAAGGGTACTCCTAATCTGGCCCATTTCCAATATATCGCCAATTTGGTCGATAAACCTTCGTCTAGGGCGTCCCTTTCCGACTCTGCTCTGCTAACATAATTAAAAACAGAAATAGACATCGCGAGCCTGAAATAGTATTTACCTCAAACCAGCAGGTTTTATTAAAAATCCTTCAAGCAATAGGCAGAAGATCGCCCCAAGATACACGCAAGATACCATTCCAGCTGATCTCCCCATTTACATTCATACGTCTCAAACAACGCACTCCCATAGCAAATTCAAGGCTTAAGTGTATTCCTAAAGCAGCTAAATTGTTGCAGGATCCCGCTGTTACTGGTGCTTCAAATAGCTCTATCTCAAGAAATAAAATATGAAAATTTAGATGACGTACCCGTATTATTACCCTATAAGCTAGGATCTATGAGACTAACTACTCATCACCATGCATTCCTACAAATTGTACAGTCAGATGACATGGATAATAAAATATACTCTATTACAGGTCCAGTTATAAAGTTATAAACATCGTATGATCAATGATAACTACACATTGATGAAATTCAGATAGATTATCTTACTAACAAAAGTGGCAATTTCTTAGATAAATTAAACACATTAGAACCTTATCGAGTAAAGAGAAGTCTTTTTTATAGGAGAGGGACAAACGAACATGCGGCTCACCTGATGGTAAGTGCCTACCGGCACCCAAGAACAACTGCAACACCAGGGGAATTGCACATACATTGCCGGCATTTTCAAAAGGAGAAGGATCTTTTCTTGAAAGTCCCTAAGTTGTATCGGTCCGGTAAAATTGCTGATGGTAGTTGATTCCACAAGGAAATTGTGCGAGAAAGAAAACCTCTTGTAAATCGCACAGTGGTGGACCGCCTATCATCCAGATGGTATGGATGGTATCGCGAGATTTGTTTCGATGTGCGATGGTGAAATTGAGCGGCTGGAATTAGTCCGAACAATTCCTCAGACCACTCCCCGTAGTAGATGCGATAAAATACGCAAAGAGATGCAACATCTCTTCGCAGTCCCAGTGAGTCAAGCCATTCAGATAGATCTCGGTCGCCGACAATACTAACCACTCTGCGCTGGATGCGATCAAATGGAAGGAGCTGGCACTGGGGAGCCCCAGCCTAGAGATGAGAACAGTATTCCATTTGAGGCCGAACCTGCGCATTGTAAAGTTGCAAGCAGTGTGCCGGCATGAAATACTGTCCCGTTCTGCTGAGCACGCCAAGCTTTTTAGAGGCCAATTTGGCCTTTTATTCCAAGTGACCGCGAAACTGGACGTCACTCGATATGTAGACGCCGAGGATTCCGATACGGGCTGAGGCAACAAGGGGACTGCCTTGAAACTGAGGAGATACAACAAAGGGGTTCTTTTTAGCGGTAAACGCGCAAACTTGTGTCTTCTGGGGATTGAACTGAACTACATTTAGCCGACCCCAATCCGAGACTTTGTTCAACAAAGTCTCGACTTCAGACACAAGTTTGTTCCAGTACTCGGTAAAGTTTTACCACCAGTATTGTGGTCCGCATAGCAATTAATGTTACCGGTTTGCAACATTTCAATGATATGCAGAAGAGCAGCGTTGGTGATTAGCATGTAGCCTTGTGAAATACCAGCGTTAATGGGCTTGTAATCGAAGCATGCACTGTCTACTACAACCTTGATGCTCCGATCTGCAAACAATCTAGTGATCCAATTGCACAATTTTTCGGGAAGCCCATAGGAAGAAAGCTTCGAATGAAGCGCTTTGTGCCAAACTCGATCGAAGGCCTTTGACTCTACTGCCTCCGCCCATCTATGAGTTAGGTAACCTAGAAGATCACCAGCTGAGCGACCCCGACGGGGACCGTACTGGCGGCCACTAATAAGCTGGTGATCCTCAAGGTACCTCATGAGCTGGCAGTTAATAATTGTTTCCATTATTTTGGAGAACAAGGAGGTGATAGAGATAGGCCTGTAGTTGGACGGATATAAGCGGTCGCCTTTTTTAGGGATCGCGTACACCAAAGCTGTCTTCCATGCGTTCGGGACTACGCCAAGAGAATAGGAGTACCGGAAAAACCGCGTTAAAACTGGTGACGATTCCGGAGCTCACGTTTTCAGCACAATAGGGTGGACTCCATCGGGCCCACTCGACGTGCTGATGTCCAGGGAGAGGTGTGCTTTGCGCACCGAGCGTTGTGTAAACAGCATATCCTGCATGGAGCACTCACATCGCGGTAAAGTCGGCGGTGTGTTCCCCCTGTTATCGAGAGTCGAGTTAGATGCAAAGAGAGAGCCTAGCAGATCGGCTTTCTTCTTTGCGGCATGGGCCAATGAGTCGTCCTCCCTATGCAGAGATGGCAGAGATTGCTGACAGAAGTTCCCTTTGTGAGGCTGGCGAGAGACCAGAATGCACGTGTTCCCGAAGGAAATCGAACTAGTCTTTAGCCAATTCTGCCGATGTGTTCTGACTTTGCCTTGGCAATGACACTTTTGGAGGACCTGGAGGCGGAATTATACTTCTTTTTAAGAGCGCTGATGTTTGCATCCCAAGACGTTGATACGTCAGCCCAGGCCCGATAGCACTCCTGCTTATAGCGTAATGATATTTTACGAGAGCGACCAAACCATGGCTGGGATCTGCCTCCAACGGGCACTACAGAAGTTGGAATAAAAAGTTCCATACCCTGAAGTACTACATCAGCGACAGAATCAGCAACAACGTTGGGATCATCCGGCGAGAAGCATACCCGCCCCCAAGGGTAGGATGCAAAACAAGACCGCATCCCATCCCAATCGACAAACCATTATAAAAAGTATAAGCGGAAACTTAGACCATACAGATGCTTTGAAGTATGATGAGGCCATTAAAATCCTTCAAAGTGATCAGGGAAAAATGGTATCCGAGTTCGATAATCATATTAGTTTAAGTAAGGAATGGATGTCTAAAAATAGTCATATTATTAGAAAATCAGAGTAGGATTAACTCTACAATGGAACTAATATTAAGAAGTAATGCTTATACGGAGGATAGTCAAATTAAATATGCCAAATTTGCACAATTGTTAGTTACTAGCTGGTACCCGACGCGTTGCTGCCACAGACAAAATAATTGTGGAAATATTGTTTTAAATTTGGAAGAGTTATATTGTTTAACCAGCTTTTAATCCGCGGCTTCACTCGCATGGGCTTCAATTTAGAAACAGCAATAACACTATTTCGTGCTAATATTAGTAAAATTAAAATATCTGTGTCTATATTGGACGTAAATGATTGAAAGGACAATGTCCAAAATCGCCCCGAGCAATTAAAGCATCGGACATACACGATAATTAATTGTCTATTTTATTATATTAGTTGCAAATACTTTTAT
Source organism: Parnassius orleans (assembly GCA_029286625.1). NCBI lineage: Eukaryota > Metazoa > Arthropoda > Insecta > Lepidoptera > Papilionidae > Parnassius > Parnassius orleans. Next base: position 365,164 of record JAGSMP010000280.1, read on the forward strand.
AACACGGACTAGCTGCATGCCAAAATGAACATTAAAAAGTATTATATTCGACTAATAATATTAATCACCACCATCTTCGCCAAACGTCACGTGTTGTCGAAAAATGATTAGGGATGCCCAATGTTGCATATTTTTTAATCTGAATCACATTTTGAATTTATTTCGAATAAAGTGCAAATAGAAGCTTGAATAAAAACATTCAATACCTTTCCTTTCTTATTATTCCCTTAAAGTATGATTTAAAAACCCATAGTAATGAATGAGGTCATACTCGATTTTAAATTATAGTTAGTTAGAATAATGCTGAAGTGAACAAAACATACATATTTCATCATGATCATTATTATTCAGGGTTTTCTAATAATTGTTTAGAAAAGTGTGTGGTTTACTTTTAAATAAACGATCACTTACGAATTTACGACAATTAATATAGAGAGGTGTAAGAGAGGGTGACGTAATATCCCCGAAACTCTTCACCGCTGCATTGGAAGACGTTTTCAAGCTACAGGACTGGAAATGATACGGTATTAACGTCAATGGTGAGTACATCACTCACCTTCGATTTGCCGACGATATAGTCCTTATGGCAGAATCGCTGGAAGACCTAAGCACTATGCTCAATGACCTCAATAGTGTCTCCCAACGGATTGGTCTTAAGATGAACATGGACAAAACAAAAATCATGTTTAATGTCCATGTCACACCTATGCCGGTAGTAGTTGGGAGCACTAAGCTCGAAGTTGTTGACGAATATGTTTACCTGGGACAAATAGTCCGACTAGGTAAGTCCAACTTTACTGGGCAGCGTTCGGGAGATTACGACACATCTTCTCGTTAGACACCTCAAAACTAGATTGTACAACCAGTGCGTGTTGCCAGTGATGACCTATGGATCTGAGACGTGGTCCTTTACTGCTGGTCGCATGAGGAAGCTCAAGGACGCTCAGCAAGCTATGGAGAGGGCTATGCTCGGCGTTTCTCTGCGTGATAGACTTAAAAACGAGGATATCCACAGTAGGACCAGAGTAATCGACATAGCTCAAAGAATTAGTATGCTGAAGTGGCAATGGGCCGGCCATATAGCTCGAAGAATCGACAACCGATGGGGAAGAAAGGTTCTCGAGTGGCAGCCTCGTACGGGCAGGCGAAGTGTAGGGCGTCCCCCCGCTGAATGGTGTGACGACCTGGTAAGACATGCAGGAAGTCAATGGATGCAGGTGGCTCGGGACTGTGCTTTGTGGCATTCCTTGGGGAAAGGCCTATGTTCAGCAGTGGACTTGTGAAGGGCGGTAATAATGATGAATATAAAAGAAACACGTATTGTTGCTTCATGAATTATAAATGTTTTAAAAAAACAATATTGTAGACTAAATGTTATTATTAATATTGTTACAAGTATAGAAGAAGTAGAGAAGTATCGTGTCATTATAAGTAAAGTATACTTGTTATGGTATTAATATTATCGTATGACAAAAGTTGATGTTATACTGTTTGTAACGTATGGCCATAGTAAATATCGATAAATCGTATCGTATTTAGCACCCCTATTTTTGACTTCACTAAATGGTCACTTGTCACTTGTCAGTCTCTCACCTGTGCTCTCAATCTGTCAATTACATTGGCGTCGCTGTCGCTCGCTCTTCGTAATTATGTCGGTGTATTTTGGGGACTTTCGGACTATCTATTGAATATTACGACTTGGCTATTTTAACGGACTCTGATTGCTTTCAAAAACGATTTACCTGGCTGTGATTTTCGTAACTGTGTACCGCTCAAACAATAACCTGGCACTCATAAACGGACTTACGCATACGCAATGGAAAATGTATTTTATGTAAATTGTGGCTCTGCTGTTGGTTCTATGTTCTTGGAAGATGAACAGATTCGTCACTGTGTACAACAATGGACTGCACCTCTTCTGTAATTACATTCTACTTTGTCTGCATATTCAGATTCTCGTGATGTATTTAGAAGATGAACAATAAACATGAAATTAAATCTGTGTTTTATTTCTAATTCAAAATAATAAGTTAATGTAGGTTTAAAAACAACTTACTATCTAATTGGTAAAGCTGTTTTCATAGTCACGCGTTTTAACAGTGCCGTCCAGACGCCCACGCTTGCAAATGCACTAGATAGTAGACGCGACTATATTCTATGCATTTATACGTTGCACTTACTTACACTTAGTCTTTAGAACAAAAACTAAATACCCAATTATCTAGGTAGGAACTAAAAATAGCTAAATGTTTTGGATATTGTTTTTCAGTTTCTTAATAATTACTCGGAGCTATGAAAAACCATAATGTTCGTGGTTCGATTATAACCTCAAAATCTGATACTTTTTTTGAAATATATCTATACTGCAGCTAGTCCGCTATAAAAATACGATCACATAGGAATTTACTAATTATCGAAAATGCATCACATAATTTTCCGATGCTCTTGGTTCCAGGGCGAACAATGTATGGGCGCAGAGCAATGTCCTTTGGCAATATAATATGCTACAGAAACACATAAGTGAGTTTATCAGAATTCATTAATACGTCTAGCAACACTTTTTTTATATCGGGCATGTCTTCCAATATATTTTTATGAAGGGAAAATCACCCTGAAATAAAAAATCCCGGCAATTCATCTTAACCTTACCACCAGCAACCTGCAAGGACTTCATAATCTCCAGGAAAAAGTCATATTACAAGCACCAGTGCAGATAGATAATGCAAGGGTGGATCCACTGTATCATACAACTATTCCTTTTATACAGCAGTGGCTGCTGCAACTATCATAGTGACTGTTATAATATTAATTCGACGATACATGCCAAGAAGCAAACCAAAGAAAACCCAAGAAAATCCTTCAAATATTATACGAGTGGGAACTACCGAAGACGTCCCGGTGACATTTTCGCTGAACGTGCTGCAATAGCCACCGCGCTGAGGGTGGAGGAGTTACATATGCCTACCGATCTTGCATACCATCACGAAGACACCTACCATACAGCACCGCCTGCCTAAGCAAATAGCAGCACGTCTTTAAAACCTGACTCAATTTACTTACGTGACTTAAGAATACTCAACATAGTATAAAAACCAAGGCTTAAATATTAAGATCGTCCATTTTTTGTGAACATACATTGTCACAGTAGTTAAGTTAGCTTATAAGTTAGAAAATAAAAGTAATATAGGAAAAAGCCATCGACTCCTTTTACATCAACCCATCAAAACTGCCGCAAGCGTAAGTATCTCCTCACTCCTCGTGAAATTATTATTTATTTAGTAAATATTTTTTTAATTATTTACAGCCTATTTTTTATTTCTTTTACACGATGTTTTGTAAATAAAAAAGCTTATTTTGTTCACGCAATGGTTTAGGTACATTTACACAATGTTATGTACCGCGAAGCTTAACTTGAAGAATAAGGTCGTATTTCCTACAGGGGCAGTGATTGCTGAGATCGTTAATCTGGAAATAACCGCTTATAAATAATAATTGTTTTTTGTTAATAGAAGAGGGGCCAAACGAGCACACGGCTCACCTGAAGCTAAGTAACTAGCGCCACCCATAAACAATTGCTACACCAGAGGAATTGCAGGTGCGTTACTGGCTTTTTAAAAAGGAGTGAGAAATTTGGCGACTGGAATACGAACAATTCCTCAGAGCACACCCCGTGGTAAATGCGATAGAAAATACAAACGGTTATATTTGTTTAAGGAATGTTACACTACTATTTCACAAATTATAAAAAGACTATTGATACATATACGGGTTATAACGTAACTTTCTATAACAATAGCCAAGTAAACATAAACCAAAACAAACAAAAGTAATAAACTGATTTTGTGATACGGCGAAATAAATGCGCTTCAGGCGGTCGACTGAGCAAAATAAATGTGATATAGTGCCCCACAACGCTTTAAGTTACTAGTATATATTTTTTGTAATCTGTAAACAAACATCTTTATTTTTCAACAGCATCATCATTACAGTCTTTCACGAGTCCACTGCTGAGCATAAACCTCCCCAAAGGAATGGCACGTAACAAGGTCCTGAACCACCTGCATTAATCGACCTCCTGCATCACTTATCAGGTTGTCCATCGAGTGAAGGCCGCTCTACACTTCGCTTACCAGTACGAGTCTGCCACTCTAGAACTCTCCTTCCCCATTGGTTGTCGGTTCTTCGAGCTATATAGCCAACCCATTGCCTTACTGATACGTCGAGCTATGACGAAGTTATTTGAAGTTACTCTGGTTCTACTGTGGACAACACCTCATTTCAAATTCTATCACGCAAAGAAACTCCAGACGTAATCTTCTCTTAGCTCGCTGACGCAACATTAGGACACTTATACGGCCAGCGGTAAAGGACCACGTCTCAGAGCCATATGTCAATACTGGCAACACACACTTGTTTTCTATTTTTTTCATGTTTTGAGGAAAACGTGATATGAAAATGTTTTGAAATGGTTGATTTTTGTGTATAAATGATACTAATCGCAGTAATCAAACAATTGTTTTAACTTATTATCAATTTTCGTACAAATTAAAAAACGAATTTTAAATTATCAATTTAATTTCACCCAAAAAAATGGGACTAAGCGTGCACCGTAAATCACAGAATGCTAGCTACCCGGGTTTTATACCTTTTGGCAGCAATGAAATTGTCTATTGCATTTTAATGTGCTGATTTAGAATATAAGGCTCGGCAGTGAAAGTAAACATAGTGAGGAAACCTGCATGTCTGAGAAATAATAAATTTTATATCCATAACAACAAAACAATATTTCAACTTCATAACGTTCTAAGAAATAAGAAGTGGCCACCAGGAGTGGGACGTACATAGGCTTTAAATTTATTTTAATTTTTTTATGGAATAAGGGTGACAAACGAGCACACAGTCCAGCTGATGGTAAGTGTTTGCTGTAGCCCATAGACATCCACATCTATCCCCGATTAAGAATCCAAATACAGATGCATTGACACGCCTGAGAACTAAGATGGAATGCCAAATTTTTAACAATATAATGAAGGACTATTAGGGAGAATCATCATGAAGAATCACCGTGTAGTGGCGGGGTAGATTATCCACTACTCCATATCGTCACGTGGGTGTCGTAAGAGGTGACTGAGGAAAGATGGGCAGTAGTCGTTCTAATAACAACTTAAATATTTAAAAAAACTGTGGTTGTCAAGCCACCTGCTAAGCATGGCAAATATGGCAAATATCCACTACATGTTGCAATCTATGGGGGAAGCCTATGTTTATCTCTGGACTAGTTTAGTTTAGTTTAGTTTACGACGGGCTGTTTTCCGCAACTCCACGTCTAAGCGCGTATATTGCGTGTGGGCAGGAATAATGCAATTATTCGAGCCATGAGATCTCCCTGAAGAAGTTCAACAGTCCTTTGATGTTGCTTGCAACTTCGGGGAGTGATCCCGGCGTGCCGAGATGCTTAGCCCTGTATGTAGCAACCTCTGGACATTTCAGTAACACGTGGGCCGCCGTTTCTTCCTCCCCCACAGGGGACTATCTGTAACACCTATGGTAAATAAATGTTTGTTAAAGGTGGCGTGTCCTGAGATAGCACTTGTTATTATCCTGATCTGCGGCTTGTTCAGTCTCGTTAGAACTTTGGTTAGGCGACTGTTTTTTTTCAGGCAGGGCTTCCCTAGCTTGTCTACAGTCTACTAGATTTTCCAAAGCTGAGCTTGTTGATTAGTGAAGTGTCTACGTACCAGTGAACGAACGTTATCAAAGGGGAATGGTATGATTGGTTCCGGCCCTATAGTGGCCAGAGCCGATCCTCTTCTGGCCAGTTCGTCTGCTGCGTCATTGCCCCTGGTACCACTATGTCCCTTTATCCATTGCAGAATGACATTGTTGTTTTTACATACCTCATTTAATCGTTGATGGCATTCATATATTAGTCCTGAGTTCACCACATTGCAACTCAGAGCTTGTAGTACCGCCCTCCTGTCGGTCAGTATTCTGATGGAGAAGTCTTTTACCTTCCTAGAATCTATTGCTATGGCCGTTTGGATGATACCCATACATTCCGCCTGAAAGACAGTGTTATAGGTACCCAGCGGTGTGTATATGTGGATATTGAGATCTTCAGAGAAAGTTACAGATTCTACACCTTCATTTGTTTTAGAACCATCGGTGAAAACTCTCAGCTCTTTTGGGCTTAATCCTTCCGACTGGTTGGTTTCATTTGATTGTATCTTGTAGTTCTTATCGAATACAAATTGTTTAGGGATTTTATCGTACTTGGCTTGTTGATAGGCAGTTTTGAGTGAATTCTATCAATTATGCTTGTATGAAAGACACTATTCTTACTCCAAAGATTTAAGGTCTTGAGTCAGATGGCAGCTAAAGTCGCTTCTTATTGTATATGTAGATGAAGCGGGGTTAGCTCCAGCATCGCTTCCAAGGCTGCTGTTGGCGTAGTCCGTATGCAGCCTGTGGCAGCCATACATGCCAGTCTCTGGTAGCGCTGAAGCTTCTTTATAGTGGTGGCTTCATTTGTCTTGGTCCACCATACCATTTCATTTGTCTTGGCCACAGTATGATTTTTGGCGTCAGACCCCATCTTTTGCCAATCATGTTTCTGCATTGCCATAAAGTTATACTAGCTTTCTTGATTTTGTTTTCTATGTGTTTATTCCAATTAAGTTTGCTGTCTTATGTAAGACCTAAATATTTTACCTCAGAGGAGAGCTGGAATTTTGTGCTGAAAAGACTTGGGAGATGATAGTTATTCAGCATTCGTTTTTGTGTGAACATTACTGGAACCGTTTTATTTGGATTGACGGTTAAGTCGTATTCCTTGCATCATCGCTCCACTATACGGGGAGCCGCTTGGGTCAGGTCGCACACCATGCTTGTTGTCTTTCCAGAGACCAGTATTGTCAGGTCGTCAGCATAACCTACTGTGTAGAAGTGATTGTCATTTAATTTGCTGATAAGTTCATTAATGACCATATTCCAGAGGAGAGGTGAAAGAACCCCACCCTGCGGGCAGCCTTTCTTAACCTGGATTGTTTGAGATTCACCAGCAATCTTTATTGTTCGTGTACTGAGCATGTTTACTATCCAGTCAATCAGTGCCGGTTCAACTTTATATCTACTGAGTGCACCTTTTATGCTGGAGAAGTTCGTTCTGTCAAAAGCACCTTCTATATCTATGAAGGAACCCAGACATATTTCTTTGTTTTGGATGGCCTCTTCAATCTTTGTTACTAGAAGCACAAGAGCCAGACACGCTCTCATTATGGCAGCAAGTCTGACTATTAGGGCTTTACCTCCCGCCCCCCGCTGTAGGAGTGCCGGGAATATGCCGTCAGGTCTTGGCGCCTTATAGGGGAGGAAACTGTGAATGGCCCAATGGATTTCATCCGTCGTTACCACTCTGTGCTAAATTCCAGTCTTCTGCTTGCTGTGTCAGTATTACTTCATGCCGGTCTGTGGACTATAGATAGTTAATATTACTTGCACCCAACTGGGGCACAAAGCGAATGCACAAAAAGAAACATCAAAATCGTATACAATTGACGAAGATATCGCGTAACATACAGTCGGATTGAAACGTACAAGTCGAAGAGAAACTCGGCTAAAGAGCATTTACAAAATTAATCATAAGCAATGTTTCACAACATGTTAGAAAGTTTTCACCGGTGTTAGAGCATATTAGACCATCTAACAAATTGTAGCAAAATATTACATAATATTATGTAAGTTTTTGGAATTACTTAACTTTATAAACTGCTGAATGGGAGCACCATTAGGAAACAAAATTGAGTTATAATATTAAATGACCAGATGGTATTTCAATCATCTTGAATAAATAAATTGATTCACTTTCGAGATTTTGGTTAGCTTTGTTAATTTTCATAATCGCGGACTGACATTTATCGCACAGACAGAGTAAACCGATGCTTAATTATTAAGAACTCCTGTCTGAAACATCCATTATGTTCAGAGTTACAGCTATCGTACTTTTAGTACTCTTCCATTAATACTTTGAGTATCCTTAAAATATTAGGATAACAAAATACCATAATTTTCAAAAATACTGAAAGACGACATACATCTTTGGAAATCACGATAAACTTGTAAAATTTTGGCAATTATAAGAACTAGGTTGATCAATAAGTTTTCAGAATAGGTCACTTAACAATGAGTTATATAAATGCGTTCTATTTTTTTCGAATCTTAAATTATTAGTAGCCAAGGTCAGAAGAAACTAAACTAAAAACTATACCCATTTTTTTAAACATCACATTTGGCGAGATTTTGATTCGTTTTCATAATGGAGAAACTAGAATTTCGTGCTGTTATTAAATATTTCTGGCTGAAATTGTTTTTCTACAAAAAGTGTTTTTGAAGAACTGCAGTATACTTTGGCAGAAAACGCTCCATCTTGCCGCCTGCAATGTCGACACTCGCTCCGGGACAACAACAGTCGCTACGCAAGAAAACGTTAAAAAATCGAAGAAATGGTTAAGCTAGATCGACATAATATGACCATCCGTTATTTAGCTGATACTCTAAAGCTTTCCTTTGCCACAATTTAGTTTATTTTAACTCATACCTTATAATTCAAAGAGGTGGCCGCGCGCTGGTTTCCTCAAATGTTAACAGACACCCAACAGAAAGCAAGAGTTAAAATCACAAAGCTAAATTTGGCAATAATTTAAGAAGATCCAAATTCGTTTTACCTCTACGGTTACAAAAAGAACGCGACGTGAAACGTGGGTACACCATTTTAACCCGGAGACGAAAAACCAAAACTGCGTCCATTGGAAAAATAATGGCCTCTGTCTTCTGGAATGCGGAAGGTACAATAATTATCAAGTATTTAAGTAAAGGAGAGACAATAACCGGATATTATTAAAAAAACTACGCAAAAACTGAAGAATAAACGTTGAGGAAATTTGCGTGCCCTGCCCCTCGATCTGATGTTGCAGGTGCTATCATCCGAACTGCTGGGTTTTATTTGATGCAGCACCCACCATATTCACCAGACCTAGCCCCGAGTGATTTTTACCTGGTTACCCACGTGAAAAAGCACTTGCGTGGTATAAAATTTAACGGCGACGATGTGGTGATGTGTGCTTTAGAGGCCTTTTTCGAGTCCAGGATCATGCCTTTTTTTCCAAGGGAATTAAAGTTACAGCCTATATACGTCCCAATGCTGGGCACGGGCCTCCTCTCACTTCTGAGAGGGTTTTTTAGGGCAAGGAAGTGTCCGCCGCATGTCTTCGAAATATTTTTATCTTATTTCTCAGACATGCAGGTTTCCTCACGATGTTTTCTTTCACCGCCGAGCACGTGGTAAATAATTACTTAAAATTGCAATTAACAATTTTATTAGTGCCGGCGGGATCGAACCCGGGTTGCTTGCGCACTGTGAAACTTACAGCGAGCGCTAACCATCTGAGTTACAACGGCTATTCCAAGGGAATTAACCAACTTGAAAAACGCTATTCAATGTGTATTAGCTTAAAAGGCGATTATGTTGAAAAATAAATACTACACTTATCCCAGAGTTTCATTGTGTTTCCAAAAACGTATTAATCAACCTAGTACAACGATAAAAAATATAATAAAAATATTAAAAAAAAACTTATATAACTAAAAAAATAACTTCTAATTCTGAAGTCGGTGCAATGACAACGTAGCGAATAGAAGAATTAAAAACTCAATGTTTTTTATTCCTTTTTAGTTTTTTGATGTCAGCTTTTACTTTTTATTAATAATTAATTTTTTACCCTTTTGAGTGGATGAAGGAATAATTTCATTATCTTAATGGCGTCTAAATAGCTCCATTACAATCTTCAACTATTTTGCCACCATTAGGGGTGAATTTTTTCTTCAAATTTATATGGGACCTCCCCAGAAGTATAACCTAATAATAAAAAAAGAATCCTCAAAAGCGGTATACACTTGACAAAATTGATTGAATTGAAGATATTCCTTAAGGCCTTAATTGCGGTGAAAATGCCTAAATTCTTGGATATTTAAGTAAAAAAATCACAATAACTGTTCATTTAATCCGCAAATAAAAATACAGGGTGACAGAAGAGGATATATTAAATGTTTTTAACTGAACAAAATTGTATTTTTGTCAATCCCTTATTAGAAAAAAAATCCCCAAAGAGTACATATCTTTGTGATATTTTGCAAAATTTCTCCAAAACGGCATAAGCTCTTTATATAGTTTTTACACTAAAAAAGGTCTTAAAAATATTAATATTTTTAATTGAGAGTTTTATTTTTATTCCCCGTTTTACTCGAGAAATACCATTTTTCCCCGAAATTGAATATATTAACGCGAGCGTGCCTGCTCCGTCACCCTGTAATCATCCGCGAACTCTTTCGCAGTCCGTTTTCGGACATCGTCGAGGGTGGACCACGTGTCGGTGTTGAAGCGACTTCGTACAAATATATTTTAGTTTTAGTGTCCAAAGAAGAAATTTTCGCGGCGACGTTAATTAGTGAAATTGAAAAATGCGTTTTTATATAATTTAGATGTGGAACGACCAACATGCTCTCGTTACTTAGATTTCGATAGTTTTTAGTACCTATGTAATTTTATGGTTGCATATTTTTATTAATTAGGTGATACTGAATTTCATAATTATGTATTACAATAAAACGCTGTTTTTATGAGTATGACTTTAATAGAACATTATTGGGGAGGGAAATCTAAATACAGATACTTATATTAGATACACTATTATAAAATTATATCAAACAATTTAAATTAAATAAAAGTGGTGCATAAAAAAAAATAAAGAAATTCTTGTATTTATGTTTTTTTAAATGTTAGACAAACCATCATCTGAAAAATATAAAACTTTTTAATTGTAGAGAAGTTTATCTGCGTGATAAAGTTATAAATGAGGATATCCGCAATAGAACCAGAGTAACTGATAGAGCTCAACGGATTATTAAAGTGAAATGGCAATGGGCTGGCCATGTAGATTGGAAAACCGATAAACAATAGGAAGAAAGGTTCTCGAGTGGCAACCTCACCTCGTACCGGTAAGCGAAGTGCAGGGCAGCCTCCCACTATATGGAGGCAAGACATGGTAAGATATGCAGGAAGTCGATAGATGCAGGCGGCTTAGGGCCATGCTTTGTAGCATTCATTGGGAAGACCTATATTTATATCTATATAGGCCTTGTGAAGGGCTGTATTAATGATGATAATGACGCCAAATGTACTTACTACGAATACTCAATCTTTATTCTTCTTCACGTGTTCTCATACGCTTTTCTCACTCACACACACACACACACACAAATAGGTCGCAAATAATAATTACATAGTACTATTAGGTAAGAGTGAATACGCTTTTGTTAAGTCAGTGCGCTTCACCATCTTAGGCTACATAACCACTTACCATCAGGTTTAATTGTAGTTAGCGCAGGCTAAGAATAGAAATAAAAAAGAAATTTACCCTGTGAAAGTTTTCACGTAGATATTATTTTTCTAACCAGCTATAAAAATCGTGTGATGGGAACATATTCCCATCATATATACATAATATAAGAAAAAAGGTTGTCTCACACGGGACAGTAATAATATTATATTATATTTTTCAGTATCTAAAAACTTTTAAAATCACTGAATCGAGGTATGTCCATATTAAGAGGCTGAATAGAGCTAAATTGATCTGCATGGGGATCGTTTTGTGATTTCACACCGTTATCGAAAAAAATTGTACTAACAATTGAGGGTATTTCAGGTGGCGGTTTGCAAAACACGATTCCACAAAATTCACTCAATAGAATAATTGCAAAGTACATAGCTTCTGAAAATACTTAAATTTTCAACTTTCTCAGATTTCCATAAAATAATGTTGCGTATAATAAGTACAATTATGTATCATATGTCAATAAAGCCATTGGGCTGTTTTGATTTTTAATAAAGTGATTTTACTTTAATTTAAATAATTTATTTTGCCCTTCTATACCAAGTAGCGTTTTTTCTGTCACTCCTATTCAATTTGACAGTGCTCGCTGAAATTTAGCGTCTCAGACGGCGAAACGGATCTGATTCGCGCGCTAACCCGGCTGTTAAGGTATTGCAAAAATAATCGAAATTATTTATTTTTACTTTCATGCCGAAGACTATCTTGTTCTATTTTATTACTGTTAAATGTTGTAAAGCAAGTATTTACAAAGGTTTTCATTATTTTTTTATTCAATTGTTTACAGTTATTATCACAGTTTAGCTTACGATTTCTATGAAAAAGGAAGGCTAAGACTTCTTAAAAAGTTCAAATTTTTATTTTGTTTACTTAAATTCGAGACTAAAATAAATATGAAAGGTCTTTTATCTACAATAATAATTTTCATCAAAAATAGCATACACACATAATATATAAATACATACACAATGTCAATCATACTGAAGATGATTAATTGTTTTATAAAATATTGAATAGACTATTTCCATTATAATGACCCAAATTTCATCATTAATGTATGACTGGCACACTTAAAAGTTTTCAGATCAGACCGCTAAATATTAACTAACATTTTATGATAAGGTCTTTTCTATAAAAAGCTGAAAGAAATTTTAAATCACGGACCTCTTGGTTTGTTTTACTATTTACTTAATTAGCGAAAAACAAGATGGACTGATCTCAAAGTTTACTTTCTTGTGTAAAAAGTGCTATTTAGAATTTTATGCCGATGATAATTAAAGTTTCTATGTAAATAGGTGTAACATAGCAGGTATTATATTCATCGGTTCTTAACACGCTTTTATTAGCTTGATATGTATCTATGTAACGGAATTTCGGAATGTGATTTTCATCCCCTTCCAAACGTCATATTGATTTAAAACTCCGCACACTTATAGAGGACCGACGATAATGCAATAATTTAAATAGTTTGTCCAATTATCCTTGCTAGGATCCTCAGGATTTGCGATTGATTCATAAAACAACTACGATTTCTGCTAGTAAAAAAAAGTAGAAAATAATTTTCAATAAGTTTAAAATAAGAAAATAGTGATTAACATAAAAAATAATTTTATTGTAATAAAGCGTGGGATGCTTGATGTCATTTGTTGTAAATATTTTTGTACATATTTATAAAATTAGCGTCATCATAAAAATATCTGAAAAAGCACCCCACGTGGTTATCTACAAACGCCTTTTTTTTAGTTTTTTTTTTAACTATTATTTTCTGTACAGAACCCGGCAAAGTGTTGCTCAAGGCACTATGAATACAGCAGCTGATAAAAATGTTACACTCATAACTATTAACAGAAATTATTATAGTAAATGGTCTTATAGAAAAAATTATTCTGCCGTGTCAGGTGCAGGAGTTATTATTAGAAGGAGAAGAGGTAAAATTTCGTTTTAGAGATTATTTTGTCTGCAATTGTGCATAAAATAAAAAATAACTTCAGCCAAAGAGCACAACTGGCATTATACTCAGGTCCATTAAATGGTATGGAAAAAATAATAATTTTACCAGGTTTCAAAAAATTTATTGCAAAAATTTTGAAAACTTATCCAAGATACCTAATACGTTATAGAAAACAATATAACAAATAATAAACTAATGAGTTTGTGTCAGTTTTTAAAAAGGTTACAAGATATAACAAAAATACTCAAAAATTAATGTCAAAAAAGTTCAGGATCTGATCGACGATATAGAACTGACACTTAATCATACTTTTGGAAACCACGCCAGTTGTAAACAATACTTTTGTGAAAAGTGGTGTACACAAGAGAATTAAGAACAGACAAAATCTTTCTTTTCAAATTTCCGCCGAGTTTTAAGCAGAAGGCCAAATACGCCATGTGCCAATTTAATTAAATATATTTTATATAAAATGATCTTGACTACGTTTCATCAATTCACCATTGATAAAAATGAGAACAGCAATTTTACAATTGTTTTAACAAGAAACACTGTCAGTTGAACCTTGCAGCTTGTTCATTATTTTATTTATAAATACCTATAAATGTATATATTATTAACAAATAATTCCCATAATATTTTGTATTATTTTTGCGCTATCTGAAACGTTCCAAACTCTATAGAAAATGTGGCGTATGAAATGACTGACAATCACTAGAACATTTTATCTAGGTACAAAGATGTTTTACGTTTTCGTGGCCTCCACATAATATTTTTGTCAGCATTAGGTACCCTTCTGTATCTGAAACGAATATGAATATTGTATATTATGTATACGATACAAAAGTAAAGTAACAGGCTATGTAAGTCGCTATGCTGGGCACAGGCTTCCTCTTACTTCTGAGAGGGTTTTAGGGCAAGAAAATGTCCGCCGCGCTGCCCCAATACGTGTTGGCGAACTTCATATGTCTTCGAATTTTTTTTTCTTATTCCTCTGACATATGCAGGTTTTCTCACGATGTTTTCCTTCACCGCCGAGCACTTGCTAAATCAGCACTTAAAATTGTAATTAAAAATTTCATTGGTGCTGCCGGGGATCAAACCCGGGCGAAATTTATAGTGAGCGCTTAGACCCAGAGCTACTAATACGACACAAATAAATACGATTCAACGAATATAATAAAAACTCTTACGTACTTAAAACTTAAACACTTGATATCTCGTGATGCCTACCGGACGAAGCTACAGCACCACAACGTGCAATGTAATTGAAGATGCTTAACCGCGACATAATTCTCTGTGACGAGCAAGCATAATAGGCACTATATCACTTATATACTTGTCAGCTCTGCAGCTATTAATCTTTGCACTTTTCTAAGTAATACAGAAAGTAGTCGCTAGACGGTGTTGACGTCGGCTAAAATCTCTGCGGTCACCGTTTCATCAATGGCATTCAAGCTTCTTAAAGCCTTAACATACTATTGGAAAAAACATACTATTGGAATTTTTATTCCCCTCCTTTTTTAAAAAGCGAAGAAGTTCAAAGTAAGCGTTTTTAGTATTAAAGATGTTAAGAAAAAATAGGAAAAAGGAACTTGATAAAGTTTCATTGAATTTCGGAATTCGCGAAATTTCACAACTCGAAATTAACTTTTGAAAAGAATATTATTAGTGATAGATGGTTAAACATTCAACGATGCGAAAATCCGTAGAAGCTAATAATAATGTAACAGTTAAATGGATGAAAGGGCAGGTCGTGACTACCCGCTGAAGTTCTTACACTCGAAAATTTTTTCTTTCCCATTACACTCTAGTACTACGACTTTGGGATAGTAAAAATATACTGCAGGGTATGCACTATGATCACCTATTAAGGGGACTACAGGAGCTAAACGCAAGTTTTATATTGCCTTAAAGTATATGATCTAATGCAGTAAACTAAATCCGAAAAATATATGAATTTTTTAATATATATGCCAGTTAGATAGTGTGATGAAAACATGATACTACTAATTTTATACGATAGAAAAAAATCATAAAACTACCTCTAAAAATTTTTTTAACGATTAAAACCTTAACGTAATATACATGCAATCATTTTCATTTTTTGTCAGATTATTCCACAAGCAACATGTTAATGTAATAGTGTCTTAATTTTTTAATCAAATTAATATTTTTTTTTTTAAATCGCATTTTCTTATTTCTGAAATAATATGTACGGATGTGTGCGTAAACGCCTGTGTACCGACACTGCTGGCCGAGGCCCGATGCCATACAGACGTGTCGCTCTTTTTGCCGCATTATTTACGTAAAGATTGTTTAATGTTTTTGTATAATTTTATTTTTAAATTCATTGTTTCATATTCATAAATATTCTTCTTTCGTGTAAATATACAATATTTTAAGTTTAGATTAATTTAAATTAAGTTAATAATTATAATTGGTAAATATGGGAAATAAAGTGAAACCCGTTACGAAGACTAAAAAACGTTCATATAACTCAAACGCCCAACATATGAACGATATTAAAAGGTAAGAACATTTTATTATTACTAAATATTTATTTTTATAACAATAAAGTTATGATTTTGAAACGTAGTGTATACCTGAGTACCTGGGTTCGATTCCAGGAATATGAAGTCAAATTTTATTTTTTATTTAAAGTATTATGTATTTAGATAAATTTATTAAATATTTTTATAAATACTAACTAAAAAAAATATATTTATTTTTATAACAATAAACCTATGAATTTAGGAAACGTAGTGTAATACAGTAATGCATTTTGTAGAGTTATGGATTTGCAGTTTGCACTCGAGAGTAACTGGGTTCGATTCCAGGAATATGAAGTTAAATTTTCTTTTTTCTTTTTTATTTAAAGTATTACATATTTAGACGAATTTATTAAATACTTTTATAAATAATAACAAAAAAAAACATATTTATTTTTATAACAATAAACATATATTTGCAGTTTGCACTCGAGAGTGCCCGGGTTCGATTCCAGGAATATGAAGTCAAATTTCCTTTTTTATTTTTTATTTTAAGTATTACATATTTAGATAAATTTATTAATTACTTTTATAAATAATAACTAAAAAAAAACGTTTGAAATGTAGTTATTTTTTACAGGAGAAAGAAAGTTGAAAATATCAACACGGAAGTTAGTATTTCCAATGTGTAAGTACCTACAACTTTTCTAAGCTATAATAACAATAAAAAACTAAAAATACCTAATGTTTTTGTTAAAAGACCGCGGCTTATTGATAAATTAACAAATAGGCATGACGAAATAACAGAATCATCTGAAAATTGCGATGTTACTTATCACATGTAAGAGTTTAGGTTTATTGATTTTGTTTATAAGTAGGAATTATAATTATGTATGAATGTTAGGTATTTTACTTGTAGCTTAACAATTTTTCAAAGGCAAATACAAAAAATAAACGAAATGCAAATTTTTATTACCTATCTTATGAACCATAGAACTAGAATATTTAGAATTGACATATCTACATAATTTGAAATGTTCAATTTTTTCCATAGATTGGAAACACAAATACCACAGGAAAATCATCATTGTGAAGTTATTGATATAAGTAAATATTATCCATCGCAGCATGTACTGGAAGAAGCCTATAGTACACAGGTAATATTCATAACATCAGCCGCACGTTGTAATGTAACATCACCTTGCCACAAATACGTTTAGTTTTAAAATTGATTTTGAAAATAATAATGGAATAATGGAATTTTAGGTGGCTAGTACTCCTGAAAGGCAGTTTGATCTCCAAATTTTATTTCCTGTGTCTCTTTACAATAAAATAAGCGAAAATGTCCAATATATGAGTTATCATTCTATAACTGCAAGAAGACTGTTCACTCATACCTTCAAAACAAATCTTATGACGAAACAGAAAAATACCTAAACTGATGGGTAAATAGCTTACTTGACTTCCCTACTCTCTCTCCCACAAACACACACACGCGCACGCAAACACACACACATACACACGCACACACACTCACACACAGACACACATACATGTGCATTGTAGCACTTACAACTGTAAGTATGTACTTATTATATACCTGCTATTACGGGGATTGAGACTGTTACTCCTTAACACAGGTTAATCTGTAACCTAGCTAGGAGAGCAGAGCTACATCCACTAGATTGAATATAATCTTTATATATAAAAATTACGTGTCACATTGTTTTTCCGCGATGAATTCCTAATCTACTGAACTGATTTCAATAAAATTTTGCACACTGTGTGCAGTTTGGTCCAACTTGAGAGAATAGTTTTTATCCCGATAAGTGACCCTTAATATTATTTATTGCGAGTTTAAGGATTTTTTGAAGGACAAATGGTCGTCGGAAAGGGCAGAACGTCTGCCTGGCCAGCTAGTATTTTATAGATAGTAAAAACGATGTAATATCCTACCCATGTACTACAATCACTTTTATATAAATAAATTTTATTACTATTATTATATAAATAAAAATGTTTTAAGTTTCATCGAATCAGTTTTATTTCAAAATCACCCACAACCTTAAATTTTCAAGTAACATTAAATTAAAATTAAAAATAATTTTGTTGTCCCATCTATTTCTTTGTTAGATCTTTATCTTACTTGCGTTTCGTCTATTATAACACTTGGGCATAACCTCGCTAATCCGTTAGTGTTAAACCTCACTGTCGTTTGATGGCGCTCACATTTATTGTTTTAATGTGTGCGTGCATCATTCGAGGTCACTAGGCTCTTGTAGTCCTCTTAAAGTTAAAAGTTAAAGTTACAGCCTATATACGTTCCACTGCTGGGCACAGGCTTCCTCTAATTTTTGAGAGGGTATTTAGGCAAGGAAAAGTCCGCCACGCTGCCCCAATGCATGTTGGCAAACTTCACATGTCTTCGAAATGTTTTTATCTTATTTCTCAGACTCAGGTTAGTATTTATAAAAACTGGATATTATGTTTATTGGAGCAAGTCATTTATACTATCACCTTTATCATTATGACAAGTGTTCCACAAAAATCCCTTTAAAACCGTAAAAAAAATTTGGAAAATCCAAACGTGCACACCTCGAACGAGACGGTTTACAATAGTGAAATTCAGAAGGCTTCCTATGGATTAAAACCTAAAACTAATAAAAAAAACAAAGTGATAAGTTCAGTTTTTCTAAAGATAACTTGTTTCCATCCATACCGACCAACTGACGGCCAAGTGAAATTATTTTCAATTAACTTTTTTTTAATAATAATCGGAATAAATAATCTTATAACTACGTCAGAAGTATTAACTGAAATCTTTTCTTGCTATTGGTATACTTTTTTATTATACAAGTGCAATAGAAAGCTGGAGGATGTGATTTAAATTGAGTGCATCGCGATTTTTTGATTTGGTGACATTAGAGCACTCTCCGCTTCGCGTTCGATATGTGCAAAAGAATAATGGTATATGGTATGACGATAGTCCTGACAAAAAGTGCACAGATATAATCTAAACTTAAATAAACGTTATTTCATTAAAAATCCAAATCACTGCGTTTATTAAAATCGTTTATTCCAACTGCATTGTGTCGAAATACAAAATACGTTTGTGAAAAACTGAAATTGAAGTTAAAGGAGACAGTTTCTTTTTGTATGGAGAATGGGCCCACCACGAATTTTAATGAACCTCAATGAAATGTATGTTGATTTATTCCTTATAATTTATAGATTACAAAATTAATATTAGTTTTATCGCATCTAAGGGAATTTGAGAAATTAAAATTAAAATATGAATATCGCAATAACCTTAAAGAAACTAAAAGCGATTTTCTAGTAGTTTTCACCGATATTATGAGTTAGAATAGTGTATATAGAATAGAATAGCTTAATAATTAATAGTATTAAACAACGTTGTAGGTACATTCAGCAATTATAGATATTTTAAGATAGATGGAAAATCCTTTTAGCAGTTCCGGCAAAACAGTGCACAGACAAACAAACGTGGTGTGGAGACTACTTTTTACAGGTATTAATTGATTAGTGAATATACATCACACACACCATTACAGTAATTAAATAAATATGATTAAAGCCAAGATGAATAACGGATAATATGTCTATTTATATTACCTTTAAATACTATATAGTAAGAAAGCTGTTTTGAACTGGTTGTATAAGGATAAAACACAAAGTAAAATGCCACTGCATATATTGTTGTAATTATTTCCAAAGCAGTCAATAGTGTAATCTAATATTGGAACAGACAGACAGACAGGTACGGTGTCAAGACTTTGTTTTAATATGTTTTGGTTGATTAGTAAAGGTGCAGTGTGTAAACTTTGTTTTAAAATATATTAACTGATTAGTTATCATACCCCAAACACCATTAAAGCCAAAATGACTAGATAATATCATGTTTATCTATGTTATTACACACTGATATATATGAAGTAAGATGTTTTAAACTGGTTGTGTAAGGATAACAAAAACACATGTATAATTTAATTGTATTTATTATTGTCAGTCATTATCATTTCAAAATATATTTTCAAAATAACTTGATAATAACATGAATCAGAAGGATATTATTAATGTTGTGAGATATGATATAAGACTGTTGTATTCAATATCCATATACTTTTGTCTCTGCCTACGAGCAGCTCTGCAAGATTTCAGCCTACAAGACATACACATTTATTCTAAGCGATCCACCTGAAAAAAGTTAATGAATATTGTATAAGACTATATATATACTATACTTCAATGTCAATAAACTACATTTCCATATTTCTGTCAGTATTTTGTTGTCTCTGCCTGTATGTTGAATAAATAAGAAATTATTATAAAATATACACCATTAATCAGCTCCATATGATCAAATACACAAATAGTAGTTATGGATTTACATCAACAATATTTGACTATGTAAAAGTTGTCTGATTTCTTATTTTCACTAGTTTCATGTAGGGGAAAAGGATATTATTTTTTTATTAATTATCTGCTAGTAGATGACAAAATAATATTCCTTTCTGCAGAGTTAACAACACATCAGTCTAAGGATAATAGACATCTGATCAACAAGGATATAACCATTACACAAGTAAAAATGGCTTAACTAAGTTACAATACTTATGCAAACTGTATATTTGCGTCTAGTACAAGTAATAAGTACTTATTTACACGTAAATATATGTACTATCTATACTGTCTATCAACTATGGCTGGCATAAATTCAGGATCCATGTTTGATGCCATTTGGTATTGTCAAGTTTATGGAGCAACTTGCTGAATACATAAGGTATTTATACCTAAATGCAGTTAAATGAATCGCTCTTCAAAGCCGCTGAAGCTACATCAAATAGAGAAATCTTTAAATCCCTCGACTCATAGATTCTAATTTTCTTATAACATACAGAAAAACTTCATTTATGTATTTATTCTATCTATTATTTTATTTAGATTTTACAATTAACATAAAACTTTAATACTTTGTCACTTTTAACATACTAATAAGGTGTTTGTCATTTTTTTTAGGTAATTCATGATAAATGATAGATCTTATTTAGATTTTCCAAAATTCTAGGTGTAAAAGTAAACTCTTGTATTACATACATACCTTAGAGAGTAATTGTGTTCTGTGATACATACTCTTATATTAATTAACTAAAGTCATTAGTTTTCATCATTTTTAATTTCGAATATCATTGGCAATTTTACCATGCGACCACAAAAAAATAAAAAGGAAAAATAGGTATTATCCATTATATGTTAAACACTTGTGCATGATATTTATTGATGAGACGATATTTATTTTATTGTCTTGTAAACAAACACGTATAAACTTTTTAGCTATTAATTAATTTTGCTACTTTGCTACTAAAAATTAATTATATAACAATTAATCACAGACTTTATACTTAAAATAGTGATGCAACTCGAACTCTGTTTTCACTCGATTCAATCGAGTGAATCTGTGTAACTCGGTACTCGAGTGAAAATAAATTTTACTCGAGTCCGCTTGCACTCGAGTTACCGAGTCAACTCGACGCACCGTGTGGATTCGGAGAGCGCTAGATAGATGTCAGTTCACTAATTCATTAATTCTATCATCTAATCAACTAATTCACATAGTATAAGGCGCCGCGGCCGTGAAACTTGCATCTGGCATGTTGTAGTCAAATATGAACTTAGTTTGATTTATAATATCGTGATTGTGCTATCATTGTTATTTTTTTTACTGTATAAGTAGTGCATAACATAAAAGGTGATTTAAATATACTGTTTTGTTTAAGGTATGAATGATAACAATGAAACAACAAAACAAAATCGTCAGTTTGGCTTATTTTGAAAATGGAAGGATTTGTAAGATATGCGAAAAGCAGTTTATAGATTTTGAAATGCTACACATGTCTGTAGTAAATAAAAAAAAACATGGAAATACTACAAATAAATAAATAATAAATATTTGTATTTTATATATACATATTGTCACATATTACTTATTTAATAAAGGTACCTATTTAAAAAGTATATTAATGTAGAAATTCCACTTTATATTGAATAAAAAAAATAAAAAAAACTTAAACTAGTAATTTAATTATCAAACAGTATTATTATTATTATTAAAAATGCTTTAAGTAAGGTAATCGCTACTATCAACTCGAGTGATAAACTTCAATCGATGCAGGGACTGTAAATAGTTAATTCGCATAACTCAAAAACTCGAGTACAACTACAGTGACATGATAAAACCCGAGTGACTCGAGTCACAAAATTCTACTCGTGTCGCATCTTTATCTTACGGTCAATTTAGTGTCTGTCTACAATTTAGTGATGAACTCGACTTACTAATTCGAACAATTTATTGATATATTATGTAATATCAACAAGCTGATTAAGTATAATACGTGATACATACATACATATAATCACGCCTCTTTCCCGTAGGGGTAGGCAGAGACCACTTCTTTCCACTTGCTACGATCCTTACATACTTGTTTCGCTTCGTCCACTTTCATTATTCCCTTCATACATGCTCTTCGGTTTAGGGTACTCTTGACCTGGCCTTTTTTCAAGACGTCCCTGATTTGGTCGAGAAACGTCCTCCTAGGTCTACCCCTTCCAACAAATTAAATTATTAATAACATTAACTATACGTTACGTCATAAAGTTAGAGTGATATTATTTTATGAAAATTGTCTATACGCAAACCAATAAAATATAACTATCTATTAAGTTAAGTAATAATAATTATCTTGGATGGAGGAAAAATAATTTGTAACAAAATATAAAAAATAACAAATATAAAAATAATTTGTAACAAACTGACACAACTTCGTTCCATTATCGAGTTGCGTAACTCGAGTACTATTCGAGTTACGTGAATTTCAACTCAAGTTAACTCGAGTCGAGTTTCTTCCGAGTTGGCACATCTCTACTACAATTTTTTTTAATATTACATTATCTGAACCAATGACAAGAACACAACAATCAAAACAACTCTTTTGACGTGACAACGTCTTATAAATTAGTTTTAGGTGACACTTCAAGAAACTGCGTTACGCTCCGCTCACGTTATGCGCTCACAATGAGAGCGAGTGAGAGGCACGCGTCCCTTCCACTCAGGCATGGTTAGCCCGCCTAAGAGCGAGAGAGACAGACATAATAAAATTATTTTACCACTCAAAGTCGTTGTCACGTAAAACTTTCGCCCGTATACCGACTTTACAGGCAACCAATTTTTTCAGATTTCTTAATTCCGTCTAGATTTTCATAAAACCTTTATGCTATTTACAATAATAAATTGGTATATTTTTTTTGTATATAATAGCATTAAGGGTCGCGAAAATTTCTAGTGGGCCCAAAAACGATTGACTCCTTTATGAGGAGAATTTTAGTTACAGTTGTACTAAAATAGTGTGATGAAACTCCGAAACAACGAGCTTTAATGTAAGTCAAGTTGCAACTGGAACATGCAAAAAATATTGACAGATATGAAACTACATTTTCAAAGGTGAAATATTTCACATTTGATTAGAAAAATATAAAATGAAGATTTTCTTATTTTAAATATATGTCCTGCAGTGAACTGTTAGAAGCAGAAAGTTTACGAGAAAACATGAAAAGTTCAATTGAACGTTTTATTTTACGATTTAAAGTGGTGAAAAATCTCAAAATGCACAACTTTTCAGTGGACGATCCTAAAATTTTGTTGTTAATGCAACACATACTTCCAGGTCGACTTGTTTTAATTTTATATCTTCATTATGAATAAAATCACTGGTTTTAATATGAGTATAATAGGGATATCCCGTTCAATGTTATTTATTGCTTAAGTTTAAGGTTGTGGGTATCAATTATATTAACACCCTAATGAATCTTTAAATATGTACGAATTTATATGGATCAAATATGCATGAATTTATACGATCAAGAAATAAACACGGCTAAAAGCAAACAAATAAAAAAATTATTTATAAATGAAAATGTATACAATTATATAACTACCGAACAAAACCACTGAAACTAAATATATCATTTAAAGGGGTCAAAAGAGTGTCTGAAACTGAAATAGTTAAATTTCTTGGAACATC
Organism: Parnassius orleans; assembly: GCA_029286625.1. Taxonomy (NCBI): domain Eukaryota; kingdom Metazoa; phylum Arthropoda; class Insecta; order Lepidoptera; family Papilionidae; genus Parnassius; species Parnassius orleans. The sequence goes on from JAGSMP010000280.1 coordinate 389,144, forward strand.
ATATTAGGTCATTTTTGTTCTTGGAAGGTTCATGTAAATTAAATTCGTGGTAAGTTGAACAGTTTTAAACAAAACATAAACACTCACGCCTGTTACCCAGAGGGGTCAGGCGTGAGTGTTTATGTTTTTGTCACCCTTGAGGTGTATTCCCTGCGAAATATCTAGAAAGGCCGAAACTACTGCATACTACGACTAAATATCTTCCATTCTACGGTATGGTAACATTTTATGTGGCCGTTGAGTAGAAATAAATCAAGCATTAGGCTGATTTTAGTCTCACGCTCACCATCAGCGCTCATAGCTCAGCGCGTAGTTTGTCAGCGCTGAGGCTCAGCGTAGCTCGTTTTAGTATCGTACTGACCGCTTTACTGTACAGACGACGACCAAAATGCGGAGTGTATTAATTATTGCTGCTTTGTACTATCTATCCCAAAAAAATAAAAACCGTCGACGACGAAGACTCCATGTTCATCCATTAATTGAGCAGAGAGCCGTTGCAGGAGACTTTGTCTTGTTATATGGCACTTTGAGGGCTGACGAAAGTAAATTCTTTAATTACTTTCGAATGTCAACTAGAACTTTTGACGAATTACTGGCAAAGATACAGGATAAACTAGTCCATTGCAGCTTACGAATCGTGCCTATACCACCGATTGAACGACTAATGGTGACTTTAAGGTAAGAAAAAAAATATTTACTCGTTTCATCATTGTTTAATCATAGTAAATTATAGGTAAGAAAACAACATATTTATTATTATAATGTTTCATATTATAGGTAAGACAAAAAAAAACAAATTATATATTATTAGTAATTAAACATAATATAATTATTCTTCAGTACGTCTCGCTGTTTGATAACCAGAGTAACCTGGATTCGCATCATTGGTTTCGTACCCTGGGTAAGCTGGAGTCAGACAATTGTATGATGATGCATACGTTCTTTAGGTCCAATTTTAAAAAGTTTTGATGTCCTACTTTTTAAAATTGGACCTAAAGAAACGAAAAAAGCCAGGTCGTCGGCGGCAAGATCTGGGGTTTGGTTACTTAATAAAGTTAATAATTCTTTTTCAAATGGAGAACTTTCTGAATTTGTTTTCGGGGCCCTTCTTTTTCTCTTTTCCAGCCAAGGTTTTTGTTATGATGCTGAATCAACACCACGGTCATTCTGCTCACCTTGTTGAGTGTTTGAAAAATCTTGCTGCGTTGATATATCTGAATCTTGAGTATTTTCTGAAGATACCATACTATCCAATGTATTATCTATATTTACTGAGGGTGAGGGAAGGGAAGGGGCATTCAGTGATTCATCTACTTCATTCTCAGCTGTTGGAGCTAGAAAGCTTAATTCGTCATAATAGATGTACTTTTTGTATTTTGGTGCAGCACTTCCAGAAGGCGTTTTTTAATTGCATTCTTTGTTCTAAAAAACGCATCCCGAGCTGTTTTCCACCTTTGTTGAACCAGTTTTACTGAAATAATAAAATCTTTTTATTTTCAGATTTCTTGCTACTGGTCGAACATATACAGATTTGTAGTATTCATTTAGGATGGGAATCGCAACAATCAGTAAGATCGTGGACGAAGTGTGTAAAGTAATATGGGAAACGCTACACGATGAATGCATACCATCAAATACACCTGATTGTGTGTATTACTAACGGTTTTCTACAAAGACCAACTTTCCAAATTGCATCGGAGCTATTGATGGCAAGCACATCCGAATCGTAAATCTAACCGGTGGTGGATCAATATTCTACAACTATAAAAATGTTTACTCCATAGTTCTGCTAGCTATGTGCGATGAAGATTATTGTTTTATATATGTAAACATTGGAACATATGGGAAAAACTCGGACTCGACTATATTCCAAAATAGTACACTATACGGGAGCCTTGAACAAAACACTTTAAATATTCCAGGACCGAAGCCATTGCCTGGAACAAATACTCCAGTTGAACATGTAATTGTGGGTGATGGTGCTTTTGGAATATCAAATAAAATTCTGAAGCCATATGCACGATCCAATATGACCCACAAGAAAAAAATATTTAATTATAGACTGAGCCGCAGTAGACGATACATAGAATCGACATTTGGTATAATGTCAAACAAGTTCAGAGTGTTTCATACACCTATTAATGTGAGTTTTGATGTTACAAAGAATATAGTTAAAGCATGCTGCGTATTGCATAACTTTATAAGAATTTGCGATGGTTATCGTATTGAAGACACACTTACAATTGAGGTATGAAGACCCAACTGTACCTACAAACAGGTCTGGACACGCTCTGCAGCTGTTTTGCTGAGAGTACTGGAGCCCTATTGGAAGCGTACCCTGGCAAGATTCGTGTATATTTTAACTTGAAAAGGCTCTGTCCTGTAGTGTAGGTATTCAGATAATAAAATAAACAAACCAAGTTGTTGTTTTTCTTCTCCTGAAATATTTTCGAACAATGTGTCCACAATATCCTCCCAGGATTTGTTTCTTGCATCTTTATTTTTGTAGAGTGGATCGGATACATCCCACAATTTCTTCCTCAGGCGTACCTCATCGATAACTCGACCTGTATCCACTTCGCGATTCGCCATGACTGTACGCGCTGACGACGTCCGCTCCGCTCGACGCTAGAACGCTCACTGAAAGCAGCAGCGCTCGTGCGATCGTCAGCGCCGACAGCTACGCGGGGCCGACGCGCGACGCATACGGCCGCGTAGCTATCAGCGCTGACCACCGTGCGCGCTGATAGCTACGCGTCATTCAAAAACGCTTCCTAGAAATTCATATATCTCGGCCATCAGCGCTGACGGTGCGCGTGCCGTCGGCATAAGACTAAAACCAGCCTTAGTAATGCAAAAAAAGTGTCTAGGGGCTATATTTGAGCTGAAGCATTTTCCAAAAAAAGAACGACATGACTCTATTTAGAGTCATGTCGTTCTTTTTTTGGAAAATATAAAATACCTACTCTACCGTGCATATCTTAGAAGCTTGTTTTTTTTTCAAATTTATGAGACTTTTTAAGCAAGCGACAAGCTACTATGATTCTCGATCTATTAATGCTAAAAAGTTATATCGACCCTAGATGAATCTCATAGTTACTTCTAACAATAGTTACATCATGTGCCGCAAATTGTTTAACCAAGTTCTATTACAACACTCCCGTTTTTGAATTCAAGCGTTACTTAACGAAATTACAGATTGCATGCCTTAAGCGCAAAGCGCGTAGGTAAATCAAGATTCCAACGTTTTGTCGCATAAAATCGTATCTACCAATCATATTGAACATATAAATGATATAAAAAACACATTGTCAGAAAGATAAATGATTTTTGAACTTATTAATATTTTTAAATCGGTTAATTACTATTTTTACATAAAAAAGTGGTTTTAGTGGCTTATGGTATAGATTTATCAAGTCTGCATGGAGTTACCACTTGCAAAACACGATAACTTTTGAAAATATCAATTATTTAACTCAATCTATTTTTTAATCTCATCATCTATCATGTGGAAAGCCATGGAATGTAAATGGCAGTTTAATTTTCTTTTGTTTAGTAATAATTAATTTTTTTCGACTTAGAAATGGCGAAATTTTCGGTGTTTTGAGTAGCCTTGTAATAATTTATTTTACTAAATAGACTGCCTCACTCACTCACTTCGGCCTCAGCTGCCGTCGTGAGTGGATACTGTATCAGTTGTTAGCAGCGGCTCAAAAAGATCGCTGTACAAATACAAAATATTCAAAAAACCAAATTTGATACATACTTGATTATTATAATAATCACAGATTTTTATTACAATACTTTAAAAGCACAGAATGAATAATAGTACTACGTACTAAAAACAAGTAGGATGTATCGGTTGTTAGCAGCGGCTCAAAAAGATCGCTGTACAAATACAAAATATTCAAAAAACCTAATTTGATACATACTTGATTATTATAATAATCACAGATTTTTATTACAATACTTTAAAAGCACAGAATGAATAATAGTACTACGTACTAAAAGTAAGTAGGATGTATCGGTTGTTAGCAGCGGCTCAAAAAGATCGCTGTACAAATACAAAATATTCAAAAAACCAAATTTGATACATACTTGATTATTATAATAATCACAGATTTTTATTACAATACTTTAAAAGCACAGAATGAATAATAGTACTACGTACTAAAAGTAAGTAGGATGTATCGGTTGTTAGCAGCGGCTCAAAAGATCGCTGTACAAATACAAAATATTCAAAAAACCAAATTTGATACATACTTGATTATTATAATAATCACAGATTTTTATTACAATACTTTAAAAGCACAGAATAAATAATATTAGGATGTATATATTCAAGTATATTTATACTTAAATACGTCTTGGACTTTATGGAGTGACCTGAATGATGATATTATGATCATATGAGCATTATGAGTCGTGCACTTTTGGATTTTCAAAACTTTTTTTTAATTGAAATTTGACATAAAATTATTGGAAAATTGGAAGTATAATAATTAGGTTATTAGTAAAAACTTATGTGTATTCAAAGTGCTTTAAAAAAATACGTATAATCATGTTATACGTAATTTTTATAATGTGCTTTGGGCATGCGCAATTGGATTTACCAATAGTTTTTTGATAGATGCTTTTAAAGTTTACTTGAGTTCCTAGATTATAGACTGTTAGCCCTGTAATTTATAATAATACTAGCTCTGTAATCTATAATTAACTGTAAGCTCTGTAATTTATATACCTGTATATGTACATATATTGTATGCATGTTTTAATAAGGGATAAAAAATACATAATTTTTGTACACCAAAATCATAAGTAGATTAGAACATTTAATAATTTTGTTAAGATCTCTCTGTACCTTAGTCATGCAAATAAATGATGTTGAATTCAAAGTAAATACAGATATTGTGAGATTTATTACTGACCGATAACCTAAATCAATAGGTAATTCTAAAGGGCGCAACTGTAAATAAAAGGAAATTGTTTCTCACGTACGTGTTCACGGACTGCAGACTTCCCAGTGCGTCAATTCTTCACATCAGCTATGTGTTCTTTAACGCGGGTTTTTATGGATCTTTTAGTATGTCCTATATAAGAGAGACCACATTCACAATCAAGCTTGTACACTCCTGCATCTTGCAGAGGGACATTACACTTGACTGATGGTAAAAACTGACTAATCTTCTTCGGCGGCTTGAAGTATGTTTTAATGGAAGCACGCTTCAAGATGTAGCCAGTCTTGTCAGTGACACCTCTGACATATGGCAGTACAGCAGGCACTCGCTCGATTGTGGCCGGCTTCACTCGTTCACTGTGACATTGTCGCGGGACCCGAAGCTTATTGCCGTGCAAAACTTGCTTGACGTGTTGGAGCTCGGTGGCCAAGTGTTTACTGTCACAGATTCCTCGTGCTCTCTGAAACAAAGATTTACCCACGGTAGCTAACTGTGAAGGATGGTGATGAGAATCACCGTTTAAATATCAACTATCACTTCAAGATACTGTAAGTTCATACTACGTAGATCCGAACAAAAATTAATAATTTTTAATGTGGAGGTAGCCGTGGTTATCTATAACAGGTAGGTAATGTTTTACGAGAGTATGTAAGTATATATGTATGTATATTTCTTGGCACGCACTGTAGCCAAAATAGCTTGATGGATTTTAACATATGAGTTGTCGTTAGATTTGTCTTAATTGTGGGAATGATTTAGGGTATATAATATTTATATATTGCGTCTGAAAATACATAGAACAGGGAGCTAGTAATTAGTTAATTCCAAATATTTACCTTTAATATTTAACATGTTCATGCTACCATTTCGACACAAACTGAAGAAAAGTGCGTTTAAATATAGGACAGTAGTGTGACGACATCTAAAACCTTTCCTTTTCGACTTGTTATTATCTTTGGTTGTTATCAGAAAGATGGTGCTGTAAATCGCCTGTTCTTTTCCCCTCTGTCGCCTCCTACAGTATTACATTATTTAAATGTCATTTATACTAAAAATCATTTTGTCAGATGACGTTCGCAATTAAAAGTTCCGAAGACTGATTAGTCGATATAATCCTGGGAGGATAAGTTTTACTTACTAGTATACTTTTGATACTGTAATCATGCTCGTAGTATGAAAACTTTCATAGCGCGATGATGGAAGTACGGCGTAGTCGTGTATGTATGTGTGACGTCTGCGAACAAAGAATCACCCTCTTATGTTGTTGATAATTAGTCATGTAAGAACAAATTCTTACACAATATTATATTATACGCAATCTGTAATTATATATTTATATGTGTAAAATATGATAAAGCCTATTTTTAACAATGATCTTTTATTTTAGTAGGCTATTTGGAATGAATGAAAAAAATACAGCATACACGCTAATGTGTTCTTACAGCTGACTTAGTCTAAAGCCTGATTGCAGATGGTTTGCCAAGGCGTGTCATTTTGACGCCCTATACTTATGATATTTATATACTACTAAAAGTACGTGTGTTAGTCATGCGAGCCGAATGGGCCTTGCAACTGCACGCCTGTCACTGTCATCAGTTTGTTCACTTACTCAGATTAAGTTGTGCGTTTACATAGATAGTATTAATAATCTCTATACCTGTCTCTTTCTATTGTCTTTTAGTAATATAAAAGGGAGCAGATTAAAACATTTCTTAAATTGTAGTCTATTTCTATGACTAAGGATTTTACTTTTTATCAGTCACATTTTACGAGTATCTTAACAAAGAAAATCGAATATTTGTTACAAGAATAGAATAAAAGCGTCGTGGGCTTTTAGTTTGCCTTTACAGAATTTTTTAAATATCGAAAGTGACTGACTTAGTTGATTAAACATCGGAAAACGTACTTGCCGTAACGTAATCAGCTCGAGAGAATTATTTTATATCGACGTGTTAAAGAAGAGCTACATAATTTTTAACTAGCGACCCGCCCCGGCTTCCCCTGGATGGAATCCTGGAATTTATTTTAATCAAGAACCATTAATTTATCTATTTTTGTTTTCCAAAATAAAACTTTAAATTTTTCGGATAAAGTATAGTGTAGCCTCCTGGCATTGCTCGCTATCTATTCGTAAAATTTCATCACAATTGGTTCGGCCACTCCGAAGATTACCCCGGACAGACAAGCAGTCAGACAATTATTTTAAAAATGGCTATTTATGTCTTAATAGCATGTAGGCGCAGTGGCTTAGCAATGAGTTGCAGCGCTAAGGGCCGCGGGTTCGATTCCCGCACGGAACAAGTATTTGTATAGCCTACAAATAATTGTTCTGGGTCTGGATGTTTGTACTTGTGAAATATATGTATGTAAACTGCCCCCGCGATACAGGAGAAAATCCTAGTGTGGAGGTAACGTTTTTTCAAAAAATAAAAATAAAAAAAAATCTCTGAGCTTAATACAAACCAGTTGTTTCAATATTACAGACAGACATTTCAATTTTATTTATATGTATTGTTAGGAATGAGGGTAAAAGATTAAAATAAAATACGAAGAAATGAGGATAGAACTGTAACCTCCCACTAGTTCTAGCAGTATAAAGTATCACGCAGGCGACTAAGAGAGATCAGTCGGTAATTCTCTAGATTCTGTGATGCTGTTAGCCTCTGCGGCTCTTACAGCTTCATCGGACTCAGGTCTCGCGGCCTGAGAGGCCGCGAGCCCAGGGACGCGGGTGTACGGTATGTACGCGGTGTGGAGGAGTGTGCGGCGCGCCCGTCTGCAGACTCGCTGCGTCCCATCTGTTGTTGTCCTAACAGTGTTTGTGGTGATTGTATAGTGTTTGTGTGTGACTGGCCAGCGATATTTCGGTCATCGAAATCTAGCGGAACTGGGGGTTCGATTAGAAAGTTGCGGAGCCTCCCGAGGGTTTGCACAACGTTCGAAGTTGGAGCGTGGGTGGCTGCGTTTACCACTATCGGGTTGGGATGTGTCTCGGCCCTCTCGAAATAGCGCCGGGACATATCCTTGAAATATTCAGAGATCGTCGGAAGTTGACAGTCTCTGTGTAAGTCGGAGTTTCGCTGGTACCACCGAGCTCCGGTGAGGATTCTTTTATTATAATAAGCGACGAAAAGTGCCGTGTCATCGGCGAAAAGGGCAGTATTCACTACTGGGTCCTTCGGGATGTCACTCGTGAAGAGTATAAAGAGAAGTGGGGAGAGGATAGAGCACTGTGGAACTCCATCTTTGAGGGGATGCTTTGTAGAGCGAGTACCCTCTATTTGATAGCGAAAGTGGCGATTGGCGAGGAAGGCTCTGATGATGTGGGTGAGCCTATCTGGCACGTTGAGTTTGTACAGCTCGTAAAGCAAGCCATCGTGCCAGATTTTGTCAAACGCTTTTGCGACGTCGAAGAAGATGGCACCGGTTATGGTGGTTCTGCGACTTCTTTATGGGCGGTTTAATCCTTTCAGAGTGTATTCTGTGAGGCGATGTAATTGGTAGGTGCACGAGTGTTAGGGTCTGAAGCCGAACTGCTCGTCTGGAAGAAGTTTGTTGGTGAAGACGTGTTTACGAAGGCGATTCAATATTAGTCGCTCGTAAACTTTCCCCAGTGTGCTGAGGAGACTAATTGGTCTGTAACTGAAGGCTAAGTTGCGCGGTTTCCCCGGTTTCGCGATTCCTAATACGTCTGTCTCTTTCCATGCATCCGGGAAGGAGCAGCTGGAAAGAAGAGCGTTGAATATGCCTACTAGGAGGCAAACGAGCGGCGCGGAGAGAGATTTCAGTACCCTGTTGCTAATGCCATCGGGGCCGGGTGCTGATTTCTTTTTATGGCTTTTCATTACTTCTGTGACTTCATTGACAGTCACAGGTTCTAAGGGGTCGCCCGCAGGTGGTAGTACAGACTTACGCTCGATCTCCACTTCGACCTCTGCAAGGTGAGCGGGATCTGTAGGTTAGCTAGAGGGAGTGCATTGGCTCTCTAGACTGTCCGTGAGGCGTTCGGCCTTCTCAGAGTCGTCGAAGGCGAGATCGGGGTTTCCTGCCCTAGTGAGAGGCGGCATGGGTGAGGATTGTTCGGCTTTCAGAGCTCGGGTCAACTGCCGGAAGGCAGTTTGAGATTGCTCGATATCCTCCAGCAGATTATCCCACTTATCATTTCTTAATTCGTGATCGTACTGTCTTAGGGCCGCGTTCTTTTCTCTGATTCGCTGTCGAATATCACTCGGGAGCTTCAATATCGATTACTCTACACACGAACCTTACTAGATTGCATTCTTCAACTGTGGAGGTGAGGTGGGCCAAAAGGGCACTAATCGCCTCATTGGGAACCTCTGGCGTGTTGTCTGGGATTTTTCCTAAATCCTCCCAGCGGAGGTCATAGACTCGAGTTTGACCTCGAGCTTACGCCAGTCCACGATGGTTTTGGTCTGAAGGACCTCACCTGCAGGCAGGTCCAGCTACATTAGGACTGGTCTGTGGTCCGAGTTGAGTTTTAAAATAGTTTCGATCGATGCTATCGACAAACGGACATCTTTGAATATTGCTACGTCAAGGATATCCGGTTGTTGACTGTTAGCGAATGGGTAGCGGGTTGGAGTCTCAGGGGCGACAACATCGAAGTTTAGTCGCTCCGTGAGATCGAACAATGCCATTGGGGTTCCTTGTAAGCGAGTTCCAGGAGGAATGCTTACTGTTCAGGTATCCAGCTATTATGACACTGGAGCCTAGATTAAATAATTCTACAATTTTTGATTCGATTATGCGTGTAAGCGGAAGTAGATACGCCGAAACTTTGGTAAGTGGCGGATGGCCAGAGAGAGCTACTTTACGTACAGAGGCTTCTATGTTAGTTAACTTGGGAGCGTCTGTCGGTAAGCAGTGCAAGGACCTTTTGTAGTAGATCAAGGTGCCGCCTCTACGGATGGTCAACCAATCATTTCTAATTACGGTGTAGTTTGCGATCTTAGGATCGTGATGGCTAGGCTTCAAGAAGGTCTCTTTCATTAGCATGATATCTACGTCGTGGTTACGCAGGAAAAGCGCGATCTCGTCTTTTTGGTCTCTGAGGCCGTTCGCGTTAAATAACGCGATAGTCAGAGAGTGTGGTTTAGTTCTACCTAACATTTGTACTGCCATTTTGATTTTAATTGAGGTATTTAGGCGCACTGGAAAGACCAGATTGCATCAATTAGACCTATGTGCTCAATCGTGGCGTTGAGCTTGTCCTGTGGGGTAGTGGCTACGCGTGGTTTGCAGGCCAAAGAGGATAATTCAGCAATGTTAATGTTGCTGATGAAGCCGCAGACTAGAGAGAAGTCAGTGGCGAAAGAAGCCTTGTGGGACGGGCTTCGGTTTTGAGGCCTGGAGAAGCGGCACTGGCCGTGGGGCAACAAGTGCTGGTGGCTTTACCCAAGCATTGAATTTCGGCGCAGAAGGCGCGGGAAGGTTAGTAACTTGAGCGTGCACTCCGGCGACTAGGGGGGCTTGGTGGCGATTTGAGGCTCGGAAGTGGGCACCGAAGACGGTGTGGGTTTGGGGGCAGGCAGCCGAGAATTGAATTGACCCGCGCGTCCGGGACGGCTTTTACATCCGCGTTGCTTCCTTCGCGGCGCTTTGGAACACCCGTGATAATTCGCTGGGTATCCCTCTTTGCGGCAATTGATGCAGCTCGGGTGTTCAGTCGTCTCGGGCGTGCGGGGACAGTCAGTGGTGCCGTGGTCACCTAGGCACTTAACGCACCTAGGCCTGGCGTAACAATTTCTGGCCGAGTGGCCGTACATTTAGCATCGGTGGCACTGGCAAACGATGCCCCTGTTTTGGGGGGCTTCAGCTGCAATCCCCGTTAGGTTGCAGATACACCGCACGTTAACGATTTCCTTGCCTTCCGGAGACAGGTCTGTGGTGCATTCTATGCACCTCTCGGACCGGGAGATTTTGGGCCTTTAGGTCGTCTAAAATGTGGTCGGTCTCGAGCTTCTTGAGGAGTGCTCGGACGACCAAGCGTAGGTTACGTTCCTCGGAGAGGGCGTACGTATGAAAATTGACTTGTTAAGCGCGCAGAAGGTTTATCCTCAGTCGCATCTACTAAAATTCTGATGCCATGACCGGCGTTTTGCACCTTCGGGCAGTATATTTTCTTAGAGTTCAACCAATTAGAAAGGTTATTCCATTTTGGTTTTGTCTTGAACAATTATGGGTGGCGGCGGCTTTTCCCTACGTTCTTTTCCCGGCACTTTTTGCTGCAGAATTGACCACTCAGCGCGCGTCGTGGGGGCTGGCTTTTTTTTTTGGCGGTAATCGACGCCATCTTGTTAACTATGCTAACATAAGCACAGATGTGTACCAAGCTCCCCCACCTTTCGGCGGGGAGGTGTGTACCTAAGACAAACCTATACACCTAGCGCGTTGGTACGCTAGGGTGTGTACCTAGCTGTTGCCTAATGCAACAAGAAACACAAAAATTAAAAACAATGGCCGCCTCTGAGGCGGCGGGTATGTTACACTCTGCTTACGGTTACCGATACCAGGAAGCTAGGAAGGAGAGTTACGCACAAACACACTTTGCACCACAACAATCGTCCGATACACTTCACAACAACACAGTGAGACTGCTGTCTTCCGGGACAGCGTGCTTTGCGCACCACAGTGAGAATACCAAGGCAGCAACCAAACACAGAGCACCAACTAAGGCGGTGTATTCCAATAGTTAATCTTGCGTATGAGCTAAGAGAGTGGAGTGACGAGAGTGAACTCAACCGACACGTCCGGAGTCTACAAAGCCCAGTGACTGAACGTCGGTAATTCTACGAGTCTCACTGTCGTTACTATGCCGGTTGGGGTATTCTACTAATGTAGGCAAGGAAGATCGTGTTGCTGAGAGGCTGCCCTGTGTTACATTGAGATGGGTAGTGATGCTGTTGGTTTGCATATTTTGGTGTTATCATGTGATTGGGTCCTAATAGTAAGCAGGGTTTGTTACCGAGTAGTGTTCTTTTATTTAAATAATTTTCAGAATAATTTCTAACATCAGAAGTGGAATAATTTCTTATAGTATAGATTATTCTTTTTTCAAAAAGATATCAAGAAAGCAAAACTTTAATCAATAAAGAAGTATCATATAATTTTAGGTAACTTAGTACATACATAAACACTCACGCCTGTCACCCAGAGGGGTAGGCAGAGACTATGGAGTTCCATTTGGCACGATCCTGACACTTCTTTCTCGCCTCCTCCACATTCATATACCCACGCATATATGCTCGTCGGTTAAGGGTACTCTTAATTTGGCCCATTTTCAATACATCGCTAATTTGGTCGATAAACTTTCGTCTAGGGCTTCCCTTACCGACTCTGCCGTTTGCTCGTGACTTAGTATTAAGTAATAAACAATTAAGAAATAATATGTAACTTACAAAGAGGAAATTAACGGCTATTTGCTTCAGTGTCCTTGTAAGCGTGTAACTATGCCTGTATTAGGAAACTACATTTTTATCTAACTTTCAAACTTAACTTTTTGTAGGTACATATTTGTAATACTATCTTATTACTTAAATTATTCTTGTATTGTGTCTTATACTTCGCGTGCACTTGCACGCGAAGTGCATGTGCGTATACGTGTGTGTCAAATACTCGTAATGCCAAAAATTAATGACAAGGAGTTTCGTACTTTCTTGTATAAACTGTAAACTATTTTTATGATTTAGACTAAGCTGTGAAATAAAGATATGTTTATGACGTTCACTTCACTAGTCAACCCACTTTTTATTCAAAATTTAATATTATTGCCTTGCGCCAACGATGTTTACCTTCATTTCCTGTTTGCGACGGAAGGCAAAAAATTTTATGTACTATAAAATACTTCACCGTTAGAAAATAAAATAATATTGCAATCTATAAAAACTGAAAATTATATTTCAGTTTTAACGTAGTAAATATACATAGATGTTTTTGGTCACAAATCGAAATAAATTGTCACTGCCATTATCATATCGTTTTATTTTAATTTTAATTAAATTTACTAAATTATTACATTTTACCAATAATATTTAATATTATGATGTGAAGGACATCCAATTGTTCCCGAGTGCTGACCACCACTAATAGCTAAAATAGGTAAGTGTGTAGTTCCTGCCCAGACGGACTCTCAGACATATAAGGAGTAGTTATTTCTTATATAATGGCTAAATGGTTCGGTGGTCCCAACTAGCGGGGGTCCCGGGTTCGAGCCATAACTATTTTTCTGGCCCCAGTATGAATGAATTGGCTCGACCGTATAGTATATATAATATACCATGAAATAGAACTATGCAATAGTGAATATCACATGTAATAGCAGCATGCTGTGTTTCGATCGTTTGCTTGTGTTCGTATGGTTAGTACTATTATTTATTCTGTGGTATGGTGAGGGACAAGAACCGGAGGCCCGTTTTACTGGTATTGAGGCATTCCTACCTCAAGGTCGCTGAGCGAGTTACGGAGACAAGTATGCCCGGAGTTTCTTTTTGTGATAGTTTAGAAATAGGGATATCTCCAGTAGAACCAGAGGAACGACACAGCTAACGGATAAGTAAGCGGAATTGACATTGAGCCGGCCATATAGCTCGAAGTACCGACAATCGATTGGGAAGAAAGCATTGTCGTGAGCCTCGTACAAGAAACCAAAGTGTAGGGCGGCCCCTCACTAGATTGAGTAAAGACCTGTTAAGAGATGTAGGAAGTCGGCTCAAGACCGTGCTTTGTTGCATTCCTTGAGGGTGGCCTATGTTCAACAGTGGACCTGTCATGAGTTGTAATGATGATGGTTACGATGATAAGACATTTCATCCTAGTCCGCAGGGGTAACAACGCATTCTGTATTATGATTCTTTATCGAGAATAAATGTATACATACATATAATAAAACCAGAAACAATATTAAGTGTCCAAGAACACAAAATATTGATTTAGTGTGTATTGTCCTTGTGGCATTATTCTTTAATTCATATAACAATTTTCTATCAATTTAAAATTTTATAATTTTTTTTAGCAGTGTTTGTTCACATTTTCATTGATGCCTCACAGCCTCCTTTTTCTTATTTTAACGACGAGGTAAAAGCTGCCCGTGATGTTGTCAATTAATATGACGGTTTTCTAATCGGCTTTTGATTTTTTGAGTAAATATGCAATATAAAATATTAAAATCTCTTAAATTGTAGCATCCTTAGTATTTTTAAATGAGCCACGCTGCAGTTACATTAAGGCTGCGTCATGAAGGACAACGCTCTTACGGAGAATCTAAAATAGCAGTTAAATTCTGTTGTATTTCATATGATAAATGAGACGAACCTGAGAGCCTTTTTGCTGGTAAAGAGTCTTTCCATCTTATTCCTTAAGAAACCGCAAAACGAATTTACGTTTTGGTTCTCGAATATTATACGTCTCCATAAGCCAAAGCATCCGTTTACAGTGAGTTGGACTCTGTTATCAGATACTCCTTTGTCACCATTATTTGATAAAAAACAGCTTTTTAAAGAAAATAAATCTGAGAGCCAATAGGTCCTAAAATTATTCCATTACAAACCACAAACGTGCACTGCCGAACACAGGCCTGTCACACAATTTTTGCTATAGTTGCGAAGTTTGGCAGGTGGGATGGCAACCGCAGATTTTTTATAATTTTGAGTTGTTGGCAGGAAGATTCTGCTGTTCCCCTCCTGTTTCGGTTTCCCTCGGTCGCCTCTTACAAAACCAGAGAACGATACGGGGTAGTGGATAGTCTTTCAATGTCACTAAACAGTTCCTAAAATGTATGTTTCTAAGTAACTAGATCACAAACCATAACAGGTCTGTATATTGGATAGGAGTATCTAAATCAGCAAAAAATTTAAAAAGACAAATTTACACGATATTAGGGGATAAGCTTATGATATATATCACGCATGAACAAAAAATATGTGCTTTCAAACGTTCTATTTTTCATCATAATTAGCAACAGGCAGGTTCAAAAATCATATTAATAAATTGTTTTACCTACCAATTGCGGTTTTTTATATAGAATAAGGGTGACAAACGAGCACGCAGTCCATTTTTTGGTAATTAGATGCTGTGGCCCATAGACATCAATATTTATCCTCAAGTAAGAATCAAAATTCAGATGCGTTGTCGCCCCTGAGGATTAAATCAAAATGCCTTGTTTCCAGTAGAAAGGGTCTCCGGTTCACTACACTCACCATAAGGAAAACAGCAGCATTAAGCTGCTATTTTACGCAGTTCTTCCGTGAGAACGTGGTCCTACCCCGGTCGAGCCGCCACATTCGTTCTATAAACATAGTATAGCTGCAACGTAGCTCTGTCACGTATGAGGTCTTATCGATTTATAAGGTATTATCGATTTATAAACTTTTTTAATGTACGTAACATCGAAGTCAGTTTAGTTTTAGTTTTTTGTTTTGTTTAACAATTATTTACAATAGAGTATACTTTCAGTGCTCCCATTTAAATTTTGTTTGAATCCGATTATGTTTAAATTATGTTTTTTTTAATATATTATGTGTATTTAAAATATACATTATATGAAATTTTTGTTGGTTGTTACATTGGATTCGATAGATGGAGTCTGATACTACAGTTTTTTTTTTTCAAAAAACTCAAACTTTAAAAAAATTTCATTTTAACTTAAAAAGAAATTATTTGCAAATTTTATTTGGTTTTATTACCTCTAACTGACAACGAGCATCGGTAAAGCGGGGTCTTTGACAATTTTCTTACTCCCCGGACAATGCAGAGGTAATAAAACCACATACACTTTACAAATTATTTTTTTTTATTAAAATTAAATTTTTTAATGGTCGACTATTGTCAAAAAGTTATTTATATACGTTTGAATACTGATTCTAATAACGCACTTAACGGGAATCACAGAGTTTTTGTTACATGTTGTATATATATAAAAAAATCATGAAAATACTTAAACATAAAATCAGCAGTGTAATTTAAATCAGCTGACTAAGGACTGACGAAACAATGCATTAGGTATTACTACTCACTCTACTCTTCCATTTCACACACGCGCTGCCGCGGGCGGCGGCAGCGCACACATTTCAACATTGCCAACATGTGAAGGATTCCCCAAATTGCGCGGAATTTCAATTTTGTTGGGGATTTTATGGGGATTGGTATTATGCGGGGAAAACGCGGGGATTTTGAAAATGGATAGCCCGGGTCAAGTCAGAACCTTTTTTTCACGAAAGCTAAATACTTATCTTAACATTTTTATTAGGTTACTTATGAATATCGAATGACTCCCTTTTTTTAAATATCTTCATTGCACCACCACATTTAATTTTCGGATTTATTTCGGCAACTTTTGTGTATCATTTAATGCTTTTCATTTCTTTATTTCTTAATTTTAAAGCAGAGAACCGCATGCATATAATTGCAGATACTGTGTTACTTTTTAATGGCAACAAGGGAAGGAATTAAAAATACTGCATGGAGTAACATGCTTGTTACAAAAATATGCAGTGTGAAAAAAAATCGGTAAAAATAATAAAAATGTTAGTTAAAAAATAAATCTTATAAAATAAGTTGAAAATTGTTTCATTTCTTAAAATAAAATTGAGGGCAATTTGTGGAGAATCTGTTGGAGTTTTGTCCTTAAATTGGGTAATTTGACATAGATTTTCGGAGAAATTGGACAAATTGGTGTTGGCAACGCTGTCATTTTGCATCGAAATTTACCTAAGATTTGTTTGCAGGCGATATAAGAATTAGAGGCGGCAATCATAATACAACTTGCAACTAATTTTTAATAGTTTGAAGTACCTCTTTTTAAATTCAAAGTATTGGGCGGATTAATAACGGAAAGTCAATTAAAATAAAGTAAAAGAATTATTTTTTTAGATTAATTCTGATAGATTAATTAACTGACGATCATAATCGGAATTGATTTTAACTATTAAATTATTCCGTATCATTTCATTTCTATTTTCTTTACAAAATCAAAGATTGCGATGAAATAGTGTTTATAATTGTGTAAGTGAGAACCCAATTAGGTACGTTTATTAATTTCAATATATTTTTGTAGTAACGAACTGATTGTTGCGTCAGGGTACAATTGACAGTCTAATTGTATTAAAAAATGACAATTCTAACTTCTAAATTCCATACAAAGAGTATTCGTAGGGATAACTAAACTTATAAAATTAAAGTTGGCGATGTTGTAACGGTTTAACGGTCTGTGGAATGATTAAAGTGATTACCGTACGTTAGGATGCACGCTAGGCATTTGTTTTGGTGGGATTGATTATAAATTTTAGTTTTTGAGACGGTTCCGTGTTGACTACCACGTGGAGGGACAGTCGTTTTGTTTATTAAATTCTTGTTGTTATTACTTGTTATTATTACGTTTTGTGTTTCTTGTTTTGTTTTAATAATGCCTAACGCGTACGTTTATAGTGCTCGTGAATACGGTAACATGTTAATGTGCCTTGGAGAATCTCATAAGGCCAAGGAGGATTTAGATCGGAGAGCAGTTTCATACCTATTTTTTAATAACTTAGTACTGAACTGATCTGTATAGGTACATAACTGAATACTTTAGAATAATAAACATACCTACAGGTTGAATAAAAATCATGACTCTATCCTTGTTAACATTTCATTTAAGTAAATTTTTCATTAGCGGGGAATCGAACCAGGTATTTGGTTTATTTAACCTGTGAATTCAAATTAAAGTGGCTAGGTGGAGACAAGTACAGTGGCAAAATAGTAGGTTAAGTAGATAAGTTAGGTACTTAGACAAGTATTGTAAATTATTAGTTATTGGTACGATCGCTAGCTGCGGGCCGCCCGCATTCAGTGCCCGCGCGGTTATTGACCCTAGTCAGCTGATTTAAATTACACTGCTGATTTTATGTTTAAGTATTTTCATGTTTTTTTTTAATGAAATTATCGTTTCATTTAGCTGTACTAACATGGTGGGCGTGAATAAAGCTAATAAAACGTTGTGTAAAGATGTTTTTTTTTCCTCGGGATCGATTTTTTTTCTGACCCATCATCAAAGGTAACGGTAGTACTATCGTCGGTCTTAGTTTTCGGGAGCGCAAAAACCCGGTATAGTTGTATAATGCGGGTGTATGTGTATATATATATATATATATATATATATATATATATATATATGTGTGTGTGTGTATATATATGCACCCACATTTAAGGTACGCCTAAAAACCAATGTCAATGAGTACATTTTCGTTGTCTCCATTTTTATATAAATTGTGATTTCTTATTAAATGCAATTCATCACATTAATGAAAGCCTACGTCAGTCGTAGAATTTCTATCAAAGAAAGAATTTTGAAAATCAGATATAACATACGAATACTACAAATGAACAAAAAACAAAATATTAGTGTAGATAAGCATACATTCAAAACAAACCCTCTCATTTAACTTCATTAACCCTGCAAAACAAAGGTAGAGTATTTATGAAACACATTTACAAATTATTTATAACATTATGTTAGGAGATCGTGGTACAGAAATCGATAGCTCCTATTACTATTTTCATCATGAATTTTCTTAAAATTTAAACTTTGTAGATTTGGCTCAGTTCTATTTAAGTTTGAATCTATTTTATTGATGGGTTTGTTTGCGGAATCTTAAGCGTATAAACTTTAGTTGTATGCCTATACTGTTATATCCTGTGTATTTTGAGGAAATCAGATTTTTTTTTTACAAAAATACCATATAAAATTCAACTCTCATCTTCAGACTATCATCGATTAATGTAAAGGTGAGTGATGTACTCGCCATTGATGTTAATACCGTATCCTTTCCAGTCCAGTAGCTTGAAAACGTCTTCCAATGCAGCGGTGAAGAGTTTCGGGGATATTACGTCACCCTGTTTTACACCTTTCTGCAATTGGATAGGTTTCGTACTCTGGTTCTGTACTCGGATAGCCATCGTAGCCGTACTGTACAAACACTTCAGCACTTCGATATACCGACAGTCAACTTGGTACCGTCGAAGGGACTGTAGCACCGCCCAAATTCCGACGGAATCAAAGGCTTTCTTTTTTTAAGGGTCATTATATTTTTATAAATAATATATTAAAGAACAAAAACAAAAACTGTTTCTGTTTAAAATAATCTAAGTAATCACTGGTAAATAAAATGAAGTGTAGATCAGAGAATTCATAATAATAAAAAGCATTAGAGAAAATATAGGGCTAAAATTAAGTTAATAGCTGGCTGGAGCAGAAACCACAGCAGGATGAAGGCGAAGCCATTAAATATTTTATGACGTTTATAATACTTTATTTAAAACGAAATTGTAGTTGCAGTTGTATAAATATCATAGACCACATACGCAAGACATAGTGGCATATTGTACTCCTCGGTCTTCTGTACAATTTGCCGAAGGGTATGTATGTACTCTACGGTGCTAAAGCGGAAACCGGCTGGGTCAGGAGGCTGGAAAACGTCGATCCTGCGAGCATGACAATTCGTAATGACTCTTGACAACAGCACGTAGACTTTAACTTTAACTTTTCTATGGACTGTGTGCTCGTTTGTCACATTTATTAAAAAAAACTTTAATATATTATTTATAAAAATATAATGACCCTTAAAAAAACTCTAAAACTCTTTTATTAACCTTGGCTAACATTTATTATTAAATTGAATATTGACAAAGAATTCAACTCTCCAAAACGTGATTTCAGTCAACAATGAATTATATAATTGTATCAAATCAAAATCCACGGGGATTTCTTGCTATTCCAAAAAGAATGTAATAAAATATGTAGCAACAATTTAAAAACAACCTAAGCTAGTTATAAATAAGATTCTATTTTAAAACAACAGTAATCTTTACTTATTCATAAAGCAATGGATTTATCAAGCAAACAAACTTCATAAAGGAATTTTCATTTCTTCGTATTTTCGACATTCGTCTCAAAATTTCTAGAGTTATTTGTTTGCCAGAATTCCCAGATTCAACCATGAGAGTCATGCAGTGTATTAGTTCAGGGACTAGATGTTCACTTTGGATTTCATAGCACGAGAGTGACTTGAATTCGATCCTCACTAATACCACCGAAATAATTCCTAATGTAAATTATATGTTTAGGGAGGTGGCTCTTTCAGGCAAATTCTTTGAAGCCTTGGTTCTGCTCAATAATTTCTTCAATATGCGCTATACTAAACCAGCGCAAGCTACTTCAATACAAGCTGTTCTGAATATGCACAAGTCACAGTTCAGTTGCAGGTGCCCTGTTATATCTGTTGAAGTCTACAGTTTCATTTCCGGTATAACTGTCTAACGGTTGACATTACTCATAAAGGCAACAGTAACGTATCAAATTTCGGTTCCATACATAGGTCACTCGAATTTATGGTACATTTTAAAGATTCTGAAGTATATCGGATGACATTATATATCAAGATTTGCCGAACTTGCTCTAATTGAGTCGGATACGTCATGTATCAACTGCAATCCAATTACAATGTATTTTTTAAAATAAGTCAGTGTGCTTTACTATCTTTGGCTTCATCACAACTTACTATCAGGTTTATAGTAGTCAGCACTTGTATAAAAGTAAAAAAAGACTGCTAAACGATATTCAGTATAATGCAAAATATAAGAATTATTTTTACATGTTTAATTTGGTCGCCAAAGCATTTTTATTTATTTATTTATTTAGGCTTACCAACTATAAACATGGTTTATGAATTTGCTGGGTGATAATTTACACCTTTCTAGCATCTCAAATTCCCACCAAATATTTCAGCCGTGTTGTGGTAGCGTAAGATGTGCTAAATCGTATGGCTTCGGATATGTGGCTGAATAGAATCTGGTTTACGTCATACGATATTAAAACTGGCGACGGACAGCAGCGCTAAAGTTTCGAGACGTTTGGCAATGCGATCGTTAATCCAAACGTGACGTTTAAGGGAAATCCTCCCTACATCAGGAGAGGGCCATGTCCAACGGTGGACTTTTATGGGTATTATACTCCTTTATTTCTACTTTAAAGGCCCATAAAAGTCCATCGTTGGACATGGACAGGAAACAGTGTCAAAGATTGCAAACGTCTTGTATTAAGATCACTAATACGCTGATATTGGTTGCGAATTCCTTAGAGTTAACTAGGTTTCGATGAGAAGGACACCATG
Organism: Parnassius orleans; assembly: GCA_029286625.1. NCBI lineage: Eukaryota > Metazoa > Arthropoda > Insecta > Lepidoptera > Papilionidae > Parnassius > Parnassius orleans. The sequence continues at coordinate 410,265 of JAGSMP010000280.1, forward strand.
AATAAAAAAGTAATTTATGCTATTGTGAAAATTACTTGTGATGGCAACGTAGGAGAATCATCATCACAACAGCTTAACTCGTGGTCATTGCAACTACGACTATGGAAGTTGCCAACAACAACTCTGCTATATGATATGCCAATATCATAGAGTAGAGATATAGCTCTCTTATTTGCATATTCCCATTATGCATTATCCCAGGGTTATTATACCAAGAAAAAATTATTTGAGGCAAAAATGAACATAAATTGATCACGAAGCCTAGACAGCTAAGAACGAGAGCTACTTCCAGAAATATTATACGTTTTGTTTAGGGGGCTCAAGGTGAAGCTTGTAATATCTGGAAACCGTGTGAGATGTCCTCTTTATTTCTTAGCGATAAAATGCTTGAAGTAGTCAAATATACCAATGTGGAAATGATTCCAGAAAGTCAAACTTGCCCAATTTTGAGGCGAGATATCAAAGAGCTCATAAAAGGTATCTTGGTATTGAAGCTATTCCTAAGGTGGCAATTATAAAGGAATCAAATACTAAAAACCATGTGCCTCGTGCCCCTCTAAGGCTAGAAAAATGACAACTAATTCTTGCATGAAATGAAAAAGAGCCATATATAGGGCGCACAACATAAATATGTAAGGCGCACAACATAAATATGTGTCCAAACTGTGTCGAGTAAAAAAATGTGCACTATTTTCATTATTATGTGATCTCTCAAACCCAAAGAATTTAAGTTTATGAGTTCTAAATTTATTCTGTTTTATTTCCATGTCGTATGTTTTACAAATGTTTAGTAACAACACCACTTGCAGGGTAGTTTAGTAATCTAGGGTTTAGTACATTTCATAGTGACCTTTTCACGATATATTTGAAATTATACAAGTATAGTATGAAATTCCGCATTATTGACTACGTTTCTGTTGTAAGATGTCAGTGTTCCATAAACTTTCATTGATTTAAATAAGTATTACGAACGGGACTAATAAAAATCCCATAATTTAAAATATATCATAAAAAGGTCACTATGTACTTAAATTCAGCCCGTATATTCCCGCCAAATTATCCTTAGAATTATAATGGGTTTCACAGGGCATAATAACTGTGTTTGTTTAATCGACACTGGGTTTGCCTTCTCTTTTGTTGCTAGATCACAACTACCAATAAATTGATTACGAACGTATTACCCGCTTTCCTCTCTGCTCCTTCAAGATATCCATCATTAATTCATTAATTCCAGCATATCAAAAGTCCACTGCTGAACTTAGGGGGAATATTCATAGTTCATTCTCTTAGCAAGTGATATGGAAACCTTAATTTTTATTATTTTGATTTATTCCTGTTTTATTTCCTATGCCGTCTTTTACGATACTTTATGGGATGGTATGGGGTCTTAGAGCTTCTAAGTAATAATATATATTATTTGGTAGGAGGTAGTAGTTTATATTACGCCGCCGCTACACGGCATTATCAAGATCCTGCCTTAACATCATGATTTCGAAATATTTTCATCCAAGCATTATCTACTTGGATGAAAATATTTTTTTATTTGAAAGCTTCGTTGAATATTTTCGATGGTTTTCCGCTTAGCAAGTGGTAAATCTATATAAATTGAAATCAGTTGCCGCATCTATGAAAGATCATCACTTGATAACGGCTGGACCGATTTTGATAAACACTTACAATCACAATTGGACCCGGTAAGTAGCGCTGTTGTTGAGATCTAGAAAACAGTCGAGCGAAGCTGGGGCTGATCGTTAGTCAGCATTTAAAATTGGAATTAAAATGGGATACACTTGATTTAGAAAACAATTTACTTGATTGTTCGTATAATAATAAGTCTAGTCCTATTTTAATTATATTTTTAGACTTATATTAAAGTAATAAAAATAAATAACTAAACAAAAACGAGCATATCGATGTCGATTGTTGTTAACATTGCGAACGAAATCACTATACATTAAAGACGTCATGTCTTGTAAAGCAACGTCACTTATAGCACATGGGTAAAAATTGTAAAAAAAAAGCAAGAAATTGTAAAAGCAAAGCTTCATACAACCGCGCTGTGATGGGTACACTACTGCAAGCTGGAGGTGCGTGTGTGCATGAGCACTGGCGGCTCGTCACGTACAGAGAGAAACTGCTTTAAACCGGCTCGGCCAGTTCTCAAACTCAGGATTGTGTAAAAAATAATAAGTGTCAAATTTTCTTTTATAAAGAATAATTCGTATCAAATGAAATATAAAAAAGTGTAAATATGGTTTACGTAGATTTAAATCTTATCTAGGTTGCCGCAAGAGAAACCGCTGATTTTTTAATTAAAACTAATAATTTGTTTGATTTCTTAAACTCTAGTACACTGCGATCTCCTAATAAATATAAAAGAGCTTTTCGATGCGATAGTTATCGAATGGATTTTTTAGAAGAAATGAAAGTATTTTTCAGTAGTGTGTCGTGTGAGTGTCACTCACGGATTTCAAGTGTCTATAAAATCTTTAATAAAACTTCATAAAGAATTAAAATCAGAAGAAAATAATTAATTTATTAATTTAATTTTGCGAGACGTCTCAATCAAGATTGTCTCGAAAATGTCTTTGGAAAAGTCAGACAGGCGGGTAACTGCCAGGAACCAACATGTCGTCTAGTTAGTATTGCCTTCAATACGATGTTTATAACCAATAACTTAGGGAAACCTCAAAATAATAATGATTTCGATATGTTACTTATGAAACCACTCTACTATGAACCACTCGTATTTTAATTCACCATCACCGCAACCTAACAATGTTACTGCCCCTGTGTTAACAGTAGGAACAAATGATTATCTATTTGATTTACCAGAAAAAAATGGTTTAGTCTATGTGTCGGGATATTTGTATAGAAAATGTTGTCTCGAACACAACAAATGTGAGAAAATACATATTACAAGGATTTTAATAAAGATAGTGTTCAATTGGGTTTTTAATAATACTTCCTGACAATTTTATCGCGTTTGTTGAATTGCTTGAGCAGAAATTTCGCGAATATTTTGTAGTGAAATATTAAAACATGTGCAAGATTTTATATTTCTTATGAAATGCGAGTGCTTCCAACAGATTATTTAAAAAAAAAACTTTACATTAAATTTAGAATTTACCATTTAATTAAAAGCCACAACTAATTGTTGAAGAAAAATAATTGTAAACGTAAATAATTTAGAATACGTAGTTTATAAAAAAATATTATATCATAATAATCTATTAAAATGCTGATAAACGTTTTGTTTATTTAGTTCTATCCTTCTGTGCCAACCCTACCAAAATAGGTAAAAATTTTGACAGCTCTTTAGAAGTGGTCCGAGAGCTCATGACATATTTTTCATGAAGTGTTTGATGCATCATGAAACTTTGTTAAAAAGTATCAGTTCACTCAATAAGCAGGTATATGACTGTTTGCCTGGCCTACCTGGGTACACCTGGTACTGCGCATACAGGTAAGTCGCAAAAAAATTTGCCTAAATAAAATTGTTTGATTCAAATAATAATTATGACTATCCGTCAGCTAAGTTGATAAAGAATTAAGAAAAAAAATGGCAGACTCTTCTGAAGGGGTTGACATAGGGGAAGATTACCCCAAAGTTGTATTTTCTAAAATTCCAAAAATTTTTAATCTGCCATTTTTACAGCGTGTTTATTATATATAATGAAAAATACTCACAAAAGAGCAGATAGTTTCTCCGGGGATTAATAATTTTAAAAAATTTAAATAAATCTTGCGTGAACAAGAGACAAACGTGCTACGGGTTGTAATGAGTGCGACAGAGAGCGACGGTCGCAGATATTATGTCCTTAGTCATTCTTCCCGCTCCCATTGCGGATCGCGCTCCCATTCGCCCGCGTGTAATTTAGGGTTTTTTGCGCGGAACCCTAATAAGTTATCTGCCAGTGAAAGTCTCGTCAAAATCGGTCCAGTCATTTCGGAGATTAGCCGGAACAAACAGACAGACAGACAGACAGTCGGACAAAAATTTAAAAAATTGTGTTTTTGTAATGAATACCGTATATAATTTCATATGCGTTTAGTAAAAAGCTGTTATTTTGACATTACAAACAAACACTTCAATTTTATTTAATTGTATAGATTTTTAAATTATTAACCCCCGGAGAAACTGTCTGCCCTTTTGTGAGAATTTTTTATTATATATAATAAACGCGCTGTAAAAATGGCGGATTAAATCAAACACTTTTTTTGGAATTTTCGAAAATACAACTTTGGGGTAGTCTGCCCCCCTATGACAACCCCTTCAGAAGTGTCTCCCAGTCACAAATTTTTGCAACTTCCCTGTATGCCCAGTACCACGTGTACCCAGGTAAGCCAGGTAAACAGGTAAATACCTGCTTATTGAGTAGATTGATACTTTTCAACATAGTTTCATGATGCATCAAACACTTCATGAAAAATGCGTCATGAGCTCTCGGACCATTTGCCTCTGTACAGTTTCTTACTCGTGTACTTATAGTACTACTACAATAGGGATATAATTTTTATAGTAAATTAGAAGAGACCAGTGTACTTACTTGTATGTATAGAGGTCAGTGACTCTTACGTTAATAAAATTTCTGTTATTTATGGGCAATTTTTTTTTCATTGTTAAAATCGTTTCACTACTTTAATAAAACTTCGTAAGCAGTTACTTACTCTCATATTTGGCATAGTTTAAAAATACCAAAAGTGACCATTTGACATTTCTATTCCCACCATTAATTACACGTAACGTATTTCAATAGATTTGTCTTTTTTTTCCATATTTTAAAATAAAATTAGGAAAAGCGAGACAAGTATATCGACTTAATTTATGTAAAACTGTAGATTCTCTCTATGAATACGTATGTATGTTATTACTCTAAGGCAAAAAAGTTGTAAATTGAATCGCACACAGAGGAGCGCGCGTATGCGTAATTGTTGCCCATAAATCACATTCAATTTGGGTTAATTTCAAATAAAATTAGAAGCCTTATTTATTCGTATTTTCAAAAACTGCAATAAGTATATCATTATTTATATTTTTGAACTTAAGTTTGAAATTTGGCTTGTCTTTGAAAAATAAATAACCCTGTATTATGATTATAACGTATAGCGAATAAATAAATAAAATTTCTGTTATTTATGGGCAATTTTTTTTCATTGTTAAAATCGTTTCACTACTTTCTTACAATAATATAAACAAACCAATAAACAAACGGTGAGTCCACTTCTTTATAATATTAGTATTAATAAAAACGTACACCATTACAGTTCCACAATTCTATAAATATCTATAAAAACAAATTTTTACATCGTAATCGTACACGAAATTACATTGTACAGCGGTAAGATTTTTAATAAATGTATCTTCCAACGCACTAGGCATATATTATCTCCATTTTAGGAAAAATATTTTAGAGTAAACTGGCAAATATCACACCTATGAGGCAATTTATGAGTGAGGCCTATATTTAGCAGTGAACTTTTGATTGGCTGTATCAATAAATAAATTAATTAAAAATTAACTTTCGTGTAGAAACATCATTTTCAATAATTCAAAAGGGTTAGTAAAGCAAAGAAAATATTTTCAAACTGCTATTTCTGAACGTAACAATTTAATGAAACGCAGGCAACAGGTGTGGGTGGAATAAAGAATGTGGCTGTTATTGCCCAGCTATCTCGTTTGCGCTTTGTTATTTGTCTGAACGAGAAATTGCTTTCTGCTTGCGAAAATATTGTCCGCGACTTTATGAAGATCAACATTTTATCACTCCTTGACTAAAGCGCGTTTTGTTTAATAATAAAACAGCAGGATAGGGCAAGTTTAATGGTGGCCTAAGCCCAAACATCCAGCCCGATACGTCTTCTTTATTCTGTTTGTTAAAGTATAAAGTAATCCTTACATAATATAAATAAAATTGAAATTTATTTATTTAATATTAGAGATAACGACACTATAACAAAATAAATAATGTATACAAACTAGTTACATGAAGAAATTAATGTATGCAATTACAGTTATCCACAATTTACCTAAGTACGTGTGAGCAGATAAGATGAGAGTGATACAGTTTAACAGTAACAATTATTACTTTCACAAACTATTATTGGTGGATTACAATTTATCTTAAATTATGAATTTGTAAAAAATGTAAAATGAAATAAACGATAAAAGTAAAAGAGGGCTATGTTGTATGATAGTTTTTGATATTATTTCTTAATTATAGAAGTGGATATTTACTTTTAATTAGAATAAATATACAAATTTTATTAACTTGAATTGTTTCCACTATTTGAGTATTATAGTTCTTTAACAGAATTTACAAATTAAAAATAGCATATGATGTTATAAATTTTGCGTTACGTTTATTTAAATAATAGATATAAAGTTTAAAGTGAAGTGTTAAATCGTATATATATAAATATTAGTACTTGCTGCTTTTACGAATCCGTCTGCCATGATGCCTTTTCAATAAAATTCGGAATAAAACTCAACAATCGTAATGATAACTTACAAAATTTCGAAATAACACAGCACATTAGCTAGTTCTTTTAACCAGTGACGTCACGACGGTATCTTATATGGCGGACAGCGTTTTGCAGATTTGAGGCACAGATAAAAAAAATATTCTTAAAATTGAAATATAAAATTAATAATGCATTTTTATAAATAGAAATCAATATTTCTCGTTTACTTTTTACAAAATTTATCATAAATATATATTTTTTGATTTTTTTTTACATATTGAAAAATACCCTATTAAGTGAATAGTAAAACAAACCAAGAGGTCCGTGATTTAAAATTTCTTGCAGCTTTTTATAGAAAAGCATGACCTTATCATAATATGATAGTTAATCATTTCGCCATCTGATAAACTTTTAAGTGTGCCAGTTATACATTAATGATGATATTTGGGTCATTATACGGGATCATCTTCAGTATGATTGACCGTGTGTATAACTTTTATAAGTCTATGCTATTTTAGATGAAAATTATTATTGCAGATAAAAGCCATTTCACGTATATTTTTGTCTCGAATTAAATTTATCGAAATAAAAATTTGAACTTTTTAATAAGTCCCATCGGTAGCCTTCGTTTTACATAGAAATCTTGTAATGACGTGCATATCTTTCAATATGAAGTAAGTCGTGTTTATTTTGAAATTGACAAGGTTTGTTTTACCCAACACTAAGATTGCTGATGAAACGTCGTAAAAATTAGGTACGATAGATTTCGCTTTTGTAAAATGTCCCATTAATGGCTCTTTATAACTGATCTTTAAAATGTAAAACACCGACTGAAAATCAAATAATTATTGGTAGTTAATTTTTTTAATTCATTGAACATTTTTGAGATTGTGTTGAAGCTCCACTGGTAAAAAAAACAAATATATATATATATATATATATTATAGTTGTTGACGAAAATAAGGTACGGTATTTATACATCGTATGCCACCAAGAATTTCTAATGTAAGCTATGAATAAAAATATAATGAAAACATTTGTAAATACTTGCTTTATAAAATTATTAAATATTACTTAACCGTAATGAAATAGAACAAGATAGTTTTCGGCATGAAAGTAAAAAATAAATATTTTCGATTACTTTTGCAATAGCTTAACAGCGGGGTCAGCGCGCGATGCAGATCCGTCTAGAGACACAACATTTCAGCGAGCACTGTCAAATTCAGTAGGAGTGACAGAAAAGACGCTACTTGATATAGAAGGGCAAAATAAATTATTTAAAGTAAAATCACTTTATTCAAAATCATAATAGCCAATAGCTTTATTAACATATGACACATAATTGTACTTATTATACTCAACATTATTTTATGGAAATCTGAGAAAGCTGAAAATTTAAGCATTTTCAGAGCTACTTTGCAATTATTTTCTATTGAGTGAATTTTGTGGAATCGTGTTTTGCAAACCGCCACCTGAAATACCCTCAATTGTAAGTACAATTTTTTTCGATAACGATGTGAAATCACAAAACGATCCCCATGCAGATCAATGTGGCTCTATTCAGCCTCTTAATATGGACATACCTCGGCATTCTGAGTTTTTAAAAGTTTTCATGCGCAGATACTGGAAGGTATAATATTATATTATCACTGTCCCGTGTGAGACAACCTTTATTCTTATATACATATTCCCATCACACGTAATACATTTTTATGGTTGGTTAGAAAAATGATATCTACATGCAAACTTTCACAGGGTAATTTTTTTTTTTACTATTCTCAACCAGGAAGTAGTTAAGTAAGTACAATCCCACAACGTTAAGTTGTTATGTAGCCTAAGATGGTGAAGCGCACTGACGTAACAGAAGCCTATTCACTCTTGTTTACTAATAGTAGGTAAGTAATATTTGCGACCTATTTGTGTGTGTGTGAAGAAAAGTGTATGAGAATACGTGAAGAGGAATAAATATTGATTATTCGTAGTAAGTACATTTGGCCTCATTATCATCATCATTACAGCCCTTCACAAGGTCTATATATATAGATATAGATATAGGCCTTCCCAAGGAATGCCACAAAGCATGGTCCTAAGACACCTGCATCTATCGACTTCCTGCATATCTTACCATGTCTTCCCTCCATATAGTTGGAGGCTGCCCTGCACTTCGCTTACCGGTACGAGGTTGCCACTCGAGAACCTTTCTTCCTATTGTTTATCGGTTTTCCAAGCTACATGGCAAGCCCATTGGCATTTCACTTTAATAATCCGTTGGGCTATGTCAATTACTTTGGTTATATTGCGGATATCCTTATTTCTAACTTTATCACGCAGAGAAACTTCTCTCCAAATCAAAAGTTTTATAGTTTTCAAATGATGATTTATCTAACATTTAAAGAAAACATAAACACAAGAATTTCTTTATTTTTCTATATACACTTAGGGAAGCAACACTTTTATTTAATTTAAATTGTTTGATATAATTTTATAATAGTATACCTAAATATAAGTATCTGTATCTAAATTTCCCTCCCCAATAATGTTCTATTAAAGCCATACTCAAAAAATAGCGTTTTATTATAATACATAATTATAAAATTCAGTATCACCTAATTAATAAAAACATGCAACAATAAAATTGCAAAGGTATTTCAGACTATCGAAATCTATGTAACGAGAGCATGTTGGTCGTTCCACATCTAAATTATATAAAAATGCATTTTTCAATTTCACTAATCAACGTCGCCGCGAAAATTTCTTCTTTTTTGCACACTTTAAAAATGAATTTATTTAGAAAACAATATTTCCAGTTACCATTGTACAGTAATCAACTTAATTAAGTATTTCTATTCATAAAAATATTTATAATTGAGTATAAACTCTTAAAAAACTAAAATATATTTGAACGCTCCAACAACGACGCGCGGTCCACCCTCGACGATGTCTGAAAACGGACTGCGACAGAGCTCGCGGGTGATTACAGGGCGACGGAGCAGGCACGCTCGCGCGAATATATTCAATTTTGGGGAAAATTATATTTTCTCGATGAAAACGAGGAATAAAAATAAAGCTCTCAATTAAAAATATTAATATTTTTAAGACCTTTTTTTTTTAGTGTAAAAACTATTTAAAGAGCTTGTGCCGTTTTGGAGAAATTTTGCAAAATATGACAAAGGTAGGTACTCTTTGGGAATTTTTTTTCTAATAAGGTGTTGAAAAAAATACAATGTTATTCAATCAAAAACATTTGTTAAGTCCTCTTCTGTCACTCTGTATTTTTTCTTTGCGGGTTAAGTGAACAGTTATTGTGATTTTTTACTTAAATATCCAAGAATTTAGGCATTTCAACCGCACTTAAGGCCTTAATGAATATTTTTTTAATTTTGTTTTTGGTTATTGTTTTGATATAGTAAAGCAGTGTTTTTGTTTTGTAATTGTTTAATTATGAGGACTAGTGACTTATAAGTAAGTCAGATTGCAATGTTATTAATTATGTTTCTTTAAAGGATATTTCTGAATTTTGTTTGAGATTATTGTTTTTAAATAGTAAAGCAGTGTTTTAGTTTTTTGATTGTTTAATTCTAGTGACTAGCGACTTATAAGTAAGTCAGGTTGCAATGTTATTGATTATTATGTTTTTTTGAAAGATATTTTTAGTTTTGTTTGTGATTATTATTTTGATGTAGTGAAGCAGTGTTTTTGTTTTTCAAGTGTTTTAAATTATATTGAATACTAGCAGTTACCCGCGACTTCGTCCGCGTACAATTTCTGATTTTCTATGAGATTATGAAATTTTCCCGCTGGAAGAGACCTATCGTCAAAAGTCCTAACGCTCGCGCTAGTAAAATCCTCGACTTTGTAACCATGGAGGTCGCAATTTACATAATTATTATTATAATTTTTTACATTCGAAACAATTTTTTGGGAAAAAAAGAGTTGACGGTTCTATTTTTTCAAAACCTCCCTGTCAACAACATTTCTAGTTTTAAGTATATACGAGTAGGTACCTATACAAAAAATACCACTGCGGCCGAACTTTATAAGACTTTCATCCAACATTTCAACCCCCATTTTACACCCTTAGGGTTGGATTTTCGCAAAATATTTTCTTAGCTGATACTCATCCCCTAAAAAGAACCTACCTTCTCAAGTTAGCAATGACAATAAGTAAAACTTTCCCATACAAACTTTCCTTTCCTATTTTACCACATAAGGGGGGGGATTTTTCAAAATAACTTACACAGATTTTTATTATTTAAAGTTAGTAATCTAAATGCCGATATTCATATGTCTAACTTCAAAAACATAGGACTTTCATATAACCTTACACACCCTATTTCACCCACTTAGGGGGGGATTTTCTCAAATCCGTTTCTTAGCTGATACCTATGTCCTAGAAAGAACCTACCTTCCAACTTTCAAGTTTGTAGGTTTTATAGTTCCTGAGATCTCGTGATGAATCAGTTTGTGAGTGACCTTTCGCTTTTAAATATATATATATATATATATATATATATATATATATATATATATATATATATATATATATATATATATATATAGATTTGACTCCAAAAGTTGTTTTACGAACTTAAATAAATAACAATACATACATAAATACATAAACACTCACGCCTGTCACCCAGAGGGGTAGGCAGAGACTACGGACTTCCATTTGGCACGATCCTGGCACACGTCTCTCGCCTCCTTTACATCCATATATCTACGTATACACGCTCGTCGGTTAAGGGTACTCCTAATCTGGCCTATTTTCAATATATCGCCAATTTGGTCGATAAACCTTCGTCTAGGGCGTCCTTTTCCGACTCTGCCGTTCACTTCTGCAGCATAAATTTGCTTTGTCACTCTTTCTTCGTTCATTCTTTCTACATGACCAAACCACCGAAGCATTCCTTTCTTAATCCTGGTTACAATGTCATCTTGCAAACCACACTTTTTTCTTATCACACTATTTCTCACCCTGTCATTCAGATTCAGCCCTAGCATACTCCTTAATGACCGCATTTCTACAGCATTTATTCTACTCTCATGCTTCTTCTGCCAGACCCAATTTTCACTACCATACATTAAAGTAGGGACTAACACAGCATTGTGAATTGCCAAACGTGCCTTTTTTGATACATTCTGACTCTTCACAATAGCGTGTAGAGCCCCATTCACTCTATTTTGCGTTCACTCGTCGTTCTATATCCTTATCATATCTACCATCCCTGCTAGATAAACATCCCAAATATACAAACTCATCCACTTGCTCAATCAACTCCCCTTCTATTCTTATTTCACATAACGTTTTACATTCTTCTCTTTCAAAAACCATCACTTTCGTCTTACTTGCGTTCACTTTCATACCTCTTTCTTTTAATGACCGGTTCATTAAAGTAACCATCATTGCAACTCGGCCGCCGACGATGCAAATATGACTTGATCATCGGCGTACAAAAGGCATTTGACGGTTAACTCACCCATTCTCAACCCACATTCTTCGAATTTCAAAGTTTGCAAACAACTGTCCATAAATAGGTTAAACAGCCAGGAAGCTACAGCCCTGTCTGACACCTTGGATGCCAAACCAGTCCGAGTAGACCCCGTTGATCCTGTTACAAGCACTAAAGTCCCTATAAAGAGACTTCAATGCCTGTATCAAACCAGCGCTCAAACCAAATGAGTTAAGTGTTTGCCATAACACATTCCTGTCCACTCTGTCATAAGCCTTTTCCAAGTCCATGAAAGCACAAAACTTTCTGGTTTTCGCCAAAACTTCTCAATCATGCGCATGGAAAATACTTGATCCGTACACCCCATTCCTTTCTAAATCCAGCTTGCACATCCCAAATTTTTCCATCAGTTTCTTCCATAACTCTTTCAATTAACACCTTAGCATACAGTTTACCCACAATGCTAAGCAAGCTGATCTACAGTAGTTTTACAGTCCTGCTGTGACCTTTTCCTTTATATATTGGGACTATAACGGCTTTGCACCAGTCTTCCGGTACCCTTCAGTTCCCAACATAAATTAAACAAGGTGTACAGCAGGCCTGCTACCACTCCTCTCCAGCCCTTAGCATTTCGGTGATACTCTATCATATCTGGCTGCCTTACCTGCTTTCATGCTTTTCATTGCTTTCATTATTTCATCTACACTTATCTCCTACCTCTCTCCACTTCTTTCAGAATTTCTTTTCACTTAATTCAGACGACCCTTTACTCATAAACACGCTTTCAAAGTATTTCTTCCATCTTTTAAATTCAAACTTCATCATTCAGCATACAGCCATTCTCGTCTCGTATAGCATTCATTCTAGGCTGTTTTGAATTTCCCTAACAGTTCAGATTCTAGCAGTTCTCGTGCCAGTTTCCAGAACATTTTAATATTTGCCTGGAAGTTATCAGATATCCTTCAATCATTCTTATCCGTTCTTTCTTGCTTTTCCTTTCAACTTCTTTCTCTCTTATTTATAAGTCTAAAGTCTGCCTTTTTTCTTTAAATCTCATCATTCATACCGCCAGAATTACCAGCTTTGGTTGCCAGTAAATCTAGCCATGCTCTCTTCTTTGCTTCAACTTCCATCCGAATCTCATCATCCCACCACAACGTATTATTTTTCCTTTCATTTGTTCTCTTACTTACACCACATACTTCGGTTGCTGCATCCACCAAAACTTTCTTAACATTATTCCATACAGTCTTCAGGTCTAAATCATTCATACATATTTCATTCAAACCATTTATGTTCTCTTTCAGTCTACATTTATACTTCTCTTTCACACCTTCATCTTGTAACCTCTCTGTTCTTATACGCTGTAACGCAGTGGTAGACACAGATGTCCGATGCCGCTAACGCCTGAATAGACCATTAATTCGGCATAAGACCAAGTAATGATCCGTCCCTACGTTGGACCCCGGGTAAACTCTTGTATCTACCACTGCGCTCCGCATTCTTTCATCCACAATTATGAAATCTATCATGCTTCTATCATCACCACTTTCCCATGTATACATGTGAATCCTCTTATGGCGAAAGAAAGTATTCGTCACAAAAAGATTCTTTTCCTCACATACGGCGATGAGGTCTTCACCATTCTCATTTACATTTTCATCGCCAAACATTCCTAATATCCTTTCATAACCAGACCTCTTCACTAACCTTCCATTAAAATCTCCTAACATAATGATATTTTCATTTCCCTTACATTTCATCAACACCATCCTTACCATGTCCCAAAACTGCTCTCGGATATAAGTGGGCTTAGACATGTCTGGGGCGTACACCCTAGCACAAACAACTTCTATAAGCCCACTTTCATTCGTATCCATAGCACTTGAAACCACATTCATACTCTTTCACACATTGACCCATTCTTTCTGAAAGGATGACACCGACTCCTGGCATGCCCGCTCGGTCTCGTCTACACCAGACCAGTAAGCGGTATACATGCCATGCAGTGGCATCCTTTCCTTTCATTCGTCTCATTTACACATAACATCTATTCTTTTATCATTCATCATATCGCATATTTCATCCATCTTATCATTCATTGCTCACATACATTCAGCGTAGCCAGACGGGCCTCCGCAATCAACTTTTCGCCCTCCGGGAGACAGAACGTGACGGGTGGCAAACCTCGTCGCCGGTTTTACTCCCGGAGTTTCTTCACCCTGCCCCATTAAAGGCGCCGGGAACTCAGGGCCATTTCTTTAATGTGTTGGCTCATGGTGCGATCTAAAGGGTGGTAGATGCCGCGGAGACGCCCCGGGCGTCGGGGCTACGTCGTGGCCCCTGACCACCGTAGGCGCGGACCTGTGGACGGCGAGCAATGGGTAGCTCGCCGTCCGTCCGTCTAACGACGACAGGCCGTGTCGACGGCGCGTTTTGTTCCACGCGCGCCTCAAAGAGCTGTCAGCAGCGTGAAGGGGCCCGCAAGAGATGACGCCTGCCGGGGCTGCGGGCTGTTCGAAAGAGATACCGCGGCTCCGGAACGTAAGGGCACTGAAGGAACACGGATGGTTTTTAGTCAGTAAAGTCGACACTCCTTCCGCTCCACCCACAGCGAAAGGCGTCATTAGATGATTTTCCATCCGCAAAAAAAAAAAAAAGGGGTGGTAGATTTTACGCCGCTACCATACGGCGAGGAGCCGAGTCTATCCTTTCGGCTTTGTCGCTCGTTTAGCACCACCCGGGGGCACGTGTAGGGTGGGCCTAGGGTTAGGTGGTCGAAGCCTACGGACGCGAGCGACTCATCCCCCAATAACAAGTAGAAGATTTGTGGGACCTTGATTTAATTTAATAATCTGAATGGTATTGTTTCCTTATCCACTATTACTTTGCATTGGTACTCGTAGATACTGCTTGCTTATGTTTAATACTTGCTTAAATAAAACGGCAACTAAATTAATTAACCTGTGTTTAATTCATAATAAGTAAAATACTTATTGATAACAAGTGGTATCGAATATAGGTAAAAGGTTATTCGTTTTGACTAATCGGTGGGGTTAAATTGAACAACTAGTGTTGTGTAATTTTTCTAAAACAGTATAAAATTTTTGAGTTAGAAAAGTCACAAAACAAAAGTTCTGTTCAGTTTGTTCCTAGTACCAATAAGTAGCCAAGCGGATATTGGTTAAAATGAATAACCTCGTAGTAACATATTTATGGTCAGTATTGATACTCACTTACTAGCCACACTATCCCCTACTGTAACCACCTGTCCATAACGTGAGCCCCACTTGTCCTCACGCGGTCCCCACTGCACTGTACTCCAGTGCATCCACCACCACCTTCACTGCCTCCGCCGCCACCACCGCCCGCCGCCCCCACTCTCTCCGCCTCCACCTCAAATTCAGGTAGATCCACCTACGACCTCGCTCTCCCCGCTTCCGCTATCTCCGACTTCACCACAAACTACGCTGACTCCACCTCCGCCTCCACTAATGTCTCCGTTCTCCGCCTTCGCTTTCTCCACCTCGACCAACTTAGACAATGTCGTCGCTGTCACCACTTCCGCTACAAGTCGTGGCGTTGTCGAGTTGTTCAGTTATCCGTTTAATCTTTAGCTTGTACCACCAAAGATACGAAACGGCAACGTCACGGCTGCTTTCAGCCAATCCGATCGTTTGCTGTACTCTGATTGGCTCATTTATTATATAGATTTAAGATTAGATAGATTCAAGTCTAATAAGATGTTTGTCTAACCAATACTATTAGATGTATTTGGTTTGTTAATATTATATGTTTTTTCTCAGAAGTATCACGCGTACAGAAGTCAATAGAAGTACTATTATAAGTGTACACAATATAAACTAAAACTACGAGTATACTACTGCCTCTTGCAAGTTTATGCTGGCCTAGTACTATTCCTAAAATAAACTACTAAAGTACTGAATACTGAAAATTCCCAGTAGTCTTACTAGTAAGACTACTTGGTAAGACTACTGGGAATACCCCAAAAAACGTATGTTGTTGGACTTCAGACAGAACTAGTATGTTTGATTGATATTGAGTTTATTAAATTGCGAGAGAACCTAGGATACCGAATTAAACTGAAGTTAAATTCAGTTCAATTCAGTAAACCCTTAGCTATTTTACGCTTATAAGATGCTTTTGTTTCGATAAACGGGTCAAGATTATAAAAATTCCTGTTGTAAGTTCGCGTAGTTAGCGACATCACTGAATTACTCCCATACACGGTGGGATGATATGGAACGTGAATAATATGTATTTAAGTAGATTTATGTATTACGTTACCTTTTTTTTTCCCATTACTAGTTTACTTTTGCTGCACTACCTCCCATATGTTTATCTCTGCTTAGCCTAATTATTGACTGGGAAAGAATGCCTTAAGGCATTAAGTCCGCCATCTGTACGATTTTTGTTTTGTGCATAAAAGTATAAATACATAAATAAACGTGGAATAAGGGAGTGTGTGCCGAGTGCGTCGGGTAGGTACGCAATATACAAGGCGCTCTAGCAACTCCGGGCACTCTAATCGGCCGTTTATTAAATCAAACAGAAATGTAATATCTAGCATTTTTCTAACCGGTTGATATGAACAGCATAATATGGGTTCCAAATTAAACTTGCATATTCTAGTATGCTTCCATGCTTACATATGCAAAATATAAAATTTTTAAACTTAGAATACTCTTAAAATCTCTGCAAGTGCGTGTTACAAAGCCCAGGTTACGAAAAGATTCATTAACTATACTATCAATGTGATTAATCATACTCATCTTAGAGTCTAACGTAATACCAAGATCAAGTACAATTGGGACCATTTCAATTGAAATATCATTAAAATATATAATTGGATTTATTTTGCAAGTGAAACTTATGATTTGGCATTTACCAAGGCTGAGTGAGATTTTATTATTAACGTAATAATCGTAAAGGCGATCTAAATCTTTCTATTACCCGCCCTATATACCGCGAGCGTAGGCAAATTGATACAAGGCGAGTGCTACGGACTACACGTTGGTCAAGTTCGAAAGAGACCAATGCCAACTACCAATGTTCACGAGTTTTTGTGCAGCTAACCACATGTTGGCCGTAATTAGTTTTCATTGAAAATTGGAACGATATGGACGACGTAGAAGTTATTGCAGCTTCTTCTATTTATTTAATGAGTGCATATAATTATCATGTCAGGGTACTCCGCAGTAAAGTTGTAAAAAAGAAGAGGCAGTGACATTGTCGAAGTTATTTTGAAGTTGCAACTTAATTAAAACATAACTTCTCACAATGATGTAGCTTCTGTCAAACTGTAACGTACTATTATTTATTCTGTGCTGTAACCGACATGGCCGACTAACATGTGGACGCGACTTGCCGAGTACACTATTCCGAAGAGAGACGAGTCATAGCAAGCGATCCCGAGTGGTGGCAAGGCACGCCAAACGACCCATATACACGTTGGTGCTCGCCTGCACTTGGCCAGCTAGGTGAGCGTCGACGAGCAATGGCAAGGCTAGACAAATGGGCTGTCTATACGTTGGTACTTGCCTTCGCTCAGCCAACAAGTGTAGTCGGCTTTACAAATGTTTGCCCTTAATATCGAAATAACTGTTTTTAATGATTTGAGGGGGCTATTTGCATGCCATTACGACAGAAAACGTTTTTAAATTTTTTATCTGTTTGTAACACAAGATCATGGTGAAAATTAGAACTTCACCTATATTACTCAATAACTTTAAAAAAATCGGTATAGATAACGATCACCAAAAGTTTTCCACATAAGTGAAGATGACAATAGTCCTTTATTTGAATGTTGTGATAGTTTTATAATTTGTGTTAACATGAAGTTTCGATGCACCTAAATTTATTGCGTTGCGACGAAAGAAAATTACTCACCCCAATTCGTCCTGAAAGTGTGGTAAGCGGCGACTATATAGAATGCCAGATAGATTTAGCTTTCGATAAATGACAGTATTAATATTTCGCCATTGTCGTATTTAAAATACCGAGACGGAGACAGTGTCAAAGGCGCATAACGTCTGGACTGTGATGATTTATCCGCCTGCCAATCGTGACGATTTAGGCTCATAAATCGACACAAACAATAAATACTATTCATTTAATATGTAATTATTTGTAATGTACATAATAATTATACACAGTCACAGTCATTTTTATAAGAATGGCACTTATTGTTACGTCAAAAGAAAAAAACAAATTTGCAGATAATATGAGAGCAAAGAGTTTTAAATATATATATTACTACTAATTAAATTTCTTTGTATGAGAGTAACTTAAAATATAAATTACATTATATATAATTCTCCTCACTACGACTCGATCTATCTGATTCGCGTAATGTTTTTTTTATAGTATTATCCTACAAAGATCCTTAAATTTTTGATTTTAAGTGATTACTTTAAAATATCTCACAACATTTTACACAGTTTATTTATTTTTATATTTCTTATACCAAGCAGTTATTTTGCTAGGAAGTTACCATTAATTATACCGAAGAACGTGTACCGCAATTTTCTTGGTGCACGTAATTCCCACAAAGCTTCTGCAATGAGGCTTCTAAAATATGCTTTAATATTATATTTTAATTGCCATTGTTTTAAAATCGTGTACTTAATGACATGGAATTAAGTTAATGTCAGTCTACAATACGATCATCATCTCTTTCTTGCCCATTTAGAGCAAATTGCGACTTCTAAATATCCATAACATATTCTTCATTTGAGCTGGCTGTACACATTAATTTGTAAGAAATAGCCGAATAAATATCTCTTTCTTTCTTTCAGTAAAGCCTCGTCTTCCATTCAGTTAAAATATTTCCCGTAACGCCCGTTTTTATTTACTTTATTCACCTTTTCCTTAATTTTCTTTGTATTTAATTTCATATAATAACAACAACTTACCGTTCATTTGAGTCTTTAATGATTTAAAAAAAAATATTCTATTTCAGACTATAGCCCGATCGTTGTTGTTGTTGTGTCTATGGGACACAGCATCCACTTACCATCAGGTGAACTCATTGCTCGTTTGTCACCCTTGTTCTATAAAAAACGTGTGTGTGTACTTATGTACGCACTTAGGAAGTTATACTTCTTAAACGTAACAAAACAAAAATAACTAAAAATTATTTGACGGCTCCGTGGCGCAGTGGCTTAGCAATGAGTTGCACGATAATGTCCACGGGTTCGATTCCCGCACGGAACAAGAAAAGTATTTGTATGGCCCACAAATAATTTTTCTGGGTGTGGATGTTTGTACTTGTGAAATCTATGTATGTAAACTGCTCCCGCGATACAGGAGAAAATCCTAGTGTGTAGGTAACGTTTTAAAATAAATGTAATTTGTTTTTATTAAGATTTTTAATCTTTATATTTACTCTTAATATTGTTTCACAAAATAAACATACATCAATCACGTCTTTAGATGGGTAAATTTTACCCTTTTTTATCTTTATAAAGATATAAATAACTATATTAACGATTTTACATCATTATGCTGGGAATGCAAAACTGCGATACAATCTCCACAGTTAAGTTTGTTTTACAAAACTGTTCCTCTCTATCCACATTTTTTCTTATGTGCGTGGAAAGAAAATCACTCAATGCTAATGTACTTTGAATAATATATATGTTGAATTATTTTAGATCCTATACTTTCTTTTGAACATGTACATTTTTAACTTTTTCTTTATCTATTATTCTTCTCTTTAATTTAGATATTATTTTTAATCTTTCCTCCTTCTTGGTGTCACTTCAACACCACTGATTGATGTAGTATAAGCAGATAAGCTAGGTACGGGCTCAAAATCTTTGTACTGATATGTAATTCAAGGGCAATCTAATATATAATCAAGTTTAACAATAATACATAGAAAATAATTCAACTTCTATACAATTATAACCAACTCAACTTTATGTTTCAAAGGTACTGGTACTTTTCTCGGCTTAAAAACTTTAACTGAGCATCATTATTTATTTTAAAGTCACTTTATATTTAATTAAAAGTCACCAGTTCATTTGTAAACAACTGTGAATATGTTTCCTTCAGTTGCTTTACTAAGTCGTTATGCTGTAAGTTGTTACAGTCACAAATACACAGTTTCATATTAAACTACGTAATTAAATCACGACCCAACAGAACTGGTTGTGTAACATCTGTTTTATAATATAAAACGAATAATTTCAGTAATTAAAGTTACAGTAGTATAAAAATCGTATGAAATACCTTTTACTAAATCGTTGTCATCCACCTCCAAATAATTGTTGCTCTTATAACAACTCATACAAACACGTTTTAAATGCCCTTTTTTATTACACTTTTGACAAAAATAATTCGCATATCGATATTTGTCTTTAGTATGGTTCTTATGTCCACAAACCAAGCAAGATATGTTTTTTTTTCTGTAGGTTGACGAACATAATTTTCTTGGGCTCGTAAAGCGAAAACGTGTTGCGCTGCCGCTGATGATATGGCTAGTCCCTCATCTTTCAATGACCTTTGAACTGTAACTCGAACACATCGTACGCTTTGTGCTAATTTCAACGCTTTTTTAAATGTCAATCTATCGATGTTTTCACTAAAAAACTTTTCTTTTTCCATGGCATTCGCCAATCCTAGCACAAACTTGTCTCATAATACCGTCTCGAGTTCTGTTTTAAAATCACAATACTGTGCGAGATAACGAACCCGGGCCGCCCATTCAGTTAAGTCTTCGACTTGTCTTTGTTCCGCTTTATAAAACATATCTATCCACAAACATTCATTTCTTTGAGGAAAACTGGTTGTCAATCTTTACGATTAGAGTCTTATAAGCTAAGTCATCTAGTTTTAACGGAAAAACTAAATCGCGTACTAGGCGATATGTATCTTCTACTAATGATGTGAGCAAAAAGCTCTTCTCATAACTCTTTTCCTCTCTCTCTTTAACTCTCTCACTGCTTTATCAGTGTCATCATGATAATCAGTTGCCATACAGAACTGTACAGAAATCAACTCTTAAATATATCCCACTCTTGCATGTGGTGATCAAATGTGAGGTTGTAGGCGAACAACACATTTCCTTTATTTGACATTATTTATTTGTAACTATTTAATTTTATTGCACTCAATAATGCGTGAATAATGTCCTCGTCGCCAAATATAGTGTATTTATGGGGATTTTACCACTAAAACACAAATGAAAATTATATCTTTTATTGAATGACAAAACAATTGTCAGATCTTAGTTTTTTCATAAGCCTACAATATGGCTTACATACTCTACAATAATATAAATAAAACACGTGTTGTAGATTTATATTATATTTGTATAACTACTTTAAATATAGTTATCAGTTGTCACGAAAACTTGAGAGACAATCACCCACTGAAGTTGTCGCTTTTAGGTGTCAGTGTGCGCGCGCATCGTAACAACTTCATGGTGTCGTTTTTAGGGTCGGTGTGCGCGATATTATGTCATAGGATACTCTTTACTTTATGATATAAGACCTGTATACTTTATAAATCATATTGTTCCTTCCTTCCTTAGAAGCCACACTAATTCAATTGTATTATTATATGCTAATGTTTATAGTTTACCATAAGTTAACCATAACACCAAGAACAATGTTGTTCCTTATGTTTACCCCCACCTACTAGCTTCCTACACTATTTAAACTAAATCTTTCGATCCTCAACATAATTCCATTCCCAAGTTCTCTGTATCAACTACTATATTTTAAGTTAGTTTAAAAGTATTAAATAAATTTATTTTTAAAGAGTTTTGTCTCTGCCACATAACAAATTTGGCGCAGTCAGTTGGATTTTGCGTGATTCATTCGCTTAAATCGCGTAAAGATGAAGTAAAAGCGTACCAAATTCGACGGGACAACATCGCCCAACAAGAAAACAACGTACGGTAGCTGAAGGCTTTTGAAAACTTCGCCGAACCATGCAGCTCCATTTAATTGTTACTGTGGTAAGTGGCTAAACTTGTTTGTTCAATTACTATTTTTCCATTTTACCAAAATATTTTCCTACATTTACCACCTCATTCACATTCATTTTTATTTAATATAAGTAATCGTACCATTTTATTATATACTACCATATTATAGTATTCTATTATATCAATTATTCATTGCCTGTGTAAAACAATCTCAAAAGAAGCCTAAAATGGCCTTAGACATAACCACATTACTTAAATTAATTCCCTCATTCGACACAGATAATAACGACCAAGTCCACAGATTCGTTAGGTCATGCAATTCAGCTTTCAACTTAAGTTCAGCGGACCAGAAGTCAATACTTTTAGTATACGCGTTAAACAATATCACTGGTTCGGGTGCGGCAGACGTTCACAGTAAAGAACATGCCTCATGGACCGGTTTAAGAACATTCCTTATTGAAAACACACTACACAAACAAACAATGTACCTTCCAAATCACCGCTTAAGTGTCAGACACGATTGAAAAATGCGTCTACACAAACTAGCGACTTAGTTACTACACATCACTCAGTACTCACAAATTCTAGTTCTCAAGCGGAAACCTACGAACAGGGTAGCCAACCTCAAACCCTTGCTTTTCCAAAGCTTATTATTCCTTCTACATCCACTGACTCTATTATTACTATTTCTACTACATCTTCATCTACTCTTTCAAGACCACTGCACCCACTATATCCACTGATTCTTTCAAGACCACTGCACCTACTACATCCACTTCTTTCACTGTTTCCAATAAACCACGTTTGAAATCAAAACCTAAAACTAAAAAGCCTAAATCAAAACTTCCTAAATCCAAATATAATACAAATTTTTGCCATATCCACCTTAAAGGATGTACCACCCGATAACCTCTTACACTTCACTTTTCATATAGAAGGCAAACCAGTCATATTTCTCATAGAGACCGGGGCAGGGATCTCGGTTATAAAAAGGATATAATAGGTTCTTGACCCTTAAATAAATTAAACATCATGTCAATCGTAGGCATTTCCGGTAGCCAAAATTCAATTATAACCTCAGGCACCACCGACATATCTCTAGATTATTTACCTAAATATCTTTTCCATGTACATTAAAGCAGACGGTATACTAGGTAACAAATTTATGATAAAGAATAATTGCAACATTTACATTCAATCCAAAACTATGAGAATACGTGAAAGATCCCACAAATTACATTATTTGAACAAAAATCTTCAAAATATAATCTACTCTAATAACCAATTTCTTTCTAGCCGCTCTGAGAGTGTAATTATGTGTAGAAAAAGCAATATAAATTCCGGGACAGCAGTAGTCGAAAACAAATAATAGATAACGGTATTGTTATTCCCAATGCATTAGTCGAAGTCAAAAACAACTCATTTATTATCACTTGTGTAAATACAAACAAATCCGACAAAGTAATTAGCATTCCAAACATCGAAGTTCTCCCTTACCAACCAAATCAACAAACAAACAACATTCATAACCACTTAATTAACAATGTTAATCACACATCTGACACCGATATACAAAACCAAGTACTCACCCTTATTAGACACGAACATTTGAACAAAGAAGAGTCGAACTCATTAGATAAAATTATTTCCAAATATCCCGACATTTTTTCATCGAAGGCGACTCACTTTCATTTAGCAATCATACAAAACATCAAATACCTACCACTACTGACATTCCAATTCACACAAAACCTATCGCTTTCCTCAAGTACACGAAAAGAAGTAAAATCACAAGTCCAAAAATGTTAGACCAAGACATTATCAGACCTAGCTCATCTCCTTGGAGTAGCCCCATCTGGTTGTTCTAAAAACTAGACGCATCTGGGAAACAGAAATGGCGATTAGTTATTGATTACCGCAAGTTAAATGACAACACAATGAAAAACAAAACAAAAACAATGAAAAGTTAAATGAGACAGTTATCCTCTTCCCAACATCACAGACATTCTATACAAATTAAGTCATTCTCAATATTTTACCACATTGGATCTCGCCTCAGGGTTTCATCATTTAGAAGTAGATCAAAAGATATTACTAAAACAGCTTTTAGCACTCCATACGGTCATTACGAATATAAAAAATGCCATTTGGCTTAAAAAACGCCCCAGCGACGTTTCGACGTGTAACGAACTCTGTTTTATATGACTTACAAGGTGAAAGATGTTTTGTTTACCTTAACGACATGTGTTTCGCTTCTAGCCTCTAAGAACACGAACATAAACTTGAAGAAGTTTTCTAGACTTAGAAAATATGAACTATAAATCCAACCAGACAAATGTGAATTTCTTAGACGCGAAGTTACTTATCTTGGCCATATTATTTCCAACGAAGGCGTTAAGCCGAACCCCGATAAAATACGGGCAGTCCAAGAATACCCTATTCCTAAATCGTAAAGATATAAAAGCATTTCTAGGTCAGGATACTACCGTCGGTTCATTCCTAACTTCAGCAAACTCACGAAACCTTTAACTAGCCTTCTTAAAAGACACTGCTTTCATATGGGGTGAAACCCAACAACAATCCATCAATGAATGTAAACATCTTCTTACTAACCCTCCAATCTTACAATATCCTAACTTCACAAAGGAATTCATACTAACCACAGATGCTTCGATAAACGCCTTAGGTGCTGTGCTATAGCAAGGCGAAATAGGCAAGAACTTGCCTATAGCATATGCATCTCGAACACTCAATAAATCTGAAGCCAACGTTTGCCAAGCTGAAGTTTGGGCCGTCAAACATTTTAGACCCTATTTGTTTGGTAGGAAATTAAAAAATTGTAACTTACCACAAACCGCTTACATGGCTTTTCTCGATAAAAGACCCTGTTAGTCGGTTAGTTCATTGGCGACTTAAGTTCGAAGAGTACGAATACGAAATAGTATATAAGGCAGCTAAAACAATACTAATGCAGACGCTCTCTCACGCCCACCAATTCTCCACACGAACATATATAATCCAACAAATAGCGACAAAAACACATCTTGACTCAAACACTTCAGAAGACTATTTACAACTAAACTTTCAACATTAATTAGAAATCGACTCTCACATTTAATACTCCATATCTCCACATTTCACCAGACTGCCTCTTAAACGAACGTCACAAAACATTCTTATCCCAATCTCTTGTCAACTTTCCGATAACAATACCCTTTTCAACCAAGCAATTTCCACTTGCTCAAGTAGACCCATATTTAAATAAACCAAAACACTTTACGAAACCGATTTATTAGTTTCGGATAAAAACAAAATATTATATTTGGCTGTTCGAGACCCACTCACTTCGATCCTTAGGATTCTGAAAGCTATTTTAAAATATTACTCGCTTGCCTACACAACCATAAATTAAAATCACTTTACATTCCAAATCATACAGTTACACATCTCAGCTTATTTAGCAGACATTTACGAATGCAAAATCATTATGATGCAGAAATAAAGTAAAACTCCAGCTCTAGAAGAGATAGCATCAATCCTGAAAACCTTCCATGATGATCCCTATCAGGACATCGTGGCATTATAGAAACAACGCACAAAATACGATCTGAATATTTCTGGAAAGGAATGATAGAAACTATTAAAATTATATAGATAATTGCCAAATATGTCAACGAAACAAAATTCAACGTAAAACATATAAAGCTCTCATGGTTATTACTTTTTCTACTGAACCTTTTGAACGCGTAACTATTGACTTAATTCTTATTCAGACATAACTAACGACTTCAATAAATATATACTCACATTACAAGATGACTTAACTCGTTTTGTTCAAGCATACCCCATTCAAGACAAACAAGTAACTACAGTAGCCAAATCTCTTTCAATTTTCTGTCAACATTACGGTGTACCTAAACGTTTCCATTCCGATCAAGGTACAGAATTTTAAATAGCGTGATCAAACAATTGATGAAATTACTAGATCCAACCACACAGTTAGCACCGCATATCATCCTCAAACTAACGGTTCATTAGAACGATTCCACGCAACATTACGCGATCACATCCGAATGTACCACAAATGTAATCAATCTAATTGGGATCAAATTGTTATTTGCCGTTATGTGCCATAACACATCAATTAATCAGTCCACAAAATTTACACTCATGAATTACTCTTTGGTTACAAACCGCGTTCTCTATATTATTTAAAAGCAAACGAAGACTACACAACTCATGACTACCTACGAGATTTAAACGAAAGACTCAAATTATCACGGGACATAACCCCAAAATGTAGAGTCAATGAAAGAAAAGGCAAAAGAGCGATACGACAGCAATATTAAAAATATAGTCAAATTTAACGCAGGAGATAAAGTTATGCTTAAAGTCCCTAATCTAAACAACTTAAATAGCCAATGGGACGGGCCTCATGTTATTTTTAGAATAGGTTTTAATGAAAATTATATTATATAAAAATCTGGAAAAACCAAATAGTGCATGCGAGGGTGCTTAAGATCATTGAATGAATTCATTCAATAATCATAACATTTTATTCTAAGACTAGATCGTAATTATTCATAAATATTGAATAAAACTACTTTTACGGATTATATCAAGTTTATTAACTTATTTTATTAATTCTCGAAGTTTCGGTTGCTTTGCAGCACCCATGATCACGGGGTACTGAGGTGATTACCGTACCGATGTCAGAGTTAACACGGAGTACCTTCAGCTTTTTAATTATTACTTTTGGTCCGATCTACGCAGAATGAACTTACTGTGTCTTGAAGTCTTGCAATGGTATGCCTGGGTTTAGTTTTAATTTTATTAGTTACAGGATCCCATGCAGGTGGTAGTACCCAGCCTCCTCTCTATTGAAATTTAAGGATGTTTTTTTATTTAAATAGCCTCACGAATCATGCCTTGGTAGGAATCGATGTTCTTTCGCGAGAATTTGTGGT
Organism: Parnassius orleans; assembly: GCA_029286625.1. NCBI lineage: Eukaryota > Metazoa > Arthropoda > Insecta > Lepidoptera > Papilionidae > Parnassius > Parnassius orleans. Next base: position 437,108 of record JAGSMP010000280.1, read on the forward strand.
TTATCAAATCTAATGTAATGGCGGGGCCATCTAGGATATGATCACAAACAGCAGACTTCCCGGAACGTTGGTGCTCACGTCAGCTATGTGTTCTTTACGCGGGTTTTATTGATCGTTTTGTTTGCACTATATATGAGAGACCACATTCACAATCAAGCTTGTACACCCTACATCTTGTAGAGGAATATTGCACTTGACGGATGGTAACAACTGACTAATCTTCTTCGGCGGCTTGAAGAATGTTCTAATAGAAGCTCGCTTCAAGATGTAGCCAATCTTGTTTGTGACACCTCTGACATATGGTAGTACAGCAGGCACACGCTCGACTGTGGCCGGCTTCACTCGGTCACTGTGACGTATGCGCGGGACCCGAAGCTTGTTGTCGTGCAAAACCTGCTTGACGTGCTGAAGCTTGGCGGCCAGGTGTTTGCTGTCACAGTTCCCTCGTTTTTCAGGGATCGGTGCACCAAAGCTGTCTTCCATGAGTTCGGAACTACGCCTAGCGAGTAGGAGTCCGAAAAGACGCGTTAAAACCGGTGCTAACTCCGAAGCACATGTCTTCAGCACAATAGGTGGGACTCCATCAGGCCCACTGACTTGTTGGCGTCCAGGAGAGGAGTGCTTTACGCACCGAGCGCTGTGTAAACAGCACTTCCTGCATGGAGCACTCACACCGCGGGATGGTAGGTGGTGTTCCCCGTTATCAAGAGTCAAGTTAGAAGCAAAAGAGAGCCTAGCAGATCGGCTTTCTTCTTTGCGTCATGCGCCAGTGAGTCGTCCACCTGTGCAAAGATGGCAGAGATGGCTGACAGAAGTTCCTTGGGCAGCCTTGGCGAGAGACCAGAATGCACGTGTTCCCGAAGGAGGCGAACTAGTTTCTCGCCAATTCTGCCGATGTGATCTGACTCTGCCTTAGCAATGACACTTTGAATGACCTGGAGGCGGAATTATACTTTTAAGAGCGCTGGTGTTTACATCCCAGGACGTTGATGCGTCAACCCAGGCCCAGTAGCACTCCTGCTTATAGCGTGATGCAATTTTACAGGAGTGACCAAACCATGGTTGAGTTCTGCCTCCGATAGGCACCACAGATGATGGAATAAATAATTCCATTCCTGAAGTACCACATCAGCGACAGAATCAGCAACAACGCTGGGATCATCCGGCGAGAAGCTAACCCGCCCTCAAGAATAGGATACAAAAAGACCGCATCCTATCCCAATCGGCCGATCTATAGTGCCAAACACGGCGGCGAGCTGCAGATCGCAACGGCGATGGGAGCGTGAGTGGCACCGTACTCCGGATTAGACAATGGTCCGAAAACCAAGAGGGCATCGACGAAGACCTGATATCCGTCCGGATGATAGGTCAGCAGAAGGTCCAACAGGAAGGTACATGGTCCTCCATATCTGGGATCCGCGTAGGTGAAGTGACCAGTTGTGTCAGATCATATTATGCCAATACAAAGCTATAAACAGAGCTCCGCGCATGATTCTTTAAACGTGAACCAAGCCATTCAGCGTGGTGGGCGTTAAAAGCACTAAGTATCACGATCTCTGCAGATCGGATCTGTTGTAGTACGGAGTATGTAGCCATTTGGACGTGGTGGATGAGTTGATCTGTGTCGGCATTACCGCTATGAGACCTATACCCGTAGACGCGGGAGGGTCGTCGCTGTCTACGCGCAGCCATAAGATGGACAGGTCCGTAACTTCAAGACTGCCGAGGCGTCGAAAACAGATGTCCTCTCTGACGTACACGCAAAATCCAGCCCGGGGCACAAAGGAGTGTTCCAATTCGTACCCCGGGTAAAAGAGATACGAAATATCAGCCGGAGAGGACACATGTGTCTCGGTTAGAAAAAGCAAGGCCGGCTTTGCCGTCTACAGATGGTATTTATTGTTTATTGCAGATCATGGCCAACACTGAGGAAACATTGATTCTAATTCTATCACTAATCCGTATTACAATGCTGAGGATGTGGATAAATTTATACTAAATTATTACAACCAAGAGGAGCGGCTTCATGATTTACCACCAAATAGAATAGCTATAAATAAAGAGCAGCAATCGAAATCAAAGAAATATATACGATAAAGATAAACGAGGCTGTCGTCTTCGATTATTTTACTACGATTAAAATCAACATTTACGAACTTAATGAGCAAAACAAAATGTCATCAACGATCTTAGTGCTAATATAAGTGTTCAATATGTCGTGGATTCAATGTATGATGAAGTGTTAGATGCTACAAATTGTCTTATAAAAAATAGGTGAAAAATTATGTGAGAACTAGTAATTTAAGTAATGTAGCTTGTAAAATATAATAAAAGTTATTATACATTTTAATTTTATTGTTGTTTCATTACGTATCATACATGATTGTAAGCTGTTATTTAAAAAAGTCCCGCTGGGTTTCTTGCTGGTGTTTCCAGGACAGAGGTTTTTTTCGAACTAGTGGTAATTAAACAAAGAGTCACTTTCAATAAGTATTATTTATAATATATATTGAATAAAAAGTTTCTGTTCTGTTCTGTTCTGTTTCAGGGTTATAAAAGATAGATTCATTATCATCATCATCATTACAGCCCATTACAAGTCCACTGCTGAACATAGGCCTCCCCAAGGAATGCCACAAAGATAGCTTATTAAGGTGAAATTGTTGGTGCGTAGTTTAGAGATCATGTAACTCTTAAATGACTTAACCGCTTGAAGTTATCATTCTGTCTGGGTATGTGCCATCCTCTTACCTATTTTTGCCGCTAAATACCAGTGCTTGCACTGCTGTGTTCCAGTGTGAAGAGCACAGAGACAGTATAAGTAATTACAGGAATAGAATAGAATGGAATAAATTTTATTCAATATAGATTACAGGTAATTCTTATTGAAAGTCATATTGGAAGTAATTTTTATTTTTACCACTGGTCCGAAAAAAAATCTGTTCTGGTAAGAATCAGCAAGAAACTCAGGGACTTTTTAAATAAAATTAATTTACAATATATTGTTTTATACTATTTCTATAAAACATTTATAAACAGCATGATAGCAATCATCTCATTCCTAGGGGTTATTTTCAATCATGTACTCTTTACAATTACCCTTACTAAACAATTTTGGATAATAACATTTTAAACCTTTTGATATATAAGGTCTTCATATTATCTGGTACTTTGTTGTAAAAGAGTATATACTCGTATTGCTCCATTCAATGTGCGTGTTCCTAGTTTCTACAGAATATACGTCTATTTTAATAACACTATTTTTGTTTTTGTGTACATACATTACATTTTTATAAATATATAGAGGCCAAAGTTAATATATTTATTGCTTAAAATTTATCTCTGAGGGCTTCCTTCGTAACACTGTTATAAATTATTTTATTGCTCTCTTCTGCAAAACAAGGATAGTTTCAATGTCAGTCGCATTACCCCATAGAATGATTACATATGACATTAGGCTATGAAATTAACTATAATAAACTAATCTAAATGTTTCAACAGATGTAAGGCCTCTAATTTTTTTTGCAGCATATGATGCAGAATTAAGTTTGCTAGCTAGTTTAGATATATGGAGGCCCCAATGAAGGTCGCGTCAACTGTAATTCCGAAAAAAAAACAGTGGATTCAACAAGACTCAGCTCTTCCGTGTTTAACATTTGGTGTTGTAAATGTAATACATTTCGTTTTATTAACGTTCGTACCGTTAGAAGTAAATTATTGACGTGAAACCAGTGTGCTACTTTTAATTTAGCATCCTTCACTTCGTCATATTTTAATAATTGACTTTTAGCTCGGAAAATCAATGAAGTATCGTAATAAGTTTAAGCACTATGTTTTTACACGTCGAAAGCCTTGGAAAGATCACAAAATATACCAAAAGTATCCTCCGAATTCTCCCATGCACAGAAAATATCTTTAGTCAGCTCATCACCGGCGTCAGTAGTCGAGCGACCTCTTGTAAAATCAAACTGATTTTTATGGAGAAATTTATTTGCATTAAAAAGAAACTTAAAATTTGTTCTAGAATAATTTATTCAAAAATTTCACTGGGAATTGGCGGTACAGGAATAGGTCTAAAATTGGTGGGGTACAATGTAATGTGTACCAGATTTAAGTAAAGATATAACTTTACTATGTCTCATTAAATCCGGAAACACATCATTCGGCCAGGCTGTTTTCTTAATATCAATAGTTTTTAAATATCTCACAATATACATGTACAAGATACATACAGACTATGAGGCATTCTATTTTAATTCTCAGAGGTGACAACAAATCTGTAGCCTTCTTTGTTTGAAGTAGTCAACAGGTGTCCATGGACTGTGGACTTAACATCGGGTGGTCTATAAGTTCGTTTGTCACTTCAGTTTAAAAAAAATGTAGTGACAATGGTTCAATACTTATTACAGATACGACTTTTCCAGAAATTTATGATATATGTATAGATAAGTGGCCGTTTTGAAATATATATTTAAATTTAAAGTAGGTAATAATTCTATGCAGTAGAAGTAGTAGATCTTTAGTTTAGTTAGTTTAGTTGACTCGTACACGGGTAGATAAGAAGATCGTTAAAATTAAATGTTAATAAAACCGAGCCTTCTGCTTTATTGAAATTATGATGGATTTTGTTTCAATCCATCATAATTTCAATAGCCTCACGAATTTTTGATAAGAATCGGTTTTCTTTTGTGAGGATTTGTGGTCTATCAATCTTATGTTATGATGGGGATGATCCTGAAAATGTTTACGGACTCAAACATAGACTCAAAGTAATATCTTAGCATTTACAGTAAACAATAAGTACCGCTTTCCTAACATACTGATAACGCTTCTTACCGTATCACATAGTACACAGGATGTTGTAAGAAATGCGTCCATTCAGAGATATCAAACTGTTTCGTAGAAATTTAAGAATTCTGTTATTTTTGTTGCTTGTGTCACATTTTGTTCTAGACCATTAAACATTTTAATACAGAATCAAAGAATAAGTATAAAATTAATTTTGTAATATGGAAATACTCAAATAGTAGATATAGATTTTCTTTCTTTCATTTTTTCTTTCGATTAGATGTTAGATTAGACGAAAGGTGAAACTATTTACCCGTGCACTAAATGTATTAAAATACGAACCCAATATCAAGAAATATCAGCTATAGTAAGTTGAGGTGCGGCTGGGATGGTTATCTTAGACATTCACCTAATATATAAATCAGGCAGTACCTAATACATAAGTGTAATGCACGGGGTGCGCGGCGGGTCATGTCCCCGTCTAACGAAATCCACGAGACGACAAAGGATTCTTTACGTTACATCACGTGGCAGCGCCATATCTGAATTGTTAGTATTATATCAAAATACCAGTAATGCCATCTATTGTGTTATTAAGAACTATTGTACGATTGTATGACAATTATGTTCTGGAATAAATTCATTCACTCGCTGTCTGTCTCACAGAAGAAAACGTTGTTTTATTTTATAGGTTATGGGCCCAGCGCCCAGCCCAGTGTACTTACTACTTAGTTTTTATTCATATTAGTAGTTTATTCTCAAGTAAAAGTAGTGAAACATAGCAAAGTGTTATTCAGTATTTGCAATAAAAGTTTGCAAGAATGACTACGAACTACCTAGTAAATGTTCCTAAGCTAAAAGGGCGGGAGAACTACAATGAGTGGATCTTCGCGGCGGAGAATTTTCTGATCCTGGAGGATAAGTTGCACTGCATCAAGCCAGAAGCCGGAAAATAATAGAACCCGTAGACGACGCGAGAACCAAGGCAAAATTAATAATGACTATAGATAGTGCGTTATATGTACACATCAAAGACGTGAAGACTTGTTGGAGCTATGGAACAAATTAAAGGCATTATTTGATGATTCAGGATTTACACGAAGAATATCTCTTTACGTAATTTGATATCAATTCGCCTAGAAAATTGTGTTTCCATGCAGTCGTACGTAACGCAAATAGTCGAAACAGGACAAAAGTTAAGTGGGACAGGATTTAATATCAGTGATGAGTGGATCGGTTGCTTATTGTTAGCGGGGCTTTCTGAAAAATTCATGCCCATGATAATGGCGATTGAACATTCAGGCATACAAATCACAACAGACGCCATTAGAACAAAACTCATGGATATGGTGGAAACGGAAGTAAGCGGTCAATCCAATGAAGTTAGTGGTGCATTCGCAAGCGGTACGCAGAAATGGCAACATAAGAAAAATAATAAATTGTCTATGGCCAACGCGCAGAGATACCAATCGAACGAACGGAACGCAACGAAAACAAACTTCAATGGCGGCGCTAAAAGTCATGTCAAATGCTACCGGTGTAAACAGCCCGGTCATTACAAGAATCAGTGTCCAAATAGTGATTATACCAGTTCGAATACAAAAGAAATACAACGTAAACAAAGTAATGCGTTTAGTGCAGTGTTTTGAGCAAATTCAACAAATATGACTGGTACATTGATTCAGGTGCGAGCATGCATCTAACAGCTAATGAACAGTGGATTGAGAATGGTATATATCACAAAAAATAAAGGATATATGTGTTGCTAACAGCGAGAGATTGCAAGTATTATGTTCCGGAGATGTGACCATTGTAACAAAACCGATAAATGTGAATTTGAAATACCAGTCAAGGATGTATTATGCGCTCCAGGATTGACTAACAACCTATTGTCAGTGAGCCAGTTAATAAAATCCGGTAATATAGTTCAGTTTACGACAAATGGCTGAAGTATACAATAGAAATAGTGAATTGGTGGCCACAGCTGTGTTGAATAATGGAGTGTACAAGTTGATAGTACCTAATATTGTGGTTGCTAATTTGTCTGCCTCAGGATCACTTGGCATCGCTGATTGGGCCATGTTAATAGTAAATACCTAAATAAAATGACAAGTGCAGTAGAAGGAATGAACCTCCAAGAAAAAATTGGTATTGACAAGACGTCATGCACAATTTGCTGTGAGGGTAAACAATGTCGTTTGCTATTCACAAATGAAGGTTCAAGAAGCAAAAAAGTTAGTTCACACTGACATATGTGGACCTATGGAGTATGAATCACTAGCAGGTTCCAGGTACTTCGTATTATTTATAGATGACTTTAGTCGAATGATACATGTATATTTTATTAAACATAAAAGTGAAGCACCTGATGTTTTTCCGAGTTTAAAGCAAAAGTTGAGAAACAAACTAATAAGAAAATAAAGATATTGAGAAGCGGTAATGGGTGTGAATATTGTAATAAAGAATTTGACTCATTTTCAAGAAAGAAGGTATCATTCACCAAAGGAGTAACCTGTATACCCCTGAACAAAATGGCTTGTCAGAACGGAATAATCGAACAATTGTAGAGAAAGCCAGATGCTTATTATTTGATGCTAACATAGGAAAACAGTTCTGGGCAGAGGCTACCAACACTGCTGTTTATTTACAAAATTGTACTGTTCTTCCTGCATTGAATGAAAAGACTTATGAAGTCTGGACTGGACGCAAACCAGACATAAGTCACTTGTGAATATTTGGAAGCAAGGTCATGGTTCATGTGGCTAAAGAGAAGTGCCAGAAATGGGACAGAAAGTCAGAGGAGCATACTGGTGGGTTATCCAGATGATATTAAAGGTTACCGAATATATAACCCTAGAACAAAACGTGACAACAAGCAGAGATGTTGTGATCATGGAAGATGAGAAGAATCTTGCCAGAATACCAATTATTGAAAACTCATGTTCAGTGGGGGACACAATTGTCAAGGATAGACCAAGTTCAAATGAAATAACTATGGATGAGGATACACTGCTTGAAACATCAGATAACTCAGATGATACTTATGTTCCTAGCGAGTATGAAGATGCTTATAACTCACCGGAGCAGCATGTCAGACCCAGCAGAATCAGAATGAAACCGGAAAGGTATGGAATGTCAAATATGTGTATTCCGGAGGAAATGTTTGATGATGCTAATGGGTTATGTCTGGAAGAAGCGCTACAAGGAGTAGAAAAGGGACAGTGGTTACAGGCAGTGAAAGAAGAACTTAAATGTTTTGAGGACAATCATGTATGAGCTAGTAGATATGCCAAAGAATAATGAAACTGTAGTGAAGTGTAAGTGGGTGTTGTAAAAGATGAACAGTGATAATAGTGCTCGCTACCGTGCCCGTTTAGTAGCCAAGGGCTATATGCAGAAGCAAAATGTGGACTATTCAGAGATCTTTTCGCATGTAGTAAGGCATTCGACTTTGATATTACTGTTTGCATTATCTGTAAAACTTGGTTTAGATGCTACATATCTTGATGTTACTACAGCATTCTTGAATGGGGACCTTGAGGAGACAATTTATATGGAAATACCAGAATGCTTATCAAATTCTCAAAATAACTATAATAATAAAGTACTTAAACTGAATAAAGCTATTTATGGTCTAAAGCAATCCTCAAGGGCCTGGTACAAGAGAGTTGAGGAATGTCTTATTGGAAATGGTTATAAACGCTCCAAGCTAGAACCATGTTTGTACACTAAAATTAAGGATAAAAGGAGAACAATAATAACATTGTATGTCAATGATTTTGTGTTTACAAACGATGATATTGAATGTAATAATTTAAAAAGGTATTGTCTTCAAAGTTCAAATTAAAAGATTTAGGACAAGTAAAAATTGTTTAGGAATGACTGTGTATTGATAAAAGTAGGCACTGTTACATTGAGCCAAGATAATTATATTAATCAGTTATTGAAAATATTCAACATGACAAATTGTAAGCTAGCTGATACACCTTTAGAGTCTAAATTGAATATTAATTTAGGAAATAAAATTGTGATAGTCAAATACCTTATCAGAAACTAATAGGGCTCATGTATTTGGCAGTATTAACCAGGCCTGATATAGCATACTCAGTAAGTTTCCTAGTCAATTTAACAATTGCTATGATAATGTAACTTGGGCTTATGCAAAAAGAATTTTAAAATATTTAAAAAAGACTACATATTATGGGTTAAAATATATTAGATATGGTAATGATAAATTAGAAGGGTATGTTGATGCAGATTGGGGAAACAATATTATTGACAGGCGGTCTTACACAGGTGTGTTTCAAATTAGCTGGTAGTATAGTGTCATGGGAGGCTAAAAACAGAAAACAGTTGCTCTCTCAAGCACAGAATCTGAATATGGGCATAGCAGATGCTTGCAGGGAAGCAATTTATTTGCACAACTTGTCAAATGAAATTATTAATGAGTCCTATACAATAACTATATTTAATGATAACCAGGGTGCACTTAGGCTGTCTTCGAGTAGTAGTTTTAACAAGAGAACCAAACATATTGATATTCGTTACCATTTTGTAAAGACTGTATCGCTGATAAAATTATTGAACTAAGATATTTGGAAACAGCTGAAATGCCAGCAGACCTGTTCACTAAAGATTTGGGTAATACCAAGCATTATTATTTTTGCAGTTATTAGGAATACAGGATGTAAAGGTAATATAATTATTTTGTTTAATTTAGATGGGGTAAAATATTGTGGGCATCTATGTTATTTTGATAAGTGGGGGTGTTATTATTATATCAAAATAGCAGTAATGCCATCTATTGTTATTAAGAACTATTGTACGATTGTATGACAATTATGTTCTGAAATAAATTCATTCACTCGCTGTCTGTCTCACAGAAGAAAACGTTGTTTTATTTTATATGAATTGTCCAAATAATGTATTCCTATAATGTGTATGAAAGGTATTAAATTGAATAAAGAGTTAAAATATATTTCTTTTATTTTTATTTTACAGACAACAAAAACGTTTTTATCTAACGCCCGTCGAGCATAAGCGGCACAGCCGTACCATCCTTTCTCGAAGCAGTTCAGGCCATTTTCGAACTCCTATAACTTCGTAGTGGATAAAACTAGAAGCCTGAATTCAGTAACCAAGTAGGCATTGTATAAACTAGGTATATTTCAAATTTAATTCTATTTTAACCAGTAGTTTAAGAATTATAACTAGTCAAAGTTTCTTAATTTTGTCACTCACTCACTGACCGATCATCAAAACTCTAAAGCACTTCTAGCAGACATAGAAGCTTCTAATTTGGAACACAATTATTGTTTAGTATATAAATTAGGGAACAACTCAAATATTTTGCAATTTTGGTCCAGTTTTCGAGATACACCAACTGCATAAATAACTTTGTAATCCTATATAAATATATAGGATTACAAACTTACATTTGCAGTGAATGAATCAGTGTACCTATATAATATGTATAATATAATAGAATAATAGGTGTAGATAGGTACCTATAACCATACCATATAACTATCTACAAAATAAATAAAAATAAATAGATTGACTTCAAAATCTATTTATTTAAAACATAAAAGATTTTTAATATTAATATGGTCACTATAAGATGTTGTTAGGTTAGCTAATTACGTAATAACTTAAGACAGAAGGACCCTTAAGTAGGGACTGAATAAATTAACCGACTTGGTATTACATGGATCTCACAACTTTTTACGGTAGAAGAACTGAGTTGCGAGACTTGTTTTTTTACAAGTTATGTTTTTGATGGCTCTAGTTTTACTGCCTAGAACTAAAGGAAGCCACACGATGCAATGCGTCAGCAGTGCGATGTTACAGCGTTAAGCAATTATTTCGCTGTACTGCGTGACACAGGACCGATGCTGTCATGCTTTGCTACAGTATCGCATCGGCGGTAGAATACAAGATATATTCGTGTTTCTTTCGAGGTGAATTCCTTAAGGAATTAATTCTGCACAAATTTAATTCCTCACAGTAATTAATAAATTAAGTTTGTAGCGTTGCCGCTTTAACTTTGTAATGCGTTAATATTAGTTGAGATTTCGAGTAGTATCGTACTGCGCGGGGTTATACATATTCTAATCCTAAGGCCGAGATGAGTGTTCCGTAGAGCGAGCGACGAAACAGAGCATTCATTCGATACATTCAAGCGGCCGCCACTTAGAACATTGTAATACAAGAGCGTGTTTCGTCAATGTTGAATCAAGGTACATCTTCTTGTACCAGGTGACATCCAGCGCTGGAGAACGGAGGTGTAACGCGCCACCCGTACGTATGACATGCTCCACCCAGTGCACTAGCTCATCTCCCGGAGACACTGGTCTATCGTGGTATATAAATGACAGTTCTTTTACTCTTTTCTTATATCTAGAAAATAAAGAAAATATTATTTAATTTTTTAATTATAAAGCATAAAAATATTTTAAAGACATACTGCCTGGGAGTTTTTAAAATGAGTTACTCTCTGTAAAAGTGAACCGTTAAGCTTTACTGGAGGGACATATGTTGGACTTTTATTTATACGTCTGAAAACCAACAATTCACTTTTTTACAGAATAAGGGTGACAAACGAGCACACAGTCCACCTGATGGTAAGTGGATGCTGTGGTCCATAGATATCTACATTTATACTCAATTAAGAATCAAAATGCAGATGCGTTGTCACCCCTGAGGACTGAGATGGACCTCGTTTCCAGTAAAAAGGGTCTCTGGTTCTGTACACTCACCATACGAAGCACAGCAGCATTAAGCTGCTATTTTACGCTGGTATTCTATGCGAGCGTGGTCCTACCTCGGTCGAGCCGACCCATTCGTGCTACAACCACAATATAGCTGCAGCGTGGCTCTAACACGTATAAAACTTTTCTTAGCATCATATTTTAATCCATGCTGCTCAGCGTAGTCGTTACAAATGGAAAGCAACTTTCGTATTCCACAAATTGACGGGCTCAGCAGCACATATGGCAACCAACATGTGTGCTGCTAAGCTCTTCAATCAGCTTATTTATATCAAAATTATAAGGCCCTGAGAGGTAAGACCTCCCTGCCTCACACCGTACTCAAGTTTATAGGGGTCAGACAATGCACTGGACTACTTTACAAAATTTCTTTGCTTGTCATACCACATAGATAACGTAGACACTAATGAAGCAGGAACTCCCGCCTACCAAAGCTTTCCCCACAGAACATTGTAGGAAACCAGGTCAAAGGATTTTGAAAGATCCGGGAAACAAGCATACACGGTATTTGCCTGTCAGTGTAATATTTGAAAAGTATGCTTCAATGCAAAAATAGCACTCTCAGTGGATAGTCCCGTACGAAAACCAAACTGTGAGTCGTGTAACTTTATATGTTCACTGAGGCGAGAGAGTAAAATAGGTCTGTAATTACACTTGTCTGCTATGTCTTCCGTCCAGTTCTTAACAATAGGTACGACTATAGTATCCAGAAGCTCCTGTGGTAACTAAGAGTATCCTAAACATAGATTAAAGAACATGGTCAACACTCTTGGTAAATGTATTCCAGACTGTGTCAGATGAAGCTGTAAGAGCCTTATTATAGGCTAACAGCACTAACATCACAGAAAATAGTTCTGCATCGTTCACCCTATGCACATTTTCTAGAGGTGAGCTCACTTTAAAATGATCTTTGAAGACATTTGCTATCTTAGTACGGTGAGTAGAGAAATATACAAGTGATCGTGCATACAAAATAATGGTCTGATATATCGGACCATAAAAATGAAAATTTCGGACGGTGATTTTTCCATGTAGTGCATAAGCACCCTTATTTTTTCTGTGTACTACTGTAGGTGAACCCCGCGTGTATGCGTATGTTGCGAGACACTTGTATGAAACTTTCATCCTCTTGTTCACTCTGTTTTTACCCTGTAGTGTGCTAGTGTGTTTACATTTAAAGTAAAACGAAAGCCTAAGTACGTGTAAATTTTACTACTTGGCACAAGTCTCCGTTTATTATGAAAGGGATTCTGGAATACTTGGGCTACTCGAATACTTGTTGGCGAACTACAGAAGTCTTTGAGTATATATTTTTTAAATATTCGAAACATGGAGATTTGCTTGCAATGTCAACTTCACGGTCGAGCACGTGGTAAATCAGCATTTAAGATTTTAATTTATGTAGAATTTCGTAGCTGCTGGCAGGGGAATAAATCTGTTTATCCGCATACTACAAAATTTTAAAGCAAGCGCTTTTATCTCTTAGATTACATGGCTCAATCAATTATAAATTTAAAAAGGAAATTAAATGAAAAGGAATTACAAAACAAACTTATGAAACGTAAAATTATTACGTTAGGTATAAATATTATAATCGGTACAGACAGATATTATATATTAAATACTAACTAGCTGTTCCCCGCGACTTCGCCCGGCTATAATTTAGGTTTTTAATTTTTTTTTTGCGCGGAACCCTAGTTCTTTTTCTTAAATAAAAGTAGCCTAAGTTACTCCTCATAACATCAGCTGTTTGCCAGTGAAAATCCCATCAATATCGGTTCAGCCGTTTCGGAGATTAGCCGAAATAAACAGACAGACAAAAATTTTAAAAATTATGTTTTTGTTATAACTACCGTATATACTTTAATATGCATTTAGTGAAAAGCTGTTATTTTGACATTACAAACAGACTCCAATTTTATTTATTTGTATAGATAATGGCAATGGGCGCGTATGAAACTAACATACCATCCTGTGGGTGTCTTAATAGATAACAGGGGAAATTAAGCGGGATGTCTCATTCTATCTTACTAATAACAATAAAAAAACAGCGGTTGACAACCACAAAGAGGCAATCTATGGGAGAGGCTTATGTTCATCAGCGGACTTTGGACAGGCTGTTATGAAAAAATAAATACATGAAGGGCTAAGTAAAGTAAAGTTACAGCCTATATACGTCCCACTGCTGGGCACAGGCCCCCCCCTTTCACTTCTGAGAGGGTTGTAAATTTCATAGTACGCGAGCAACCTGGGTCCGATCCTCGTCGGCACCAAGGAAATTGTTAATAATAATTTTAAGTCTCATTTACCACGAGCTCAACAGTGAAAGAAAACATCGTGAGGAAATCTGAATACTGTATCTAAGAATATTTTGAAGAGATGAAATGAAACTTTTGCTCTAAAACCTCTAGAAGTTTTAAGTGCTCACCGAAAATACTGTATAGGTATATTTTTCTAAATTCTGCAATAAACAAATTAGCCTGTTGAACATTAAAAACATTAAACATGTTATGTACAAGATAAAAATGTAAAATATTTCTTAATAAAAGTAAATAAACATAATGAACACAATAATAATAGATTTTAATAATTATTTAAAAACATACTTGGGGTCACTGAGAATGTCATTGATTGCCACTTTTAAGTCATCGGCTACAGAATATGTAAGGTCCACTCTTTTCGCGTAACCTTTTTTCACAGCCCTGTTAATATTACTAAACTGATCACCATACACTGGTATTCCAATTATAGGTACGCCAAAGTGAATCGTCTCAGTCGAAGAGAGGAATCCTCCGTGCGTAATGAATAATGCACAATTTGGATGAGCTGAAATATGAGGTTTAGTAAATTAAAATCCCACCGAAAACATATATCAGAAAAGGTGGTCAAGTTACAACAACTATAAACTCGGCGTTCGCGGTAGTTGGTGGCACATGAGTAAATACTCTGTTGTTGGTTTCGGTGGTAAAAGAGTTCAGATCTAAAAGGGCGCTTCTAAGACCTAAGAGCTCCATTGCAGTATTAAAAAAGTTGTATATTTCTATACATTTTATGATTTAAGCAACTATCATTTACTTAATTTAGAATATTATATTATTAATATAATTATTTCATAAACTATTATTAATTTTTGAAAAGTTTTATCCTTTTAATAATCTAAATAAAGTATTAGTAAGTTTTTTCTTTGACCTGAATGTATTATGTTTGCAGACGTATTTAGAACCGACGACATTACTATAATTTCATCATGACATAGTATTCTTACCAGGATCATCACAGCTCAAGACCAATGTGTTTTTAAATTTTTAAACTCTATATTATTTAATAGGCCAAGTGAGCGAGAAGCAGAATATTGTGAAAATAACAATTTTAATGCTTTTACGTGTGTTTCCGCCACGATTAAAAAACCTCAGTCGGACCTTATAAAAATCAAAAGCTTTGACTAAAATAATCAATAAAAATATGGGTCGAATCTAAAGAACAGTAATGTTTTCATAACACATTAAGAAATAAATATAAAGTAATAATTATATTAAAATTAAATTACTTATCAAGTAGTAATTTTACAATAGTGAGCAGTAGTAGTGGCGGCGTAAGAATATCTACTACCCCATATCATCCCGTGGTTAGAGGTGACAGAGAAAACAAATCAGGAGATGGGCAGCAGCGTCTCCTAATAGAATAGAATAGAATAGAATAGAATAGAATAGAATAGAATAGAATAGAACAGAATAGAATAGAATAGAATAGAACAGAATAGAATAGAATAGAATAGAATAGAATAGAATAGAATAGAATAGAGAATAGAATAGGAACAGAATGGAATGGAATAGAATAGAACAGAAAAGAATAGAATAATAGAATAGAATAGAATAGAATAGAATAGAATAGAATAGAACAGAATAGAACAGAATAGAATAGAATAGAATAGAATAATAGAATAGAATAGTGAAGTAGTATTACAGTGCTAGTATATGTTGTTACTGATTTATGTAGAGTCAGTCATGAATAAACTTCTTTGATCAAGGCTCGTGTTTAATTCAACTCGTAATATTACATGGCGACCCTGCCAGGCGCGTTCCGGGAACTGATAGCGTAGCGGGCGAGAAGCAGACGGGCGAATTCTGTGTGCCTCGGTGCTTCAAGTTAGCTAAAATGTTTGTCGTGAATATATTATTTGGACTGACGCTTACTGTGCTGGCGAGTTTTGAAAGTTATAATCATGGGAAAATCATACTCAAAACTGAAGATAAGGAAATTATTATATCTCAAAATGCATCAGGAGGAAATAATAGTGTTACTCCGAACAAGAAAATCACGTCAAGATAAACAATATACTGATTACTACGTTTTTGGTGTTGATGGCGATTGCCATACTTGCAATCATTTACCTAAAACTCAAGGAGGGCATAAGAAGTGGATAGAACAGCGAGTGAATTACGAATTTTGAAAAAGTACGAAGCTGTTTGTCTGGGCGCTGGGAGCAGGAACCAGTGCGTGAAGAAGGAGTCGTTTAAGTGTTCGTGAGCTGGTAATAAATATGTGCTATATGTGAAGTACGTGTTCTGTGCTGCAGTGTTATTTTAGTTTAAAAATATATATAATATAGACATTAACGATAGTTTTAGAATTAGAAATATGAATTTTATCTATCAATAAATAATTGTTTAAACTAAAATAAAAATATAAGTAAATCAATGTAATATCGAACACACGATTCGTGGAATTACGGCCCAAAGTAAACCATTGTGCAATCAGTTTTATGTGCTCGGTCGTATGACAGTGTTTCGATTTATAATAAAATTAAAACGAAGTGAATGAAATATGACGCGATGTTATATATTTCGTTGTATTATGGCCGAAAAGTTAATAGAATTATATGAAAATTTATTAAAATACGTCAATATCTAACAAAAAGGCCAGAGCAGATATAAAAGGGTCAGTTGCGTCCAAAAAATTACTAGAGGCCGAAACATTGTTAAAAGATAGCGAGCTATTATTTAATTTAAGTCGTCAAGGTAAACAATCGAAATTAATTTAATTACTAGTACATAAAAAGTTTGCTCTTTATATTCTGAAATATCTCAATTGTGTATTTTGCTAGTTGTAAAATAAGTTTAGAAACAATGGATTTTGATATTAAAACAGTGGTTGATACCTATTTTAGATAAGGAGGATACTACGAAACGATTGATTGACGGTGGAAATGTAGCAGATATGCTTAACGAGGCAGGAAAAAATTTAAATTAAATTTGTGTATAAAGGGAGATTATCAGAAAACGCTAAGCTACGCGTTGCTGATAATTATGTGTCAGTTAGTAGTATGATTAAAGATTTTAGGAAAACTATTGACAAAAGTTTTTACACGGCTATACATAAACAAATTCAGTCCTGGAACCAGGATTTAGATCAGTTGATGAATACGGGTCTCAACTGAAAGACTGCTAACAGAGTTAATTATTTCACAGGCTGAGGCGACGCAACAAAATGCGCAGTCCTTAAACCTATTAATGAAAAATGGTCATTAAAAGTTTACAGATGGTCTAAAAGTGAAAAGCTCAGCACAATCATCGCAGCCCGCAACTACCTCCTTTCAAGGACGCGATCCAGCGGCTAAGGACGAGTCCACACCATCGTCGTCCAGTTCCGGGTCTGCTGAGGTGATGAAGATGACTAGAGGTAGGTTCGTTAACCGTTTTTCTAGATCTCAAGGACAAAACAGGGCCGTGTCTAAATTACGGCACCAGTAGGAGTAATTATCAAAATAATTATAGTAATTATTCAAATAGATATCAGAGATTTCAAGGCCTTTTCAATATTCGCCGCGTGGTAGAGGACAGTCCCACAGATCAAATTATCATTATAATAGACGTGGCAACCAGGATTTTACAATAAAATGTTTTTGCAGCTCGAAGTAACGACAACAAAGAACGAGCTGGTGAAAATATGGAGCAAAACCCAATGAGATAGACAACAATCAGTTTTAAGTTCTCAATAATTTATTTTTGTAGAGGTAACTCTAAGTTTGTAAATTTTCACATTCAAGTAAGAAACTTGTGTTATTGATAGATACTGACATCCATTTTGGTTATTATGTTAAAGTACTTCCAAGATCAGCATGTTCTTAAAGATAATTTGTTGTTAATGGAATTGAGGCAAGATATGTTCTTCCGGATATGTAGAGATCGACATTTATGCTTCTAGAGACAATAAATTCCATAACAAATTTCACATTTTCAAAAATTTACCTATAACTGTCGATGGAATATTAGGATTAGACTTTATGAACAAGTACGGAGCCAATATTGATTTAACAAAAATTTACTAACGTTACGGATAGGACGAGAGAATTGTTTATAATTTATGACAAACCTGATTACAGTAATACATTATTAATACTCCTCGAAGTGAATCAATTCATTTGTGTATTGGATACAAATAAAAGCGATTGTTTTGTTAGCGCAAAGGAAATAATGAAGATGTTTTTGGCAGGTACTATTGTTCGACCAAAAATAAAAGAGTCCCAATAAAGATTTTAAATACTAGGAAGAAGAAGTAAATTTGAATAATTTCATATTAAACGTAGAACTTTTAGATGATTTTAACGCCTTAAATTCTGCCAAAACAAAAGTAGTTCAGAAAGATGATATCTATTATCTTTATTAGAAGAAGCATTTGAATGAAGAAGAAAAGCAATCTATAGAAAATTTGCACAAATATTCAGACATTTTCTTTTTACCCAACGATAAGTTAGAAACTACAAATATTTGTGAACAAACTATACAACTGAAAGATAACATCAATCCTATTTACGAAACCATACTCGTTTACCATGAAGCTTTAAAGCCTGAAATAAATAAACAGATAAAAAGATGCTTAGAGATGATATTATAGAAGAATCTACTAGTGAATGGTCTAGTCCCATACTACTAGTTCCCAAAAATCTGATGGTTGTCAAAATGGCGTTTAGTAATTGATTTTGAAAACTAAATGAAAATATAGTAGATGACAATTTCCGCTGCCGAACATCACTGATATTCTTGATTCATTATCAGGCTCATATATTTTACCCATTTAGATTTACAACAAGGCTATTATCAGGTGAAACTGGCACCAGAAAGCCGAAAGTATACTGCATTTTCGATTAGTACAGACATTATCAATTAAAACGTCTACCAATGGGGCTCAAAACTTGTAGTGCTTTTAGTAGAGTCATGTCAATTGCTATGTCAGATTAACTTTCGAGAAGTGTTTTATTTATTTGGACGATCTAATAATTTTGGAAGATCCTTAATATTCACAAACAAAAATTAGTAGATGTTTTCGAAAGACTGAGAAAGGTAAATTTAAAACTGAATCCTACTAAGTGCGAATTTTAAAGAAGGAAATTCTGTCTTGGTCATTTTAGTTCGCCAACGGTGTCTCACCTGATCCAGAAAGACCTGAATTTTGGAGCATTATCCCGTCCTCAAAATGTAGACGAAGTAGAAGGTTTGTTGCATTTTGCAACTACTAGGAAATTGTACCTCTTTTGCAAATATTATTATGCCTTTAAATAGTTTACTCAAGAAAGACGCACCATTTGTTTGGTCTTCAGAGTGTCAGAACGCATTTAATTTTCTAAAAAATTCATTAATAACACCCCAATACTAATATCCTGATTTTTCTGAATCAAATGAATTCGTTTTGCAAACAGATGCGTCTGATGTATGTAGGAGCAGTTTTGTAATAAAAATATGAAACCATCGCGTACACTATAGGCCAATAAATAAAGCAGAAAAAATTACCAGTTATCCAAAAGGAATTAACAGCAATTGTGTGGGCAGTAAAATATTTTAGACCATACCTATTGGTGGGGACTTTTACCATAATGACAGACCACAAACCTTGATTTACTTATTTGGAATGAAAGATCCGTCTAGTCGGTTGATAAAGTTTCGATTAATTCTAGAAGAATATGATTTTAAAATATGTTATGTGAAAGGTAAAGACAATGTTGTGGTGGATGCACTGTCTAGAATTTGTATAACGTCGAGTGAGTTAAAGAATATGAAAGAAAAGTCTTAGCTGTGACAACTAGAGCGAAAAGAGAAGAATGGAAGAGGATGTAAACAGGAAAGGGGTTGTGATTAATAATGACACTGACGGTGGCTCTGATCAACCACGAGTCGTGTGAATTATTAAGACAACCGTATGATTCTATTGAAATGAAACTTGAAAGGAGATATTATAAAAGGATTTAAAAAGAGACTTAGTCAAGGAAGAACGAGATTGTTTTAATTTTGTGCAAGCAAAATGTTATTGTGTATAAAACTGAATTTAGATTGCTCTTCCATGAGCCGAATTTTAAACTAAATTAAAGAGTTTTGTGAGATAATAAAAGTAAAAGAACTATGCATAGTAAAAAAGATGAAAAATGAAGAATTTATAAAGGTTTATGTAGTGAAATTAAGACATTAAATGAGTGGACCGGTCCTCGAATATGTGTTCTGAAAGGAATTAAAAGAATTTTACACAATAAAGAAAACAATTCATTTTGAATGATTATCATTTGCTACCTACCAGTGGGCATGTTGAATGAATAGGATGGCTAATAACATAAAAAGGATACCACAGATTAGATGCGATGTTCGAAAATTTATAAGGAATGTAAAATGTGTCAGAAAATGAAATATAGTAGGTATACCAAACAACCAATGACTATAACTACCACGTATGTCGACTGCGTTTGAGAAAGTTTTCTTGATCTTGTGGGTCCCTTTACAAGGATGAGTACGGTAATTGCTATATTTTAACGCTCCAAGTGAATTAACAAAATATATAGAGGCATACCCATTACCCAATAAAGAAACACTTATGTGGCAAAAGCTTTTGTAAATAATTTTATCCTAAGATTGGTATACCTAGTTCTTTAGCTACTGATAGGAACTGAATTTGTTTCAAGTGATGGAACAGGTGTGCTTATTAAATATAGAAAAGTTGACGTCAACTGCATATCACCATCAATCAATTGTTCGCTTGAGATTGCTTACAAGCATTTAGGGTCATTTTAAGAACTTATACCAATATGGCTATTCATGGTCTCATTGGATTCCATTCTGGTGTTTTAGTTATAATACTATGTGTAAACACTCAAACAAAATACACACCATTCGAACTTGTATTTGGCAGGCTCATGTGTTTGCCTAATAATTTGAAACAAGACGTGGTGGAACCACTTATAATTTGATAATTATTGTTTAGATTTAAATAAGTTACAGGTAGCTTAAGAGATGCAAGACACATTTAATAGTTGTAAAGAAATAAGAAAAACAAATATGATAAAACATGTAATCTGTATTCTATGATAAGGATGAACTTATTTTAATTAAAATGAATGTGCTCGTAAATTAGATTGTATTTTGATGGACCTTTAAAGTCTTAGAAGATTTAGAACAAATGTTAAGATTTTAGAAATAATAAAGTAGATATAGTGTATAAGGATAGAACAAAAGGTTCGTTGAGTAAGCAATGTTTTAAAAAAAATATTTTATAAAATATTAGTTTAGTTATGTATTAAGTATGCTGAACTTTTTTTTCTTTTATCCACCCTGAGGAAGTAGTATTACAGTGCTAGTATATGTTAGTTACAGATTTATGTAGAGTCAGTCATGAATAAACTTGATCAAGCGCTCGTGTTTAATTCAACTCAATATCAGACAGAACAGAATAGAATAGAATAGAACAGAATAGAATAGAATAGAACAGAATAGAATAGAACAGAATAGAATAGAATAGAATAGAATAGAATAGAATAGAATAGAATAGAATAGAATAGAATAATTTTTTCAGTTATGGAGGGTTTGAATGTGGTTCGTGTAAATA
This sequence comes from Parnassius orleans, assembly GCA_029286625.1. Classification (NCBI taxonomy): domain Eukaryota; kingdom Metazoa; phylum Arthropoda; class Insecta; order Lepidoptera; family Papilionidae; genus Parnassius; species Parnassius orleans. Next base: position 458,530 of record JAGSMP010000280.1, read on the forward strand.
TTATCGCCCTTGTTTTTCGAACTGGGCTGACACATTGCCATTTGTCTAGATTTTAAAATTTATTAACAAGACACTTTTTGCTGGTAACGATATTCCTATAATACACTGGAATTCGTAATCAAACAGTCTCACAAAATTCATCATTCAGCATTTACCTTTATCTTTATATTTAGCTTGAATGTTGACACATCTTTTAACTTCCATGAACAAAATATTGGCTACTAATTAATTAATTGTCCACGGAAACTCTATGGGTGTCACTTTGATAAATGAAACTTCAATGATATCTCTGATTATTTTCACCAAGTTCTACTTTATGAGTTTATATTGAAAGTTATTTTATAGCCAGTGCTGTTTCTTTAATTTTTTACAAAAACAAAACAACAGCTTTGTAAATTTGATGAATTACAAACGATCAACTATTTGGCATCACAAAAATAAAAATAAAAAGATATGGATGTATATAAACTAGAAAATTTTGGCACTAGACTAAGTGATTGGCTTGACTTATTTTCTTTATTTACCAAAACTTTGCCGAATACCGACGTAAAATTATAACATAACTATGCTATGTTTCGTGTAATGATTGATGAGAAACGGAACCCTAAGAGTGTTGTTGCTCCTTGAACTGAAGGGATAGATAGTAATAATTACGGGCTGAGAGTCGTTCAGCTTAGTCCTTAGTTTCACCTGTTCGAACAAAGAAGACTTTCGTTCGAAGTCGGTTCAAAGGGCTTAATTTCAGGTATGTACATTGATCTTTATCAATAGTGTTATCTTAATATGTGAAGAGAAACTATGTACCCTTTTAAAGCAATTTTTAAATTAATTTGCTGCACGGATAATTGTGAGATTTGGCATAGTTAAAGTTTATATTGAGAAGGAGGCAGAAAGCTAAAATTTATATGAAATGTGTTGTTAAAAGACATTAAAAATATGTAAATCATGTATTTACGTTCATACTGTAAGTGACAAACACTATTGTCGCTTGTACAAATTAAAATCAATAGTGTGTGGAGTATGTCAAAGCAAAGCGTTTATTACACGCCCCATAACGCGAAGCGTTATTAAGTTGTGTAATACTCACAGGTCAAGGTCAAGCAATTTTGTGATCTTAAAATGCCTCTATCATAGCTATATTGCGCTTACACGATAATATGAGGCCATATATCAAGAAAACACTAATTCATCCATCTTATATTTTCTAAAAATCACTTTATATTGCTACTTTGATAAAAACTTTTGAAAATAAATTTACATGGACGTCCGGATGTTGATTTTGTATGTGGTCACGATAACTACCGAAAAATTGACGTATCGAGACCGGGTTTTTATATTAGCTTCAAAATTACGTCAACTAGTTCCCTATTTCATATCAGTAGCCTTGTACGTCGTTTGGTAATAAAATGATTTTCAAGTTTTATAAATTTTATTGTTATTAAAAATTTAAAGGCACTTTTATTTTCTTCTTTAGCACTTGATAGATAAAGGACAAATGTACCATACTTACTAATTTATTTTGGTAATTTATTTTTTCATCAAAATTAAATGAAACGCTCATGAGGCGTGCACTTTTGGATTTTCCAAACTATTTTATATTTTGTTTATTAGATAGCTTTGTGTTTTATTTATATAACTCCTTAAAATTTAGTGAATTACGGTCGAATTTTAACTACTAGATGAAAATTTGTTTATATAAAACTTGATGTATTTGACGTTCTTACCTAAAATACTTTTGAGGTGCCCATTGTAATATATGCACATTTTCGGTCTATCAGGTAGATTCTCTTCGAATTTCCAAATAACGTTTGCTTTAGTTCACCAAAACTTTCAATAGACTTTTAAGTTCAATCGGCAGTTCCTTTTTTAAATTTGAACCCAAGCTAAAATATATTACGCCATTTTTCGCATTATCCATTATTTTCTTAAGATCCTGAAAAATTTAAATAAAATTTACTTAATTTTATTTATCATTACAAGTTACCAAGTGATAGAATAGAATTTTTTAATCAATATAGTAATTTTATTAAAAGTCATGCTTACTTTACCACTGGTTACAAAAAAACCTCTGTCCTGGGAAGAACCAGCAAGAAACCCAGCGGGACTTTTTTAATGTGATTTTACATGAGTGTACAACCATTTACAAAATTCATTATAGAAACAGCGACCACCTCATTCCATGGGTCCCATCAACCATGTATTCATTTATATTATAATAACCTTTTATACAGTTTTTCTTTAATAAAATATTTAAACTTGGTAATAGAGAGAACTTGTATATTTCTGGGACTTTGTTGTAATAGCGTTTACATTGCTCCAAGAATGAATTTACTGACTCTGTGGAGTCGAGAAACTTGTATCACTAGCTTGTTTTTGTTCCTAGTGTTTATTACAGAGTGTATATCACTTTTTACTAAAATTACCTTTGTTTTTGAACATACAAAATTTTCGTAAATATACTGAGAGACCAAAATATTTATTTTTAAAATTTTTCTTATATGTTATAAATAGCTCTAATGGCCTCTTCTGTAAAATAAAAATAGATTCTAAATCAGTTGCATTCTACAACAAAATCTCATAAGACATTATGCTATGGAAATAACTGAAATAAACTAATCTAGCTATCTCGACACTAGTGAGACCTCTAATCTTTTTAGTGCATAAGCTGCAGAACTTAGTCTGCTTGCTAGCTAGTATCCAGAAGCTCCTGTGGTAACTAAGAATATCCTAAATAGATAGAAGAAGATGGTCAACACTCGGTAAATGTATTCCAGACTGTGTCAGATGAAGCTGTAAGAGCTTTATAATAGGCTAACAACACTAACATCACAGAAAATAGTTCTGCATTGTTCACCCTATGCAAATTTTCTAGAGGTGAGCTCACTTTAAAATGATCTTTGAAGACATTTGCTATCTCAGTCCGGTGAGAGAGATATACAAGTGATCGTGCATACAGAATAATGGTCTGCTATATCGGACCAAAAATGAAAATTTCGGACGGTGATTTTTCCATGTAGCATAAGCACCCTTATTTTCTCTGTGTGCTACTGTAGGTGAACCTCGTGTTTGCGTGTATGTTGCGAGACACTTGTATGAAACTTTCATCCTCTTGTTCACTCTGTTTTACCCTGTAGTGCTAGTGTTTTACATTTACAGTAAAACGAAAGCATACGTGTAAATTTTACTGCTTGGCAAAATTCTCCGTTTATTATGAAAGGATTCGAATACTTACTACAAATACTTGTTGGGAACTACAGAAGTCTTTGAATATATATATTTTAAATATTCGAAACATAGAGATTTGCTTGCAATGTCAACTTCACGGTCGAGCACGTGGTAAATCAGCATTTAAGATTTTAATTTATGTAGAATTTCGTAGCTGCTGGCAGGAATAAATCTGTTTATCCACATTGCTCAATCAATTAAATATTTAAAAGGAAATTAAATGAAAAAGAATTACAAAACAAACTTATGAAACGTAAAGTTATTACGTTAGGTATAAATAATATTATCGGTACAGACAGATATATATATATTAAATACTAACTAGTTGTTCCCGCGACTTCGACCGCGTATAATTTAGGTTTTAATTTTTTGCGCGTAACGCTAGTTCTTTTTCTTAATAAAAGTAGCTTAAGTTAATCCTTATAACATCAGCTGTTTGCCAGTGAATGTCCCATCAATATCGGTCAGCCATTTCGAGATTAGCCGAAATAAACAGACAGACAGACAGACAAAAATTTTAAAAATTGTGTTTTTGTTATAACTACCGTATATACTTTAATATGCATTTAGTGAAAAGCTGTTATTTTGACATTACAAACAGACTCCAATTTTATTTATTTGTATAGATAATGGCAATGGGTGCGTACAGAGACTACCATACCATCCTGTGGGTGTCTTAATAGATAACAGGGAAATTAAGCAGGATATCTTATTCTATCTTACTAATAACAATAAAAGTAAATAAAAACAGCTGTTGACAACCACAGTGAGGCAATCATGGGAGAGGCTTATGTTCATCAGCGGACTTTGGACAGGCTGTTATGAAAGAATAAATACATGAAGGGCTAAGTAAAGTAAAGTAACAGCTCATATGTCCCACTACTGGGCACAGCCTCCTTTCACTTCTGAGAGGGTTGTATATTTCATATTACGCGAGCAACCGGGTCCGATCCTCGTCGGCACCAAGGAAATTGTTAATAATAATTTTAAGTCTCATTTACCACGAGCTCAACAGTGAAAGAAAACATCGTGAGGAAATCTGAATACTGTATCTAAGAATATTTTGAAGAGATGAAATGAAACTTTGCTCTAAAACCCTCTCAGAAGTTTTAAGTGCTCACCGAAAATACTGTATAGGTATATTTTTCTAAATTCTGCAATAAACAAATTAGCCTGTTGAACATTAAAAACATTAAACATGTTATGTACAAGATAAAAATGTAAAATATTTCTTAATAAAAGTAAATAAACATAATGAACACAATAATAATAGATTTTAATAGTTATTTAAAAACATACTTGGGGTCACTGAGAATGTCATTGATTGCCACTTTAAGTCATCGGCTACAGAATATGTAAGGTCCACTTTTCGCGTAACCTTTTTTCAGCCCCTGTTAATATTACTAAACTGATCACCATACACTGGTATTCCAATTATAGTACGCCAAAGTGAATCGTCTCAGTCGAAGAGAGGAATCCTCCGTGCGTAATGAATAATGCACAATTTGGATGAGCTGAAATATGAGGTTTAGTAAATTAAAATCCCACCGAAAACATATATCAGAAAAGGTGGTCAAGTTACAACAACTATAAACTCGGCGTTCGCGGTAGTTGGTGGCACATGAGTAAATACTCTGTGTTGTTGGTTTCGGTGGTAAAAGAGTTCAGATCTAAAAGGGCGCTTTAAGACCTAAAAGCTCCATTGCAGTATTAAGAAAGTTGTATATTTCTATACTCTATGACTTAAGCAACAATCATTTACTTAATTTAGAATATATATTATTAATATAATTATTTCATAAACTATTATTAATTTTGAAAAGTTTTATCCTTTTAATAATCTAAATAAAGTATTAGTAAGTTTTTTCTTTGACCTGAATGTATTATGTTTGCAGACGTATTTAGAACCGACGACATTACAATAATTTCATCATGACATAGTATTCTTACCAGGATCATCACAGCTCAAGACCAATGTGTTTTTAAATTTTTAAACTCTATATTATTTAATAGGCCAAGTGAGCGAGAAGCAGAATATTGTGAAAACAACAATTTTAATGCTTTTACGTGTTTCCGCCACGATTAAAAAAACTCCTCAGTCGGACCTTATAAAAATCAAAAGCTTTGACTAAAATAATCAATAAAAATATGGGTCGAATCTAAAGAACTGTAATGTTTTCATAAACATTAAGAAATAAATATAAAGTAATAATTATATTTAAATTAAATTACTTATCAAGTAGTAATTTTACAATAGTGAGCAGTAGTAGTGGCGGCGTAAGAATATCTACTACCCCATATCATCCTGTGGTTAGAGGTGACAGAGGAAAACAAATCAGAGATGGGCAGCAGCGCTTCTTCCCAAGAATAGAATAGAATAGAATAGAATAGAATAGAATAGAATAGAATAGAATAGAATAGAATAGAATAAATAGAATAGAATAGAATAGAATAGAATAGAATAGAATAGAATAGAATGAATGAAATGGAATGGAATGGAATGAATGGAATGGAATGGAATGGAATGGAATGGAATGGAATGGAATGGAATAGAATAGAATAGAATAGAACAGAATAAATAGAATAGAACAGAATAGAACAGAATAGAATAGAATAGAACAGAACAGAATAGAACAGAATAGAATAGAACAGAATAGAACAGAATAGAACAGAATAGAACAGAATAGAATAGAACAGAACAGAACAGAACAGAACAGAACAGAATAGAACAGAATAGAATAGAATAGAATAGAACAGAACAGAATAGAATAGAACAGAATAGAATAGAATAGAATAGAATAGAAAGAATAGAACAGAATAGAATGAATAGAACAATGAATAATTTTTCAGTTGGAGGGTTTGAATGGTTCAAAAATATTATCGCCCTTTGTTTTTCGAACTGGCTGACACATTGCCATTTGTCTAGATTTTAAAATTTATTAACAAGACACTTTTTGCTGGTAACGATGCATTCCTATAATACACTGGAATTGTAATCAAACAGTCTCACAAAATTCATCATTCAGCATTTTATCTTTATATTTAGCTTGAATGTTGACACATCTTTTAACTTCCATGAACAAAATATTGGCTACTAATTAATTAATTGTCCACGGAAACTCTATGTGGGTGTCACTTTGATAAATGAAACTTCAATGATATCTCTGATTATTTTCACCAAGTTCTACTTTATGAGTTTATATTGAAAGTTATTTTTTAGCCAGTGCTGTTTCTTTAATTTTTTACAAAAACAAAACAACAGCTTTGTAAATTTGATGAATTACAAACGATCAACTATTTGGCATCACAAAAATAAAAATAAAAGCAGATATGGATGTATATAAACTAGAAAATTTTGGCACTAGACTAAGTGATTGCTTGACTTCTTATTTTCTTTATTTACCAAAACTTTGCCGAATACCGACGTAAAATTATAACATAACTATGCTATGTTTCGTAATGATTGATGAGAAACGGAAACCCTGTTAAGAGTGTTGTTGCTCCTTGAACTGAAGGGATAGATAGTAATAATTACGGGCTGAGAGTCGTTCAGCTTAGTCCTTAGTCATTCACCTGTTCGAACAAAGAAGACTTTCTTGTTCAAGTCGGTTCAAAGGGCTTAATTTCAGGTATGTACATTGATCTTTATCAATAGTGTTATCTTAATATGTGAAGAGAAAACTATGTACCCTTTTAAAGCAATTTTTAAATTAATTTGCTCGGATAATTGTGAGATTTGGCATAGTTAAAGTTTATATTGAGAAGGAGTGCAGAAAGCTAAAATTTATATGAAATGTGTGTTACAAAGACATTAAAAATATGTAAATCATGTATTTACGTTCATATAAGTGACAAACACTATTGTCGCTTGTACAAATTAAAATCAATAGTGTGTGGAGTGTATGTCAAAGCAAAGCGTTTATTACACGCCCCATAACGCGAAGCGTTATTAAGTTGTGTAATACTCTACAGGTCAAGGTCAAGCAATTTTGTGATCTTAAAATGCCTCTATCATAGCTATATTGCGCTTACACGATAATATGAGTAGCCATATATCAAGAAAACACTAATTCATCCATCTTATATTTTCTAAAAATCACTTTATATTGCTACTTTGATAAAAACTTTTGAAAATAAATTTACATGGACGTCCGATGTTGATTTTGTATGTGGTCGATAACTACCGAAAAATTGACGTATCGAGACCGGGTTTTTATATTAGCTTCAAAATTACGTCAACTAGTTCCCTATTTCATATCAGTAGCCTTGTACGCGTCGTTTGGTAATAAAATGATTTTCAAGTTTTATAAATTTTATTGTTATTAAAAATTTAAAGGCACTTTTATTTTCTTCTTTAGCACTTGATAGATAAAGACAAATGTACCATACTTACTAATTTATTTTGGTAATTTATTTTTTCATCAAAATTAAATGAAACGCTCATGAGGCGTGCACTTTTGATTTTCCAAACTATTTTATATTTTGTTTATTAGATAGCTTTGTGTTTTATTTATATAACTCCTTAAAATTTAGTGAATTACGGTCGAATTTTAACTACTAGATGAAAATTTGTTTATATAAAACTTGATGTATTTGACGTTCTTACCTAAAATACTTTGCTGAGGTGCCCATTGTAATATATGCACATTTTCGGTCTATCAGGTAGATTCTCTTCGAATTTCCAAATAACCGTTTGCTTTAGTTCACCAAAACTTTCAATAGACTTCTTTTAAGTTCAATCGGCAGTTCCTTGCTTTTAAATTTGAACCCAAGCTAAAATATATTACGCCATTTTTCGCATTATCCATTATTTTCTTAAGATCCTGAAAAATAAATAAAATTTACTTAATTTTATTTATCATTAAGTTACCAAGTGATAGAATAGAATTTTTTAATCAATATAGTAATTTTATTAAAAGTCATGCTTTACTTTACCACTGGTTACAAAAAAACCTCTGTCCTGGAAGAACCAGCAAGAAACCCAGCGGGACTTTTTTAATGTGAATTTTACATGAGTGTACAAATTTACAAAATTCATTATAGAAACAGCTTTGAAGCGACCACCTCATTCCCATGGGTCCCATCAACCATGTATTCATTTATATTATAATAACCCTTTTATACAGTTTTTCTTTAATAAAATATTTAAACTTGGTAATAGAGAGAACTTGTATATTCTGGGACTCTTTACAGAATAGCGTTTACATTGCTCCAAGAATGAATTTACTGACTCTGTGGAGTCGAGAAACTTGTACACTAGCTTGTTTTTGTTCCTAGTGTTTATTACAGAGGTATATCATTTTTACTAAAATCATTTTGTTTTTTTGAACATACATAAAATTTTCGTAAATATACTGAGAGACCAAAGTAAAATATTTATTTTTAAAATTTTTCTTATATGTTATAAATAGCTCTAATGGTCTCTTCTGTAAAATAAAAATAGATTCTAAATCAGCTGCATTCTCACAACAAAATCTCATAAGACATTATGCTATGGAAATAACTGAAATAAACTAATCTAGCTATCTCGACACTAGTGAGACCTCTAATCTTTTTAGTGCATAAGCTGCAGAACTTAGTCTGCTTACAGTCATAGTATCCAGAAGCTCCTGTGGTAACTAAGAATATCCTAAACATAGATTAAAGAAGATGGTCAACACTCTCGGTAAATGTATTCCAGATGTGTCAGATGAAGCTGTAAGAGCTTATAATAGGCTAACAACACTAACATCACAGAAAATAGTTCTGCATTGTTCACCCTATAAATTTTCAGAGGTGAGCTCACTTTAAAATGATCTTGAAGACATTTGCTATCTCAGTCCGGTGAGTAGAGAGATATACAAGTGATCGTGCATAGATAATGGTCTGCTATATCGGACCATAAAAATGAAAATTTCGGACGGTGATTTTTCCATGTGTGCATAAGCACCCTTATTTCTGTGTGCTACTGTAGGTGAACCTCGTGTTTGCGTGTATGTTGCGAGACACTTGAATGAAACTTTTCTTTGTTCACTTGCTTTTTACCCTGTAGTGTGCTAGTGTGTTTACATTTACAGTAAAACGAAAGATAAGTACGTGTAAATTTTACTGTTTGGCAAAATTCTCCGTTATTATGAAAGGGATTCTGAATACTTGGGCTACTCAAATACTTGTTAAGGAACTACAGAAGTCTTTTAATATATATTTTAAATATTCGAAACATAGAGATTTGCTTGCAATGTCAACTTCACGGTCGAGCACGTGTAAATCAGCATTTAAGATTTTAATTTATGTAGAATTTCGTAGCTGGCAGGAATAAACTGTTTATCCACATTGCTCAATCAATTAAATATTTAAAAGGAAATTAAATGAAAAAGAATTACAAAACAAACTTATGAAACGTAAAGTTATTACGTTAGTATAAATAATATTATCGGTACAGACAGATATTATATATTAAATACTAACTAGTTGTTCCCGCGACTTCGACCGCGTATAATTTAGGTTTTAATTTTTTGCGCGTAACGCTAGTTCTTTTTCTTAAATAAAAGTAGCTTAAGTTAATCCTTATAACATCAGCTGTTCCAGTGAATGTCCCATCATCGGTTCAGCCATTTCGGAGATTAGCCGAAATAAACAGACAGACAGACAGACAATATTTTATAAATTGTGTTTTTGTTATAACTATCGTAAATACTTTAATATGCATTTAGTGAAAAGCTGTTATTTTGACATTACAAACAGATCAATTATTTATTTGTATAGATAATGGCAATGGGGTGCATGAGACTACCATACCATCCCGTGGGTGTCTTAAGAGAGATAACAGGAAATTAAGGATATCTTATTCTATCTTACTAATAACAATAAAAATAAAAACAGCTGTTGACAACCACAGTGAGGCAATCTATGGGAGAGGCTTATGTTCATCAGCGGACTTTGGACAGGCTGTTATGAAAGAATACATGAAGGGCTAAGTAAAGTAAAGTAACAGCTTCATATACGTCCCACTACTGGGCACAGGCCTTTCACTTCTGAGAGGGTTGTATATTTCATATTACGCGAGCAACCGGGTCCGATCCTCGTCGGCACCAAGGAAATTGTTAATAATAATTTTAAGTCTCATTTACCACGAGCTCAACAGGAAAGAAAACATCGAGGAAATCTGAATACTGTATCTAAGAATATTTTAAGAGATGTGAAATGAAACTTTGCTTAAAACCTCTCAGAAGTTTTAAGTGCTCACCGAAAATACTGTATAGGTATATTTTTCTAAATTTCGCAATAAACAAATTAGCCTGTTGAACATTAAAAACATTAAACATGTTATGTACAAGATAAAAATGTAAAATATTTCAATAAAAGTAAATAAACATAATGAACACAATAATAATAGATTTTAATAGTTATTTAAAAAAACATACTTGGGGTCACTGAGAATGTCATTGATTGCCACTTTAAGTCATCGGCTACAGAATATGTAAGGTCCACTTTTCGCGTAACCTTTTTTCAGCCCCTGTTATATTACTAAACTGATCACCATACACTGGTATTCCAATTATAGGTACGCCAAAGTGAATCGTCTCAGTCGAAGAGAGGAATCCTCCGTGCGTAATGAATAATGCACAATTTGGATGAGCTGAATATGAGGTTTAGTAAATTAAAATCCCACCGAAAACATATATCAGAAGGTGGTCAAGTTACAACAACTATAAACTCGGCGTTCGGGGTAGTTGATGGCACATGAGTAAATACTCTGTGTTGTTGGTTTCGGTGGTAAAAGAGTTCAGATCTAAAAGGGCGCTTAAGACCTAAAAGCTCCATTGCAGTATTAAGAAAGTTGTATATTTCTATACTTTATGACTTACAACAATCATTTACTTAATTTAGAATATTATATTATTATAATTATTTACAAACTATTATTAATTTTGAAAAGTTTTATCCTTTTAATAATCTAAATAAAGTATTAGTAAGTTTTTTCTTTGACCTGAATGTATTATGTTTGCAGACGTATTTAGAACCGACGACATTACAATAATTTCATCATGACATAGTATTCTTACCAGGATCACAGCTCAAGACCAATGTGTTTTTAAATTTTTAAACTCTATATTATTTAATAGGCCAAGTGAGCGAGAAGCAGAATATTGTGAAAACAACAATTTTAATGCTTTTACGTGTGTTTCCGCCACGATTAAAAAAACTCCTCAGTCGGACCTTAAAAAATCAAAAGCTTTGACTAAAATAATCAATAAAAATATGGGTCGAATCTAAAGAACTGTAATGTTTCTATAACATTTAAGAAAAAATATAAAGTAATAATTATATTTAAATTAAATTACTTATCAAGTAGTAATTTTACAATAGTGAGCAGTAGTAGTGGCGGCGTAAGAATCTACTACCCCATATCATCCCGTGGTTAGAGGTGACAGAGGAAAACAAATCAGGAGATGGGCAGCAGCGTCTTCCTAATAGAATAGAATAGAATAGAATAGAATAGAATAGAATAGAATAGAATAGAATAGAATGAACAGAATAGAATAGAATAGAATAGAATAGAATAGAATAGAATAGAACAGAATGAAATGGAATGGAATGGAATGGAATGGAATGAATGGAATGAATGGAATGGAATGGAATGAATGGAATGGAATAGAATAGAATAGAATAGAACAGAATGAATAGAACAGAATAGAATAGAATAGAATAGAATAGAATAGAATAGAACAGAATAGAACAGAACAGAACAGAACAGAATAGAATAGAATAGAATAGAACAGAATAGAATAGAATAGAATAGAATAGAACAGAATAGAATAGAACAGAATAGAACAGAATAGAATAGAATAGAATAGAATAGAATAGAATAGAACAGAATAGAATAAATAGAACAGAATAGAATAGAACAGAACAGAATAAATAGAATAGAACAGAATAGAATAGAACAATTTTTTCAGTTATGGAGGGTTTGAATGTGGTTCTAAATATTATCGCCCTTTGTTTTTCGAACTGGCTGACATATTGCCATTTGTCTAGATTTTAAAATTTATTAACAAGACACTTTTTGCTGGTAACGATGCATTCTATAATACACTGGAATTCGTAATCAAACAGTCTCACAAAATTCATCATTCAGCATTTACCTTTATCTTTATATTTAGCTTGAATGTTGACACATCTTTTAACTTCCATGAACAAAATATTGGCTACTAATTAATTAATTGTCCACGGAAACTCTATGTGGGTGTCACTGATAAATGAAACTCAATGATATCTCTGATTATTTTCACCAAGTTCTACTTTATGAGTTTATATTGAAAGTTATTTTGCTAGCCAGTTGTTTCTTTAATTTTTTACAAAAACAAAACAACAGCTTTGTAAATTTGAAATTACAAACGATCAACTATTTGGCATCACAAAAATAAAAATAAAAGCAGATATGGATGTATAAACTAGAAAATTTTGGCACTAGACTATGATTGGCTTGATTTATTTTCTTTATTTACCAAAACTGCCGAATACCGACGTAAAATTATAACATAACTATGCTATGTTTCGTAATGATTGATGAGAAACGGAAACCCTGTTAAGAGTGTTGTTGCTCCTTGAACTGAAGGGATAGATAGTACATTACGGGCTGAGAGTCGTTCAGCTTAGTCTTAGTCATTCACCTGTTCGAACAAAGAAGTTTTCTTGTTCAAGTCGGTTCAAAGGGCTTAATTTCAGGTATGTACATTGATCTTATCAATAGTGTTATCTTAATATGTGAAGAGAAAACTATAAATTTCTTTTTAAAGCAATTTTTAAATTAATTTGCTGCACGGATAATTGTGAGATTTGCATAGTTAAAGTTTATATTGAGAAGGAGTGCAGAAAGCAAATTTATATGAAATGTGTGTTACAAAGACATTAAAAATATGTAAATCATGTATTTACGTTCATATTGTAAGTGACAAACACTATTGTCGCTTGTACAAATTAAAATCATAGTGTGTGGAGTGTATGTCAAAGCAAAGCGTTTATTACACGCCCCATAACGCGAAGCGTTATTATTGTGTAATACTCACAGGTCAAGGTCAAGCAATTTTGTGATCTTAAAATGCCTCTATCATAGCTATATTGCGCTTACACGATAATATGAGTAGCCATATATCAAGAAAACACTAATTCATCCATCTTATATTTTCTAAAAATCACTTTATATTGCTACTTTGATAAAAACTTTTGAAAATAAATTTACATGGACGTCCGGATGTTGATTTTGTATGTGGTCACGAAACACCGAAAAATTGACGTATCGAGACCGGGTTTTTATATTAGCTTCAAAATTACGTCAACTAGTTCCCTATTTCATCAGTAGCCTTGTGCCGTTTGGTAATAAAATGATTTTCAAGTTTTATAAATTTTATTGTTATTAAAAATTTAAAGGCACTTTTATTTTCTTCTTTAGCACTTGATAGATAAAGGACAAATGTACCATACTTACTAATTTATTTTGTAATTTATTTTTTCATCAAAATTAAATGAAACGCTCATGAGGCGTGCACTTTTGATTTCCAAACTATTTTATATTTTGTTTATTAGATAGCTTTGTGTTTTATTTATATAACTCCTTAAAATTTAGTGAATTACGGTCGAATTTTAACTACTAGATGAAAATTTGTTTATATAAAAACTTGATGTATTTGACGTTCTTACCTAAAATACTTTGCTGAGGTGCCCATTGTAATATATGCACATTTTCGGTCTATCAGGTAGATTCTCGAATTTCCAAATAACCGTTTGCTTTAGTTCACCAAAACTTTCAATAGACTTCTTTTAAGTTCAATCGGCAGTTCCTTTTTTTTAAATTTGAACCCAAGCTAAAATATATTACGCCATTTTTCGCATTATCCATTATTTTCTTAAGATCCTGAAAAATTTAAATAAAATTTACTTAATTTTATTTATCATTACAAGTTACCAAGTGATAGAATAGAATTTTAATCAATATAGTAATTTTATTAAAAGTCATGCTTTACTTTACCACTGGTTACAAAAACCTCTGTCCTGGGAAGAACCAGCAAGAAACCCAGTGGACTTTTTTAATGTGAATTTTATGAGTGTACAACCATTTACAAAATTATTATAGAAACAGCTTGGCGACCATCATTCCTATGGGTCCCATCAACCATGTATTCATTTATATTATAATAACTTTTATACAGTTTTTCTTTAATAAAATATTTAAACTTGTAATAAGAGAGAACTTGTATATTTCTGGGACTTTGTTGTAATAGCGTTTACATTGCTCCAAGAATGAATTTACTGACTCTGTGGAGTCGAGAAACTTGTATCACTAGCTTGTTTTTGTTCCTAGTGTTTATTACAGAGTGTATATCACTTTTTACTAAAACTACCTTTGTTTTTGAACATACATAAAATTTTCGTAAATATACTGAGAGACCAAAGTAAAATATTTATTTTTTAAATTTTTCTTATATGTTATAAATAGCTCTAATGGCCTCTTCTGTAAAATAAAAATAGATTCTAAATCAGCTGCATTTCCCCATAACAAAATCTCATAAGACATTATGCTATGGAAATAACTGAAATAAACTAATCTAGCTATCTCGACACTAGTGAGACCTCTAATCTTTTTAGTGCATAAGCTGCAGAACTTAGTCTGCTTGCTAGTTTGGATATATGGAGGAGTACTGAAGCTTTGCGTCGAGAGTGATGCCAAGAAAACAGTGGATTCAACAGGGCTCAGTTATTCCCATTTAAAAATACGGGTATTAAGATTTTTAACATTCGATGTTGTAAATTTAATGCATTTAGTTTTATTTCCATTTAAATGTAGATTATTAACGTTAAACCAATGCACTAATTTTGACATAGCATTATTCACTTCATCACATTTAAATTATTGACGTTTAAGTTTATAGCAAAGTAACAGTATCCATGACACTCTATTGTCCCATGGGTATCATTAGAGCTGACTATGAGAAAAGTAGAACGATCTCATGGCTTCCGATAGATAGTGTTAAAACCATTCCGCTTACGCCAGACGTAAAATTGCAAACCAGTCTAGGCAGCAGCTTCAAAATTGCTAAGTGAAATATATAAAGCAATTATAACAAAATCTCCACACAATAGGAGAGGGTCATGTAGGGCAGTAAGCTTTAGGGGCTAGTGATGAAAAGAAAATATTATGATACTAATAATACAATTTGTTCATAACATTGTTTTAATTATATTCGCTATCGTCAATCAGTCGCACAGAGCAGAGATTATTGCCAAATAGTATTTAATCACTACGTTTTAATTGCAGCAAAAGAATTATAAAATGTTTCAATAAATAATTACGGCCAATAAAAACACTTTCTTTGGATTAGTTTTACTTCTAATTATTAATTATTAGCTACTAAAAGTCTACTGCTGGGCATAGTTTTCTCCCGTCAAAAGTAGAGTATTTCATAATTGCCACACTTGGAAAATCTATTCCAGTTTAATCTCCAAACCTGTGACTAAGTTTGCGCATTTTCCAATAAAACACCCTTTTCGTATCTCCTAATTTCAGAGCACTCCCTTATTGTCTTGACGTTATAAAATAACCGAATTGGTTATGAGACAGGTATAAAATAACCAAACTGGTTATGAGGAGGACCCTCATAACCAGTTTGGTTATTTTATACCTGTCTTAATCGGAATAATTAATTCGTCATATATCTAAAGCCATTATTTTTATTGGCTTTGCTTATAGGCAATTGCTTGTACCTAGGGTTCAGAATGGGGTAATGCATAATCACACCGCAAACACATGGCAAAGGATAGGACTTTAGCAATAATTCAATCCTGAAACTACATATCTCAGCTTTTAATTTATAACGGCCTTTTAGCATTATTATAAATTATTTGTTATTTCACTGGAAAATATTTGAGAACAGGGACATGCTGGTAGGAAACATACATAAATACATAGTATTGGCAGATGACAAAATTTAATGTATATTTTTTACATATGGAAAATGTTTCCTTGTAATACCTGTGGTAAAGGTTTAACTTCTTTTCAATATGATATCCTGCAATAGGCTTGTAGCTTTGTGGTAAGCGAGTTGCCTGCCCAATTGACACATGAGAGTTTCCAACAACTAAAGAAATATTGTTTCTTAATTCCTCAAATGAGGGTACAGATTTTCTCTTCTTCGAACAATTGGAGCGATAATTCATTCATAATCTTTATTTTCGATAGGAGAGAACACACTGTAAATCAATGAAATTAAGCGTTATATAACAGATCAGAAAAAGTCGTTATTTTTATCAAGTTAATGCCATTTTAATTAGGAGAAAAGTTGAGACAGAATAAAAGTTTGTTAAAATCGTTTTCCCACAATAAGAATTTTTCCTTTATCGTGGGGCGTTTAACAGAATAAATTACATAGACAAACATCCAGATCCGTAACAATATATAAAGTTCAAAAATACTGGACCCTTGATGATTCGAAGCCGCAGCTCACAGAGCTGCAGCCATATGTAAAATAACCAAACGTGCGAGGTCTGGCGTGACGACTAAAGCAACTGGGGAGACGCATTTCCAGCAGTGAGTTCTATGGCTGACGAAAAAGAAGCAAAATTGGTATTAACACATTGAGTTTAACTTACAAGTAATGATATAATGCACCAAAAATTGGTTAAACAATTCCTGTACTCGTTGTATAAATGTAAAGGTGGCAAGTTATTTGAAATGACATTTACGTTGTACGCTGGGTTTGGTAACTCGTCGATACTTTTAATATCATCCAGTGTGGTTCAACAGTTGAGAACCATATGAAAGGACATTCAAATATCGCTGGAAGTCTAAAAACAAAATATTAAACATAAGTTTTTCTTAATATTATTTTCACATTTAAATCAGATTATTGTGACGAAAGATAAAGTAATTGTTGATCTAGACAGTTTGTTTAATTATCTTAACTCAGGTCGCTTATCGTTTCATCATACACGTGAAGTTTATATAAAATCAAACTGACAGTAACCTATTATGATTCATTGTAATGTTAGCTAAATAATTTAATTTGCAAAGTTTCTGTATCAAATGTATACTCCATACACTTAGCATATTATATAACAGACACTTACCCAGCATATAGTTCATTAAATATCCATTCAGCTATAATAAGATCAAATTTTCTTTCGAATCATTTAATATCTTTTGCATATTTGGGTCCTCCAGTGTCTTAATACAAACTTCTCTAAAAGCTGTGACTAAAATCTGAAATCCTCTAAACCACGTTCTTTATCCAATATTTTCTGCACGTTTACATCGTCATCTGTAAAAATAAATTAACAAAGTAAGGTATACATCCATTTTTAGATAAGTATTTAAATAAAAATTATCCATTTACTTAGAAAGTGGAGAGTACTATCATCAGCGAACCACATCGCCGCCATTTTGGTTAATTAATTATTTTATGATTATCGAATGGCGAGGAAAGGTTTGTCCCCCAGCAGAGCCACGCATGCCAGGGTAAGGCTGGCCTAATTCTGGGGTCGCCCAGTCCCAGGGCAATGTGGCACGCTAAGGACTAGGCTTGCCCCAGCCATGCATCCATCCTCGCGGCAGACGTTGGATTGGCGGAGGGGTAGGAATAGGAAAGGAAGGATAGGTGGTGTGACAAGGAAGGTTGGTAAGTTAGAGTGGGAAATAGGAAATGTAGGATATTACGCCCAGGAGGGCAAGGAATAGGACAGTAATAGCTAGGAAGCCGGGATTGCATACCCGTACTATACCACAACTAGCGGACATGTAAATTGGAATGAGTATCCATGACTGAAGAAGAAAGCGTGGTTGGATTGGTTACCAAAAAGCTAAGCAGAAAGTTCAAAAGGCAACGGATGACGGGATAAAGGAAGCAAAACGAAGTATAAAAGATTGAGATCAGCAGCGAAAGAAGTAGTGACTAGGAAGAAAGGAGAACGAAAAGATGATTTCGATAGAAGGCTCACTGAAGATTTCAGTCAAACATCAAGTTTTTCTGAAATCCATCAAACAGCCAGAGGAAAACTTCTACCTCGGAGCTGAGTACAATCAGGAGTCAAGATGGGAGCATTATAAAAGGAGAAGAATGTGTGTTAAAGAGATGGAAAGAGTATTTTGAAAGTTTGTTTGAAAGAGAGAAAGTATGAAGACAAGCATGGATGAAATAATGAAAGCGTTGAAAAGTATGAGATTAGGTAAGGCTATAGGCTATGACAGGGCTTGACAGGGCATAGTGGCTAGTCTGCTGTACCGCCTTTTCAATTTGTGCTGGCGAAATAGGTAAGTACCGGGAGACAGGTGCAAAGCCGTAATTGTGCCATTGTATAAGGGAAAGAGGTCATGGCAAGACTGCATAAATTAACGCGGTATAAGCCTTCTCAGTGTCGTCGGTAATTTGTATGCAAAGTTTTGATTGAAAGGGTTGTGAATGAAACAGACGAAAAGTGTGGGATCCACAAGCGGGATTTAGAAAGGAATGGGATGTATGGATCAGGTCTTTTCCTTACGGTGCATAGCCGAAAAGTGTTTCGCTAAAAACAAGAAGGTCTATTGTGCATTCATGGACCTAGAAAATTCCTATGATAGAGTAGTGAGGAATGAATTGTGGTCAGCGCTGTTCGTAAACGGTGTGAGCAGTATCCTCATACGAGCATTGCAATCTCTTTATAGGGATTCTAGTGCTTGTGTAAGAATAAACGGGGCATACACTGAATGGTTTAATATCGAAAAAGGTGTTAGACAGGGATGTGAAACGTCACCGTGGTTGTTTAATCTGTTCATGGACAATTGCTTGACAGATTTAAAAGAGAATGAAAGTGGGTTGAGAATGAATGAGTTACTCGTCAAATGTTTTCTCTATGCTGATGACCAAGTATTACTTGCGTCTTCGGCCGAGGAGTTGCAGGAGATGGTAACTGCTATGAGTGGAGCTTTGTTAGAAAGGGAATGAAGATGAATGTAAAGAAGACGTATGTGATGGTGTTTGAAAGAGATGAGGCAGTGACAGACTGCAATATCGTGATTGAGATGAACAAATTGAACAGGTGAAGGAGTTTGTATATCTGTTTGTATATCAAAGTTTACAAGAGATGGAAAGTGTGAGAGTGATATCGAAAGAAGAGTGAATGCAGGAAACATGGTGAATGGAGCTTTGCATACCTTTATGAGCAGTCGGAAGGTGTCTAACAAGGCTCGTTTGACTGTGCATGAGGGGTGTTGGTTCCGACACTCATGTACAGAAGTGAAAGTTGGGTATGGCAGAAGAAACATGAAAGCAGAATAAATGCAGTTGAGATGAGAGCGTTAAGACGTATGATAGGAGTTAAATAGAGTGAAAGGATAAGAAATAGTGAGATAAGGAAACGTTGTGGTATGAAAGAAGATGTAGTGACAAAATTGAGAAAGGTATGCTGAGATGGTTTGAGAATGAATGAAGAACGATTGATGAAAAAGTGTACAAGGCGAGTGTGAATGAAAGTGTTGGAAAAAGTAGACCTAGGCGGACGTTTCTAGACCAAATCAGGGTTCAAAATAAACTGTTGTATAAATGAATTCATGTAAATCTGTTATTAGATCAAACGAAAGTATCAAACAGGTTTACAAAATAGACGACACTAACCCTCGAATCTTTTATTAAAATAAAATTCTATTAAATGAAATGAAAACATTTTACTTAAAATTTCATTTGTCCGAAATCGTCTAATTTTTAATTAAGACATCTTTTAAATTGAGGTTCCTCTGCGTAGACGAAAAGGGATGAAAGAAACGGACGAAAGAAACTCTGCAGGTATTTTCTTTGTTGTTGTCTTAAAAGGACTAATGAAAAATATTCAATTTTAAAATGAAAAGGAAATGACCTATAGGTATAAGCAAAACATGATATATAACATAATTAAAATCATATGTAAGTGTATATGTAGTAAGCTCAAACAGACCAGTCCTTGCAAGCAGGACCTGTGTACAATATAACTATAACACTCGGCGGACTACGTCCTGCGTGTTCAGTGTAATAAAGGCGATGCTGAGACATCCTTGATACTCAGTGCGTCAGCAATGTTTATGAATGCTCGTGTTGATGATTTCTACGCGATCATGCGCTAACGTTCCGCGTCTATGATGAGCAGGCTAGTGAGCAGCACCAGGATGGACTGTTCTATCTGTAGGTGCTGAAATGGTTCACATAGGCAATGGGGAGGCCTGGCTAGGTGTTTGTTTTGTGAGGCCGTGCCACGTTCGTGTACCGTATTCGACTACAGATACTGTAGTGAATTATCGGAAAATGCTTATGCAAACCAGCCTTTTGGGATAAAGGACAAACTAGGTCAGACCCAACCCATTGGTGCACTTGTCTTGTCTTATATTATTCCATTTTCATCGAATTCGCTTGTGAATGAGAAAGCTGTTACATACATCTGTAGCCACAGGCTACAGATGTATGCTACTAGCTGCCCCAGGTGGCCATTCCTCAGGGAAAACAATTTTGTTTACCATATTTCATAGCCGACGTTTACCATTTTTCTACGCGGCCGCCGTTCCTAGCAGAGAAAAGGACATTCCTAGGCCATCAAACGGTCATGGGGTCTGTTAACGATCACCCTGCAACGGATCTAGTCTGAGGTTTTGCCAACAATAATCAACGAACATTTTTTTTGCTTTGTTCGTTTAAAAATGTGAAAATATTGTTTTAAGCATAAAACAGAATAAAAATTTTATAAGTAATTATAAATAATTTTAAATAGTTTGAATAAAATAAATATTTTTAATTGTATTTTGAAGAGTCAAGAGTTCAAGAAAGATAATAAGTTATTAAGTCTTTATTATTTAAAGATTTCATAATTGATATTGTTCATGATGATAAATAACATAGCGTTCGTGTTCGTATTAACATAATAGTGATTACGAGAAAATAGGTTTCGTGACACTATCATTTCTTTTCTCATGTGACACTAAACTTTTCCGGATTTCCACTTTTACGGAGAATATCCAATAATATATAACATTTTAGGAAAAGAAATTGTATTCTATTCAAAAATGGTATATGTGCTAATTGATAAATAAAAATAAAGGGCATTACGTGCAATGGTCTACGGCTTACTTTAAGGTAAAGCTCCGGAGTACGTAAGCTACCCGGCGTTCGGTTTAATCATCCGAGAAGAGGGTTCGTTGCGCTATCCCGTCTCTACAACGGAATTTAGCGCACCGGACACTACTCTAACGTGTGGAAGACGGGAAAATCATCGTCCTACCCAAACCCGGAAGGATCGAAGACAACCTGGAAGCTACAGGCCAATCACGCTACTGCCGTACGTAGCGAAATTATTTGAGAGATTGCTATTAAGAAGGATCGTCCCGCATTTCGAACTACGGGAAGAACGATTCAGATTCAGAAGAGGACACTCTACAACATCGCAGGTTATCCATGTGCTGCACTACCTTGCGACAAAAATAACCGCGGCCGCATCTGTCTAGGTGTACTATTGGACATAGAGAAGACCTTTAACAGAACAAGCTTATCAACTAGTCAACCATCCCACCTGTGCTCGTACGGCTAGTGGCGTCATTCCTCGAGGATCGGAAATTCTTCGTCTCGGTAGAGGGTAGCGACTCTACATGTAGAGCCATCGAAGCTGGAGTACCACAGGACTGTTGTCGGTCATCTCATCAGTACGCAGCTTATACAAACGACATACCAACACACCATGGACTAGTGCACGCGCCGGCACCGCTTTAACTAAGAGGAGAAGTTACAGAGTGGAAGTCGACAGTGACACCTGGGCTGCCAAATAGATCGCTCGCTACGCATAGTCCCCCAAGTCGACCATGCAATCCGACAAATTAGAGCTACGCGAGCGATCCTATACCCCATACTGGCATCAACTTTTCCTAGTAAGACAAAACTCGGAATATTCAAAACATACTCCGATCACGCCTAACATACGCTGCACCGACATAATACGCCGTAACTTCACCTACCAGTTGCGCGTGGGCGCTCGCTGCAGCTAAACGTGTCGATTTATCGTTCGATAACGTACTGCCAATAGTTTTAGTAACGCGCTTCGCACGTACGTGCGATTTTGTCATGTCCAGTGAGGTCATTTAATTATGAATAGTAACGCTATTTTGAATTATATGCAAAGTGAGGTGGATGTGGATAATAGTGTAATTACCGAAAACAGTGAAAATAAGATTACAATGAGCATAATATACGCATAGAAGATAGTGTGTTTACGAGAATTCCGGAGGATAAAATTGAGGTGTGTTTGACATGTACAAAAACTCCTGAACAGTTCGGATTGGCAAAATTCTAAAAACAGAAAGTATAAAAATGTCACGAAAATTAAATACATAAATACATTTAAGATATTGATTCACTTTAATAGTGAAGAAAGTGCTGAGTCGTTTTTATACAGTGCAAGTGATTTAACGAGAATTGTTTTAAATACCAAAATCTTTAGAAATTAATTAATCATATGGGGTCATAAAAGATATTGATCTAGAATTGAGCGAAGAAGAGATATTACAAGGAATTAATTGCGAAACTTTAATTTTAGCGGTGAAAAGGCTAAAGCGAAACAACACTTACGACTTACGTACTTATACGTACGTATGTACTTTAACTGTGGTAGAGCCACGCGGCAGCTTGTGCTGTCGCACGGATGGGCCGGCTCGAACCGGGTTGGTACCACGACTTCACAGAATACCAGCGTGAAGTAGAGATTTACCTCTGCGTTTCGCTTGGTGAGTGCAGGTGGCCGGAGGTCATTCCTCCCCTGAGCATCCACGACCAAGGTGCTCGACTCCTGAGCGCGGGTGCTCAGGCTGCCCCGCGTATTCTGGGGCAAAATTCGCTCACGACTAATACTGCTCGGAACAATCGGAGCAATAAGACCAAGGCGACCCCAGTCACGCTATCCGTGAATTTTTGCAACATCAGATTTTTAACCGAGACTAAGGTGTCCTCTCCGGCTGATACTTCATATCTCCTACCGGGGTACAAATTAGAACACTCCTCTGTGCCCCGGGCTGGAGTTTGCGTATACGTCAGAGAGGACATCTGTTTCGACGCCTCGGCAGTCTTGAAGTTACGGACCTGTCCATCCTATGGCTGCGCGTAGACAGCGACGTTCATCCCCGCGTCTACGGATGCCTCTATAGGTCCCATAGCGGTAATGCCGAAACAGACCGACTCATCGACCACGTCCAAATAGCTACAGATTCCTTGCTACAGCAGATCCCATCCGCAGAGATCGTGATCCTTGGCGATTTTAACGCCCACCACACCGAATGGCTCGGTTCACGTTCAACCGATCATGCGGGAGATCTGTTTATGACTTTGCTTTGGCTTATGGTCTTACACAGCTGGTTACTTCGCCTACGCGGATTCTAGATATGGAAGATCATGAACCTTGCCTGTTGGACCTTCTGCTGACGTCTCATCCAGACGGATATCAGATTTCCGTCGACGCTCGTTTAGGTCGTCGGACCATTGTCTTGTCCGGGTGTGGTGCCACTCACACTAACGTCGCGTTTGCATTCTGCAAGCTACCGCCGTGTTTGGCACTATAGGTCGACCGATTGGGATAGGATGCGGTCTTTTTGCATCCTACCCTTGGGGCGGGTTTGCTTCGCCGGAAGATCCCAGCGTTGTTGCTGATTCTGTTGCTGATGTGGTACTTCAGGGTATGGAACTTTTATTCCATCCTCTTTGGTGCCCATCGGAGGCAGATCCCAGCCATGGTTTGGTCGCTCCTTT
Organism: Parnassius orleans; assembly: GCA_029286625.1. Taxonomy (NCBI): domain Eukaryota; kingdom Metazoa; phylum Arthropoda; class Insecta; order Lepidoptera; family Papilionidae; genus Parnassius; species Parnassius orleans. The sequence continues at coordinate 482,511 of JAGSMP010000280.1, forward strand.
AAAATAGCATCACGCTATAAGCAGGAGTGGTACCGGGCCTGAAAAGTAGTATAATTCCGCCTCCAGGTCCTTCAAAGAGTTATTGCCAAGGCAAGGTCTGAGCACATCGGCAGAATTGGCGAGAACCTAGTTCACCTTCCTTCGGGAACACGTGCATTCTGGTCTCTCGCCAAGGCTGTCCAAGAGAACTTCTGTCAGCCATCACTACCATCTCTGCACAGAGAGAACGACTCACTGGCCCATGCCGAAAGGAGAAAGCCGATCTGTTAGGCTCTCTTTGCGTCCAACTCGACTCTGAATGACGTAGGAACACACCGCCGACTATCCCGCGGTGTGAGTGCTCCATGCCGGACGTCAGCAAGTCGAGTGGGCCTGATGGAGTCCCTCCCATTGTGCTGAAGACGTGTGCTCGGAGTTGGCCCCGGTTTTAACGCGTCTTTTCCGGTACTCCTACTCCCAAGGCGTAGTCCGAATCCATTGAAGACAGCTTTGGTCCACCCGAACCCTAAAAGTTGACCGCTCAGACCCGTCCAACTACAGGCCTATCGCCATCACCTCCTTGTTCTCCAAAATAATGGAGTCTATTATAAACTGCCAGCTCATGAGGTACCTTGGTAGATCACCAGCTGATTAGTGACTGCCAATACGGTTTTCGTCGTGGTCGATCAGCTGGTGATCTTCTGGTCTACCTGACTCATAAATGGGCGGAGGCATTGGCCGTTAGTTTGGACATAGCGAAGCCTTCGATCAGGTCTGACACAAAACACTTCTTTCGAAGATCCTTCCTATGGGCTTCCCGCGAAACTGTGCAATTGGATCACCAGCTTTCTTGCAGATCGGACATCAACGTCGTAGTAGATGTTGCATGCTCTGATTATAAGACTATTAACGTTGGTGTTCCACAAGGCTGCGTGCTATCACCAACGCTGTTTCTTCTGCATATAAATGATATGTTGCAAACTGGTAACATTCATTGCTATGAATACGACAGCACTGGTGATGCCTTATTTACCGGCCGTGCAAATATTTCTCGAGAAAACTTCGCCGAGTACCGGGACAAACTTGTGTCTGAAGTCGAGTCTTTGCTGAACAAAGTCTCGGATTGGGGGCGACTAAATCTAGTCCAGTTCAATCCCCAGAAGACACAAATTTGCGCGTTTACCGCTAAAGAACCCTTTGTCGTATCTCCTCAGTTTCAAGGCACTCCCCTTGTTGCTTCAGCCAGTATTGGAATCCTCGGTGTCGACATATCGAGTGATGTGCATTTTCGTGGTCATTTGGAAGAAGGCCAAATTGGCCTCTAAGATGCTTGGCGTGCTCAGCAGAGCGGACAGTATTTCATGCCGGTACACCGCTTGCAACTTTACAAGATTTACACAGATGGATCAAAAGATAAAACGGGATGTGGTGCAGCTTTTTAACCAGCAGATGAATATCTCTATAGGATTTAAAATTAGGGCTGAAGTTTTATAATGCACTGTGAGCTGATCGCGATTTCCGAGGCTTTATCGTATGTTACAACGTTGAATTACAATCAATTTGTCAAATTATCCGATGCTAAAAGTGCTCTTTTACATTTGGTTCGGCTACCTTCGAGTATTCGAGGATTACAGATAGACTACAGTATCCTAGATTCCATTCGTAAGCTTAGTACATTAAATAAAGTCGTCACCATTCAATGGATAAAAATATTGTAGCGCTTTTAAGACTTCGTTCAGGACATATCCTGTCAAATAAGTTCCGATTTCTGATGGAAATATCAGATTCCCTAACTGCTCAGAGTGTGGTACTATAGAAGATGTGCACCATGTTTTGACGGAGTATGTTCGGAACGAGGTACATAGGCAAGATATGTCATTTTGCAATTCTATTCTATCGTCCCCACTTTGTCAAGAGGCCACTTTAATCAAACTTTATTTATATGTAGTATGAGATTAGAGATGTAATATTTTCTACTTATGAGGGTAATTATATCACCGGATTTTGCAACATATATATTTTTGTTGTTAAATTTATTTTGATTGTATGTAGTTCCGTTACTGTCGATATTATTATGTGTTTATTTGTTAATTTCTGTTGTTATTTGTGTATACTTTACGGGGTGACATAGTCACTGTGTGACAAAATACTTTTTAAAATAAAGATTTAAAAAAAACTTCACCTACAAAAGTAAAAGAATGCAAGCCCAACAGAACATCTTACTGAGAGTCATCATGAGAGCTAAAAGTTCATCAAACGCCTAGCAAGAAAATGTATGACCAAGCTGACAACGGGCCACACACACACCTAAAAACCTGGCCCCTGCATGTTTGACCTCCTGACGATCGTCCACTCCCGAAAGAGCTCTTGAAGTCGCCTCTGATTATTGGGGATCAAAGAGCGATTAGAGAGAAAGAACACCACAAACAAGAGAACATGTCTAAAACAGAAGTAAGAAGAGGAGAAAAATAATTCAGTAGCCAAGGCATACATATCACAATCTGCACGCTCACGTGCAGTTCACAATACCAGGGACGACTTCCGGGTAAGAGGTTAGCCTCGAGACCTGATACCTGCGGGGTTGAATTACCCTGTAGACGACCCAGTGACTGGTTAATCGTTAAAAATATTATAAACATACAAAAGATAAACCCCGTTCGCCGCCTACACCTACATTGGCAAGAACGGCTCCCATGACCGTTACATAGTTATGTACTGCGAGGAGACTTCGGTTAATGGGGATTACCCCGAGTCCCGAGACCTGCTGTGCAAGGAAGCACACGCAGAAGACGAGGATAGTCGGTTAAATCGTAGTCGTTCGCTACCGAAGAAAAGGAACAATAGTAGAAATCAACTACAAAAGTCAAAAGTCAAAAGTCAAAATCTTTATTTGCAGAATAAAATGTTTAGGTAATACAGGTATTTAGTATTAGAGTAAGTCTCAATAATATTCTACCGGGAGTTGTACCGGTGTGCAAATATATCTTAAAATAATCAAATTAAATTGTACATAATGTCAAAAGCTTGAATAAATTACATAATACATTAAATAATATTGTAATCAATTAAAATATTCCTTAACACTATAATAACACTTGTCAAGAAGCCATTTATTAATCTCAATTTTAAATTTATTCAAAGGCATGTCTTTTAAGTTATTGGGTAATTTATTATATATTTTAATAGCCATCATAGGAGCACTGTTTGCATAAAATCTAGAGCTGCATTTGGGATAAAATAATTTATTTTATGCCTTGTTTGCCTTTCGAGAGATTCAGCGTAGGTTTTGAAGTAATTTGGGTGTCGCTTTACAAAATACATATTTCTCGAATATACATGCATGGCAAAGGCAATACGCGTATCTTTTGAACAAGGGCTTGCAGCTATCAAGAAACCACGCACCACATACCGCTCGCACATTTCTTTTGTAATTTAAACGCTCTAATCATATCAACAGAATTCCCCACAAAGGCAGACCATATAATAATACTGAAGACACATAACCGTGATAAGCAACTAGGGCTGCTTTTGTGATATTGTTTTCTCAATCTTTTCAGAGCATATACAAACCGGTTTAATTTTGTACAAACCTGGTCAATGTGAGGCTTCCAGTTTAAATTTTTGTCAATTTTTATACCTAAAAACATAACTGATTGAACATTTTCTATCTTCGAATTTTCATATTTTATATTTATATTTATAGGTTCCATTTGTAATTTCAATTTGTATTATTTTTGTTTTGTCAATATTAAGTAAAAGATTATTTGAATTAAGCCATGTCACAATGTTATTAACAGAATTATTTATTTCGGTTTCATATATGTCTTTTTTGGTGCATTTAAATATAAAAGTTGTATCGTCTGCGAACAAGATGCATTTATGCTTGGTTATTTTAGGCAAGTCATTAATATATAGCAAGAAGATTAAAGGTCCTAAAATACTTCCCTGAGGGATACCACGGTCATTAGATCTAAACTGTGAACGATGTAGTTCTTTGGTAAATATGCTGTCTTGCCGTGCTTGCGTTAGCCGAGTGATTTCTGTGCATTGTTTTCGGCCTTGCAAGTAACTGTTTAGCCATGTGTAAGCCGCACCTCTTATACCGTAACTTTCAATTTTGTTTAATAGGATTTTGTGGTCAACAAGATCAAAGGCTTTGGTCATATCCAGCATGAGAGCAGTTACTGGAGTTTTTCTATCGATACTCTCTGCTATGTCTTTAACAAAGTTGAAGCACGCCAAAGTTGTGGATCTGTTTTTGCGAAAACCGAATTGATCTTCAGTTAAGATACCAAATTTTTGTATAAATTTACTTAGTCTATCGTACATAGTTCTCTCAAATATCTTTGATATTACGGGGATCAAAGTTATTGGTCTATAGTTATTGAGATCCTTTTATCTTCTTTTTGTGAACTGGCTTTATTATAGAAATCTTAAGATGTTCCGGGAATGAGCCCTTGACAAATGATAGGTTTATAAGGAAACTCAGTGGTGTACAGATATAACAGGCACATGACTTTAGTATTTTGGTACTGAGTTCGTCGTAGCCAACTGAATCTGTGTTTTTAATTCTTTGATTATTTTTTAATTTTTGCAGGTTCCGTTGGTTGTAAGAAAATTGTATATGGATTTGTATCTATATTTGGTTGAGCAGAATTGTTACCAGATTTATTTGTATTATTAATGTTACTTAGGTCAATAAAAAATTGTTAAATAATTCACATATCATGTCAGGGTTAGTAATTGTTTGGTCATTAAATTTAATTAAGTCAATGTTATTAATTTGGGTAGTTTGATTTATACTTGAATTTATCAATTCAAGTAGCTTTGCAAGTATTTTACTATTTAGAATGTATTTTAAGTTGTTTTTTTGTTGAGATTTATATATGCACCTTTTCAAAAGATAGTTATATTTTTCGTATTTCTTTTTATGTAACATTTTATTAGTTTTTGAGTATTTATAGGTTAGGTAAAGTTTTCTTTTCGTAACACTTGACTTTTATACCTTTTGTTTTCCACCTACCTCTATTACATGTTATTTCTCTTAAGTTTAATTATAGGAAAGCAGTTCTACTCATCATTGCAACCCTTAATATTTACGGTAGAGTGAAAACAAAAAAGTAACATACACTAAAATATGAATGTAATAAAAACTGCATATAGGTATTGCCCCATGAAAAGTAAAAAAGTAGCAGCTTACATTTATGTTACTACTGGGCACATGCCGCAGAGTTTTTGGCCAAAAAAGTGTTCTCTGCGCTGATTCCAACGCGGGATGAATGTAATGTAAATTATTCAATTATTTACATCGTATATTCAGTAGCACTCTATTATTTAATTTTATCAGTGACTTACAATTTTAGTTTATTTAGAAGTAAGTAGTTGGCGCTATTATCAGCTGAAATAATGAAAGTCAAATCTATTATATCTAGTAATATCAGCGATAGAAGCGAACATTTATTTATTATATTAATAAGGTATAAAGTGATGCCAATTCTGTTAAAAGTTCTCTTTCTGTTAAAAATACGCTATCAGCGCCGCTAGCAGTGAAAACGATTTAATGACATCGTCATATGACCATATCATGAAATAGCAACGTTGTGTTTAGTTATTAATATCTTCGAACGATTTCTATTCATTGATTTTGTCAAGCTATATCATGACATGGTCAACAAAGTGTGTTAAATATCATGAAATTACTACACCATTTCACGAAATGATAGACTTATATATGATATATGATCAATTCTACGATCTGGCCACGACACGATAATGAAATATTTGCAACAATTGCAGACAGACCAATTTTAAATCACTTTACATATATATTACGAATTGAAATAAAACCTTATCAATTTTCATATTTTGATAGACGTCACTATTATCTATTGAAATTATTACACTTTTAAAATAAAATAACAAAATACTAATAAAATACTAAAAGTTAGAATTTTTAAATAATTTTAAAATCTAATCATTAAAACATATAAATGTAAGTTATTTATATTATTTCATTTATTAGTAACTGAAGGCAAAATATACTACATTTTCCATTCTATGATAGATGGCGCTGTTTTGATAACTAAATCGGTGTAGTTTCAAATTATTTTACCAAGGTTATATAATAAGGAATATAAAAATAAGGATAAGGTTATATAAAATATATTAAACTTTATTTATAAATATGGTATTTATTTGAAAACACCCGTCATCCCGCCTATAACTAAGATGTATTAGAAAATTAACATATAAAGGAAGGAAAATACTTAACCTTCTTTTTTTGAAGTTTCGTAATCGGATAAAGGTAGCCTATAAGTTGACCCGGGTGACTAACTTCCTACATACAAAATTTCATGTAAATCGGTCCAGTAGTTTTGCGTGAATCCGGAATACACAGGCAGACAGACAGACAAAATTCTAAAACCACTAATTTGGCTTCAGAACCCTTTATTTAGTCCCCTGGACTTGTTTTTCGAGAATATATTAGGTCCTTACATATGAAATTAGCGTTTTGTCGTACTGTCTACAAATTCAAATTTGTAAATTCATTTAGCTGGTACATTTGAGTTTTGAAAACAGTCATTCATTTGTTTTTCCTCATTATTTTTTCTTTGGCATCGCTTATTACCGCACATTGGAAAACATGAAATATCGGTATATTTACGAGTACGAGTTCTACCGTGGCACCAGTGCTGCAGAAACAGCTCGAAGGATTAATGATGTGTACGGCGCTGGTGTCGCAAAAAAGCATGGTACGTTTTGGTTTGGACAAGATTTGTAGAAGTTGTATTAGACGCATGGGCTGAATATCATTCAGGCCGCTAGTTAAACGGCGCCCTTTAGTAAAAGGCTGGGTTGTTAACTGAAAGGCTAATTAAGCTAGTTGGCTGAGACATACATAATATATTATGTTACGGCTTATGTCAGTGTTAACAATAAACTTAAGATTTGCCGGTTAAACATAAGTTTTATCGCACCCTATCGGCTAATAATGCAGGAGCAAATTAACAAATGAAATGAAAGAAAAATAAAAGAAGTTACATGAATTTAATAAATTACAATAACTAAAACTACACACTATTTGGTATCATACGAGCAGCGTCGCTGATGGTCGTGCTGAGTATCAACATTTACTAACCAATTCGGTCGGCTGGCTTTAATTGAGGCCGCCAAAGGTATTATAGGTAGTAGGGCTCTTATTCTGCCTAGAAGTCTGTCTGTCTAACTTACAACGGTGGTACCACTTGCTCTACGGTGAAGGAAAAATCGTGAAGAAAGGTTTCTCACAATATTTCACTACACGTCAGAAAATATTCAAGGACATGTGAAGCCCATTAATATGCACTGGAGCAGCGCGCCAGACTAATTGCGTCATTACCATCTCTCAAATTAGAGGCCTGTGCCCAGTTTTTGTTCGTACATAATATGTATGCTGTGAAATTACTTGATAGAAACTAACTTAATTCTTTTTGTACTGCCTAGGAATTAGCACGTCAATAACCTAATGGCAGGATTCGGGCTGCAAATTCAGAAAGTTGTGGATCGAATCCGCCATTCGACTGATGGGAACCAGTCTTAACACAATCATTTGCTTACCTAGATTGGTTAGCGGGAGTAGTACTAATGTTAATAAAGTAACTCGTATACTTTGGAAAAACAAAAAAATGGCATGGTACGGAATGAGAATTTAATAAAAGAATAAAAAAATTAAAGAGTTAAATAAAAAGTAAAGAACAGTTTTAAACAATGGCATAAATAAGTTACCTGTCTCCAGCACATGAATAATTACTCCAGTTAAATTTAAAAATTCTCTTACAATATAATATATTGTTTTTATCGTTTATTAATTAGGCCGTATTCCGATAATTCATGACAAGAACAAGAAGTATTTCAATGTATTTATAGTCGAAAATTTCAAGATAACGATGTCGACGATAATTGGTGATAGTGATTAAGAAAATACTCATAAGTTATTTATAAATATTTGGGTGTTGATCATTGAAGTTTAATGTACACATTAATATTCAATGTAATTTCCTCAACTTATTTAGCATAATGTAAATTAAGAAAAGAATAGAAAATAATTGTTATGGACATGAAAAATGTTCCATAAGTAATCAGACTGATTCGTGTAATAGAAAGCCTGCTATTCTTATCTTATATATGTGACATGTATACGTATAAGATTAAGTTGTCTGCAATTCTAATATTACATTATAAAATCATAAACGTTACATGGTCTTTGTCTTGTACGTTTATTTTATAACCTAAGATTATTTTCTCAAAATTTCATATTTTGCCGTCGTGAGAGATAATGTAATAGGAATAAATTGTATTATATTTAAAAGTATAAAATACTCCACCTAATGGTGAAAGGCTATTACAATCCATGGACTCAAAGTAGGCTACAGATGCGTTGTCACCTCCGAGGACTTAAATTAAGAGGGTGGTATTGACCCAGACGGACTCTAAGGCAAAAAATGAGTCCTAACACCTAGTATTTGTAGTTTTTTATTTTTATAACAGCTTTTACACGTCCCACTGCTGGGCACATCGTAGTATTTCTGAGAGGTTTTTTTTGGAGTTGGGAAGAATTTATCGCATTCTACTGCATGTTGACGAACTCATTCATTTAACTTCAATTTTAAAATAAGAGTTTTCTCACATTAATTTCCTTAATCATCAAACCACCAAGTACGTGGTAATTAAATTTGAAAAGTGCTATTTACAATTTCGTTGTTTTTTGGCGAGGATTGAACTAGATTTTTTATATAGGCACTTATTTCCTGAGCACTCCTTTCGTTATTATTATATAAATTTAATAATTTACGTTAATCCCTATGCTCACGATTATTGAAAACCCCTGTCATTACCCTACTAATTTTAAGGTTCTTTTACAGGTGTCGTAGGAGGCGACAGAGGGAAAACGGGTGATGGGCAGCAGCATCTTCCTAATAATAACTCAAAATAATAAAAAACTGCGGTTGACAACCGCCCGCCAAGCTTGTCAACTTGGCAAAATCCAGGGCAATATATAGGGAGGCCTATGTTCAGCGGTGGACTTTTATAGGCTGTAATAATAATAATAATAATAATGTCGCATTCTGGAGCGGCCTGTGGTCAGACCCGTAAACCACAGCGAGGGCCTTGGACGGAAGTTGTGGCGAGTCAGTGTGCGAGTGTTACGCCCATGGACCCCGTCATCATAACGCCGGATGACGTAGCTGAGGCGGTCCGTAGGACCCCGAACTGGAAAAGTCCGGGACTCGACGGACTGCATCACTACTGGCTGAAGGGGTTCGTGGTGTGTCACGCTGTGCTCGCCCGACAGTTTCAAGGGCTCTCGACCAAAAGTCACTCGAGCCTCTTCACTACTGGGATCACTCATTTGGTTCCTAAAGACCGGGATTCCACAGACCCGAGCAAATACCGCCCCATAACCTGTCTACCTACCATATACAGACACTAACATCCGTTTTGAGCGCGAGAATCACTCGTCACCTGAACGCAAATCAGGTGATGTCGCGCGCTCAAAACGGATGTCGGGCGGTGGTCGTGGAACCAAGGAACCACCTCATTGACGCGGTCATTGGCAAGGTGGTTAAACGTAACCGTCGGAACCTCTCCGCCGCCTGGATAGACTACAAAAGGCATTCGACTCGGTGCCTCATACATGGCTTAAGAGGGTCCTCGAGCTGTACAAGGTTGACTGTACAGTTCGAGACTTCCTCGGGCAGTGTATGGGGCAGTGGAGTATGATCCTTTGTCATCTAGGCGAGCGGATGACGGCTGCGGAGAACCACATAAGCATAAGAAGGGGTATCTTACAGGGCGATTGTTTGAGTCCAATCTGGTTTTGCCTCTCCCTGAACCCTCTCAGTACCTTACTGGAGGACACCGGGAGGGAATTTCAGCTTCGGAAGGAGGTACAAAAGTGACCCACCTTTTCTATATGGATGATCTCAAGTTATTCGCCTCCAGTCGCTCCCATCTTATGGAATTGCTAAACATCACTTGTGATTTTAGTAATTCTATTAGAATGGAGCTGGGGACGGATAAGTGTGCGGTCCTCCATGTTGAAAGGGGAAGGGTTGCTAACTCTGAGGGCATAGACTTATCTATGCCCATCAACATAAGGACCCTTTCTGAGGCTGAAACATACCGATACCTGGGTATGTCACAGAACATCGGTATCGATGAGGCGGGTATGAAGCAGTCAGTTTGCGATATGTTTTATGCACGCTTGACCAAAGTGCTTAACAGCCTTTTGTCCGGTGTGAATAAGACACACGCATATAACGGTTGGGTCATGCCTGTTCTCATATATACCTTTGGCATACTTAGGTGGACTCAAACTGAACTTAACGCCCTGGATAGAAAAGTCCGCACAAATATGACGTCCCGTAGGATGCATCAACCGAGATCGTCGATTATGAGGCTGTACTTGCCGCGGAAACATGGTGGGCGTGGCTTTTTAAGCGCGCTTACCATGCATAATCGCGAAGTGTGCAGCCTCCGTAATTACTTTCTGACGAGATCGGATGATCCATTCTATAGGGACGTCATTTCTTGTGATAAAGGACTTACCCCTCTATCCTTGGCCAACGAGCAATGGCAAGACCCGGCAGTACAGAGCATTTCCGACCGGGAGACCGTGTGGAAGGAGAAGGAGCTCCACGGGAGGTTCTACAAGGCTCTACATGAGCCTTTCGTAAACACAGTTGCCTCCCTTCACTGGCTACTTTTCGGTGACCTCTTTCAGAAAACCGAGTGTTTTGTCTGGATGCGATACAGGATTCGGTCGTGAATACCAACAACTATCGGAGATACGTCCTAAGGGATGGCACCGTCGACATCTGTCGAGCTTGTAGCCATCCCGGTGAGTCACTGGGCATGTCATCTCCGGTTGTTCGGCGCTTTCTAACTCTGAGTACTTGCACAGGCACAACTTAGTAGCCAGAATTCTACACCAGGAGCTCGCTCTGAAATACGGTCTCGTGGACCGGAAATTGCCGTATTACAAGTACTTGCCGGAAGCCGTTCTCGAAAATAACCGCGCCAGGTTCTACTGAGACCGGACCATCATCACAAACAGGACTATTCTTGCGAATAAGTCTGATTTCGTGCTGATGGATCGGGCACAGTCAGGATATTTTGGTCGACATCACCATTCCGTATGACGAGAACCTCGTGAAAGCCGAAACAGATAACGGAACAAAATATCTGGAGTTGGCTCACGAGGTGACCGACATGTGGGGTAGCCTGCTGACCGAAATTATACCTGTAGTCGTTTCTGCGAACGGGTTAATCCCAGTCAGCCTCGGGTCATCTGAGGCGACTGGGACTCCGTGACGGACCGCTCCAAGCTCAAATGCAGAAGGCGGTGCTCCTCGATACCGCCCGCATCGTCCGCCGGTTTCTCTCCTTTCCCCTAACCCTCGGCCGTTTGGTCTCCCTGCCGAGGGTTTGATTTTGATGTTTGATGATGAGAATACTATATAAATACCCCAAAATAATAATGTCCTCCAGACCGAATTTCGGTCACGGCCAGCCACCATGGAGACTAGCCATCGGCGCAGGACAGGATTATAGTGCCCAAGTGTATGCGCAAGCACAGGTGCACTCTCTATTCCTCACTCTCATAGACCGATGGGACGGTAAACCGACACGACCGGAGAGATCAGGCGCAGGACCAACAGCTTTACGTGCTTTCCGAGGCACGGGGTGAGACACCGCCAACTTCCTGACTCCGGCAGCTACTGAGAATTTAAATATATATATATATATATATATATATATATATATATATATATATATATATATGGATAATGAAATGGATGTATCAATCGCGTCGAAATTTTCTTTTCCCATAGACCAAATTTTCAAAACAAACTGGCAATTGTATTTTTTTGTACTCGACGTTGACGTTAATAGTATATTTATCTTATCACTTACTTCTACCTTTTACTAAGATTGACGACTTATCATGAAATCTTGTTAACGTTAATAACGTAATTCATTATGAAATTGTTGTAATTAAAGAAGTTTTGTGTCTTGTGTGTTAACAAAGAAGTAACATTTTATATCTTCAGAAAATGGTTTTGAAATATTTTTCTATTTATGGTTTCTTTTCCTTAACATCAAACTACATTGCAAAGTCAATATTGTAAAGCATTGATAAAAATATTAACACATTGTGTAGATTTACTAAATGATGTAAGCTTGTGAAAGATCATCATTACATTTGGTAATTTAGACGAACCTTAGGAATAATAATTAGGTTCCTCTGATTAAAGAACGCGTCAAAAGCGGAAGTTAATAAGCGAAGAATTTATTATTCCAAGAGTTTGACAAACAGTTCCCAGAAATTTTCTTTCGCGAGAATAATTTAACAAGAATAAAATATGGAAGAGTGTGGCGGTCTCTTCACCAATTAAAATAAAATCCTTTTGAAAATGAGAGGAGCACTGTATCCATGTGTACCTTCCGTTTGATTTTGCATGGCTAATAACAATTAATCAACAGATTGAAAGAGAACAAAATCAGTTTAAGTTTTACAAAATTACAAGTTAGTAAATATCCAATCCAGTTCATGCAGTGGCGATGAAGAATATCCATTACCCCATATCGTCCCGTGGTTATCGGTTAAGGCGACAGAGGAAAAATGAGGTTACCAACCTGCCTGCGAAGCGTGGATACTAAGCGTGGATAATATAATATTACCCTCAGGTGAATAAATTTGAGCAGCATGGCATTGTAACAAATAAACCAGTTCCTCGTTCGTGCCAGAAGAGTTCATACGGAGCAGAATATTGAAAGTGTTCGTGAAAGTGTAGCCAAAGATTCAAAATTGTCTATCAGGCGACGTTCACAATAACTGGAAATTAAGAGCACCTCTCCAGACTATTCTAAAAAGATCTGGGTCTGTTCCCATATAAGGTTCAGATATCTCAAAGCCTCGGGACCATGAACGCCATCGTAACTTCAGCAGATTTATGCTAACAAAATTGGAAATCCATCCAGACTCTCATTAAAAATCATTAAGATTGATGAAGCCCATTTTAACCTCAATGGATTTGTCAATAAATAAAGTTTGCACTATTTGGGCGAAGAACACCTTTCGTTGATCCATGAACGCCCACTGCATCCATATCGAGTAACAGTTTGATATGAAATTAAGCCAGGAGGAGTAATTGGACCCTACTTCTTTCAAGACACTACGGGTGCAGCGGGAACAGCGAATCGTTACCGTGACATGATCAACAACAATCATCAACTGAATCAGCTGGGCTTAGAAAACATATGGTATTAACAAGACGGGCCCATATGATGGCCATATGCACGTGACATAATCGAAACATTGAGAAGAATGTTTTCAGGTCAATTAATTTCAAGAAATTATTTGATTGGCCCCAAAATCACCAGATTTGACAGCTCCTAACTTTTTCTGTGGGGCTATCTAAAAGGATGTGTCTATACTAACAAGCCGATGAATCTTCAATACCCAAAACATTCTTTTTTGGAGCTGGAAGTATTTATTTCATGTTACACTGCGTGTTGTCGAACTAATTTATTTACAATTTTAAAGTTAACTTTGCTTAGAATATTTTCTTAACCACCAAGTAAATGGTAATTAAATTAAAGTAGATACTATTAACAATTCCGTTGGTTTGGACAAAGGTCTTACTTAGCTTTTCGCGTACTATGTGGGTACTTATTTCCTGAGCTACTACGGCACTCCTTCCTTTATTATTCTATAAATTTAATACTTTACGTTAATCCCTATGTCTCTACTATAGAAAACCTGTCATTACCCTTCGAGGATATTACCTTGAAAATGAAGGCTTGAGGTCACGAAAACGTGAAAGTCATTTAATACGCCATATTTTCTATAGAGTTTAGAACGTTTCAGATAGGGCAAAATAATAAATATGATTTAAAATATGGATGATTTATTAATAATATATACATATATAGGTATTTATAAATAAAATAATGAACAAGCTAAAAGTTTCAACTGATAGTGTTTCATGTAAAAACAATTGTAAAATTGCTGTTCTCATTTTATCAATGCTGAATTCATGAAACGTAGTCAAGATCACTTTATATAAAATATATTTAATTAAATTGGCACATAGAGCTTCAATTAAAACTCGGCGGAAATTTGAAAATAAAGATTTTGTCTGTTCTTAATTCTCTTGTGTACTTTTCACAGAAGTATTGTTTACAACTGGCGTGGTTTCCAAAATCATGAATAAGTGTCAGCTCTATATCGTCAATCAGATCCTGAATTTTTGACATTTATTTTTGTGTCTTTTGTTATATCTTGACACCTTTTAAAACTGACACAAACTCATAAGTTTATTATTTGTATTATTTTTTCTATAACGTATTTGGTATCTTGGATAAGTTTGTAATTTTTATTTTATCACACAATTTGTCACACTGTTTTTGGATGTCGCAGACATTCCAATTGTAGCTCATCTAACTTAGTGGTTGTTTGTTGTGCAATGTGTGGTCTTGCATTGTCGTGAAGCAGCAGTGGCCTAGAGCGATTGACCAATCTCGGTTGTTTAGCAGCTAGTTCTTCCTTCATGGTTTGCAGTTGCTAACAATAGATATCTGCCGTAATCGTTTGGCCAGATTTGAACGACACCGGCGCTAGTCCACCAAACACTCACAAGTAACTTTTTCTGAGTCAATTTTCGTTTAGGGCAGGATTTGGCTAGGTCTCCAGGGTTCAGCCATTGCGACGAGCGCTTCCGATTATCGTACAGTATCCACTTTTCATCACAAGTAATTATTTGATTTAAAATCCCTTCATTATTGTGTTGGTTGAGCAAAGTAACACAGCAGTCGACGCGTGTTTGCAAGTTCGATTCACTCAATTCATGAGGTACCCATCGTTCAAGTTTTTTTACTTTCCCGATTTGCTTCAAGTGGATTAATACAGTTTTATCACTTACCCCGAAGCCTGCAGCTATATCTAAAGTGCTTTGTGATGGATCCGCTTCCACAATAGCCTTTAATTCTTCATTTTCCACTTTGGTCTCCGGCCGTCCACGGGGTTGGTTCTGAAGGTCGAAATTTCCAGAACGAAAACGTTGAAACCAAAAACGTACCGTGCTTTCTTTTGTGACACCAGCGCTGTACACATCACTAATCCTTCGAGCTGTTTCTGCAGCACTGGTGCCACAGTAGAACTCGTACTCGTAAATATACCGATATTTCATGTTTTCCAATGTGCGGTAATAAGCGATGCCAAAGAAAAAATAATGAGGAAAAAACAAATGAATGAATGTTTTCAAAACTCAAATGTACTAGCTAAATTAATTTATAAATTTGAATTTGGAATTCTCAAACAAAGAGGAGATATTTCAGATCAAAGTGGTCTCTACGATAAAACGCTAATTTCATATGTAAGCACCTAATATAAAATTAATTTTTCAATTTCACTAATCAACGTCGACGCGAAATTTCTTCTTTGGACACTTTAAAAATAATTTATTTAGAAAACAATATTTACAGTTACCAATGTACAGATATTAACTAAATTAAGTATTTCTATTCGTAAAAATATTTATAAATGAGTATAAACTTTTAAAAACTATAATATATTTGAACGAAGTCGCTCCAACAGCGACGCGTCAGTTCCCAATGATGTCCGAAAACGGACTACGACAGATCTCGCGGTGATTACAGGGCGACGGAGCAGGCACGTTCGCGATAATATATATTCAATTTCGGGAAAAATGATATTTTCTCGAGTAAAATAGGAATAAACATAAAACTCTCACTTAAAAATATTAATATTTTATGACCTTTTTAGTGTAAAACTACTTAAAGAGCTTGTGCTGTTTTGGAGAAATATTGCAAAATATGACAAAGATTACCTCTTTGGGGATTTTTTTCTAATAAGGGGTTGACAAAATACAATTTTGTTCATTTAAAAACATTTATTATATCCTCTTCTGTCAACCTGTATTTTTTCTTTGGATTAAATGAACAGTTATTGTGATTATTCTACCGACTTCAAAAGGAGGAGGTACTCAATTCGACGTGTATATTTTTTATGAATGACCATGCATAACTTTTACAGAGTAGTCCGATTTTGATAACTCTTTTTATTGGATAGGGTATACCTCGAGATTGGTTCCATATAAATTTAATCAATGTCTGATAAATAGTTTTTGAGTTATCTTTAATAATATATATTGAAGTCGGTTGTACAAAATTTTATTTACTTATATATCCAAGAATTTAGGCATTTTAATCGCACTTGGGTCTTAAAACGTTTATTCATGTCTTAATGACATGCCAATAAACGCGCAACTCATTAAAAGGCAATTATTTCGATATCACAGACAGACATTTCAATTGTAAGTCTAAAAATAATCTATACTGTAGGTATTTAAACTGTGCTATTACTGTTCGAGTTAGAACAGTAGTGTAGTTATTATACTTAATTAATAATTAATTAGGCCCAAAGTAATGAAACTTCAAATCTAATAAATTACTAACAAAGATTATATGCGAACAAAGTCGCGAATAATTCTTTAAAAAAAGTATTAGAGATACTCTGAACCCGAAATCTTTTCTTTCGACAGTAACCCGCACTTTTCCGATGTAACTATAAAATGATATATTCTCACATTGTGTTTTAAATAATTCTTGAAGAAAGGAGATTAATTTTAGTTAGAAAACTAAATAAGTGTATTATTTTTATTTGTAAGCATTAAAGCCTATATTCAGCTAATTATTTATATGTACTTGTATACATCATGTTACAAAACCCTGTGGTTCCCGTTAAGTACGTAAACAAAACCAGTATTCCAATGTATAGAAATAACTTTACTTCAGAAAACTCCACATTAAAAAATAATTTAAATAAATTATTATTTGCAAATTGCATGTGGTTTTATTATCTCTACATTGGCTGTATAGTAAGAGCATTGTCAAAACCCCGCTTTACCGATGCGCGTATCAGTTAAAGGTAATACAAGTGGTAAAATTAAAAATGTTGTAAAACCGACTTCAATATAAATAAAATGAGAACATCATAAATGTAGTCGAAGTCAATTTAATAAGCACTATTAAGGATAACTCAAAACTACTGGTCAGATCTTGATCAAATTTATATGAGACCACATGAGAAGCACCAGCTTTCAAATAAAAAATAATCATCAAAATCGTTTCACCAATAAAAGTTTTGTATTAACACACATAAAAAATACAGTCGAATTGGCAATTTCCACTTTTTGAAGTCGGTTAAAACCATTATAATTTGCAAATAAAATTTATTTGAGTTTAATTTTAAAAATGGTCTAATTTTCTGAAGTTAAGTTATTTCTATACTTTCGAATACTGATTGTAATAACGCACCTCGAAAACCAAAGTTTTTCTTACATGTTGTATAGCGAGTAACCTTTAGATATCAATTTGATAGTACTATTATCTTCGACCTCAAGTCATCATTACGAAAAAAATTGTAGGCATATATTATGGGTTGTTGTTATACAGTTTTTGAATTATATCACAGTACTTTATTTGTTCAAGTTAAAACTTTAAACAAAGAAGACTATTAAAAGCGTTATCACTCCCAAGGTCTGAGATGAAATACCTTACAGCTTGAAATTAAACTGGATGTCTTACTTATA
The DNA here is from genome assembly GCA_029286625.1 of Parnassius orleans. Lineage (NCBI taxonomy): Eukaryota > Metazoa > Arthropoda > Insecta > Lepidoptera > Papilionidae > Parnassius > Parnassius orleans. The sequence continues at coordinate 500,147 of JAGSMP010000280.1, forward strand.
TTCCTGTTGACAATGTTTGAAATATATCATGATTGTATTGCTATATGCATCTTATATTGCTGTGTTTTGGTCTGAAGAGTATAGAATTACAGACTGTGAGGCATTTCATCGTTGTCCTCAGAGGTAGAACGCATCTGCATTTTGATTCTTAACCGATGATAGATGAAGATGTCTATGGACAACAACATCCACTTATCATCAGGTTTTTATAGGATAAGGGTGACAAACGAGCACACAGTTCACCTGATGATATGTGGTTGCTGGGGCCATAGACATCTACATATATCCTCTATTATAAATCAAAATGCAGATGCGTTGTCACCCGTGAGGACTAAGATGGAATGCCTCGTTTCAATAAAAAGGGTACACGATACGAAACACAGCAGCGTCAAAGCTGTTGCTATTTTATTAGTAATGGATGAATATGCGTATGGATGCCATACACGACCCAGTTTACCGTCATGTTTGCAGCGTGCTTGAAGCGGCGTCCAGTTTGCAGTGAATCCATGTAGATCACTCACGTTCAAGTTTGCCGTCTAGTTAGCATGAACCATGGCGTCACCAGTGACAGACGACGACGCGTTAGTTATCCTAGGTTAATTGCTCCGACTAACATCATACATACTTGACTGCTCATATACACTTTCGAATTTGCATGATGCTGCAATTTTGATCAAGTCGGCAGAATCGAAATTCAATTTTTGCTTCAAGTAGACTTGTCATGCACTAATAGCCATACATAAACTGGATCGTGTATGGCATCAAATAGAGACAATTAATCTACTACGCAAGGCATCAAAAGTGTACGTGTTTAGTGTTTACACAAAGCAACTTACTTGTCCTTACCTGTCCAGTCTGCTGTGATATATAAAATAAAGGTAATCTCATTTAACAACTAGCAATAAGCATAATACTAGTACATGGGCGACAGAGCTTTTGTCATCATTAGGAAAAGAATATTTATCTCAGTGATGACACCTATCTAATAATTATATTACTAAATTGGAAAGTAACAACATTATCTAAATACATAAATTCATCAAAATCGTTAGGAGCGTTTCCAAGAAAATATTCATTGAATGTATGTAATTATTACACACACACACACAAGAGTTCCTTGTCACGATAATCAGTTGACTATCCGTTTTAAGTGTTTAAATGTAGTGACATCTGTGTTGCTAAACAGGTAAACAGAATTGAAATTTTATTCATAATATTACAAACCAGTTCCGGCCGCGACGGTTTAACATCATCTTTCCTTTATCATTCGACAATATGCTATCAGGTGGGGTTGTTTTAAATTATTTCACTTACACAAAATATTAAGATAATATTTGGCTCTATGTGGAAGACATATTTTTCTTTTCAATTAAAGTTGATAATATATATTCTTTAATTAAAGTCAAAGCGACCAACCATGTTACGACACCTGCTAGATTTCATTGAAAAGAAAAGGAAAAATGAGGTTGAAACTAATAAATAATACATTTTATTATTCACTATCCGTTGTTTATTCATTATCCGTTGTAATACTTAGGGATAAAAATGCATCTGTATTTTGATGCTTAATCGAGAATAGATGTAGTAGGTATGCTACACCCTCCGCTCATCATCAAGTGTAGTGTGTGCTCGTTTGTCACACCATCTTCAATAAAAAAAAACATAACATCTTACAGCCCTATGATATGAAATAAATATACTAAATATAAAATCAAAAGTAAATACCGGTGACCATCACTAATTTGGTTTCAGGCGATTGAACATTAAAATTTTACATAAACTAACATCTATCCTCGATAAAGGATCAAAATGCAGGCTTTGTCACAGCTGAGGACTAAAATGGAATGCCTTGAATTTTTCTCCAAATATACCAAGCTTTTATTATATTAATTGTTACTTTTACCGCTTTACACATACATAAATACATCCGGAACTATTTAATAAAAAGACTTAATCAAGTAAGTTCACTATTAGTAAATATACCTCGTAACATGCTTACATATAGAAAAACATACAATCAACTTGAGAACTCCTTTGAATTTAGAAAATCCATGTTTGAAGTTGGCTAGAAATACATGAAGCAAAGTGCGTAAAGGTATCATCATCATCATCATTACACCTCTTCACAAGTCCACTGCTGAACACCATCTAGGCCTCCCCTAAGGAATGCAACCAAGCATGGTCCTGAGTCACCCGCATCCATCGAATTCCTGCATTTCTTACCAGGTCGTCACTCCATCTAGTGGGGACGCCCTACACTAAATCCGCCGGTACAGGCCGCCACTCGAGAACTTTTTTCCTCATCGGTTGTCGCTTCGAGCTGTATGGCCGGACCATTGCCATTTCACCTTACTGATCCGTTGGGCTATGTCGGTCACTCTGGTTCTACTGCGGATATCCTTATTTCTAAGTTTATCACGCAGAGAAACCCCGAGCATAGCCCTCTCCATAGCTCGCTGAGTGACCTTGAGCTTTTTCATACGGCCAGCAGTATATGACCACATCTGAGATCCAAAAGTCATCACTGGCAACACACACTGATTGTACAGTCTCGTTTTCAAGTTTGAGGTATACCTGACGAGAAGATGTGTCGTAATTCTCGAACGCTGCCCAGCCGAGTTGAATCCATCGATTGACCTCTCGGTCGAAGTTAGACTTACTTAGTCGGAATATTTGTCCCAGGTAAACATACTCGTCAACAATTTCGAGCTTAGTGCTCCCAAAACTGCCGGCATAGGTGTGACACGAACGTTATACATGATCTTTGTTTTGTCCATGTTCATCTTAAGACCTATCCGTTGGGGCACAATTGAGGTCATTGAGCATAGTGCTTAGGTCCTCCAGCGATTCTGCTATAATGACTATATCGTCGGTAAATCGAAGGTGAGTGATGTACTCGCCGTTGACGTTAATACCGTATCCTTTCCAGTCCAGTAGCTTGAAAACGTCTTCCAATGCAGCGATGAAAAAAAAGAAAAGAAAGACATTTCCAATTTTAGCTTTTTAATTTTAATTTTAACTCGGCAATCCATTAAAACTTCCTCCAAGCTAACACCGTTACAAACAAATAAACTGAGATATTGTACTCGTAGTCTCGTAGTTAGTCTCATTGAATTAACTCTGTTCAACATTTTTTAAACCTGAAGTGACAAGCGAACTTAGTTTACCTGATGGTAAGTGCCTACTGCAGTCAATTGACATCTGCAGCCAACTTCAAACAAATTAAGGCCACAGATGTTTTGTCACCTCTGAGGACTAAGATGGAATAGCTAGCAAAACACAGCAGTGCAAGCACGGCTGAATAAGTTAAGAGGGTGGTGTCTACCCAGACGAAGTCCTACGTAAAAAGACATCCTACGTAAGTGGTAAAAATATATAAACGAATATTTTATTTACTCTGTACTGTTAGGAGAGTTGTGTGAGGATGACTCGCCGTGGGTCCTTTTTAAAAGAAACGCTTTTACTATCACTTCTATACGTGGTAGAGCCATGCTGCACCTATATTAGTAGTATAGTTGTAGTACGAATGGGTCGGCTCGACGGGGAAGGACCACGCTCACAGAATACCAGCGTAAAATAGCAGCTTAACACTGCTGTGTTCCGTATGGTGAGTGTAGAGAACCGGAGACCGGAAGAGAGAGGTTTTAATGGAAAGGAGGCACTCCATCTTAGTCCTCACGGGTGACAACGCATCTGCATTTTGATTCTTTATTGAAGATAGATGTAGATGTCTATGGGTCACAGCAAACACTTACCATCAGGTGGACTGTGTGCTCGTTTATCACCGTATCCTATAAAAAGAAAAAAACTGATTTTATATAACTACTCATCGGAATTTTTATGAGTTACAAGAAAGTAGAATACCGGACAAAGGTTAGTGTTTGATTGCCTAAATTATATGAAATTTCACTATTTCAAAACTAATGTAATTTTTATGAAAAATTACAAATACTTCCTAATAGGTCGATTCATAACATTTACCCCTTTGAAGCTGAGGTTTAGGTTTTAAGATATACGTAAGATGCAATAAAATCAAGATTCTAAGTTAATACAATAAAACTTTCGAATAATCAAATAGAATAAAATAATTAAATTAATATAATTTTCAACACACACAATTAAACTAGCTAATGCTTAATGTTAATTTTAATAATTAAGTTAACCAACAAAAACAGTGGGATATTCCGTTGGTACAGAACGTTCAGAAAGATGTGTTTCATAATTTCCATAGTGACCAAGATCAGGCACGCCTTCTAGCTGTTTCGAATAAGGAATCTAGTCACTGGTTACACGCTTTACTATCAAGTAATCTCGGCACATTACTTGATGGGGAAAGCATCGCCGTAGGAATTCGACTAGGAGCGGCGATTTGTCAACCCCATCAGTGCCCTCTGGTAGCAGCGTCGACAAGTTTGGGCTCCACGGACTTTCATGTAAGAAAAGTGCTGGTAGGTTTTCATGGCACGGTTCTATGAACGATGTAATCCGAAGGGCTCTTTTCTTTATAAATGTGCCCTCGGTTTTAGAGCCTTGTGGAATATTTAGAGACGATGGCAAGAGACCCGGCGGTATGACATTAGTCCCTTGGGAGAAAGCCCTAGTGTGGGATGCTAATTGCGTAGACACTTTGGCAGCCACTCATCTCAGGGGTACCTCGTTTAGAGCCAGGGCGGCATCAGAGGCAGCTGAACTGAGTAAGTGGCGCAAATATGAGTCTCTGAGAGATGACTACATATTTTTGCCATTTGCTATAGAGACTATCGGTCCGTGGTCCACGTGCGGTGAAGTTCCTAAAGGAACTCCATCCGCGACTGGTCGTTGCTGCTGGTGATAAAAGACTGGTTATTTTCTCGCTCAAAGGCTAAGTATAGCCATTCAGCGGGGAAACGCAGCCAGCGTTCTTGGCACGATACCGCGGGGAGTAGGACTGTATTACAATTAAGTTACTAGTTTTAGTTTTTTTTATTATAGATTTTAAAACGAAATGTAAACGAATTAAAACTTCCTTTAATTATTTTAATAAACTTAATTAATAACTAAGTAAGATGTTTAGACAATTTAAAATAATATTGAAAAGAAATTGAAAATTTTTGGTCGTAAACAGTTGCTTAAATTCCGGATATAAGAAACTCAATTTAATTTTCTAAATTGGACCTTGTTTTTGCTTTTATTAATTTCTATCTCTGAGAGGCGCGTATTTGATTTCTGTCGCATTTAACTGACTCGTCTGAAATGTCCGTTAGTTCAATAGAAGTGTTAATTTCAGTATAATTTTATTAGATTTTTATTACTTTATATGCCTCGTTTATAACAAAGTAGAATTGCAAATACAATACAAGTAAGCATTGAATAATAATGTCCGTATTTTATAATATGGGACTGATTCTCGGCATGATGAATTTGATTCTTAAACAATCTGATTCATATGACGCTAATTTTAATGATTCTAAGTCAATATCTGATGACATCAGAAAAGTGCCTAATAAATACTCTCCAAACAGTTCGCTCTTGAGTATCTATTGAAGAATCGTCAGATATTGGAAGTTAGTCGCAGTTATATTTATATATAAATATACAAATATAACGGTATATATCGTCAGTGGAAAGATAAAACTTCAAAAGCGCCACTATACCAACTTCACAAGATGCCATGTTAAAGTTTTTTTTTTAATAATTAAACCATAACTTTGTTTCTAATTCAAATATTTTAATAAAATTAAAACACAAGATCGGGTTCTTTTTTCTTCTATTTTACGTCTATTTTATAGATACGTACACCATTTTGTAACGGAGACAATTGTCGGATAAGAAAAAAAAATACTTTTTATTTAGTGAAATATAATCAGGTAAAACGTAATTAAAAGGTACTTATAGCACGTAAAAATGTCTCATTCAGTAAACAAAATCAACACAGGTGCCTATGAAGTGTCTAATACGGCAAGGAAAAAAATCTTGCAAACATAACATATATCTAGCTCAGTAAACGAAATCTACTTAGGTGCTTTTGCATTGCTTGATATGGTATGGAAAAATCTTGCAAACACAACACAGTGTTAGCTTGTCTCAGAAAAATAACATAAGCGTAAGAATTTTTTCATGTGGGGTTAGATAAACTACTAACATACAAAAGATGTAGGCTAGACTTATAGGTAATAAGCTTACAAGCCCTTGAATGAAGAGCATAATATCTAATCCGCTAATAAAAGACAAATAATAAGCTTAAATCTTTTTTAATTTCAACTTAAGAGAAACAAATTATCTTCTGATAAAAACAGAACTATAACACAAAATGAAATTTCATGTTTCTTTAACTAGAAACAATCAATCTTGGACATCATCTTCAATGTCGCTGTCAGGAATGGTGTCTTGTACAGGTCAGGAACGTATGTACTCTTGATGGTACATTTCGGGGATAGTTTTATTCGTACAGAGTTTTATAAGATCCACAAATTTCTGTTTGTGCATTTCGTCTATTTGTGCAATGAACTCTTGAATTTGGTCTTGTTTGAAGGGTTCTGGTGCGTCAAATTCAGCTTCCTTGTTACATCTTGGAGATAATGAGGTTTATGAGGAACTTTGGACAATCCTTTCTTGAAATTTTTCTTTAAAGAAGCCATAGTCGAATTTCAGGTTCTACCGTCTGGGGATAATGAAGAAAAAGTTTGGAATTTTCTATCTTGGCTTTACGACCTTTATTTTTAATGTTCATTAAAATATTTTTCCATTGTGACCTGGAATTACCATAAAACAATGTGTTTAACTTGATATCTAGTAAGCGCTGATCATTAAATTATAAACAAAGAGTCTTTGCATAATATCATGCTTAAGATTACGCAGGTACCTATCTCAATAACGTTGTGCCTAAGCCAATGTTCATCTACTTACGCGCGCTTATTACGAACAACCAAATGTAAAAAATAATTTTACTATATATTTTTTGCTGTTGGCCGACTTCATGGAGAAAGAGGCACTCTTTATGATGAACAATTTCTTCCAGAAGCAGCCCCACAGGAAGTGGATCTGGTCGAAACCCGACCGACGGTTCAACAAAATATGGGATTGACTTCATTATGACGACTAGACGGCAACTGTTCAGTGATGTGTCAGTGATCGGAAGGGTGAAAATTGGCAGCTATCACCGAATGGCTTGAGGCACACTGAACCTAAACGCTAAGTTGGAGAGTTCACGTCTAATGAAGTCAATGCCCCGTCCCCCTCTTGTTCTAATACAAAGTCAAGAAAACTTTCAGCTCGAGTTACAAAACCGTTTACAGTGCCTAGAAGACTGCAATGCCGTGAACGATATGAATGACAAGCTTGTGGAAACTGTTCATGCGGACGGAGCTAAGTTCTGCAAGATCCGTCGGAGAAGAACACAAAAACTCTCCGATCACACTCGTAATCTCATGGCTGTTAGACGGTAAATGAAGCTGCAGTCATCAGCAGATTTAACAGCATACAGGCAACAGACAGATCTCCAAATGCATGCGGCGGGACTTAATATACGGAATACTACTTGTATTGAAGAAGAACTCGAGCGGAACCAAGGCTCCAAAGTCTTTGCCAGAGATCTGTCTGTCAGAAAGTGCCAACTGTCTAAGCTAAAGACAGAACGCGGCAGTATCATGCACATGTGGGTGGTCTGCCGACCGAAATTATTCCTGTGGTCGTTTCTGCAAAAGGGCCCATCCCGATCAGCCCCTCGGGTCATCTGAGGCAACTAGGACTCCATGATGGACCGTTCCGGGTTCAAATTTAGAAGGCGGTGCTCCTCGATACCGCCCGCATCGTCCGCCAGTTTCTTTGCTTTTCCCCCTAACCCTTGGCCGTTTGGTCTCCCCTTCATCTGGTTGGGTTTTTATTAATTTATGTACTTTTATGTATTTATTTTATTTTATTGATATTTATGTATATTTATCATTTTCATTTATATATTTATACAGTCCAACCAGATGAGAAAACTATATAAATACCCCAAATAATAATAATAGCATAGTATAGCGTTTATAGTAACACGTATTTATTTTTACCACCTGGTGGTAAGTTGATGTTAATAGCTACACCTTCGTCTAATTCTCACCTATAGGCATTAAGGCCACCTTTTGTACCTTTCTTATAGGAATGCAATAAAAATTAAAAATTAAAGAAAATAAGGCTACTGCCTGTGGGCCTAAGGAAAATATGATTTAACGTAATTTCAAGTCTTATAAAAGAAACATTGTTTTAATAAAGATAGTCCACCGTTAAAAAAAACATTGCCGAAATACGTTACAGACTCACCGTACAACTGACCACACCACGTAAACCAACTGACTCTAGTAAGATACCACCAATAGAGTTGGAAAGACAACGTATTCGCTGATCGTAATATTTTCACTCGCTGTGTAGTGGTGGCGTAAGAGAACCCACTACCTAGATAACCCATATCACCCCGTGGGTGTCGTAAGAGGCAACAAAGGGAAATTAAACGAGATTAGTAGCAGCATCTTCTTAAAAATACTCCAAATAATAAAAACTGTGGTTGCCAGCCCGGCCAAGCGTGACAACTATGGAAAATATCCCTTCAAATGTGAAGAAATCTACGGCGCCGAACCTATGTTCAGTTGTGAACAACGATATGTTGTAATAAATGAATAAAGATTGGAAAATAGGCCATAGTTCATAGCCAATTGCCCACCGCATTGCCCTCATCTAAGAGGCAACATCTCGACTGCCGAGGTTGTGGGATATTTCGGAGCTACCACCAAAATTCGGCCCGAGATCGTGCTGCGCTGAAATGCCGACAATATATTATGTGATATGTTGTGGACATCCTATAATACTTAAAAATTTATTTTTGTACTGGCGCACCTTGTCGTGATGTATAGAATCATTTTTATAAAAATAAAGTGTCTAACTAACTTACAGTCCGCCTGATGGTAAGTTTTTATTACAGTCCATGGACACCTGCAGCCAACTTCATATAAGGAAGGCTACATACAGAAACGGTGTCACTTAGATGGGATGCCTCACAGCCTCTAATTTTATAACATTTAACGTTCCTGTGATTAATCTTTCCCTTATTTGCCTATAAATTCAAAAGGTTTTATATCTTACGTCTTCGAACGTACAAAAGCAGAAAAAGAAGTTGTCGTTGGCTTAAATTGCGAACGAACTGCTACTCGAGAACCTTTTTGTCCCTTCCGTGGTTGGGTCTTCAAGCCTATATGTAGGAATATAGATATTGAATAAAGCCAGTTTTATAAAATATAAATAATTAAAACAACAACATGCAGTCCACCTGATGATAAAAATATAACTAGATATTTTAACTTAAAAAACAATATTTATCCAGTTTTAATCTTTGCAAACACAACTGATTCATGAGAATGGATCGAAATGCAAATCAAATACTCATTTTGATTGAATTTCAGTTCCAGAGCTGCCAGTAAATTATACTGGATTAATTTACATATTAAATGTCAATTATAGAATATCAAAGCTTCAATAAAGCTTTTCTGCTTTTTTAAATTTTAGAACCCCTCATGTTTTAATAATATTTTTTATGAAACTGTGATATCTAACTCTAATTAATTCACAAATTGAACTCATTTGGATTCAAATATTATTATCAATTTTCTTCATTGATATCTTCGATATCTAATTTTGTAATTCAGGACATCATTCATTTTCATCATTACAATCTATCAAAGTCTACTGCAAAACATAGGCCTCCCCATAGGTTGCCATATAGGTTGAATATTCGTGTCTTCGTTTCTGCATGCTTGTCCGTTGATAGTTCATGATACGACAACAGTTAAATAGATATGTTTTTCATTCAAGTAGATGTTTTCTTTAGTAAGAGAGTACATGTAAATTTATATTTACTGTTGATGGATTTAAATTCCATTGTTTTATACAGGGTTATTTTTCAAAAACTAGCCAAATTTTTAAATTAAGTTCAAATATATAAATAATGATATACCGTTATTGCGGTTTTTGAAAATACAAGTAAATAAGACTTCTACTTTTATTTGAAATGATCCCAAATTAAATGTGATTTATGAGCAACAACATTTTTGCCTACCGATCGACCCTTACGAATGTGTGCATGTGCACGAATATCAGTTAAAATAATGCATTACCACGCATTTTGAATTTAAAAGATAAAGAGGACCGAATGTTTGAGATATTTTTTAATTAATTTTTCTTCACTATTTGCCTGTATTACTTAGTCTGAACCTTCTCTGCAAATTTGGCCGGTTATTACAAAATAACCCTGTGTAAATTAAACGCAGGCAACCTGTAGGTCACAGTTGATAGATATTTTAAGGGGTAAAAGGTTTTTCTTAAAATAAAATAGTATATATATTATATATTTTTATTTATGTATATGTATAAGTAGTATAAATTTAATATATGTATATATTTATATATATTGTTTGTATTTGTATATATCTTTGTGTAATTATGTTTAAATTATGTATCTTAATATGCATTTATAGTCATTATGCATATATTATGTGAACGTAGGTATTTTTAACGTAGTTGTTTGCACTTTACACTCATAATATCTTCTTTGCGTAACCTGAAAGTAGGCTGGTAGAGAATGGCTTGTCTGTTTGTACATGTTGTGCAAATAAATCGTAAACAAGTAAACAGAATAGAAAAGAATATCTTTTATTCAACATAGATAGATCAAAAGAATAATAAATAATAATAAAAATACTAGCAATGCTATTAACATTACTAATCGATAGCTCCTAAGTATATTGAGTCATCTAACATTTTAGGTATTTTCAAGATTTGACGGTATTGATTGTAAAAAACATGTAATTTATCAGACTATGTCGAAAAAACCTAAAATTCATAAATACTTTTGGAAATAATCTTTTTATAGGAGAGGGGCAAACGAGCATGCGGATCACCTGATGATAGTGACTACCGCCGCCCATGAACAACTGCAACACCAGGAGAACCAGAAGAATTGCAGATGCGTTGCCGGCCTTTAAAAAGGAGTAGGCTCTTTTCTTGAAGGTCCCTAAGTCGTATCGGTTCGGAAAAATCGCTGGTGGTAAACTATTCCACAAGGAAGTTGTGCGAGGAAGAAAACATCTTCTAAATCGCACAGTGGTGGACCGCCAATTATCCAGATGGTGTGGATGGTATCGGAATTCTGCGGCGATGTGCGTTCGTGAAATTTGGCGGCTGGGATTAATCCGAACAATTCCTCAGAGCACTCCCGTGGTAAATGCGAAAGAAAATGCAAAGGATGCAACATCTCTTCGCAGCGCCAATGAATCGAGCCGATCGGAAAGGACTCGGTCTTCGACGATTCGAGCCGCTCCGCACTGGATGCGGTCAAGTGGATGGAGCTGGCACTGGGGAGCCCAAGCCCAGAGATGAGAACAGTATTCCATGTGAGGCCGAACCTGCGCCTTGTAAAGTTGCAGGCGTTGTGCCGGCATGAAATACTGTCCCGCTCTGCTGAGCACGCCAAGCTTTTTAGAGGCTAATTTGGCCTTCTCCTCCAAGTGACCACGGAACTGCATGTCACTCGATATGTCGACGCCGAGGATTCCGATACTGGCTGAGGCAACAACGGGAGTGCCTTGAAACTGAGGAGATACGGCAAAGTCTTTTGAGCGGTAAACGCGCAAACTTGTGTCTTCTGAGGATTAAACTGGACTAGATTTAGTCGCCCCAATCCGAGACTTTGTTCAGCAAAGACTCGACTTCAGACAAGTTTGTTCCGGTACTCGGCGACGTTTTCCGAGAAATATTGGCACGGCCAGTGTATAGAGCATCACCAGTGCTGTCATCCGCATAGCAATGAATGCTACCGGTTTACAACATATCATTGATATGCAGAAGAAACAGCGTTGGTGATAGCACGCAGTCTTGTGGAACACCAGCGTTAATAGGCTTGTAGTCGCATGCACCGTCTACAATGACCTTGATGCTCCGATCTGCAAGAAAGCTGGTGATCGAAATGCAAAATTTCTCGGAAGCCCATAGGAAGGAGCTGCGAAAGAAGCACTTTGTGCCAAACCCGGTCGAAAGCCTTCGCAATGTCCAAACTAACGGCCAATACCTCCCGCTTGGATTCTACTGCCTCCGCCCATCTATGAGTCAGGTACACCAGAAGATTACCAGCTGATCGATCCCGACGAAAAGCGTATTGGCGGTCACTAATCAGCTGGTGATCCTCAAGGTACCGCATGAGCTGGCAGTTTATAACGGACTCCATTATTTTGGAGAACAAGGGTGATGGCGATAGGCCTGTAGATGGACGGGTCTGAGCGGTCACCATTTTTAGGATCGGTTGGACAAAAGCTGTCTTCCATGATTTCGGGACTACGCCTAGAGAGTAGGAGTACCGGAAAAGACGCGTTAGAACCGGTGCCAACCCGGAGCACACGTCCTCAGCACAATTGGGGGAATTCCGTCAGGCCCACTCGACTTGTGGATGTCCAGAGAGAGCAGTGCTTTGCAAACCGAGTGCTGTGAGAACCGCACATCCGGCATGGACCATTCACACCGCGGGGTGGTCGGCGGTGTATTTCCCGTCATCAAAAGTAGAGTTGACGCAAAACGCACGCAAAAGGGGCCTAAAGGTCAGCCTTCTCTTTTGCGGCGTGGGCCAGTGAGTCGTCCTTCCTGTGCAGAGATAGTAGTGATGGCTTACAGAAATTCCCTCGGACAACCTTGGAGAGAGACCAGAATGCACGGGTTCCTGAAGGAAGGCAAACTAGTTTCTCGCCAATTATGCTCATGTGCTCTGACTTTGCCTTGGCAATAACTCTTTTAAAGGACCTGTAGGCGAAATTATACTTCTTTATAAGCATGCTGGTGTTTACATCCCGAGCCGCCGAAGCCTCAGCCCAGGCCTGATAGCACTCCTGCTTACTGCGTAGTGCAGTCTTACAGGAGCGACCAAACCAAGGCTGAGATCTGCTCGAAGGTACCACAGATGATGGTATAAATAGTTCCATTCCTGTAGCACCACATCAGTGACAGAGTCAGCAATAGCGCTAAGATCATCCGGCGAGAAGCAAACCCGCCCCCATGGGTAGGATGCAAGAAAGACCGCATTCCGTCCCAATCCGCCGACCTGTAATGCCAAACACGGCGGCAACCTGCAGAACGCAACCGCGAGGGAGCGTGAGTGGCACCACACTACGGATCAGACAATGGTCCAAAGAGCCGAGAGGGCATCGACGGAAACCTGATATCCGTCCTAATGAGAGGTCAGCAGAACGTCCAACAGGAAGGTGTATGATCCTTCACATCTGGAATCCGCGTAGGCTAAGTAACCAGTTGTGTCAGACCATATGCCAAGGCAAAGTCATTAACAGATCTCCCAAACGATCGGTTAAACGTGAACCGAGCCATTTGGCGTGGTGGGCGTTAAAATCGCCAAGGATCACGATCTCTGCGGATGGGACCTAACCTTTCGTATACTGGTTTATGTTGTGTTATTAAAAATTTCAATACGACGTACTCTAAGCTAACTACTCGGATTCAGTATACGCGGACGTGGGCGGGACGTGGGTGGGGTTCATAAATTGCTCGACAAACTTCATTCACGATGGCACAAATCGTTGAAAGCCCACGATTATACGTATGATATAAATTTGTAAGAGTGCAATCTTCTGCCAAGAAACTGTAAATTAAAATATGGATTAATTATTTTCAGCTATATTACTGCAACTTAAATGTAAAAACCTGAGGGATTCTTATAGTCGTGAAATTAATAAACAAAGAGCATCAAAGAGGGTTTGAAAGTTTAATAAATATAAAACCGAAAATATTACATTTCATTTTAAGATATACAGAACAAAGAAGATAATGTAATGCAATCATGATCATTAACATAACAACAACCAGATCAAAATACAAGTTGCAATCCCACCCGCGTAAGCGATTTGTGACACTTTTGTTTTCAATTCCAAAGTACGTTTATAGGAACGTTTGTGATTACATCGTATGATGATACCTAATTTCAACAAAACTTTTTTTTTATATTCACTTAAAAGTATTTGAAAATTATAGTATTAAACACTTTTTAATGTATGTATGTAGTTAAGATCGTCACATTGCATTGCTATAATTTTTTTTTCAAATAAGATTTTCAAAGAATTTTCACAGAAGAATTTGAGTTCAAATAAGATAAACATGTACCTTAGAAGTCATGAAATTAAAATAAAAGGTAATAAGTAATACGTTTACGACTATTAATGATAAATATATATAATAAATACTTGATAATGTAAAAGTATTATTAAAACTAAATAACAAAATAAAACGTCTTATTTCTCTTCTTAATCCAATGAATTTTTGGAAGTATCTGTTTTGTTAGTAAAATTCAATAAAATAAAATATCTTCACGAAAAATTCAGGTTCTTTTAATCACAGTCAGACTCATCATTATTAATATTGCCTGCAATAAGACTATTATAAAATAAATGATATTCTTTTGGTATATGACGTGACTTTTCCAAAGATCCATAAGGTCTTTGTGTTTATTTTTGGTAATTGCCAGGGGTTTTTCATAAGCACTGACTAGAAACAGATCCACCTTTTCTTTTTGTTTCGTGTGTTCTTCGGTTTATTAATGCAGTTAATCCATTTAACAGCATCGTCTTTATAGTTGTACTTAAATATAATATTAAAGTGATCATTTCCTTGTATTTTAATTTCACTTACATTGTTCATGATATTTTAGTTTCATCGCTAGTAGTTGTTCAATTATTGCAGTGCTTGAAAAAGAAACCTAAGAAATCGTTGCCGTTATTTTGTATAACTCAACAAACTGAATTTTATAAAGTAAAGGCACAATTTCAGAATTACTTAAGATTGTCAAGAAAACAATTCTACGAATTACTTCCCGTTTAGAACATTATATTGGAAAACAAAATACAACCTTCAAAAATACTATTTGTGCTGAAGAGACTATTTATAACACTCAGGTAAGTAAAATTGCCATCAAATTCATAATATTATCGTTTTATTTTTAAGTAAATGACATTACACAGTTTTCATATTATTGCTTTAAATTTTCATTACTCTCCGAAAACAAATTCTAATAAATAGACGACATATCAGCCAATTGTCATTCTTGTGCTGACGAATAATCATGTTGTTGTTGGTAAGAATAATCGAAATTAACATGTGATAAATCGTCGTATCAAACCGATCATTTAGTCTTGCGGTGTTCAGGTATTCTCTTAAAATCACTTAACAGTGATAAGAAAAAACACCGATCACCATTATTTTCAATAGATTTGTCCTTTCTTTGCATTCTTTCCAAGAGAACTTTCAAAATTTTATTAGTGTCATCTTCTTCCGGCTCTGAAACTTTCCTCTTTTTTGATGTCGTGGGCTGTGTATAAATATCAATGGGCCTGGACTCCGACAAACACGATAAAAATTGAAGTCGGTCAAAATGTTGATATTTTCGATGTGATGATGCAGCTTACCCACTCTTTGATGCTCTTTGTTTATTAATTTCATGACTATAAGAATCCCTCAGGTTTTTCCATTTGCGTTGCAGTAGTATAGCTGAAAATAATGAATCAATATTTTAATTTACAAGTTCTTGGCAGAAGATTGCAGTCTTACAAATTTATATCATACGTATAATCGTGGGCTTTCAACGATTTGTGCTATCGTGAAAGAAGTTTGTTGAGCAATTTATGAACCCCACCCACGTCCCGTCCACGTCCGCGTATACTGAATCGAGTAGTTAGCTTAGAGTACGTCGTATTGAAATTTTAATAACACAACATAAACCAGTATACGAAAGGTTAGGTCCCATCCGCAGAGATCGTGATCCTTGGCGATTTTAACGCCCACCACGCCAAATGGCTCGGTTCACGTTTAACCGATCGTTTGGGGAGATCTGTTAATGACTTTGCCTTGGCATATGGTCTGACACAACTGGTTACTTAGCCTACGCGGATTCCAGATGTGAAGGATCATACACCTTCCTGTTGGACGTTCTGCTGACCTCTCATTAGGACGGATATCAGGTTTCCGTCGATGCCCTCTCGGCTCTTCGGACCATTGTCTGATCCGGAGTGTGGTGCCACTCACGCTCCTCGCGGTTGCGTTCTGCAGGTTGCCGCCGTGTTTGGCATTACAGGTCGGCGGATTGGGACGGAATGCGGTCTTTCTTTGCATCCACCCATGGGGGCGGGTTTGCTCGCCGGATGATCTTAGCGCTATTGCTGACTCTGTCACTGATGTGGTGCTACAGGAATGGAACTATTTATACCATCATCTGTGGTACCTTCGGAGCAGATCTCAGCCTTGGTTTGGTCGCTCCTGTAAGACTGCACTACGCAGTAAGCAGGAGTGCTATCAGGCCTGGGCTGAGGCTTCGGCGGCTCGGGATGTAAACACCAGCATAATTTTAGAAATAGATAAAAGTTTTTATAAGATATAAAGATTTTCAATTAAACTAAGGGCTTTATTAGGGTGTGCCATTATTCAAGCCACCTAAAATAGATTTTTCTATACACAGTGTGACCATAATTTTAGAGTTTATGGAATTCAGAGGTGTCACAGACAAGATTGGCTACACCTTGAAGCGAGCTTCTATTATAACATTCTTCAAGCTGCCGAAGAAGATTAGTCAGTTCTTACCATCCGTCAAGTGCAATTTTCCTCTACAAAATGCAGCAGTGTACAAGCTTGATTGTGAATGTGGTCTCTCATATATAGGGCAAACAAAACGATCAATAAAACCCGCGTAAAAGAACACATAGCTGACGTGAAGCACCAACGCTCCGGGAAGTCTGCAGTTTGTGATCATATCCTAGACGGCCCCCGCCATTACATTAGATTTGATAAACCACAAATTCTCGTGAAAGAACATCGATTCCTGCCAAGGATGATACGTGAGGCTATTGAAATTAAAAAACATCCTAATTTCGATAGAGGAGGCTTGGTACTACCACTTGCTTGGGATCCTGTAATTAATAAAATTAAAATTAAACCCAAGCATACCACTGCAAGACTTCAAGACACACTAAGTTCATTCTGCGTAGATCGGACCAAAATAAATAATTAAAAATCTGAAGGTACTCCGGGTTAACTCTGACATCGGGACGTCAATCACCTCAGTCTCCGTGACCATGGGTGCTATAAAGCACCCGAAACGTCGGAATTAATAAAAATAAGTTATTAAACGCGATATAATCCGTAAAAGTAGTTTTATTCAATGTAGTGTTCGCGTAAATATAAAAACCATTATGTAAACCAGTATGGACTGGAAATAGCAAATAAAATACGCCGACTAGAAGATATCAAGACCAAGCGCGCAAGTTACGTAACATCTTTAAATTTCTTGAAGAGATGCAGAGACCATAATCTCGTTCCTACGTGTGTCAAGATATCTACTAAAAAGACATTCGAGGAAACGCTAAGATCTTAAATCAGGCAAGCAAAAGTTGTTAATAATGGTGATTCAGCAAAACGTACCGATCTATGTTTCATAAATAAAACCATAGACAAATCGTCCAGTGATCTAAAGACAATTTTGTCAACATTTGATCATAAGAATTGCATGAAAACTTTAGGTAAACGTGAGACAACTAAATACAATGAATGCAAAAATAAACATATAGATAAATACCAAAACTAACAACCAAATTAAATCCAACATCAATGTCAACGTAAGAAGTTTTGGCCAAGGTATGAACTTCATAATAACACCACGAAAAATCCGGTATGAAAACATTATCTGTAGCGTTGAGGACTGTCTGTATAAAATAATATTGGTAAGGAAGATTTAGATGCCATACGTCAAGACATTTCGTCTTTGTTACGTCGAAGCTTTGAATGAATCTAGACGGTAATTCGATAATTCCTGCGTGTGCCAAACCACCGAAGTTTTATGGGTTACCAAAATTGTCCAATAGTCAGTCAGATCGATTCGCCAACTTACAGATTGGCTCAACACTTAGCAAAATACTATCACCACTGAGAGGACACACAAGAGCACACACTAAGTTCATACATTTATGTCATTCATACAATTTTGCGTAACTATAAGATACCATTATATTCATAAATATTTAACTTTAAATCTATTTCAGGGTGGCTCGAATAATGGCACACTCTAATAAAGCTCTTAGTTTAATTGAAAATCTTTTATATCTTATAAAACTCGTACATTTATTTTACTATTTGTTTTTTTTATCATTTTATACAAAGTTTATCTATTTCCTAAGAATTATTATATAACTAAATTTAAAAGTCAAAACAATTAACTAGATTTATTTTAATTTTCAGGTACTCCACAACTTTTGTTGATGGCGATACCCACATAAATCCTATTCCTTCTAATTCTGGATTCTATTTCGAAAACAATGGTGAAATATTAATATCTGAAAATTCTGGAAATTTATCGTATATCGTAATCTTGAACCTTTATTCCTAGCTCGCAACTCTATCAAACGACTTATAAATAACTATCAATCTTTCATTACCACATTCAAATTTGCTTAACGTTATAACTACTACTTCATTTATAAAAATAAACATAGACAGAATAGATTCTAGACTCGACGAACTTAATTCTTACACTGACAACAAGCGATCCAAGCGCGAAATACTAGACGGCTTGGGTTCAATTTTGAAATGGCTTATTGGTGTTCCAGACGCAAAAGATGCCAAACATTATAACCAATGTATTGAACAGTTATAGAAACACCAAATATCTACTAATGATATCTTAAAACAACAATTACAAATTATTTCTTCAACGATCACGAATTTTAATGAAACATTACGTAAAATCTCTTATGATGAATACGTTATTAACGAAGTGAAATTCATACTTTACCTCAACAAACAAAATTATATTTAATTTAACTATTCTTGAAGAAATATCCACCGTTTCAATTCAAATTCTAAAAGCTATAGTTTCTTTGGAACGAGATATCGATGATGTCATTACAAGCATACTTTTCATTAAATCAAATGTAATGCACCCTTCTATAATATCCACTATGCGCCTATACAGAAATTACTGTCTTCTAATCCCGCTAGACTCAATAAAAATTTAGTTGCCCCAATATCATTACCTAATTTACACAAAATATTTGAATCTGCCTCTATTACTTTCTATATTTATATGAATCAAATTATATATGTATATATTAGAATTCCTTTTAGTAAAAACGAAAAAAACTCACACAAAATTGCTTGAAGAATAGAATTGCTTGATTTAATAAACCTACATTCTTAGAAAACATGTAACAAAATTTTCCATATTAAGTACGATTACTGGCATCGTTATGCTAACATATTTTGTTATAAATGTTATAAACGCTTGCCATGGAATAACATACCTACAAATCCACATGGTAACTGTATACAAATTTTTAATAATTGCTTTGACCGTTCTTGTCGCCGACAACACGTCGAGATTCCCATATCATCACTAAACACCACTGCTACAACATCCTGTATATCAGAAGACGAAGACGAAGCTGCTGACTACACTCAAAAATCGAGCAAAACCGCTCAATCTTTGTTCTAAGGGGGGAGGTGTTATGTCATAGGATACTATTGACTTTATGTTATAAGACCTGTATACTGTATATTGTTTATTTACTTAAAAGCTAAATTACTTTCTTAGAAGCCAAACTAATGTTATGTCATAGGATACTATTTACTTTATGTTATAAGACCTGTATACTTTATTAATCATTTTGTTTACTTCATTAGAAGCCACACTAATTTGATTGTAATATTATATGCTAATGTTTAAAGTTTACCATAAGTTAACCGTAACACCAAGAACAATGTTGTTCCCTTATGTTAAATATTTCGATCCTCTCTGTATCAATTACTATATTTTAAGTTAGTTTAAAAGTATTAAATAAATTCATTTTAAAGAGTTTTGTCTCTGCCACATAACAGCGCATCGTAAAAAATTCACTCCCATAATTTTTCCTAAACGCCCCAAAAGAAGTATAACTTCAAAAAAACGTTTGCTAGGCTGTAATGTTTATGTTTATGTGAGCAAAATAAGGGCGTAATGCCATTTACATTTAATTTACACAGTTAAATTTTAATATTATTAAGACATTTCTTTGTACTAAAATAATATGGCTTAATTCTAAGCTACATTTCTTAATATCTGCCGAGGAGCGCAGGTGCTTGCAGAGCGAGATTACATTACAGAAATTATTGTCTTTATCTCAGACAATAATAGTAATAGTAAATTGTGTTTTTTGAACTACTAACACTTACTTCTTGATTTTTTTAAGGTGCTGTTACGAGAATTCGAAAATATGATGCTATTTTTGGAACAATTATTTGGTATTTGACCTTAGAGTAAGAATATACATAATGACACCAGTGATTTAAAATACCTTTCTTAAGAATATAGTGTAATGAAATCATAATTTTTATAGTCAAATAATAATATTTTTCGTATATTTTAAAAAACCAAAAATCTATCTTTATACAGGCTTATTTTGCAATGTGGTATACATTGGGTGGGAGTTCACAGTGTGAACTTAGTTTTCCCGTGACAATTGTTGGAGTCTTTTTAAATGATTTAAACGTAGAACTCAAGGTTGTGCGCACAACCCAAGGTACACTTTTACTTTGATATAGTATGATAAAAAAAGTTTATGTACCAATAAAGTAAAATGAATATAATGAAAATGTAATATAATACCCAAGTAAATGAGGGCCCATACGTATAAAGTACCCGCTTGGTAAATATCATGAAGTAAAATATAAATTATTTGAATTAAAACTCCGATTCCCGACATCTAATTAATAAAGCTAGCTTAGGTCAAAAATATTAAGAAAGGAATAAAGTAATTACAATTATTATAGAAAAAAAGGCCTGACAATCGAAAACAAAGCAAATGGGAGTTGTGTTAGTATGAAAATAATTAACATACAAGGACATGAGAACAATTAAAATAAGGTAATAAGGGATCCCCGATCAAATCTAAAAGTGAGATATGTAGTTATTTTGCATTTCTGTATTAGGGCTATTAATGCTACCCAAAATGCAAAATTCTACTCACAAGTTACACATGTAGTAACTATAGGATCGATCCACACAACCACACGTAAAAAAAAATTAAATATGATAAATATATTTTCGCGACCTACCTATTTTATATGAATTTACAAGATTTTTTCATATTTACAATAACTCTTAATTTAACCTTAAATTTCTCTTTTATGTTATGTTTTTTTTATGTAAAATTTTTACAATTTTAATCTAAATTAGTCCAGAGTAGTCCAGAGTGTATCAATTCGCTATTATTATAATTTTTTTTCATCTACAGACAATGAAACCAAAAATGATATTATTATATACTTACAACACTTTTCTTTTCTAGACAACATATATTCTGCTATACAAACTTATATCTGTGTAATAGCCTATCTTTTTTATAAATTTGTGTTTCTAATAAGATAAACAAGTTCCTTAGAAGTCATGAAATTAAAAAGAAAAAGGTAATAAGTAATACGTTTCTGACTATTAATGATAAATAACATATATAATAAACACTTGATAATGTAAAAGTATTATAGCAATGCAATATAACGATCTTAACTACATACATTAAAAAGTGTTTAATACTATAATTTTCAAATACTTTTAAGTGAATATAAAAAAAAAGTTTTGTTGAAATTAGGTATCATCATACGATGTAATCACAAACGTTCCTATAAACGTACTTTGGAATTGAAAACAAAAGTGTCACAAATCGCTTACGCGGGTGGGATTGCAACTTGTATTTTGATCTGGCTGTTGTTTTTTGCATTGCATTACATTATCTTCTTTGTTTCTTTTTTTTATGGGAGGGGCAAACGAGCATACGGCTCAATTGATGGTAAGTGACTACTGCTGCCTATGAACAACTGCAACACCAGGGGCATTGCAGATGCGTTGCCGGCCTTTAAGAAGGAGTAGGCTCTTTTCTTGAAGGTCCTAAGTCGTATCGGTCCGGAAAATTGCTGGTGGTAATCGATTCCACAAGGGAGTTGTGCAAGGAAGAGAACTTCTGATAAAACGCACAGTGGTGGATCGCCAATCATCCAGATGGTACGGATGGTATCTCGAGTTCTATCGCGATGTGCGATGGTGAAATTGAGCGGCTGGAATCAGTCCGAACAATGTCTCTGAGCTCTCCCCGTGGTAGATGCGATAAAATACGCAAAGAGATGCAATATCTCTACGCAGTGCCAGTGAGTCCAGCCGATCGGAAAGAACTCGGTCGTCGACGATTCGAGCCGTATATCTTAAAATGAAATGTAATATTTTCGGTTTTATATTTATTAAACTTTCAAATCATATGTTTTTAACATTTATAAGTCAGTATTTTCTGAAAAAATGGTAGAGTATTAATATCTAAGTTATTTGTGTGGATCATGAAAGAAATGTTTAATCAAATATAAAGGTATAAATAAATGAAGTATAAACTATAAAATTATAATTATAAATGTCAATAAACATATAAAGGAAGGTACTATTTAATGTGAATATCTAGATAAGTGACTTAATAAGTAACTAAATTAATATTATAATAATTCAGTATCTAAGTGTGTTACAGTGATGTGTCGACCAAAATAATATACGTTCGCGAATGTACACCTGATTTTGTCAAACATAATGCATCAACAATGCAACAATGCATTAAGGCTTAAACATACATATTGTGACTACGGAATTATTATGTGTTTATTAACCACCTACACAAGCCAAGACAAATATTATATATACATAATTAGAATGTAAGACTTTATTTCAGATTAACTTTTTACTATATAATATTTTTTTTGTCGGTGGGAGGTGTAGTGTAGCCCCCACGATAGTATATATTAGTGTTAACGTAGAATATCCACGCCCCCCTTCCCTAAGGGGTCGTCATCGATTCGGCGAAAAGGCCGAAGGCAGGTGGTGTTTAGTGGGTTAGGCACTTCTTCAAAGTGAGTCCCACATAACCACGCCGCCGGCAGCGTGGCATGCTATGAGCATTCACCACCTCCCTCCCCCCGCTTCCGGAGGGTGTCCTTGTATTGGGCGCAAAATAAAAAAAGTTTAAGCAGTATAATTAAAGATCTTGTACAAGCAACACGTCTACTTTTCATTCAACACCCTTCCGACATTACAAGGAAAAAGTTTTAGGTTTATAAATACAAAAATTGAAACTTTAACGGTGGTAGAGCCACGCAGCAGCTTTGCTGTTGCACGTATGGGCAGGCTCGAGCCGGGTTAGTACCACGACCTCACAGAATACCGGCGTGAAGTGGAAGCTCTGCTTTTGCGTTTCGTCTGGTGAGTGCAGGTGACCGGAGGCCAATTCTCCCCCAATCAACATGGTAGCGGAATTAAATTTTAGACTACCCCAGGAGGTACCAGCACCCTGGAGAATCCCTCGCTGAGCATCCACGACCATGCTACTCCACTCCTGAGCGTGGGTGCTCAGGCTGCCCCGCGTATTCTGGGGGGGGCAAAATTCCGCTCAAAACAATAACTGCTCGGGGCAAACTGAGCAACAAGACCAAGGCGACCCCTGCCACGCTATCCATGGATTTCTGCAACATCAGGGGACTTCACTCGAACCTAAACGCCGTCCACTACCATCTCGAGACGGCGAAGCCGGCCTTGCTCTTTCTGACCGAGACGCAGGTGTCCTCTCCGGCTGATACTTCGTATCTCTCCTACCCGGGGTACAAATTGGAACACTCCTTTGTGCCTCGGGCTGGAGTTTGCGTATACGTCGAAGAGGACATCTGTTCTCGACGCCTCGGCAGTCTTGAAGGTTCGGACCTGTCCATTCTTTGGCTACGCGTAGATAGCGACGACCATCCGCGCGTCTACGGGTGCCTCTATAGGTCCCATAGCGGTAATACCGAAACAGACCGACTCATCGACCACGTCCAAATGGCTACAGATTCCTTGCTACAACAGGTCCCATCCGTAGAGATCGTGATCCTTGGCGATTTTAACGCCCGCCACGCCGAATGGCTTGGTTCACGTTCAACCGATCATGCTGGGAGATCTGTTTATGACTTTGCCTTGGCATATGGTCTGACAGCTGGTTACTTCGCCTACGCGGATTCCAGATGTGAACGATCATACACCTTCCTGTTGGACCTTCTGCTGACCTCTCATCCGGACGGATATCAGGTTTCCGTCGATGACCTCTCG
Organism: Parnassius orleans; assembly: GCA_029286625.1. Taxonomy (NCBI): domain Eukaryota; kingdom Metazoa; phylum Arthropoda; class Insecta; order Lepidoptera; family Papilionidae; genus Parnassius; species Parnassius orleans. The sequence goes on from JAGSMP010000280.1 coordinate 524,328, forward strand.
GCTCTTCGGACCATTGTCTGATCCGGAGTGGTGCCACCACGCTCCCTCGCGGTTGCGTTCTGCAGGTTGCCGCCGTGTTTGGCATTACAGGTCGGCGGATTGGGACGGAATGCGGTCTTTCTTTGCATCCTACCCATGGGGGCGGGTTTGCTTCTCGCCGGATGATCCCAGCGCTGTTGCTGACTCTGTCACTGATGTGGTGTTACAGGAATGGAGCTATTTATTCCATCATTTGTGATACCCATCGGAGGCAGATCGCAGCCTTGGTTTGGTAGCTCCTGTAAGACTGCATTACGCAGTAAGCAGGAGTGCTATCAGGCCTGGGCTGAGGCTTCGGCGGCTCGGGATGTAAACACCAGCATGCTTAAAAGAAGTATAACTGCCCCAGGTCCTTCAAAAGTGTTATTGCCAAGGCAAAGTCAGAGCACATAGGCAGAATTGGCGAGAAACTAGTTCGCCTTCCTTCGGGAACCCGTGCTTGGTCTCGCCAAGGCTGTCCAAGGGAATTTCTGTAAGCCATCACTACCATCTCTGCACAGGAGGACGACTCACTGGCCCACGCCGCAAAAAGAGAAAGCCGACCTTTTAGGCTCACCTTTTGCATCCAACTCGACTCTTGATAACGGGGAGAACACACCGCCGGCCATGCCGTGGTGCGAGTGCTCCATGCCGGATGTTCGGTTCTCACAGCGCTCGGTCCGCAAAGCACTCCTCTCCCTGGACATCCACAAGTCGAGTGGGCCTGACGGAATCCCCCCAATTGTGCTGAGGACGTGTGCTCCGGAGTTGGCACCGGTTCTAACGCGTCTTTTCCATTTCTCCCAGGCGTAGTCCCGAAATCATGGAAGACAGCTTTTGTCCATCCGATCCTAAAAGGCGACCGCTCAGACCCGTCCAACTACAGGCCTATCGCCATCACCCTTGTTCTCCAAAATAATGGAATCCATTATAAACTGCCAGCTCATGCGGTACCTTGAGGATCACCAGCTGATTAGTGACCGCCAATACGGTTTTCGTCGGGGTCGATCAGCTGGTGATCTTCTGGTCTACCTGACTCATAGGTGGGCGGAGGCAGTAGAGTCCCAGGGGAGGCATTGGCCGTTAGTTTGGACATTGCGAAGGCTTTCGATCGGGTTTGGCACAAAGCGCTTTACGAAGCTCCCTTTCCTATGGGCTTCCCGAGAAATTGTGCAATTGGATCACCAGCTTTCTTGCAGATCGGGCATCAAGGTCGTTGTAGACGGTGCATGCTCCGACTACAAACTATTAACGCTGGTGTTCCACAAGGCTGCGTGCTATCACCAACGCTGTTTCTTCTGCATATCAATGATATGTTGCAAACCGGTAGCATTCATTGCTATGCGGATGATAGCACTGGTGATGCTCTATACGCCGGCCGTGCGAATATTTCTCGGAAAACGTCGCCGAGTACCGGAACAAACTTGTGTCTGAAGTCGAGTCTTTGCTGAACAAAGTCTCGGATTGGGGCGACTAAATCTAGTCCAGTTTAATCCTCAGAAGACACAAGTTTGCGCGTTTACCGCTAAAAGAACCCTTTGTCGTATCTCCTCAGTTTCAAGGCACTCCTTGTTGCCTCAGCCAGTATCGGAATCCTCGGCGTCGACATATCGAGTGGCGTGCAGTTTCGCGGTCACTTGGAAGAAGGCCAAATTGGCCTCTAAAAGCTTGGCGTGCTCAGCAGAGCGGGACAGTATTTCATGCCGGCACAACGCCTGCAACTTTACAAGGCGCAGGTTCGGCCTCACGGAATACTGTTCCCATCTCTGGGCTGGGGCTCCCCAGTGCCAGCTCCTTCCACTTGACCGCATCCAGCGCAGAGCGGCTCGAATCGTCGACGACCAAGTCCTTTCCAATCGGCTCCATTCATTGGCACTGCGAAGAGATGTTGCATCTCTTTGCATTTTCTTTCGCATTTACCACGGGAGTGCTCTGAGGAATTGTTCGGATTAATCCCAGCCGCCACATTTCACGAACGCACATCGCGGCAGAACTCGATACCATCCACACCATCTGGATGATTGGCGGTCCACCACGCGATTTAGAAGATGTTTTCTTCCTCGCACAACTTCCTTGTGGAATAGTTTACCACCAGCGATTTTCCGGACCGATACGACTTAGGGACCTTCAAGAAAAGAGCCTACTCCTTTTAAAAGGCCGGCAACGAATCTGCAATTCCTCTGGTTCCCTGGTGTTGCAGTTGTTCATGGGCGGCGGTAGTCACTACCATCAGGTGAGCCGCATGCTCGTTTGCCCCTCTCCTATAAAAACAAATACAGAACTGTATTTCATTTTCTTGGATTAATTTACTGACATTGTATCTACAGTATAAACGATAATAAATTAGTTGACTCATTATACACTGATTTTAATGTCCAAAATCTGTTTGATGGAGTAGCAGTAAATTGATATATCTGCAAAATAATCAAGCTTTAGCTTGTTTATTTTTCATATAAAAGACAATAACTTTATTTCTTTTTATTTATTATTTATTAAAACCTATTCAATTCATAATCATGCGGTTAAAGTATTTATACCTTCCATAAAACATTGCTTAATACACCACGCATAAAGTTAGAAAACAAAATTTTTATCTTTTTTATTATTAAAACTAATTAACAAAATAAAACGTCTTATTCCTTTTCTTAATCCAATTAATTTTTTGGAAGTATCTGTTTTGTTAGTAAAATTCAATAAAATAAAATATCTTCACGAAAAAACAATATCTGAGTAGATGAATCAGGTTCTTTTAATCACAGTCAGACTCATCATTATTAATATTGCCTGTAATCAGACTATTATAAAATAAATGATATTCTTTTGGTATATGACGTGACTTTTACAAAGATCCATAAGGTCTTTGTGTTTATTTTTGTCAATTGGCAGGGGTTTTTCATAAGCACTGACTAGAAGCAGATCCACCTTTTCCTTTTTTTTTCGTGTGTTTTTCGGTTTATTCATGCAGTTAATCCATTTAACAGCATCGTCTTCATAGTTGTACTAAATATAATTTTAAAGTTATCATTTCCTAGTATTTAAATTTCACTTACATTGTTCATGACATTTTAGTTCCATCGCTAGTAGTTGTTCAATTATTACAGTGCTTGAAATGTGTTTTAAAATCAAGAATCAACTTCTGTGATATTTCAATTACATTATAGGGCTTGCCATCTGTTTTAGGTCTGGAGTATAAATAATCCTGTCTTTAGTCTGTCTCTCAATCAAGAATGCATGCTGTCCCTTCGTTTTGGGTATGACCAACGACAAGGAAACGATGAATAATACTTATTTTAAATTTGTTACATGCATACATTTACTTCAAAATACGACTCTGTTTAAATTCTGGCCTCCACAATTGTCAGACCAGAAACGAAACTCTTTTAAACCTTGTGTATTGTCATTTCAATAAATTTATAAACACAGTTTGCAATTAAATTCGCTCACTTTTAGCTGTCTATTGATGCCAAGAACAGCAAACCTTGTAAAGATGCCATATCAAAAATGGAAAAATTTACATGGACGATTTTCTTTACAATATAATGTACATTTCATATTTCTTTTAATCAAAAGTACACGCTAAAACCTCTTTATTTGCATTGCTAATTCCTTGTCTTTCATTTAAGTTTCTAGCTGTTTCCTTTTCTTTCAAATGATTTCTTTGTTTTTGTATTTCTTCTTTGGTAGCCTTTGTTTTATTTCTAAATGTGACATTCTTCGCATGCATCTTTTGGGCTTATGAAAGGCAATATTTATATTTCTGTTTACAATATCACGATATTGTCGTACATTAGACGCTTTGCCAGAATAAACATTTGAATCAAACCACTCCTCATAATGCTTTTACATCTTGGGAAATGACTATGAGCCATCCAAATACTTACATTTCGAATCTTTGCGAGTGTAATGAGCTTCAAAAAGCAGGAAACTAATGATCAATCACACGTACCATATTGAATGTTATAATTTTTGGGTGATCGGATTCTACAAACACTTTCACGATCAATTTGTTCTAGAGCGGTATAATCAAAGTTGAAACTTATTGAGAGGTTCTAAAAACATTGTTTTACAAACAGATATTCTTGTTATCCTGCATTGTCATTTGATTCCAACCATGGTAAATAATATTAAATAGTATAAACCGCTTCAATTTTCAGAAACAGTTAAATACACTTTTGTATTTTCATAACGTATAGTGATAAAGTCCCATTGTCGTGAATGATTGCCAATCCTCCAAAACATCTCAAAATTATTTTCAGTTCTCTTATGATATACTGTCATAACATTTTTGACGGCAGCTTTTAGGACCAGGGCAGGATGTATTTTTCCATTTCTACTGGTGTACTCCATACCTCTATTCATTTTGTATTTTCTCTGGCTATCCTTCTATTCTTGCTTAAATTACTCCTTAAGTAACCCTTGACCTTTTAATATTTGAACTTCGCTTGCGTCGATTGTTAGCTGATTAGGAGTACTTACTGCAGAATCAGTATCTTCTATATAAGACCAATCGCTGGTGAAGATACGGGGTTATAATGCTCTTAGTCTTAAGTCCATTTACAGGTATCTCGATGGATGAGGATTCTCTTGAATTTTCTATTATTGATGGCGAATAGACTGAATCAGGTGACGTATCAATAATACTATCAGGAAATATGGAGGCTTTGATGGCAAAATTCCTAGAATACGTTCACTATCTTCTAGGTCTACGTGATTGCTAATTAACAGTTCATCTTGGGTAAAGTAAGCACCAGGTAGCAAAGGGGACTCTGAAAATAAAGTAAAAATGCTCTTTATATCTTGCCATTAATGAGGCAAATTATGGCAGCACAGACTGACAGACAGAAGACAGTTTAAAATTAATCCCTTTACTACTAAAAATTAGAATATTTAGCTCAACTTAACCCAGTATAGAATCTACAGAACTTTTAATAATTTATAATCTAAAAATAATGTGATTATTTACTGTCATAGTTATAATTTATATAAGTTAATGTAATGAAAATCTTAAACTTCTTACCATTTTTATGAAAAGATTCCACTGACTCGTTATTTTCAAAATTTTCGTGAATACCTAATATAATTTGAGTGTCTTAAATCTACTAAATTTAGCATAAGTTTTTCTCTAGCATTTTGTAGTGTTCCCTCCATGCTTATTTAAATTAAAATATAGTGATTTTATACATCAAATCTAATATATTGATCGCAATAATATACACCTAAATTGACATACTCACGTGCCATGCGGACACTGTATACTGGTCCAGTTTTCACATGTCGCTCAAAGTAAGGGCGCCTTAAAATTTGCCGCAGGGTGCCGCGCGAAGGCAGCGCGTCTGTAGCGCTGCAGCTGCACTGCTGTCGCTAGGTTTGAGAATCGTAGTGTAGTACATTTAGTTTCACGATGGACTCTGACGAAGAAACACTGCTCTTAGTGTTACTTATAAAACGAAAAAGGATTTTGGGCAAAAACAAAAAGAAACCTAAGAAAACGATGTCGTTATTTTGTATAACTCAACAAACTGATTTTATAAAGTAAAGGCACAATTTCAGAATTACTTAAGATTGTCAAGAAAACAATTCTACAATTACTTCCCATTTAGAACGTTATTTTGGAAAACAAAATACAACCTTCAAAAATACTATTTGTGCTGAAGAGACTATTTATAACACTCAGGTAAGTAAAATTGCCACAAATTCATAATATAATCGTTTTATTTTTTAAGTAAATCACATTACACAGTTTTCATATTATTGCTTTTAATTTTCATTACTCTCCGAAAACAAATTCTCATAAATAGACGACATATCAGTCAATTGTGATTCTTGTGCTGACAAATAAATAGGCTGGGCTTTGGCTTGATTGATTCGTAAAGTAAAATAACCATGTTGTTGTTGGTATGAAAAATCAGAAATTAACATGTGTATTGATAAATCGTCGTATAAAACCGATCATTTCGTACTTTGCGTCAGTCTTGCGGTGTTCAGGTATTTTCTTAAAATCACTTAACAGTGATAATAAAAAACACCGATCACCATCATTTTCAATAGATTCGTCCTTTCTTTGCATTCTTACCAAGAGAACTTTCAAAATTTTATTAGTGTCATCTTCTTCCGGCTCTGAAACTTTCCTCTTTTTTGATGTCGTGGGCTGTGTATAAATATCAATGGGCCTGGACTCCGACAAACACGATAAAAATTGAAGTCGGTCAAAATGTTGATATTTTCGATGTGATGATGCAGCTGACCCACTCTTTGATGCTCTTTGTTTATTAATTTCACGACTATAAGAATCCCTCAGGTTTTTACATTTAAGTTGCAGTAATATAGCTGAAAATAATTAATCCATATTTTAATTTACAGTTTCTTGGCAGAAGATTGCACTCTTACAAATTTATATCATACGTATAATCGTGGGCTTTCAACGATTTGTGCTATCGTGAAAGAAGTTTGTCGAACAATTAATTGTCAAACAATTTGAAATTAAGTGCACTTAGAAACTTAACATTTAGTTACTGCAGAAAGGAAAATTGAAATATATAGTACCAATATAATTTATTATTGTATTGTTAAAGTATTGCTACCTTTTATACCACAAGACTATATTACAATATATATTTTACTAGGTCTAGACTAGGAGTACGTCTGTACAGGTACCATCGTCTTACGTACTCTTATTTCTGCCGCCGAATAGCATTTTAGGGGATAGAGAACTAGTACAATTACAGGCTGTGCGACATTTAATTTTATATCTTTTATATAATTGCTTTCCGCAAACTCATGCCTGTTTCTATTGTGTAATTTTAATTATTGTAAAGTAGGTCAAGATCAACTCAACACAATATATATACATATATATATATATATATATACATAAATATATATATATATATAGATTATCTTATTGGTACGTTGATGTTTAGGATTTCAATTAAAGTTCGTACGATATACTTCACCATAATCAATACAAACCAAATACAAATATGGATAATAGTAAACCACCTCAAACTAACGTAAGTTTGATATAGCATAAGCTGAAATAACTTTAAGACGAAGTTGTTGAACTTTGTTTTAGTTCGGTAGTACTTAGTGTACGGTTTGCGCAGGAGGTAGTTGGTATGATAGATGTATGTTAGAGATGGTTACATTAATGAATACAAATACGCAGACCGGACACACTTGCGTTACATCTATAAGTGTTTTATGTAATTGTTCAGAATGCGCGGATTAAAAGTTATGGTTTTTGTTATTTAGTGACAATAATGTTCGAATAATTGTTTCTTTAAAATTGAAATTGTTCAGAAAGTAGTGAAATACAAAAAATAAAACAACACAAGAGTTATTTAAAGTTATGCAGAATAAGTGGATTTGGTTTCTATGTGAAACTGTGGACAAGTTTTGGTTTCTATAATATGTGAAATTACTGTTCGGAATTTAAATACAATAATATGGTCTTTACAGTTCATAATCGGTTTAAATTATGTCTGTTTCTGGGTCATCGATGCTGTTGTTTGTATGTATCTAGCCAAGACTATACCAATGAAGGGAATAATTGTGGCTTGGTTTCCTCCATTAAGACGGTTGTTTACTCTGTTCCCTCTCTTAACAAACCGCAGTGATATAAGCTGACGGCTTCGTGGTACAGTGACTTAGCATTGAGTCGTTGAGCGTTAATAACCGATCCCTGTAAACTAACCGTATACACTATTTAAACTAACTCCACATACAGGAGAAAATCCTATTGTAGGCGTTACATAATTTACGTGAATAATATCAACAAATTGATAAAAAACTCAAAAACTTTTCTATTTGTCGACGATACATGTCTGGTAGTAGCCCACCATAATATAGATAAGGCGGTAAAACTGTTACAAGAGGACTTTACGAGGCTCATGCAGTAGTCACATGACGCAGGTCTTGTACTTAATTAGAATAAGACTAAAATGATGTAAGTTAGCTCGAGTCAAAGTAGATTAAAACATAACATCACTCTTATAGCTCATAATCACACATGTCTTCATAATATCCAAAGTTTAACCCATAATAAAAACTGTGAATGTACCCAAATTGAAATAGTAGAAAAATGTAGATGTTTAGGTTTAATAATTGATGATCGTATGAAATCGACTGATCACATTGAATCTGTATGCGATAAGTTACGAGCAATCCCAGCAAAATTTGACCTCATCATGAGTAAAGTACCTTACCAGATGCTAATGTTACTATATAACGCACCGTGCGAATCAATAGTTACGTACGGGTACAGTTATGGACGCACTTATAAAACCCACCTTGAAAGAATATACGAGCTACAATCGCGCATCCTTAAATGTATCACCCCTCTCAAAATAAAAGATAAATATAAAAAAAAAATCCTTATGGTTTTTTTATTATTGCAAAATACTACCAGTACACGACAAAGTATAAAGTAAGACAAGATAAAATAGGTACCTATTGCTGCTTGAAAAACAAGGAAAAATTAAAAATTTGCCGTATTTATACAAAGCTTACTCGACAAGCCGTCAATCCATATATGATTATCACAAAATATAAAAATATGTATGAAAAATTTAGATTACAATATCAAATTCCCGCTCTTTTGAACCAAATTTCAAAGCCAATAAAAATGAACTAACTGAAAAAAATATTAAACATAAGCTTAAACTGTATTTTATCGACAAATTGTTAACGACACCTACTAATAACTTATACTAAAAATAAAACTATATCTACTAACACACATCATAATATACACAAATAAAAACATAGATACACACAATTATAACATTATTATCTCAATCACTAATTTTCATTTAACTTACTAACTACTATGCTAATTAATTATGCTTTGCTTTGGTACACACCTAGTTAAAAAAAAAATTGGTTGCCTGTAAAGTCGGTATACGGGCGAAAGTTTTACGTGACAACGACTTTGAGTGGTAAAATAATTTTATTATGTCTGTCTCTCTCGCTCTTAGGCGGGCTAACCATGCCCGAGTGGAAGGGACGCGTGCCTCTCACTCGCTCTCATTGTGAGCGCATAACGTGAGCGGAGCGTAACGCAGTTTCTTGAAGTGTCACCCGGCAAACCAATTTATAAGACGTTGTCACGTCAAAAAAAACATCTTGCTGTTTTGTCACATCATTTATATACGTCATTAAATAAGTTGTCGCAACGCGAACCGATTGAACATGATCGAAGTTACGAATCGGCGGTACATGGAAAAACTTCTGTAAGTTTATTTGTACTGTCGGATGTTATTAAATAACTATATTTTGTAAAAATACATAAATAAATAAAAAAAGCGATTTTTGCTAAGTAGCCAATCATATACCATAAATAACTAGCATTTCGGTTGAACATTTAAATATGACAACTATCAATGATGCTTAGCGAAAACGTGAATGTTTCCCTTAACAAAAAAATTAAGCCTAATTATTATTTCATTATGTGTCACGAGAGTCTCCGGTTTTCGTACCTCAGATTAGGTTTAGATGTCAGAATTGACAGTACTTAATATACCACATTCTAAAAGATGACTTCGTCAACCCGAGACAGAACACAGCCCATCTTTGAGTATTTTTAACCCTCGACGCAAACAGAGGGGTATCTGTGTGTTTGTATGTGACATCGTAGCTCCCAAATGGATGAACCGATTCAGATTTGATTTTTTTTGTTTTTAAGGTGACTTGATCGAGAGCGTTCTTATCTATGATTCAAGAAAGCTGTTTGAAGGTCATCAGCTCTTTTTGTTTCTAGGTTTTTTTATAATGTTGACTTTAAGTTATTTCTTGTGCGTTACACATGCATAATACGGTGCATGTTACAAAATTTGCCACCGCGAAAATGAAGGCGAAATGACGGAGCAAATTAGTCTTCTCCGCCCGTGTATCTTACCGCACAGCTACTCAAGGGGCAGCACAGCCCCTGGGGTCAGGTCAGACCACATATATTTTTTTGCATATTATCCCGAGGCTGTCATAAGAGACGACTGAAACAGGAAATGGCCAGCAAATCTTTCTGATAATAACTCAAAATAATGAAAAAAAACTGCGTTAGCAAACCCGTAAGCGTAGCAACTATGGCAAAATTCTCCTTATGAGGCAATCTATGGAGGCCATTGTTCAGCAGTGGACTTTTATAGGCTGTAATAGATAGATGGATAATGATAAAACTCAAAAAAAAAACTGCGGTTTCCAGCCCGCCTGTCAAGCGTAGCAACTATGGTATATATCCTGGCCAATATTCCCCAATTAGGCAATCTATGGAGGAGGCTTTTTTACTACAGTGAACTTCAATAGGCTGTAAAATGAATGGATGAAATAAATGTTAATTTTTGAACTTTCAGTTAAGTAGTTGTAACTTGAAAGTATGTAATTTAAAAGTTACAATAAATTCATGTTACTACAGATACCTTCGTTACGCCATGTAGTGACGGTTAAAAATATCCACCACCCCATATCTTCCCGTGGGTGTCATAAGAGGCGACAGTGGGAAACAGGCAGGAGATGGGCAGCAGCATCCTCCTGATAACAGCAATACCACAGTAAAAAAAACTGCGGTTGACAATCCGCTAGCCAAGCGTGGCAACTATGACAAACATCCCCCCATGATGAAAGTAACGAAGAGACGGCCCGCAGTCCCCTGCGGCCCCGCTATTCCTGGCTACGGTGGCGACCATGGCAACGGCGCTAAGAATCTCTGGTGGAGGTTCGGTTTCCACCTAAGACGGCTCGACCTGGCAACATAAAACGCCCACAACCTGAGGACTAATGAGAAGATCCTGGAGCTGGAAGAAGGATAGACAAGTTTATATATATATAGATAGACGAAGAGAGGGGAGGATAGGGTAATCCTCGAAACCGGCAACTTATTCTATCACCGGGAGGGCGACCATCTTTCCCAAGGAGGTGTCGGATTTATCGTCCACAAGTCTCTCGTTAACAGCGTTGTAAAGATTTTGAGTGTGTCGACGAGGCTTGCGTACCTTATACTCAGAATCACCAAACGGTATTCGTTGAAGGTCATACAGGTTTATGCACCAACCTTGGCACATCCCGATGGGTAGGTGGAGGAAATTTATGACGATATCTCTAAAGCCATGCATACCTCCAAACCCATTATACGGTGTTAATGGTATACTTCAACGCACAACTATGCACAAGAGAGGACGGTGAGCTGAAAGTAGGGAAATTCGGAATAGGGTAACGGAACCCAAGGGGCCAGCAGCTGGCCGACTTCATGGAGAAAGAGGGACTCTTTATGATTAACGCTTTCTTTCAAAAGCGGCCTAACATAAAGTGGACCTCGTTGAGCCCCGACGGTTTGACAAAAAATTAGATTAACTTCATTATAACGACTAGATGGCAACTATTCAGTAATGTCTCAGTGATCGCGAAGATGAAAACTGGTAGCGATCACCGAATGGTTAGAGGCACACTGAACCTAAACGTTAAGTTGGAGAGGTCTCATTTAATGAAGTCAACGCTCCGTCCCCCTCGTGCACTAATCAAAAGTCCCAAAACCTTTCAGCTCGAGTTACAAAACCGTTTTCAGTGCCCAGAAGACTGCAATGCAGTGGACGATATGAATGACAAGCTCGTGGAAACTATCCATGCAGTCGGAGCTAATTCCTGCTAGACCCGCCGCAGAAGAATACAAAAACTCTCCGATCACAATTTTAATTTCATGGCTGTTAGACGGGAGATGAAGCTGTAGTCAATATATATATAAACTTCAAGACAGCTCGTATTGAAGAAGCGATCGAGCGGAACCAAGGCTCTAAAGTCTTTGCCAGAGATCTGTCTGCCAGAAAGAGCCAACTGTCAAAGCTGAAGACCGAGCATCGTTCCCGGGACACCTGAGATTTTGAGTGAGATTGAAAGGTTCTATGGTCAGCTGTACACGTCATCGTTGGAGCCACACGCAAGTGTGAGTAGGGAAATCCAAGAGCAATTCTTATTCGACACTATTCTGATGATATCCCAGACGTCAGTCTGAGCGAGATTAGAATGGCTCTCCAGCAAATTAAAAACGACAAGTTCCCGGGCGAGGATGGAATTGCAGCGAAGCTTCTGAATGCGGGTGGAAAACCGGTACTTGAAGTCCTTCAGAAGCTCTTTTATCCCGTACTCCATGGTGGGACTACTCCAGAGGCGTGGAGCAGAAGTGCAGTGGTCTTGTTCTTCAAAAAAGGCGATAACGCTCTCTTGAAGAACTAAAGACCTATTTCCCTTCTGAGCCGCGTCTTCGTGCTGTATTCGAGAGTCATTACGAATCGCCTCGCACGCAGACTCGACGACTTCCAGCCTCCCGAACAAGCCGGTTTCCGAAAAGGCTTCAGTACTGTAGACCACATACATACCCTTCGGCAAATTGTACAGAAGACCGAAGAATACAATCTGCCACTTTGCCTTGCATATGTGAACTATGAGAAAGCCTTTGATTCCTTCGAAATTTGGGAGGTGATACAGTCACTTCAGCGGTGCCAAGTTGACTGTCGGTATATCGTAGTGCTAAAGTATTTGTACAGTAGGGCTACGATGGCTACCCGAGTACAGAACCAGAGTACGAAACCTATCCATCTGCAGAGAGGTGTAAGACAGAGTGACTTTATATCGCCGAAACTCTTCACCGCTGCATTCGAAGACGTTGTCGAGGTATTTGCCTGGAAAGGATACGTTATTAACGTCACTCACCTTCGATTTGCCGACGATATAGTCTTTATGGCAGAATCGCTGGAGGACCTAAGCACTATGCTCAATGACTCAATAGTGCCTCCCAACGGATAGTCTTAGGATGAACATGGACAAAACAAAGATCATGTAATGTCCATGTCACACCGATGACGATAGTTGTTGGGAGCACTAAGCTCGCAGTTGTTGACGAGTATGTTTACCTGGGCCAAATAGTCCAACTAGGTAAGTCTAACTTCGACCGAGAGGTCAATCGACGGATTCAACTTGTCTGGGCAGCTTTCGGGAAATTACGACACATCTTCTCGTCAGGTATTCCTCAAAACCTGAAAACGAGATTGTACAATCAGTGCGTGTTCCCAGTGATGACTTATGGATCTGAGACGTGGTCTTTCTCTGCTGTTCGCATGTGGATGCTCAAGGTCGCTCAGCGAGCTATGGAGAGGGCTATGCTCGGCGTTTCTCTGCGTGATAATCTTAGAAATAAGGATATCCGCAGTAGAACCAGAGTGACCGACATAGCCTAACGGACTAATAAGCTGAAGTGGCAATGGGCTGGCCATATATCTCGAAGAACCGACAACCTTTGTGGAATAAAAGTTCTCGAGTGGCAGCCTCGTACCGGTAGGCAAAGTGTAGGGTGAGCCCCACTACATGGAGTGACGACCTGGTAAGACATGCAGGAAATTGATGGATGCAGGTGGCTCAGGACCGTGCTTTGGGCATTACTTGGGGGAGGCTTGTGTTCAGCAGTGGACTTATGAAGGGCTGTAAAGAAGAAGAAGAAGACAGATACCTTCGACTCCCTCCCCCACACATACAAACTCAAACGTGCGCGTGCGCATCTCAAGAGCCTTTTCAGTCAATTTTTTATGTAGGCGAATCATAACATAGTTACTTGACCGCAAAATCACTCGATGCGTTGATTAAAATAATATTTCGCATAAATTTATTTTCTTCTTTATGGCGAAAACACTTTATTGATTGATGAACAATTTTACTGCTTTGATATTGAATCATGAATTATACTTTAACTAGCTGTTACCCGCGGCTTCGCCCGCATGGTCACTGGGAAATGAACTAACCATTGCTTTTGAATTGAAAGAAAACTGAGTTTTATAGATTTGTTAGAGATGCAGCCATTAAAAGGAAACTGAGCAAAATTGATTCGTCAGCCTATTTAAATGTTTTGAAACGCAGCGTATAGGAAAGCATGAAAATACTCGTAGCCTGTTTATTCCAAATGGAAATGGGACATTTGTTTAATTAAAGGAAACTGAGCATAATTATCCGTCAGGGATGCAGACTTTTGAAAAGAAACTGAGCTAAATTGATTCGTCAGAGATGCAGTTTTCTGAATTGAAAGGAAACTGAGCCAAATAAAAGATCTGTCAGAGATGCAGCCTTTTGAGTTGAAAGGAAACTGAGCTTAATAGGTCCGTCAGAGGTGCAGCATTTGGAATTGAAAAGAAACTGAGCTAAATAGGAAATTTTAATTGAAAGGGAAGATCTGGGAATTCTGATTAATTGATTGTGGGAATTTTGGAAAAAAACTAACTGAACACTATTTTAAGACGCTACTATACACAATGTTATATGTTTTTCCATTCGGGGAAAGAATGTGAAGATTCTGGGCATTTGACACAAGCGAACATGCTACATACAGCTGACCATGAGAGAAGCACGGTTTTTCTAAGTTGACCCCGCTACTTGTAACGTTTGCCCTTGCGCTTTATTAATTGTCATTGCAAAACTGAGCTTAATAGGAACTGCAACCTTTTGAATTGAAAAGGAAGATCTGTGGGAATTATAGGATCCGTGGTATAATAACATTTCTCCTTCCTACGCCTGTCAAAATTGTAGCACCGATTATGTTCCGTCCAAGATGTCACACGCAGCCTTGTCCCGTTACATAACCGAGGAGCATCTAAATTTCGCATTAGCATGACTGGGACGCCTAATTTTAATTGAAGCTTATGTGAGGGCACACCTGACAACTCTAGAGAATTTAGAAACTCTACGGGATATGAAGTGCTCTGTTCTGTGTCCATAACTGTGTCTACTGACAAATACTCTGTTATTTTTCCTGCTACTTCGCTTAATATATCTGAATTTATTTTGTTAACGCTCTCATTTTTTGGTGCAAGAATCGCCTTTTCACATAACCATTTGTCTTCATGCATGTTGTTCGTTAAATCTGAATAAACGCTCGCAATTAATTCGGAATAACTCTGTACTAAATTACAAAAATCTCTCGTCAATTTAACGCAGCCCTCAGCATCCGTTTCCAACCGCCCATCGCCAATTTTTAATTGTGTGTCAGCATAGTTTCCAGCATTGATATCATTATACAAATGCACTCTCATATTCGTAGTTAAACTGAATTTTGTCACCTTGTTCCATAAAATAGACGACTTGAGGCATGCTTTAATTTCATCTGCAGGTGTGCCCTTTTGAATGACAGGTAAAGTTTGGCGAAAGTCACCAGCCAGTAAAACCACCATTCCTCCCATTACATCGGTATTGCTGCGCAAATCCTGGAGCGTTCGATTTAGTGCTTCTACAGCTTTTTATGACATTGTACTTTCGTCCCACACTAAAAGTTTGCAATTGTAGCATTATACCTCGTGCACTATTTTGCTAAAGTTGCAGATCGGCGATTCTTCCTGGCTAGATTTAGAGGAGTTTTAAAACAGAATGTGCAGTGCGGCCCCGCTTAGCAGCGTGGCGGCTATACCGGAGGAAGCTACGGCCACAGCAATGTTTTATCTTTCCGTACTTGCGCTAATAATAAATTTAACAAAATGTCTTCCCAGTTCCTCCAGGGGCATCTAAAAGAAAAGTGCACCATTTCCAGATTCAATTTGTCCTAATACTTTGTCAAAAACTCGTTTTTGTTCGGGAAGCAAGCGGGTACAAATTCGGCTACTTGCTGCTGCAAAGCTGGTATATCGTAGTTTGTTTCACGTATAACTTCATCACTTAGTTCATTTTGTTGTTCGCTGAGGGCTTATCATTCCAAAGTCGCTTAATTTTTGCCTACCATTGCCATTACTTTATCTTCAATTTTTCCAAGTGCTTCATTATAAATGTGTTCATTGTATGTCATGTTCGCGTGAGTCTGCTGTAACCTTCGCAAAATATCTTCCACCATGTACTCTTTATATTTGTCCCACAATTTATGTGCATTAGATAGCCCGCAAATGAAAATCCTAATTTTGACTGGTGACTGGCACTGCACAGCTTCCTCCATGGTTTCATCCCAGTGATTATTGTTTTCTAAAAGATGCAGAGCTTCACATGCTTCTATAAGTTGCGCATTCCTGACCGTTGACAGTTTTAAGGTCTTTATATCCTGTAGGCCCCGAAGATGGTGCAGCAATCGTAAACAGAAATATTCAAAATTAGTTACATGGACGGTATACACACGAACAAGGGCATCTGATGACTTTACACCGGGCCAATTTGCAACAGGCGCGCCTTGAATACGGCGTTTCCACTCCTTCCTAGATGTGTTCCAAGTATAATACTCACGGGGACTTCAGAATATAACAACGTTTTTTGCAAAGGGGTCGGTTTGACAAAGTTGAAAGAAGGCTGTTAGTGTAGTTTTGGCGGTGATGCAATTTTCTTGGAAATTTCTTTCGGTGAATTATACACGCCTCCATTTTCTAAGTGCACAGCAAGGTGAGTAACTGTTGGGTGCCTTTCGTAAAGGAAGCCAAGGAGACACCACGCTGCCTCGTTTCTGCTGACATAACGCCTGCTTGAAAGGTCTGTACTTCATTAACGGATTTGCGTCACCTTCACTCCTGAAATTAAATATTGCTTGGTCGCTTCCTTTATTTATGTACTTACAGATATACTTGATTGCGCGGACAGAGCTACATGCTTCTACATTAATGTGGGCATTAAACATTTTACATAGAATGGGCGAATACGGGACAATCAAGCTGTTATCTAAGGTTTGAACGCTCCAGAGTGAGATTTGATTGTAACTTTCCTGCCACCATCTTCGTGAGCTCTGCGTCTGTATAAAGGGTAGCCATTGTCATTGTGCACTGTTTCTTTTTATAGCTGTTTAGGGAATTTCTTTGTACATTTTTCTTCTTTCATACATGGCGATATTGAATTTCGTGCTCCACATGGACCGTGATTCATTTTTCGGACGATGGTATCATACAATTCTTTATCTTGCTCAGGATCCGGAATCTCGGCGCTTATTATGTCGTCTATTTGGCTGGGCCGCAACTTCTTTAAGCCATATTAGAATGTGGGCATACGGTAATCCTCTTTTTGCCATTCAATTGAATACATGAAGCACTGCACCTCTCCGAAAATTTTCCTTTGTTAATTACATACATTAATTTTTCTACTTTTAATCTAAATACTCTAACAACTAAATCGTCTGTCAGTACTTTTTGGCCCGGCATTAGCTCCTCGGTTATTTCTTTCCATGTGGGATTGCAAGTAAAAGTAACAAAAGATCAGGTCTTCCGTAAGTTCGTACATAGGCGAATGCGTCTTGTGTGTACTCATGTAGGTAGCGGGACTGTTAACGAATGATGAGGGCAGAATTACCAATTTACCTAAATCTCTGGGGTTTACATTGGCGTCGCTAGAAACTGCATCTTGTAAATGTATATAATTCTCAACGCGCAGCTTTTTTGATTTAAAGATATATAACGGAGACGTTCACTTTCTACCTTCACATACATGTCACCAAAAATTGATGAAATAATTGTCACACCGGGCTAAGAGGTTAAAATCATTTTCTCGCAACATCATATGATACGCATAAAATCCATACATGACACTTTTTGTTCGAAGTAGGCCTTTGTGACCGGATTAATGAGTGGAATTTGAAATGATAACCCTCTTGTCCTTTGCAATAAATTAATGGAATTGCAGAGCGTCATAAAACTTGTGTGTATCGGCTACCCGTTGCAACGTATCATCACGTGCTCGCAAGACAATGTCTCGTGAAGAAAATTGATCACCACTAATTACAGCTGCTATTTCGTTCATCAAAGGTGCATTGTAGCGCATTTCATGCTCTCCTCGAGGGTCCGATCTGCGTGAATGACGACTTTATAATCCTCTTCAGGTAGGTTTTCTAAAGCAGTTTTAAATGTTTTGACTAAAATTTTACGTTCATGCAAGAATCTTTGAATTTTGAACACTGTGTCTCTCTCAACTCCTGGATAAATTGGCAGCGACGGTCACCTCATTTCTTCGTCACCCATAAAATATACTTGTAAAATTTATGCTGTTCATTTCAGCTGGAAAAAGTGAACATATTCTATGATAAATTTGCCCTTGCACCGTAAATGTAGGCATTATTATTTCCCGGTCAACCCAAAGGACGTCATTTGAAAGCATGAGTTATATTTCGGATCCTGTTTAAAAGCGCCGTGACTCATTAGCATCATATAAAAGAGAGTTTTCAAAGGTTCTTCTGGTTCCCCAAGTAACGGAAGAGACACTTTGCCATTGGAACAGCAGATGCCTGCGGTCTCATCTTTCCATTTTAAAGCATTGCAAAATCGACACGCCTTGTCCAGCAGTCCGATAACAACTAACCTTTGATTTTTATAATCAATCAACGGATCATAATTGAATGCTGCGTCATTAAAACCGACCAATTGTTTCTTTGAAAATTTTGTCGACGTTCAGCTTGGAGCTGTGCATTTGCGTCTCTTCGCGCCTGTGTCTGTTCTGGTGTTTCAGATGCCCTTATAGTAGATTGACGTTCAGCTTGCTCAATGAGTCTGTGTTGAGTTTCATCAGGTGTTTCCGCGGCTCTTAAGGCGGCCTGACGCTCCGCTTGTTCGAATAGCCTGTACCGACTTTGATCAGGTGTTTCAGTAGCTCTAAAGTAGCTTGACGCTCTGCCTGTTCAAGACGCCTTTGCTGACTTTGAGCAGGTGTTTCAGTAGCTCTTAAAGTAGATTGACGCTCTGCCTGTTCAAGACGCCTTTGCTGACTTTGATCAGGTGTTTCAGTAGATCTTAAAGTAGCTTGACGCTCTGCCTGTTCAAGACGCCTTCGCTGACTTTGAGAAGGTGTTTCAGAAGCTCTTAAAGTAGCTTGACGCTCTGCCTGTTCAAGACGCCTTTGCTGACGTTGAGAGGTGTCTCAGATGCTCTAAAAGCAGACTGACGCTCTGCTTGTTCTTGCCTTCTCAGTTCAGCATCTTCTAAAGATTCTAGCGATCGAGCTAAACTTTTCGCTTGTCTTTGATAAGATACTCTTGAAAGGCTGGACTTACGTTTGCGAGGCATTATGTAGTAAGAAAACCTATTTATAAAAAACGTTAAAATACCTAAAAGGAATTAAATTTCCTTTAAATATTTTTAAAGAATCCAAAATATCTAAAAGTAATAAATATTCCTTTTAAATATTTTTAAAATCAAAACAACAAAACCAATTCAAGACACAACATGAATCCGAAAACGATAGCCAAAAAAATCGAATCAACAAACCAAATCACAAAACAAATCGCAGAAAACCGAAATCAAAAGCAGTAGTCAATATAAATATAACCAACGAAAAAAGAAGTAAGTGTATAGGTACCGTATACACTATCTATACTATTAATATTCCTTTTAAATATTGTTAAACAACCTAAAACAACGAAAACTAATTCACGATTCTAAATAAACAAAATCCAAAATCAAAGCCAGAGTCTAAATATGTATAAAGGAATACCAACCAAATCAACAAAACAGATCCAAGAAAATACACAAATCCGAAAATGAAAGCCAATATAAATCCATTCAACCTTAACCAAATCACAAAGCAAATAACAAACAACCGAAATCGAAAGCAGGTAGTCGAATAAGCTACGAAATAGAAACAATTTAAGCGTATAGGTACCGTATGCACTATAAGTTGACGCGGCTCAACGGCGGCAGTTAAGTACATGTCAGAAACATTTCGTTACCGCGTTTTAAAATCCTAGTAACGACATCTAGCGGAATCAATTTAAACTATGTATACGTTAGTTAATAAGAACTCTCAAAAAATATTTTTCTTATAATTTTGCACAATTTTTCTTATTGTAATACCGATTCATTCATAACCACATATAAGAACTGTATTCATTTCCGTTCAATAAGTATTACTAAGGCTTATTAATAAGGCTTACTAAGAACTGTTTCTACCATTGTTAAGTAATAGTTAAGGGTGAAAGCGTGACAGGTGGTGATAGTATTTCTGATCCATACTTATAATCACGCCTGTAACCCTTGCGGGGTAGGCAGAGCATCAACGGATTACTTAATATCGTCTGCGAGGTTATCGCCTATTCTGTGAATTACGATGCACCAAAACGTTTGAAGAAAATCAGCTGGTGAATTTTATGTTTTTTATCGCTAAAAGACATAATAATCCAGATATTCTGACCTTCTGTGTTCGTCCATCGTACCGTCGTCCGTCTTGTAGAATCACGGTGGCGCCACCTAGCTGAATTTAATTTTGCAACATATTCGATTTTCCCACGGAATGATATGTTTTCCGCTGAAAAAGTAGCCTATATTACTCTACAGCCACCGAACTATCCCCATACAAATAATCATGCCATGCCGACGCTCTGTTGGGACGTGAAAGAAGGACAAACTTGCAACATATTCGATTTTCCCACGGAATGAGATGTTTTCCGCGGAAAAGTAGCCTATGTCACTCTACAGCCACCGAACTATCCCCATACAAAAATCATGCCATGCCGACGCTCTGTTGCGACGTGAAAGAAGGACAAACAAACAAACAAACAAACACACTTTCGCATTTATAATATTAGTATGGATTTTCTTTTAAACAAAATTAAACTTCGGAGAATTCATTTCTTGATATTATTATGTTTTCATTTGGGCTGCTTATCTTCAAAAATTTATTTGATTTAAATTTACTTTGTTAACACAATTTAGAAGATCTTCAAGCCAACTTTAGTTGTTCTTATCAACTACTTGAATAAATAGACTTTTAATTTAACTTGAAAAGTGATTAGTATTCAATTAGTCTGTTTAAGTTTCAAGTTGATTTCAATGAGGTTTTAAAGATTTTATTTATTTATTAATGTGCAAATTAAAAACATTCGTTATTTGTAACGGTGTACTGGATGTGAGTGGGAATGTAATTTTTAAAAAATAGTTGTTTTCTCCATACATTTTAATATGAAAGTAAATCGATTATGTGTTATTAAAATCAATATGCCTTACGGCATCAAAATCAAGATTACGGATTATTAACAAGCTTTTTTAGCTTGTATTATATAAATAGTCATATTGTTAACTGATATAATAAATGGAAAACAGCCTCAGAACCATGTTCAAATCTTACTTCCTGTGAGTTTGCCGGCCGGAAGTTTGCGACTAACACCGAGTTATTGGTAGTGTAGAATTAAGCATGCTTAGAAAATTCAGGGAAAATATTAACGAAACTTTTAATACATAAGTTTTAAAAGAATTTTGTACTGTTCATAACAGATTTTTTTTAAATTGGTTTAATAAATATATAAAGGTATATTTTATTGATATTTCACCTTTTAAAAAAATGCTTGTATCTTAATTTATATTATTAAACTAACTTACTCTTTGTGACCTTTACCCTGAAAGGTGGGCGTTAATAGCCAGTAAATTTCGTTCAGTAATTTAAATATTACTGCTTACTTGTACATATTTTTTTAATCTGTTCCATATTTGAATACAAATTTCAATTTTGATTTCCAATTTTCATCGCATAATTTTCCAGTGAACTTTGTAAAATGTAAGTGTTGAATATGTTAAGTGCTTGTTTTTATTGACTCCGGTAAGGAATAAGGTTAAAGACATGTATAGAAATTAAGGAGAAACAGTAATAAAGATGATTTTATAGTATTAAAAAACTACGAAATTTTCACTATTCAGAAGTCTGGAAGTGGGTGAAAACTGAATTACAAAATTCCGTTTTGTAATTCAGTTTCATAAACTTTGCTTTATGTGTATGTATCTACGTAAGTATGAATATAAAGTGTGCAAAAAGATATTAAACCATTTTTTATTCATTTCCCATCGTATAGATAATAATTTACATGTAATTTTTCGCATTCTCGTCAGCAGTACAGGATAATAAACAAATTCTTAACAAAACAAGAGCCCAGTTCTTACGAAATAACACAGGATGGGTGTACGTTTTGATAAAGTATTTCAAGGAAAGCAAAAAAATAAAATCATAACCCTTTCCCTGTCCCATGAATCATATATGAACATTTTGGTTGTTTAACTATTGTGTCTATTTTGCGGACAAGTTAAAATGGTTAATTTTGATGATAAACTTGACTTTTCGTCAACTATTAATAACGCGCATGAAGTTAAAAAAAACACTTACGAGTAGGTGACTTCTATGATACCGGACATTTGATACAGCGAAAATGAATATGCCGAAGAAGCCAATAGCTATTTTTTTTCCAACCCGAATTAAACTCATCACATCATTATCTTGTATTATAATTTGACGAGAAATAATAATAATAATAATAATTTTTATCTTTATTATTGTAGATTATATTGAGGGTTTACATGATAAAGCAGGTGAATACGTTATAAAGTTATCTCATCTTATCGAAGTAGAAATACACATCGAATATATTATCAAAAGTGCTTCTTACACGTTACGAAAGTGTATGTAAAAATGAAGGAAATATTAAACATTTTCTGTGTTTTATCTGTGTCCCTTGCACAAAATCGGTTCGCTTTGAATATTTTGCATTACAATGATTTTCACGCGAGGTAAGAAATTTTAAATTAAAATAATATTATAAGATTATTGTGGCAAAACTTCAGGTTAGTGGATTCGGATTCCTTTAATTTATAATTCTCGTATAGTCTATCTCTTTATTGGCAGTAAAAATAAAAGTTACCTTCAGCTTATCCCTACACGTCCCACTGATGGGTTCAGACCTCCTCATTTATGAGAGGGTTATTTATCCGCTGTCAACTAACAGAAACAAATGCAGCATGTTTGCGGACTTGTTCTCGATATATTTAATTTTTCAGATATGCAGATTATTTTAAGAAGTATTCCTACATTACCGTGAAGGTTGCAAATTCTCGGCGGTTTATTATTTAGTTTATTATTATAAACGGCGGTTATTGAAACCGTTTTGCTCGCATACTGTGTGATATTTAGTGCTTAGCCGTTATTATTAGTGCAAATACGAAATATAATTATATCTCCAATCCTACCACACAATCAATACAACAAATAAATTTGATCTAGTAAGTGATTGTATTAGCGCGTACACGTTTGGCACTATAACATCGTAATCAACCCGTGATAATTCAATGCTAGATAAAAGAAAAGTTGGAAAGGTTTGTCATGTTTTGTTTTTGTAGAATAAGGGTGGCAAATGAGCACACAGTCCACCTGATGTTAAAGGGATGCTGTACATGACATACATCTACATCTATCCTCGATTAACAATCAAAATACCGATGCGTTGCTAATCTTGAAGACTAAGATTAAATGCCTTATTTTCAGTAAAATGAGGCTCCGGTTCCGGTCCACTCACCATACGAAACACAGCAGCATTAAGTTGCTATTTTACGATAGTACGCTTCCTCGGTCGAGGTGAACCATTTGTGCTACAACCATAATATAACTGCAACAAGTCTCTACCACGTGGTTTAACAAAATGTTTAATTCCATTCTATCTTCATTTACCAGGTATAAGAGTGGCAGACTTAACTAGGTGATAGAGCTTCTTGAGTCCATCTGGGTAAAATCCTATCACTATTTCTGCCTCAAAGCAAAAGGACTGCATAATTCCTTGAAGTACCATGTAAGGCAAATAATTATATTCCATCATCAGTACACTACTGAAGATAGGATACCTCGAGAAATGCCACAAAGCACGCTCTATATCTAGTAATACGGTTCATTTTGTTACGAAGTTGGTCTGGATTGGTATTACATACCATCTTAAGAACTATTTCTGCCATCAGGCAGCAGTGCAGTCAATGCTGTTTGGATTACGCTATCAGACATTTCATCTTAGTTCTCAAGTGTGACATCGCAACGCGACGCAACACAAATGTTACTGATATTATCATATTTAATATAAAAATTTATAGCGGTTAACTTCTCGATAAAACCTGTAAAATTATTTCTAGTATTAATATAATAGTAATTTACGTATCACTTCTTCCGCATAGGTTCGTAGAGACAAGTCCAGCGGGAACAGTGTGTAATCCATCCGTCGCACCATGTATCGGAGGCTTTGCTCGTTTAGCCACGGTTGTGAGAGAAGCTATCCAGAGGGAACCGAGTTCCTTGCTCCTTAATGGCGGTGACAGCTTCCAGGGTACTATTTGGTACAATTTGCTAAGATGGAATGTTACCCAGGACTTTATGAATATGCTACCACATGATGCCCATGTTAGTATATAATTATGATAGCCAAGTGGTATTTCAATGTAAGATAAGTAACAACCTATAAAAATTCTATAGAATGTGAGGAATCCTCCTCTCATTGGCGAAAGATGGTATGGAGGAAGAAAGACACAGCTGACTGCTTTAGTGTGATGTAGTGGACTTATAATCCAATAAAGCTGTAATAACTTTCTAGAATAATCTACAAATATTACATAATATATGTAATACCAGCCTGTAAAAGTCCATTTCTTGACATAGGTCTCTTCCAAATTATAGTTAATTTACTATAACCCCAAATAGTTACAATTGCGGATCACACACAGTACCAAACCAAAAAAAAATACTCGCGATTTTGATGTTCGTCCCGTTGCTGTTCTCTATAATTAATATCATTTAAATACGGAATGTTTATACCACCATCTATTCGAGGTCAAGATATATTAGTAGCTCTTCATATAGTTGTCACGGATTTCATAAGCCTTCAACACAGGGTATATATTTTAATTCCTTAAGAATACAAATTTTCTTATAGCGTTCTTATTCGCTGCCTAACACATTTTTGCCGATTTGCGATCGGTGGGGCCAGCGTCGACAAAATTCGGGATGCGTTCTATGAAATTTTATTTTGACTTCTAAACTTGTTCTTAACTTTTTTTGTTACGTTACGTTGAGAAAACCAAAAAAGAAACCGGAATAACTACTCAAAGCAACGTTAAATTAACTTATTTTAAAAATTTCCAGGCATTTGGAAACCATGAGTTTGATAACGGTATAGAAGGTGTTGTACCTTACTTGGAATATTTGAATTCTAAAGTAGTAGCAGCAAACATCATTGATACTTTAGAACCTTCAATTCAAGGTCTGTATTATCCTAGCATTGTTGTGGAAAGAGACGGTCGAAGAATTGGAATAATCGGCGTCATTATCTCCACAACTAATGTATGCTATTTTTCATTCTGTTATGTTTCTTTATCTACAATTATATTTAATGTCAATAATATAAAAATGATTTTATGATTTAGGAATTAGCATCTACAGGACGCTTAGAATTTACAAATGAAGTAGAAGCTGTGAAGAGTGAAGCAGAAAAACTACACCGCGACGGCATTGATATTATAATAGTACTGTCACATTGTGGACTTGACATTGACAGGTGACAATAATACTTCTAATCTATATATTAATACGCGAAGGGAAAATTTTGTATCTCTTTTAGGCATATATTGAAAGGAGGTTTTGCATAGTTAAAGTTTATATGGAGTGGGAGTGCAGAAAGCTAAAATTTGTATATAACTAGCAATTCGCCTCGTTTTCGCAAAGGTCCAATTGTAAATATAAACCATTCTAAAATCAACTTAATCGTGTGATTAATATCGGTTGAGCCGTTTATGAGGAGTTTAGTTAGTCACATACACTCGGACATAAGAATTATATATGTAAATATATATGTCACAAGTAAAACATTTATTGTTTATGTTCATACTGCTAATGTCAAACATACAATAGTCTGTGGCCAAACCGTCACACAGAGTAGATATTGTAGCTAAAGAATTTTAAAGTGACGGCAATAAATATTTACTACTTAATTTTGTGTGAATTCAAATGTTCCTTTTTCAATAGTCTGTGAAGTGTATGTCAAGGCAAAAAAGCTTATTTTTATATTTTATTATTGAGATATTTGCGTGCAGTTGAAAATGAAATAGAGTTTGATTAATATACAAACTAAAAAAAATATTTAATTACAGTCGAATTTCAACCAATAGGTGATCACTAGTATTAACACAAAGAAGTTATTTATTTGTATTTGTGTATAATATAAGACTTAATGTAGCATGTTTATTTGTATTTCAAAATTTCTTGCAACTCCTATTTTGCAGTTCAGTTTTTTCAATTATGTAACCGGATTTTTTATTTTGACACAGGGAAATAGCATTACATGGTGGCCCACATATAGACATCATTGTAGGAGGTCATAGTCATACTCTACTGTACAATAGAGATCCACCAGAAAATTCAGTTTTTATACCACAGGGACCATATCCCGTGGTTGTGCAGAAAGAATCGAGAAGTGTGAGTTTTTAACATTGTTTTACTAAAATTAATATAAATAAGAAATTTAGTTAACAAGCAAAGTATTATTTATTGATAAAAATTGAGACTGATGAAGGCAGATTCTCTATTTGTCGAGAGAGACCCATATCGAGAAGTAAACTTTTACATGCTGATATGTATAGAAGAAGAAGAAAACAAAAAAACTATTATTAAAACCAAAAAAAGCTTGAATTTAGTGATATGTTGCAAACAATTCATATAATTCATATAGAAACTGTTTCTAAATCATATCAATCCCACCAAAACACATTAGTGCAGAACGTTGGACACTACATTGCCCTAAAACACTCTCGAAAACGAGAAGAGGCGTATATATAGTTGTAAGTTTAATATACAAATTATAAAATAAACTTGAAATTTACTTATTTAAGGAACTATGGGGAAACGTGAACATTAACATCCATATAATTATACATATGCACATACAATTCAGTTATTTCAGTAAGATAATTTTTAAGGCTGAATAAAATCCATAACAAGTAAAATTAGGTCTAGTTTCTGGTTACTTCAATTAAAATACATTTTATAAAACATAACGTTTGCCGTTTACTTACAGCTTGAAAGAAATAACCGCCATCAAGGCAATTACGTATATGATTTTTTTATTTAATATTTCTTAAGGGCTTATTTTACTCTCAGGTTCTAATTGTACAAGCTGCAGCGCATACTCAGTACTTAGGTGAAATGAAACTATTTTTCGATGATAATGGCAACCTTTTGGATTGGGAAGGTCATCCTCATTTTATTGGAAATGAAATTGAACAAGGTAAGGTATTTTAGTATATATATTTATAATAACCTTCTGTTTCGTATTTAAGATTTTACAGATAGATATGCTAATAATATATAATTGGCTCCGTTGTGCAGTGGATTAGCATTGCGCTGTGGTCCGCGGGTTCAAATCCTGCATGGAATAAGTATTTGTATTTCCTGCAAATAATTGCTTCGGGTCTGGATATATTTTCTTGTGCAATTTATGTATGTAAACTGCCTTCATCAAACAGGAGAGAAGCCTAGTGAAGGGGTATCTTTTTTCCAAAACATTAAAAAAAAATTCTGACCGTTATCGTTATCAAAAGTCCACTGCTGAGCATAGGACTTCCCCATAGATTGCCTTGTTGTTCCACATATTTGCCATAGCTACCACGCTTTGCAGGCGAGTTGGCAACCACAGTTTTTTTATTGTATTAGTTGTTATTAGGTGACAGTGCAGCCAATCTCCTGTTTTGTTTCCCTCTATCGCCTCTTATGACACTTGTGACAATATGGGGTAGTGGATATTCTTACAACGCCACTACACTTATCTTCAATTTATTTTTGAAATTGGCATAAAACTCGATTAAAAACCATTATATCAGTTTGATATAAAT
Organism: Parnassius orleans; assembly: GCA_029286625.1. Taxonomy (NCBI): domain Eukaryota; kingdom Metazoa; phylum Arthropoda; class Insecta; order Lepidoptera; family Papilionidae; genus Parnassius; species Parnassius orleans. The sequence goes on from JAGSMP010000280.1 coordinate 551,933, forward strand.
TGAACTGTTTCAATAAAATATATATCAATAACTTGCTTACCCGTAAACTATCTGCTGCTAGGCACACACACCCGTAAACTGTCTTTTATATAAGAGAAAGAATTTTCCGTATTTGCTACTCTTTGCAGTTGATGTGACAATCACAGAAACATACCTCGTCTCGTACCTTTGATCATGCTTCTCATCGTCATGCTAAATTTAATAATTAACATATACTACTATCTAGGAGAGAAAGTCAGGTTTTACTTAGAATTTCTAATTGTCAACTTCTACGATACCCACGAGATGAGCTGTGGTATTTCTTACGCTGTCACCATACTGCTAGCATTCGTTATACAAAAAATGATAATGTAAAAAAATATCTTTCACTTTGAATAAATAGAAAATCAACCGTATTGTTACCATGAAACCATGGCAGTTGTTATAATCATCACCATGATCATGATCTTCAGCTGATGCTGATGATCATGATCATGGTGTTTGTATAGTGATGGGTTTGTATTATAATGATGAGTGATGTTTGTATAGTGATGAGTTTGTAAAAAATATAATAAAAAAATAAGTTCAAATTTTGAAATGGAACTCGTTGCCAATATTATTGTGTATGTATTTTATTAATTTGTCATTTGTTTACGATTTGGCGGCAAATTGAAAATTGTCCGTATCACTTCAGCATGAATTTAACGCGAGAAAATTTTCGTACAATGATTTTTTATGACTTTCGATGTCATTTAAGTCAACAAGAAAGTTATGATAGACTTCGATTGGCCTTTCACGATGAAGCCCCATCTCGTGCCACTGTTTACAACTGGTTTAATGAGTTTAAACGTGGTCGCACTAATCTCACCGATAAACTGCGTGAGGGACGGCCTTCTACGGCGACGACTGAAGATAACATCAGTGTTGTGCGGCGTATGATAGAGACTGACAAAAGAATGTCTTATCAACAGATTTGGACAAGCTTAGGCATCGGTATGAGTCAAGTGCACAAAATCCTCCATGAACATTTAGCGGTCAGGAAGCTTTGTGCCCGGTGCCCGTGAAATGGTTCAAAGATTTAAAGGAGGTGACTCAAATGCTGTATTCGATATACTTAGGGGTGACGAAAGCTGGATTTACTGTTATGATCCTGAAACTAAGGGACAGTCTGCTGTCTGGGTGCTTCCTACCGAGAAGTTGCCAACTAAAGTGAAGAGAGGTCGAAGCGTGGGAAAAAAGATGGTGGCCTCGTTCTTCGGAAGGACAGGTCATTACGCAACAATTGTTTTAAAGGATCGAAAAACAGTTACTTCAGAGTGGTATACTAATAATTGTTTGCCACTTGTCTTGAAAAAAGTTAGGGAGAAACGACATCGCAGTAGGATCCTCCTTCACCACGATAACGTCTCGTCGCACACCGCCAAGCAAACAATCGACTACTTGGCGACGTCAGACGTGGAATTACTGGGTCACCCGCCCTATAGCCCCGACCTGGCACCTTGCAATTTTTATTTATTTCCGAAAATAATAGAAAAACTTCGAGGAAAACGTTTTATGGACGCCGAGGAAGCACTGGCTGCGTTTCAAAATGCCGTCGAAGGGACCGCTGAGGACGAGTGGGTAAAGTGCTTTTCTCAGTGGTTCCATCGGATGCAGATTCAAATTCAAATAGTGTCTATTTACATCAATACATCGCGTATTGATGTAAATGGACACTATTTGAAAAGATATAATAAAACTAATAACTTGCTAGTTTGTTCAGTTTTTGATTTTCTATGAACTTTCAGTGTCACCCTCGTATGTACTAACTAATTACCAACTATAACTTATTTTAAAATATAAAAAGTGTAAATAAAAATTCATCCTATTTAAAAATTTTAACTTGATTGTATGTGTTTTAGCTCCAGATGTTTTAGCGAAAATAAACAAGTATCTGCCGGAAATATCAGAAATGGCAACTAGAGAGATCGGATCTTCTATCGTTCATATGTCATCAAGATGTGCTTGCTCTGAATGTAATTTAGGCAGTTTTATTTGTGATGCATTTATGGATGCTGTAAGTTTTATTTTTTTATTTTATATATATCATCATATATGCCATCTTAGCTAGTTGAATTTTGCCTGTCTCACTATGTTTGGGGAATTGGCGTTTCCTCTGCATCGGTCTCATCACAAGTTTGCCATTGATATCCCAAAACATTATAACGATGGATAAAATACCTAGTAAACTAAAAATAAATTTTTCCTTGTTTTATATAACGTATACGATACGTTTATATAACGTAATCTACTGCTGCGTCAATTGCCGTATATGATAACCCGATAGATTTGCCTTTATTTATCATGTAGACCAGACAAATTGTCGAGGAAATTTCTGATAACAAAGCACTACTAATGATGCACTTCATAAACAATTATCATAATCACCATTACAATCTATCAAAGTTTTCTTTTGAACGTAGATACCACCATATATTGCCTCATAGGAGAAATAATTTGTCATAGTTGTCACGACTAACAAGCGGGTTGGCAACAGCAGTTTTTTTTATTTTTGTTGTTATCAGGTATATGCTGCTTCCAACTCCCGTGCAGTGGCGGCGTAAGAGAATCCAATACCTCATGTCATAAACAATATTTAACGTTATTTACCCTATATTACATACGTTATCTGGGTATATCGAAAGTAAGTTAGATAAGTATTTACAAACGTAGTTACATCATACCCATTGTTTTTCTTATCGTTTTTCAAGAATCACATGAGACATACACTACCAAATTTTTATGATACTAAAATTCATGAAAAAATACCTTTGTAGAATATGTGTATCATTTTTTTTATTATTAGAAAAAATACTAGCAATGCTATTTACATTAATAATATTCCTTTTAACCACTCCTGGTAAGCTTAAAATGCTTGTATTAGGAGTGGTTCACGAAAGTAGTCGAATAGCGGATTCGAACTCAAAAACTTCTTTTGAAAAATATGTCTGCACGACTTTACGAGATTATATTCTAGTTATCTGACCTCAAATACGTTGACATTTAAAATTGCGTATAACAATTTCATTGATTTAGAATTCAATTGACTCTCTTTCTTAAACAGGTTGTAAACAAAGCAGAAGGCGATTATTGGAATTATGCACACTTTTGTGTGATTAATCAGGGCGGTATACGTGTCGATATGGAACCTGGAGGTAGGTTAATAATGTAGAAAATATCGTTATTAAGCTGCTCTTCTACAATTTCGTTGACTTCATAACTGTTTCTTAAATGAGTCGAAAGCCTTTTGAAGTGCACTGCTGTTGTGTGCAGCAGTGTCTGATTTTGTCCCGACCCGAAATTTGAACCCGGGACTACATGATCAGCATTCGCGCTTACGCACACTAGACCAAGGAGGCCTTATATTAAGAATTCCAATTCTGTTACTAGTCTTTAATAAGAAATCGATGCTACGATAAGATTAAATAAATATACCTGTCCTAAGTGTATATCTTTAACATTGCCACTGACTGAGCATATAAGAGATATGGTGCAATTACTATAAATCCATACACCAAAAATTAAGATAGTATTATAAATTTCAGTTTTAACCTTGGAAACTGTGCTATTATCAACGCCATTTGAAAACAACGTAGAAGTCTTTGATTTAAGAGGAGACCACATTTTAGAAATGCTTGAATTCTCTGTGGCTAACGTGCCTTATCCAGGTGCAAGGATGTTACAAGTATCAGGTACGTATATGAAACAGTTCGGCATTGAATATTGCGTCTTAAGGGAATGGTAAACCCATAAATTTATTATATTACACAATGTATACGACATAAAAGCTTGTTAATATCAAATATACTTGTTTATATACACAGTCAGCTTGTTTTTAAAAATGTTTTTACTATTAATTTTTTTTTAATTTTTTTATTATTTCTGGATATGTTTTAAGTCTGTTAATTTAATTTAATGCATCATTCTTCCACCATTTTGAATTTTTTTATTGCCCGCAGTCAACCCTTGTCGGTCCCTACAATATTTGTAAGAGTCCAAATTATCCCTAACATTTGCCGAGCTACAACTCTTTAAAATTGGTATTGCGGCCATCTTATTTTCCGTCATTTTGATTTTTTGTCACCATCGCTATAATTTTACAGGGTGTAGGCTGATATTAATTAAGACTCGACCCAGCTAAGTCTTACCGTTCAGACGGGTAGTAGTACACCATCTCGTTGAAGAGCTGAACGCGGATTCATTTTATTCGTACTCTTCTCAGCGGACCGTTTGTTTTGATATCCATATCATAAAAAAACATAGTTCGCCATCTTTGGAAATCCACCATATTAGATTTAGAGTAACGTCATTTTATTTTTGTAATCTACTCAGCAAACCCTTTCATTTGATATCCATAACATGGGGGTGCATAAAAAAACCATAGTCCGCTATCTTTGGGTGTCCACCATATTGAATTTAGAGTGACGTCATTTTATTTTCGTATTCTTCTCAGCAAACCCTTTTATTTTACATCCATATCATGGGGTAAGAAAATAACTAGACCACCGTCTTGAGCCGTCCGCCATATTGGATTTAGTATGACGTCACTTAGCTAACCATGCATTGTCATCCAAACTAAACATGTGTGCAAAATTTCAGCCCAATCGGTTGAGGGTAACTCAATTAAAATTCAGTTGCAAGTTTTGGCCATAACAAAAATACATTTGCAAGTTAAATAAAAGCTTTTATTATATTCATAAGCTAAACTAAGAATATCTTCCAGTAGCTGACAGATGCTGGAATAACTAAATTATTACTTATTATTTACCGCATCCAATAAGGTCACAACACGAACTAAGTACATGCCGCGTTTTTTCGTTCTTTGCTTCACACTGCAAACTAAAAGTTAACAGAACTACGTGGACTAGCTTATTCAATATTCCTAGCCAATGTGTACTTTGTCGCTCTTTTGTCTCCTTTCATCCCAGCGTGTCTCAATTTAATAATGTTTTCTTTGTAGTGCGTCACTACATCCATTTTTTTTTCAAGACATTGTTTAGGTTGCATAGTTCTTTAACTCACGTAATTTGCTTTTAGTGAACTAAGTTTAGTTAGCTTAGTTCATGGCGTTGGCTAAAAAAATATGTAAAACTAAACAACGACTGGATTTACACATAGTTTTAAGAGATTCAATTTATTTATATGGAATTAAACAAAAAAAATTTTTAAGAAATCAATAAGAATATAAAGAATAATTACACAATTTTAAACAGGAATTCAAACTATATTCGACGGTTCACGTGCTATTAATGAGCGTGTTATGAACGTTACTGTAAGATGCATCGACTGTCCGGTACCCAGATATGAACCGCTGCGACTTGATAAATACTATAAAGTTGTTTCACAAAGCTTCCTCGGCAACGGCGGCGATGGATTTTCTGTAAGTTAAATTACCAAGCCAAAGTTAATTTTATTTTTTCAAGATTAGCCTCTACAAAGCACTTTTTGAAAGTCATGAAAGCTATGCCATCTCTTGAACTAGTCTTTACCGGTGAAACCTACTAGCTTACCTTTATATTTAAGATGTGGATAACTGTAATTGGCCTATTTTAAGTAAATTTGAACATTGTGTTTAGTGATATATACGCTGTTGTATCCTTAATATAATAAAATAAATAAAATAAAATACGCGGCAATAAAGTCACAACTTAACTATTTTTCTCTCGTTAAAGCAGTTACAATTTAACCTTACACATCATATTATAATTGAAAAAAAAAGTCTAACGAGGCTGTCTTACATATCCTTTTTTTCATAAGACTATTTTTAAATGCACTTGGAATTAACACAAAGGCATATCAACAAGATTACAGTAAATCTCTAAAAATTTGCCTTTAATGTTATGAAGTCCGTATAAGCTAGTAAGAAATAAGTCAATGAGTCCGTACTTTGGTACAGTAAGTTTGAATTTTTTTTTAATTAAATAAATATGCTAAAACTTCTTATTATAACGTCATGGTTTTAATTGTAAAATAAAAAATTTTTTCAATTAAATTAGTAAAAAAAAATTCGATTATAATAATAATAATAATAATAATATTTATTTGCATAAAACATGGTACATTTTAGATCTTATAACATAGTGTGAACATGCATGTTTCACCAATTTATCGGTATGCAAATATTACGTCGACATGCAATTGAATAATTAAAATTAGAAAATTATAAAATTACAATAACAATTCATATCAAAATTTAATAAAACGGTATAATGTCAATAAATTTAGAGGGTAAAAACAGAAAAAATAAAAATAAAAATATACAGGCATGGTCATGTCATAATGCATAATATCAAACTAGTATAATGTCAACCTTACAATTTCTAATTCATTTGTCAATTTCAAATTTCAAACATCAACAACAATTCGCTTGAGGTGACCGTCACGGCAGAATTTAATAAATTCATTTATGTCATAAAACAGTTTTCAATCAGAATCCCAAAAATAATTTTTTAAAAGATTAAATGTCAAGTTTTGAATGTGGTTCGAATTAAATTAAATAGTCGAACGCACATGCTATAACTATTTCTAGCAAAACAAGTTGTAGCTGCCTGGGGCACAGATAATTTCCACGGATACCTTCTTGTACCACCACGATCATTAAGTTGTTTTGTGAAGAGGTGAGCATTTTTTTTGGTCAATATTAAAATTTCATATATATATAGGGAAGGTAATGTAAGTATTTTTAACTTTTAAAGAGGTCTACATGATTCCATTTGACCGACACCGCATATAGATCGTATACATCTCTTCTGTAGTATAAATACACGAGAAATGTGTGTCGAATTTCCCCACAGAATCAGTCCATACCTCAGTATAGAACCAACGTATCCGTGGTATGCCATTAGAGCTGTCTTAAGGTTAGCTAATTTTGACAGACGATACAGAGCGAACACAAACCTGGTAATCCTTTGGCATACAGTTTCAACGTGATTCTGCCATGTGAGTTCGGAATCAATAACAATACCGAGAAAGGTCGCTGATGCGGTCATGGCAATGGGATCGTTACCATGGTGTACGGATAGTTGTTGGGGTTTACCATTTTTGTTGTAAAATTGTATGTACTTTGTTTTACTTGTATTAATTTTCAAATCATTATATTTTAGCCAATTTGTTATATTTCTTATTTCATTATTTATGTCATCATTATAGTCAGTGTTAGGTTTTTTATGTATAGTTATAGAAATATCGTCAGCATAGAGTGTAACAGGATATTGCGTACACTTTGGAAGGTCATTAATGTAAAGAATGAAGAGTAATGGTCCCAATATACTGCCCTGTGGGACGCCTGATTTATTCGCTCTGATCTCCGAACTGTACGCCACACCTGACACCCATCATCCAGCCTCAGTACTTCCACAAACTGAGTCCTTTCATTGAGATAGCTCCTTATCCAATCATAGGCCGGTCCTCGCACACCATAACGCTCAAGCTTATTCAGGAGAGTCTTATGATTGACAAAGTCAAAGGCCTTACTCATATCAAAAGAATGGTGGATACAGGAACCCTGTTGGCCATATGGATCGATATATTCTTAATAAGGGAGTAACAGGCCAGTGTTGTTGACCTTTCCTTGCGAAACCCAAATTGTTCCTCCCTAATTATGCAGTGTTTTGTGAAAAAAGAAATTAATCTGACCTGCATGATCTTTTCGAATATCTTTGACAAAACTGGGATAAGTGCAATGGCTCTGTAGTTGTTTAAATTATGCCTCTCTCCGCCTTTAAATAGTGGCTTGATAATGGACATCTTAAGAGTGCTCGGAAATTTACCCTCTTCAAAGCAACGATTCACAAAATGTTCCAGCAAAGGTGCCAACTCACTTGCGCAAGCCCTAACTATTTTCGTACATATTTCATCATGACCTGTGGAATTTGTGTTGTTCAGAGTGTTTATAATTTTGATTATTTCATTTTCGTCGGTAGGGTTTAAAAATATAGTTGCGCAAGTACTTTCGGTGAACTTCAGTTTACTTAAGTTACATCGATAGTTATCAGGTACATTTTTCGAGTCTATAAAGTAATTATTAAATGCGTTTGCAATATCTGAAGGATTATCTATAATTTTGTCATTTATTTTAGGTAATCAATATTATGTTTGTCATTTACTTCGTCTTTGTTATTTATTATATTCAAGTGGCTTTGCATTTATTCCTGGCTGTATTAACATATTTCTCATTAGTAAGTTTTGGGACAGTAGTATACATTTCCAAGTATTTTAGAGTACTGTCGGTATTTATTTTAGTATTATATGTGTGTTTTTATAATAAGACAAACGTAATTTTCTTTTAATTTGACATGATATTTTTAAGCCCTTGGTTAGCCATCTTGATTTTGTGTTAACTTTATTGAAAATCTTAATTTTGTATTTAGGAAAACATAAATTATATAAGAGAATAAGTTCATTATGAAATAGTGTGAAATCGTCATCTACATTTTCGAAGTCAATAAGGTTTCGCCATGGATAGCTCGTCAAAACATATTTGAATTTGTTCAAGTTGTCAATACTATAATCACGTCTCATTTCAAACCAAGTATTAAGCGGTGCTTTACGCAATTTAACCGGTACAGACAATAATTGAGCTGTATTATGGTCTGATAAGCACACGGCTTTAGTATACCCGACTGCTTCCTCTATATTGCTCGCGAAATGATCTATACAAGACTCACATCGTGTAGGTGTTTTAATATGCAAGTCCAGATTGTAGCTAGTTAGTATTTCTATTAATTCGTCCGATGTATTACTTTTCTTTAGGGTGTCAATATTCCAATCCCTGTAATAATTATATGTTTTTTAAATGATTTTAATTTGTCAAGAAGAAGATGTAGTTTATTAAAAAATATTTTTACGTTCGCTGTTGGAGTACGGTAAATACACACAAGGATTATTTTATATTCTACTATTTCTAATCCACAACATTCGAAAGTCAGTTCTGATGCGAATTCCTTAAGAAAAGGTAGTTCCTTAGTCGTTATTGAATTACAGTGTAAAATACAAGAACCACCACGCCTTTGCTTTGACCTGCAAAATGAAGCGCTCAATTTGTAGCCTTTGAGGTTTATGTTTAACTCACAATGTTTCCTTACAAACGTTTCAGTTAGACAAATTAGATCTGGGATTTCATTATTATCCGACATTTCATTAAGTGTTATTTCTATTAACTCCTTTTTACTAAAGAAACCAGCTATGTTCTGGTGCATGATACAAACTGAGTCATTCTTTATAAAAAAGGATGTGTCTGTGATCTCCGGTTTGGTGTTTGATCAAATTCTCCCAGTACGGTGAGACTTGATTCCGATTTTGGTGAACAAGGTGAATCTAAGTGGTCCATTACACCCCTATGACCTTGTATGTTAACCGAAAATGGTTTATATTTGAGATGGGATACATGTATGATTTCCCGAAATATACCAAAACACAAGTCTGTCAAGAAGTATTTAGAGCCTAGGCGAGATCTATTATAATTAAGTCTTACAAAAGCACAATGGGTGAAGCCCTTACATATAAGTTCTATTTCCCTATTAAGAGAGATATTCAAAATCGCATTAGATGGTAGACCACAAATAACAATATTTGTGTGACATGTCAAATTTAACCACTTTAAAAGTGTGGTTTTAGGTTAAAAGGTTATTTTTGTTCATGCCTCCCATAACTACGACAAAGTCATGCGACGTGAGACTACACAGTTCTGTATTGCAGGTGTTAAGAACTTCCTGAAGGCACGCACCATCCTTCCAAAAGCATGTTACCATATAGTTTGTATCTAGTAATCGTTGTAAAGCTTGTTGTACGCCATGTCCCTGTTGGTCAGCTATTACCACAACTTTAATTTTCTTGGAGCTGGGGTTTCTGTTGTGTGATCAGTTTCTTCCTCAAGCACGAATGGTTTCTCCTGTATTCTTAACATCTCTGTTGTGTTTATACACTTTTCATCAGCATCTAGATTTTGCAGGCTATGATATAGTTTTTGTTTCTCTTTATCCTTTCTTTGCGTATTTTTACTATTTTTCTTTTTCTTATTTCTTTTTATTGCTGGTTGTTGTTGAACATATGGTTAATAGGTTTCTAATTTTTTGGTCTTGTTCTTTTATTTTTATAGCCATGGATTTATTTTCTAACATTAAATTGTCTATTTCATTCTCAGTAGCTTCAAGTTTTAACTTTAATTCTAAAATTTCATTTTCATAATTTCTAATTCTTGATTTTGAAGTGTCGATAAATCTGGTAAACTTTTAGTTGCCAGGCTACCAGATTTGGACTGTGATAGGGAAGAATCTGTACTTGCAATAATTGGCAGTGACATTTCATGTGAGTTTCCTTTCCTTCGTTGAGTCACATAAATGGAACAGTCAGGTACCCGGTGTGATGATACTTCATGAACAGTGCAGACGTCCGCCATAGATGTTCCATCCGGGGAGGCCAATTCTAGGTTAGTTGGTAGCATAGGTGACGGCTGCTGCCAAAGAGATGTGTTTTGCGATGGAGTCTGTGATAATGATGATTTTGTGCTGATAGCGGGCTCTTGCTCAACGTTTGTTTTATTTTTACCCGTAGCGATCGTCACTGACCTTCGGTTAGTAGAAGTTTTCTTTGTAGTTGGTGTAGCAGTTACTTTATGTGGATGTGACCTGATAATTGGTGTGCTAGTTGTGGGTTTATTTTTTCTGTTAATACACTTTTCACATGTCCACAGTGATTTACGTGACCGATCCATAAGATTAAACTGTTTTTCCGATACACTCGCACTCGATATCAAATGTTTTTTGCATAATGTACAATTGAGGAAACGTCGGTCTTGGATTTTTCGTCGGCACTTGGCACATACATTGCATTTTGAAGACATTTTTCCAAAAAAAAAAAATTGATTCAATAATACACAAAACAAAATAAGCAACAAAGAACAGACAGTACAAATTGCACGAAACGACGCTTGAACGAAGCACAGCGGCTATCAGTCAGTCTAAACGCAGCACGGGCCGGCCGGTGACGGCGGTCGGTGTCGATGAGTAAGGTGACTCATCGGCAGCGCGCTTGTTGTTGATGCAGCCGGTGATATTGGTGGCAGTTTTAAAAAAATATTTAAACTTTATTCGGCTATTACTCCGGAACGACATTAAATAATGATAAACGGTTTTCATCAATCAACGAGTCACTTCACTGGCTGTATGTTAGTTATAAATTTAATTTTCAATAATCACTTTTACTACAACTTTGAGTTAAAATCCGCGGAGAAATGAAATATAGGTGTTACTTGAACAAATACCGCGACGACGTTTTGAAGAAAAAAGATAAATACATAAATAGGTAAACATTGTCACCGCTGCTAGTGATTATAAATGTAACAGAAAAATATTTTAAAAATGGACATAAATTATGTGGTGTCATAATTAATTTGGTTTACGTATGTTATTGATAATCCTTATGGACTTTTGGAGAAAATACGTGGTTATTACCTATTTTATTTACAGTGTATTAACTGTTTTCTCTCCTTTGAAGGTTTATTGATTCTTATCAGAATTTATTATTCCCTAAAATATATCGCACTATAAATTTCGCAATGCATGTTTACGCATATTTAGCCATAATTTTTCAGCTGGTGATCTTCTGGTCTACCTGACTCATAAATGGGCGGAGGCAGTAGAGTCCAAGAGGAAGCATTGGCCGTTAGTTTGGACATTGCGAAGGCTTTCGATCGGGTTTGGCACAAGCGCTTCTTTCAAGCTCCTTCCTATGGGCTTCCCGAGAAATTGTGCAATTGGATCACCAGCTTTCTTGCAGATCGGAGCATCAAGGTCGTTGTAGACGGTGCATGCTCCGACTACAAGCCTATTAACGCTGGTGTTCCACAAGGCTGCGTGCTATCACCAACGCTGTTTCTTCTGCATATCAATGATATGTTGCAAACCGGTAGCATTCATTGCTATGCGGATGATAGCACTGGTGATGCTCTATACACCGGCCGTGCCAATATTTCTCGGGAAAACGTCGCCGAGTACCGAAACAAACTTGTGTCTGAAGTCGAGTCTTTGCTGAACAAAGTCTCGGATTGGGGGCGACTAAATCTAGTCCAGTTTAATCCTCAGAAGACACAAGTTTGCGCGTTTACCGCTAAAAGACTTTGTCGTATCTTCTCAGTTTCAAGGCACTCCCCTTGTTGCCTCAGCCAGTATCGGAATCCTCGGCGTCGACATATCGAGTGACGTGCAGTTTCGTGGTCACTTGGAAAAAAAGGCCAAGTTGGCCTCTAAAAAGCTTGGCGTGCTCAGCAGAGCGGGACAGTATTTCATGCCGGCTCAACACTTGCAACTTTACAAAGCGCAGGGTCGGCCTCACATGGAATACTGTTCCCGTCTCTGAGCTGGGGCTCCCCAGTGCCAGCTCCTTCCACTTGACCGCATCCAGCGCATCGACGACCGAGTCCTTTCCGATCGGCTCGATTCATTGGCGCTGCGAAGAGATGTTGCATCCCTTTGCATTTTCTTTCGCATTTATCACGGGGAGTGCTCTGAGGAATTGTACGGATTAATCCCAGCCGCCAAATTTCACGAACACACATCGCGGCAGAACTCCCGATACCATCCACACCATCTGGATGATTGGCGGTCCACCACTGTGCGATTTAGAAGATGTTTTCTTCCTCGCACAACTTGCTTGTGGAATCGATTACCACCAGCGATTTTTCCGGACCGATACGACTTAGGGACCTTCAAGAAAAGAGCCTACTCCTTTTTAAAAGGCCGGCAACGCATCTGCAATTCCTCTGATTCCCCTGGTGTTGCAGTTGTTCATGGGCGGCGGTAGTCACTACCATCAGGTGAGCCGCATGCTCGTTTGCCTTCTCCTATAAAAAATTTAGCTCTAATTTTTTCTACTTCCTAGTCAATTTCATCAAGACTAGCAAATTATGTTCTAAAGTTTAATCGTGGTAATCAATAATATGATCTGAATATCTGGCTTCATTTGAGAATAAGGCTCAATTTTACAAGCATATCAACTTTATGTATTCTCTCCTACACGTATACCTATTTTGTGGTATGTCTTCATTTTTTAGTACGATCAGTTAAAATTTGATGACCTTGTTTTCGATGGCTACCATCCAGTTGGTAGCCGTGTGGTTAACGTGACTGCACGTTGCATAGATTGTGAAGTTCCCAAATACGAAACTTTGTTACGAGACAAATATTACAAAGTAGTATCCCAAAATTTTATCGGAAATGGAGGAGGTGGTTTTAATGAAAGTGATTGTCTTAAGATTAAATTAATTAAAAGGAGAAAATAAGATGATTTATCGCTATCGTTATTAATATTTATTCTATATTCGTTTTATTTGATTTTATACAAAATTATTAAAATAAGTGCGGTGATGAATGAATAAATGTATTGGTCTGCCCTTTCTGATTTTTTTATTTAAAAATGAAATACTGAATAGATTTACATAAAAACGCAATTAGGGGTTTATTATGCAAATATGAGTCAAATTAATCGACTTGGAGTCGATACTATCAATATTTTTTTCTAAAGATAAACAAAAAGTTTATTAAAGTACAAATACGGTATATCTCGTAATATTCTCGTAATATTCGGACATCCAATAATCGTACCAATTAAAAATCTTCCAAATGAACCGAAAAAAAACACCAATTCGATCTTAATCAAAATGAACTGTAAATACATATCTTCACATTTATATTTAGAATTATTTTTTGTGAATTTTCTGTTATCTATTCAAAGAAAAATTCTCATACACAAAATGTTGACTATATTTACATTATTAACAGTGGTGGCAATAAATGAATATTATCAATTTGCAACAAATTAGAGTTGGTTTCTTAAAGCAAATTTCTTATTTTTATGGATATCTCGTATATCACCTACATTATATACTTATCAACGTGTTGAATTCAATTGCATTTTTCTCATTATTATTTTAAAGAAACAAGTTATTTAGTTTACTCATTGAATAAATCTATTTTTACAGAGTTTTTCGCGTTTAATTTAATTATTTATAATCCTCCCCCCCCCCCGTACCATGGATGCTGTAAAGCACCCGAAACGTCAGAAATTAAAAATAAGTAACTTTTTTATTTTAGCTACTGGCAACACCAGAACTGTCAGATCTTTCTATGCCTGTGTATCAATCTGATTAAATTACAATAAATGTGTTTTACAAGCTTCTTATTTAACTTCAAACTCTTAAAATAAATGTATTTGTTGTCTTTTTAAAAAATAATTTCTATCCCTCTTTTCACCTGCATTAACTCTTTTTTAATAATAAGGAGGATGTTCCAAAATAAAAGGGATTATTATTAATCCATTTATTTATTAAAATAATCACTATCTTTTTATTTAACATCTTTGACTTCATTACAGATGATCGCTGATAATAGAAGAAACGTCGAAGTGGTGGGCGTTGATTACGACGTTCTAATACGGTACATTCAACAGCAAAGCCCAGTATTCATTGATGTTAATGGACGAATACAAATCGAAGATCCATGTTCAGATTGATAATTCATTTATTATTAATATAAGATTAATTAAATATATCTATTTCACTCTTTACTACCCGACGGTTCTTTCTGGGTGGTCTGGATTTATTAGTGGGATATAATGTTGTTCATCATCACCAGGCTCTAGGAATTGGAGGCGGCCTTTTTAATTGATCTTTCGCTATCAGTGGGTCTTAAGTCCACATTTAGAAGAAATGTTTGTATAAGTTTCATAAAACTCCATTCATTCTCCCTGACCGTCTCTCATATGCCATGGATATCATATCATTATCAGTCTGTCAAAATCCACTGCTAGACGTGAGCCTCTCCTGTTGATAGGATCGCCATACTTTGCAGAACCTTTTACATGTTTTATAAAATACCTAGCTGCTCGTAAAAGCACACAGGTTGACGACTTTTATCCTTGTGATTGTCAATCCTTTTGCTAAGAGTGGAAATAAAAACAAAGTTTCCTTACTGTGTAAGAGTTCTATGTCCATCATGTCCATCGGGAAGCTGTTTAGGGGTTTATACAGAGAAAAATCAGTCTACTAAACTATTATGTATTAAATTACCAGTTCTGTGAAATAGCTTAATAGGTTTTAATTTTACTACAATTCAATTTATTCCAGATTTAAGGAAAATCGATGGAATATTTGATAGTAATGCTGCTATATCTATAATGTGTTAATTTTACACTTGATCAAACGAAATGTGCGGATACTAGATAAAAAATTATCGGTAAAAAATCGAAAAAAACCTTATTTTTAGTGATTATCTTAACAACGAAAAGAGATAGAACGCATGTTATTTTGGAGAACTTGTACAGTAAGCTACGTAGTTTAATAAAACATGCTAAAAAGGTTATCTCAACGTACTAGTTTTGAAGTTACAGACCAAAAATTAAAAGGAAAGAAATTTATCTTATTATTTTTTTGACAAATTTCCTGCTTGATATCGTAGGTTTTTTTTAATTTTTATTGCTAGTTAATCTTTCTAACTTTTAAATAAAACTACTTTGAAAAAAATACACCGTTTACTTAAAGAGAAAATAATTTAAAACCGAAGGATGGGAATTTTACCAAAAAAAAAATTAAAATGCTTTTATTTTTTAAATAGTTTACATAAAAAAATTTTTTTTCGATTTTTTAACGATAATTTTTTATCTAATATCCGCACATTTCGTTTGATCAAGTGTAAAATTAACACATTGTATACCGATTTAACAATTAGCTAAGTTACATACATATTTGCGAAGTTTAGCAGCTAAGTAAGCAAAATTAAGCTTATATAAACAACTCAAGTAAAGTTGGTCTATTGGAGTGGCACATACTCTTTAGTTGTTATTTGTTAATGCCTATTTAATATGGAAATAGGGAAGCATGTTTTACAAATTCAGAAATGCAATGAATTTAAAAAATCAAATACATATTTAAATCTTGTTAATACTAAAGTATATTTCTATCTGGCAATGCACAATGCTGTGTTAGTTTCTACTTTAATGCATGGAAGTAAAGGTTTGGTTTGGCAAAAGAAGCATTAGAGTAAAATGAATGCTGTAGAAATGAGGTTTATGAAGTATGTTATGAGTGACCTGTATGATAGGGTGAGAAATTGAGAAAAGAAAAAGAAAAAAGTTGCAAAAACATGTTGTGACTAGAATAGGAATGGAGGAAAAGGAATACTTCGGTGGTTTGGACACTAAGTGATCGTTGCTTCAGTTCTTAGTTTAGAAATGTAACTCATAAATATGATCTAACAGAATGATTTGAAAGTACGTCAAGCATGGTGAACATGAGCATCACATTTTATGCGTTCTAGTTAGAACATTGTTGAAAATGCATCTAGCAATGGGTTAAGAAAATACCGAGATAAAAAGGATTAGTAAATAAAAATACACCTCTGGTAACAACCAGAATATTTCACCAAACTCAATTTGACTAAAAGAATTTCAATTTAAAACAGTAAAACTAAGTAAAGTAAAAAGTACATACATATATACACATTTAGCTAAAGGCCTTTTCTGATTTCTGAAAGCGTTTACAGGCAAGAAAATTTCCGCCTCGCTTCCCCAATGCGTGTTTACCTACGGGACGAATATTAGGGTGACGGATTCTCTTACGCTGTCATTACAGTTCTAACATTTCTTCACGAGTCATTTGTTCACACATACTAAAATACAAACCGTGGTAGCTAAGGGCTAAGCGCAAAAAACGCTGTGTGAATTTCATGCGAGTGACAAGGGTTTGATCCCTGCCGGAACCATTGAAATTGTTAATTTGAAATTTATGTGCTATATACCACGAGCTCGGCGGTAAAAAAACATCGTGAGGTGCATGTCAGAGAAGTTAAAAAATATATATTTCGAAGACATGTCAACTTCCTTGCTCTAAAACCCTCTTAGTAATGAGCGGAAGCCTGTGCCCAGTAGTGGGCTGTCAATTTGAAACTTTACGTTACTTTTTTACTTAAATTTAATAAAATAAAACTCGATAAAATCTGTAAAATTAGGTTCATTTAATATGTAGTGTTCGCGTAAATATATGTATTCGAAATAAATATACGGTTAATTTTGCTATCCTAAAAGCGTATCTGTTTATTTTGTCCCTCTATTAATTAAGTTTATAAGTGTATGGTAAATATCTACTCATTACGCGTTAACTTTAGTGCCCATTACATTAATGATCCTCCCTAAAACGCCTACAGTCTCCTATAATTTTCAGTTATTACTGGCTATGAACTAGTATAATTTAAGTTGATAGTATCAGCGTAATGTTGTTAGGGCTTAGTAAACTTTCTCATCTCATAGCGGCCCTTATATGTAACTAGCTTTTGCCCGCGACTTTGTCCGCGTGGAGTTCGGTTATATATACTCACCCATGTGTGAAAAAGAGTCTGCTGGTACGAGCCACAATTATAACTGGATGTCGCGGGCAAAAGCTAGTAAACTACAAAACTTCTTTATATACCACATTTTTTGCTAATCTATTACTGTGTGCCAAAATTATAAGACTACTGGGCGAGCTTACGCGTGAGCAAGCCACATAGAATTGCCCGTGTGAAAAAGAATTTTCTCTCAAGTCTATACCCGCAAATTTAATGTCTGCCTTTGCGATTTGTTTATGGTCATTGCAAAGCAGACTTTGAGGGGAAACTGTATTCGTTTGAACTCAAAGGGAAGATCATTCGGGATTAAGGAATTCTTGGTACACGTACAGTTTCCCCTTGCGCACATCCAGTTATAATTGTGGCTTCCACCACATTGCGATTTAACGCTTTTACTTTTAGTCTGATTCCGTTGCACAGTTGAGGAGGTTTTAAATTTCGTAACAACATAACAGGAGTGCCCATGCGCAGTATAAGCTTATGATGTGGAAGACCCAATGGTTTCAGTGAATTAAGAAATTCGACAGGGTAGTTAATTGCGTCATCTGTGTTGACCACAGAGTCTATTGACGTGTACACCATTTCTTCCCCCTCAAAAGAAATTAACAGTATATCGTTAATTGCCCCTGCTTGGTCGTTTTTCGAGGTTAGTATGGCACGTTTACACAACCATTCCATTGGCTTATTGCGGATATGAGCAACATCCGCGATAAGCCAATGGGCTAAATTTTGGATATTAACTCCTGTAACGTAAATACAACCGTGCACAAATTATCAGGGATGGTTATCATTCCGTCATTTATCGGGTAATGATGAATGTAATGTAATGTAAATACATTACATTTCTTGTACATCATTTCAAGCGCCTGTCCAGGAACAAAATCTCAATAAATACTGCAACTCAGCTTTTTTGAGAGCATCGATGAAGCCGAAATCAGATCTTGCCACTCTTCCAGAGGAGGTTCGAAGCAGCACTCGTTGAGAGTGTACTTACAGGTATCATTAATGACAGAAGTTGTCAAATACTGTAATATAAATATATATTTGAGCTAAATACTTACGTTGATCTTGTTACTTCTTTTACAGATACAACAATGGCTCGGCAACCCCCTACCACCTACTCAATGGGGCTGGACTAGAGGGGACGATGGCATCCTAAAGCCGGTGACAACCAACGATCCAGTGGCACCTGATTCTCAACACCATATTTTGCCGATTCACGACTGGGTGTGGGGTGCGATGCGGCTGCCGGAAAGCAGGAATTGCCTGCTCCAGTGTCTGCGGTGTATGCTCCGGCTCATACACTAACGGAGCCCCCATCGAAAACACCGTCAACGATGATGTTGATGATGATATTTTAGATTCAGAAGATAATTAGATTTTTTTTAATACATGTCATACCTACTTAAAGAAATGTAAGTTTATTTTATTATTGTCCATCTTCTTTCCTTTATATCTCATTAAATCTTGATCCCAGCGATATATGTAAAGAACCTTTTTTGTAGATAATTTTATGTAGATTACTCAAGTAATTTTTTTTTGCTATGAGCCACCGTTTACGAGTTATTAAAGAAAAACTTTAAAAAAGGGACCTAAACCCCCCCCCCCCTACCCGTTAGCTTCACCCCCATCCATCAGTACTTTGAGTATGTTGCTTAAGACACCATTCCCTACAACCATGCCAAAAATCGCTTTTACACGAGTTATTTCCCCTACTTTTCCTTCATTGAGTGGGCTATACCTTGGACTCATCTCATTTTGAAACTTGACAGTAGAAACTTCAAAACCTCAGTTCAAAACTATTTACTAGGCACGTCAATTTGTCCTCTACAAGATCGATTTTTGTTTCGATTTCAAACGAACGCAATATAATCTGTTATTTGATTATCAAGTTAACTTTGTAGGTATTATTAAGTATATTATCACACATCTTGAATAAAGATGATGGATTCGAAAACAGCATACTTTATGTTACATAAAGTGGCTTCTACGTGAATCGGTCCGGTTGGTTGAGTTCTAGGATCGATTCAGTAAATAGAATCTATTTATGAGTGTTTCGGGTTAATCTAAAAAGTCCATTCCTTATCTCCAAATAAGCAATTTTTAAATTAATCGATCTCAGACCGACATGCCTAATGTTCATTTTACTTGTTACTCACTAGTTGTTGTTTCGATTTTTGACTTTAGTCAATGGTTTCTTTCACAATAGGGTATTTTACACCATGTAAAAAAAATAAAAAAAAATATTTTTATGATAGATTTTGCAAAAATTAAACAAAAAATATTGATTTCTATTTATAAAAATGCATTTTAAATTTCATATTTCAATTTTAAGATTTTTTTTTATCTGTGCCTCAAATCTGCAAAACGCTGCCCGCCATATTAAGATAGTTAAGAGAACTAGCTAATGTGCTGTGTTATTTCGAAATTTTTCAATTTATCATTACGATTGTTGAGTTTTATTCCGAATTTTCTTGAAAAGGCATCATGGAAGACGGATTCGTAAAAGCAGAAAGTACTAATCTACCAAGGATAAATACATTGATGGTGGCAAATTTTTTTGCATGCAATCCAGATTTTTGTTCTGCCGAGTTGAGGAATGTTAAAACATCAATGTAAGTACCTATTACAAACTATTATTCATACAATTACAGGTTAGAGTGTATTTTGATAATACATAGTTATGCTTATCTATGATTACAATCTCACATAACCTAATTCTTGTTTTCAGGTCCGGAAGGGAATCTTACGGGGATGACGCAATAGGCTATGTGCACCTCAAGAGGGTGAAAAATATATGCATAGTTAAGTGTACAATATGCCCAGAACACAAAGTGATCTTCACAGAAGTATAGTTTAGATTTATGTATTTCTCATATTTAAATCAGTTGGCACTTGAATCCATAACGTCCCCGGCGTTCTTATGCTCGTATTTTTGCATTCAGGTACAACACAACAGTGATATAGATGATAACTCATTATTAAACATCCAAACGTATCTTATTACTTTGCAAAATCAGCAAAATTCTAGAGCAGTGACGTCACAAGTTCAACAACATGGCGGCTAGCGTTTTCACGCGAAAATTTAAAACGATAGATTAAAAGTAATTTTTATGGCACTATTCGGTTTAAAAAAAAGTATATAAAAATTATAGTGGTTCATTATCACCCTAGGATTCATTTAAAACACTTTTTGAAAATGGCTGTAATACCCTATTGCGTTTCCTGGGTAAACACAACTTTTCTTTCGTGATTTTAAATACTGGTCCTGCCTTATTATTGATCCTTACTTCGTTATTGTACACCATAAATCTTGCCTATACGACTGATCCGGCCTTGTTATTTTGGAATATGGCACAAGCCTATTGATTGGATATTGACATCATGGACCGTTGTGTTAATTGTGGCATAGCGACAGGTAACTATATTATAAAGACCCATAGTTTGTCAATTATGTAGTACCTTTTTTAGGCATGGTAACATACATATAGTGTCACCTATCTTGACGATATTTTCATAATAATTGAAGACAGTTAAAATATTAAAAAAGAGTAGATAATACATAACCTAACTTTTATTTAATCTTCCATAACTCAGCTCCTAGATTGACAAATCGTGCCAGATTTTCAGCTATGAATTATTTATATGTAGGTTTTAAAATTGTCCAACTATTATCTTGTTAACACCTGGGCTCAAGAATGTATGGAAACATCCCCTTCTCCTTTGCAGAGAAGGTTCAGAATAAGTAATATAGGCAAATAGTGAAGAAAAAATAATTAAAAAAAATGTCAAACATTCTGTCATTTTTATGTTTAAATTCAAAATGCGTGGTAATTCATCATTTTAACTGATTTTCATTCAAAAACATCTGACGCGTACTATTTTACGCACGCACACATTAGTAAGGGTTGCTCGGTAAGGTACCTTGTCGCGTATCTCCCCCGCGTTTCCCTTCTATTTACCGTTAAACCGCAAAGTACCTACGTCCACTCGCCCAGCTGACAGCTGACAATGACCTCATTACGTATGATTCGCTACCAATGACGTAACGAAAATATTCGAACCGCGGATACTATGAAACTATGAAATTGTGCTATATTACATTTTATGCAATGAAAGTATACGTGGTGCACAAAAATACTAAAGTGAGTCTTTACCGCGGCAAGAAATTAACGTATGTATCGTAATTAACCTACCAATCGAAGAACAATTGACAGATAATCAAACTATTCAAGTGCAGTGAGCAATAACTTAAATAGTGAATATGAAGATAGGTGGATTGCGCACGGAGGCCCTATACTATGATCTGCAAATTCACCTGAACTTTTACAGTTAGTCTTTTATCTGTGTATAAAGAGTCGTGTTTACGTTAAAGAGTTCCAAAGTTATGAAGAACGCCACAGTAAGAGTATTGCGGCGTTCACGGAAGTTAAAAGTGCTCAAAAACAGGTAACAAGTGTAAAAAATATTTTAAGAAAACGTGCTGGGACTAAAACAGTATGGACATTCTTATATTGTTATTATATATATAGCGGTGCAAACGGCTGACGAACAAACTAGGCAATGTCAATCAAAGAGTATCAAAAAATCTATTACAAAATGCCAAACGATTGCGGAAAACTCAATCAAAAACTACGATCACATTTCCCACAGACTGTAGATGTGAAGCAGAATTATCAGTTCGAATATTTCGGTTTTCGTAACCTTCAATTCATCTGGCCGATGCAGTAAATGCAGATAATTAAAAAAAATGCTCTACGCCTCATTTTTTAATGTCCAGAAATAGACTTGATTCGTCTATTGATCATGGCATTATTTACTGACAAAAACCGAAGTCCTCGAATGCATCGAAGTTTCAGTTCCCCATTTACAAGGTCAAATTGAAGTCATTGCCATCAGTTGCGGACCTAGTATTCTAGTTATATTAAAGAATTGCAAGGTAAATAAAATATTAATGATGCAGAAAAAAGGGAACAAAAAAAAGGAAAAATAAGCAAAGTACCAACACGTCACGACCTCTGGCGAATGTTGCTCGTAGGCACTTACGTTAATTTTATTCGAATGTAACCTTGAATTTTCCTTTACTCAATTCATTTTTCCTGACCGATAAACTATGTTTACAGCATTTTAATAGTTCATGATTTTCTGTTGTTTGTTATTTAATTTGTTATAATTATTTTTTTTATAAATAACACTAAACTTTTTGTGTTTATTTGTAATAATGATCACTTTTACAGTTGCTAATATGATTTAAAAAATCCTTACTTGCAAAGTTAAAGCTCTAGATTTGCGTTATTTTTGCTCCAATGTAGTTTGTATCATGAGTATACGCTTAGATTAAAGAGATGCCAATTATTTTAATTTCACTCTGTAAATGCTCCGTATTACCATACGGGGCTTTGGCTGCTCATCTGAATCTATTATAGAAAAATAGTATGGAGTATCCATACAATTTTCTCTATCATGAATAGGTTAAGAACAATTGACTTTATTTAATTTATGTTTAATTTTCGATTTGAACCCATTGATTTGTAAATAAATACGTTAATGGGAATAAATAGCTTACTGACAACCACAGCAAGTAGACCGAGTGAGAAAATAAGAGGAATAAACCCTCGACAATTTAATAATAAACAAACGTAATCTGACAATAATATAGAGTTCGTACGTGAAACGGCAAGCACTCTACGTCGGGATCTACGAGAACAAGCTGGTATCCTATTGTAGTCTTTGCTACAAGCGATTGGCGAAAAGTGGCGGTGCGCTCGCGCACTTGACCGGCAGGCACCTCACGATATTATTTATAGAAAATACCATATATACATAGTGCGTAAGCGATGGTACTGTTGGGATCGAACCTTTGAGACATCAACCAACGGTTAAGTGCTATAAAGATGAGATACTAATATATTACATAGTACTTATGTTATTGTGGTTGTGTTTTATAAGTGTGTGCATGTATGGATGAATGTTGGTGTTTATATGTATGTGATTTGTGAATTCCCTACAAACTTCTAACAACTGTAATCATTTTATCGTATTAAATCATTGATATCAATGCAACGGTTAGGTTTTATCGTTTCTGTCGATAATAATAAATGAGGCACTATTACGAGCCTTGACATACTGGCTTAGCTGGATATTAACAAGGAAAGACGTCGTTAACATTAATCTATCACATTGTAGTATTTGATTGGTAACTACAAAAGCTGTCGGTTTATGTCCAGACGTTAGTTATTGAATATACCCGTAAATGGCATCCCGCAATGTTATCGCGTCACAAATAATGATAGTATATACATATGTTGATATTCACACGTCGTTATATAGTAATTATATTTTATTAAAATCTCTATAGGATTTGAAAAATTTTTACATTGGGAAAATTCGTCAGTATTTATTTTGGAACAAAGGATTAAGGTATCCTATAATAAATTTTCAATTTTATTTAGATAAGAATCTAAAGATGTTAGGTCTAGTAAGTGTGTTATAACGTTATAAAAATTAATATGCGTCATAGGTTCAAAATAAATTCCAGGTCTATGCTGTGATATAGTTATGATCCTCGATTCAGCGTGGCTTTGGCTTCCATTGCATAAAGCTCTAAAAAATATATAAAATGAGTTAAATTTAAGGAGTGTAAATAGCAGGCTTAATTAGGTTTGTATAATAATTAACATGTTTACGACCTATTTGTAAGGTTACGTTATGCTTATTATGTACTTTTATAAATTTACTCGCTGATATCCGCGACTTCACACGCGTTGCTTGATATATTAACAAAGTTTTTGATATATATATACACACATCAACAGAATCTAAGGATATTTTAAATTTCATCAAATATCTAAAAATCTATGAAGAATTTTCTGATATAGTAAATGGAAGAATGATAGGTTATTTTAAGGTCTTTAATTAAAAATAAAAAAAATCGTTTTTTTAAATAAAAAAATTTTTTTTTAATCGCCATAGAAAATTAGTACGATAAAAAAAAACTTCATTTCTTTTTATAAAACTATTAATTTTAATTAAAATTGAAAACATGTTATAAAATCTAATTACTAATAATCAGTGTTGCCACCTCTTACATTAATTACACATCGACATCAATTGTTCATACTTAAAATTAAATTGTCAATGTCTTGCTGCGGTATGAGGTCCCATTTTCTTTGCAAGTGTTCGTAAAGTTGTTGTTCCGTCGTCAAATTTGGCGGAAATTCTCTCAAAGCTTTTCGTTGTAACATGTCCCAGGCATGATCGACAGGATATAAGTCGGGTGACTGTGTAGGCCAATCCAAAACTTGAATATCGTGGTCTCGGAGAGCGGCCGACACCAGGCGCGCCGTATGGGAAGGAGCATTATCGTGCATGAGTAGAAATTCCTGGCCCATTTGGATTCTGTGTGGGACAATAACAGGCTCTACTACCTCCTCGTAGTATTTTTGTGCAGTCATGCTGCCTTGGATCCAAACGAGCTGTCTGCCGTCTGCCAAGACGAATTCCCGCCCATACCATGATTGTCCCTTCTTGGTATGAGTGGACCTTATAACCCCTGGGAATGAGGTGTTCGCTACCAAGCTATTTCTAATTTGTTTTGTGTGCTTAATTGTGTAACATACATGATTGTAAGCTGTTATTTAAAAAAAAAAGTCCCGCTGGGTTTCTTGCTGGTTCTTCCCAGGACAGAGGTTTTTTTCGAACCAGTGGTAATTAAACAAAAGAGTGACTTTCAATAAGTATTATTCATGATCTATATTTAATAAAAAAAATCTGTTTCTGTTTCTGTTTCCTCCTGATGGTGCCGTAGACGGCTAACTCTCCTTGGAGTTTTCCAAACGCGTGTTCTTCGTGAATCCGAATGCAACCCAAACCGGGACTTATCGGTAAACGGCACCAAAGTGGCGAGCAGTAGGCTCGCCACTTTGGTGCCGTTCATATAAAATTTATATAATTCATACAAAATATATATATGAATTATATGAATCGCCGTTCATATAATTCATATAAAATTCAATCAACAAATAAAGTTACATAATATAAAATTAAAGTTCTAGAATATAACACAGATATTATAATGGCCAAGTATTTCTAACTTTCTGACATCTTTGTGATGTAATCTATTTAAAACTTATTAGTTATAAGATAATTTCAGACAAACTTTGATAATAAGCATAAATTTCTTTGAATGATTCATTATATATGCGAGGAAACTCGATATTTAACAAGATTTGCAAAGTCCAAGCATCCCAAAGTTCAACTTTACTTATTATTTAGTATTCACTGTTCTTAGAGGATTTGAAATGAATTTTAATGCGAAACCTCTCTTTACTATGGGACAGGCCTCTGTGTATTACTTTGGACTGGATCGTTACTAACTATTAAAGAAGATGAAGAAGAGGAATAAGTCTACATGGCAACTTCATTTTTTGTAGAACTGAATTGGCAAATGAACTATCAATCCACCTGATGGTAAGTAGCCACTGCAAACCATGAATACCTGCAGCCCATAAAAAAAAATACTACAAATCGTAACCGAAGTTAGTGTAAATTACAAATTTTCGTCAGTAAAGGTATGGCCGGAAATGTTTTACAGCTCAAATAATAGCTAAAAGTTCGCGTTTGATGGTGCTGTATCTACTTTCAGTGTTACTGAGCGTCTTACTAGCGTATGCAACAGCTCTATTACTACCAATAGGTCCCTGTAATAGAACTGCTCCTAAAGCTATATTAGAGGCGTCAGTCGTCAAGATGAAAGTTTTGTCAAAATCCAGGTACTGTAGTAAGGGTAGAGTCGTTGGAATTTCCTTACATTTTTCAAACGCATTTATATATTTTTCATCGATGATTATTTTATTTCGCTTTTTAAGGCATGCTGTTAGAGATTGTGTGATCTTAGCAAAGTCCTTTATGAAGCGTCGATAATACCCTACCAGTCCCAAGAAACTTTTAATTTCCGTTGTTGTCTTAGGTATAGGAAAATTTAGCACAGCTATAATTTTGTCTGTGTTTGGTCGTAGCCCTTCTTTTGTTAAATACAAAACCTTCTTCCTTAAAAATTCAGACTTGTCTAATTGAACTTTTAGATTAGTCGTCCTAATTCTGTCAAATATTGTCCGTAACTTATGTTCTTCCAGACTTGTCGAAAACACAATTATGTCATCCAAGTATATCATGCAGTGTATCCCCTGTAATTCCCTCAGCACACTGTCCATAGTCCGCTAAAAAGTTGCAGGAGCTGTCTTTAGGCCAAATGGCATCCTGAGAAATTCATAATGGTCGTTTTGAGTACTAAAGGCTGTCTTTTGCCTGTCTTGCTCTTCTATTTCGATTTGGTGGTAACCACTTGCTAAGTCGATTGTACTGAAATAAGAACTCTTCCCTAAGTTTCAAATAACTCTGTTATGACAAATATCCACTACCAAACTGTAGTGGATATTTGTCGATACGAAATTTAATTTCACCAGATGCATCCATTTTTTTTTTTGGGTACAAGGTGTACAGGAGCTTTCCATGGCGAATGTGATTTCTGAATAATATTGTCCTTTAATAACTTATCTACTTGCCTATTTATCTCATCTACTTGCATTGAGGCCTACCGACGTAGGGTCTGACATAAATTGGGTCTTCATTTTTTGTGCGTATTTTATGTTTAATTTTACTAGCGAAAGTCAGTGATAATTTGTCGCAGTAAAATATGTCTTTAAATTCTTGACATGAAAATGAAAATGTTGTCGTGTTCCTCATCGTTAGTGTGATTATGTCTTAGTTTAAGTATATTTTTCTCGAGGATCTTATCGATATCTATGTCATTGTAGGTACTTGTAAAGTTTATGTCACATTGAGTAGTCTCATATTTAGTAACTGTAAAAGGTCGTGTTACTGTCAATATCATTTCGTTGTCAAGTACGTTCTGTATGACGGTTGTGGCATAACCATTAACGCAATTTACCAATGCACTAGGCATTCATACACCGTTGACAAACTCCTTATAATTAATGATTGCCTCTCCAGAACATTGGTCTGTTGGCAACTTTACGTGGCGGTAGTGTTATAACATAATTCAAATTATAATTAACTATTGGTATGCAAGTTGTTTTGGTTTTAAGTACAAGGTCTTTAAGGTCTATTATTGTATCTAGTTTTACTAGTCATTACCTATGAGACCACCCTAACGAGAGTCGACGTCATATAGATAAAATTTATGACAATCTGAACTCTTGAAGGTCATTCGATTCTAGAGGGATTTGTATCACCTCATCGTGTCTGCTAGAGGTGTGGGTGCTGACTACTTCGAATGGTTCACGTGTTATATATTGATAAAAGTATTGGTATGCCTTACGGGGACCGATTAAAGATGTAGTACTACCTTAATCTACCATAAATTTTGCATCTACTCGTATTACAGGAATATGAATTTAGGGTAACTTGAGATTCGGATCACAATTTAGTTCTATAACTTCTTGTCTCCAATGGAGGCTTTCATGTGAAAATTTTCAATAGTTTGAGTTTGAGTTCCACCTGTAAGTTCGTTATAAGTATTTTCGTGAATAGTTTCCTCAGCGGATGGTGTAAATTCATTGTCATACTGTTCTACATACTCGTCTGTGTCATAATACTCATCATAATACTGATCGTCATTTTCTCTTAAAGTTAACTAATTTAATCTAAAGCGGGGTTGTGGTCTTGGAGGGGTTGTCCTCGTGGAAACGTCAGTCTCTTCAAAATTGGGTTTCTGAATTTGTGGCTTATTACTAAATTGTGTAGTTGGCATATGGCCAAATTGCTGTTGAGGTCTTTGATCAAACTGTTGTGGCTGAAAGCCCAGTTGTGGACGGTAACTGAACTGTTGTGGCTGAGAGCTGAGTTGTGGGCGATAGCCGAACTGTTGTGGTTGCTGGCCAAGTTGTGGCCGATACCCAAATTGAGGTGGACGGTAACCTATCTGCTGCATTGGTTGAGGACGAAATCCAGATTGGGACATCCTAAATTGGCTTTGATTTTGAATGCCGAAATTAAATTTTGGTGTAATGTTATTTGGTAACACTGGTTAGTATCCGTACGGTTGCATTACCGTGTGAGGCGTACCACTGAATTTAAATCCTTGTGTTGGAACTGATGCTTGAGGCTATCTTAAAGCTAAGCCGCTACTACCGTGGACACGATTTCGCATATTGTATTGATCGTGGAAGTTGACTTCCTCTAGTACAATGCACAGCGCGTCTTCTAAATTCGCTGGCTTTTTTACCTCACTATCCGAACCATATTCTCGGGCATATTGTATAGGAATACGTTTAGAGCCGTATTGTTGTAAATTGCTAATTTAGCGCTTTTAAGATTACTATCATCGGATATGTTTACTTTGAAATTAATAATGATCGAATACTTTGAATGCGGTTACAAAAATCTTGAAAGTTTTCACCAGATTTAATATTTAAAGATTCTAATGCTGCGTTAACAAATCTTTCAACTGGGATCACGACACGATATCCTCACTTTCCGATAAGATCGACGCCGCGTTATCTGTAAGCCTACTAGTTACAGAGTGATATACTATACATTTTCTTCTTCATACTGTTATACCTACGAATGACATATTTACATTTCCTCAAAACAAATTTAGCTGTTTTTGTCGCCATTAAAAAGTGGAATAAGCCGTAGCATTTCTGTAGGAGGAATGGGATTATTGGAACGAAGTTCTTTATCGGACACTACGGATTTGACGGATTGGGGCTAGGCGACAAAAAGTGTAAGATTTTTCCGTCACGATCCCTTCTGACGTAGTGTAGACGGCCTTGGCGGCTATAAGGAAGCGAGATGGAATAATATCCATCTCCCTCGCACTTTTTCTTATCTTGCCATGAAAAAATATTATTTTATTTTAAATGACGCTTCATTTTAATAGACGCTAGTAATTCATTTATTTGTATTTGTTCATCAATAATATAATACGTTTATCAATAATAATATACTACGAAAGGAACTTCGTTCCAACCGAGTGTTCCACGACACTCACGCATGTTTTTTTTACAACGGTTTGTCGTTCTGCTTCCTGTTGCTGTCCCATCGTTCAGTCAAGGACGGTTCATGATTGGAGTCAGTTATTATAGCGCACTAATTTATGCAATAACACAAAATATAAAGTAGAACACACTAAAGCATATAAATATATAATTTATAAAATAAAAGTTTATTTAAAGTATAAATTTTGTAAAAGATGTAAACGTTATGAAAAATAAAAATAAATGAAATAAAACAGTGTTATATCTCTAGCATTAATAAAACACATATTCATTAATTATCAAGTTAAATTTTAATTAGATTTAATTTATTATTTTTATAAAAAGTCTTATTTTTAAACGTATAATAATCTCTGTGCGAAAAGGCACTTTGTGTCATTTATGCTTATCAGCGTTATGTTACGCCTACAGTAATAGAGTTTCTAGTACTAAACAAGTTTAATTAAAAACCAGATACATTATAATGAGAGAAGTCCGATCTCAATAATAACAAACATATATAAAAATGAAGGATAATAGTGGTATCAAGGATGGTGAAAAGTTTTACTCGCCAACCAGCCGCTATTCCCATGCCTTCCGCTTCCCTTGATGACAAATTTATTTGGTTCTTGGATTTGCCCAACAGCTATTCGCGCCGCTATCACGAATTCAGGCGAATTTGGATACCTAAATATTTCGAGACAGCCTTCACGAACAAATCGTACCGGCTGCGCCAGTCAAATTTCGGGAACGCCAAAAGGAGTTTTTAAAAACTAAAATACAATTAGATTACTATGTCTCACCGATTTTGAAGGTGACTTTAATAATGAATGATATTCAAAGAGTCCGTTCGTGCGTAGACATTGAACTCATCAACTACGTACTGGGAACTAATATAAAAATGCTGATATGTTAGTTTTATTGCTTAGTCTAAATAATACAATATTATATATTTTAGTATTTTAGTCTAAAACAGAGGGACGGGGTGTATCCATAACTAGCTTGTGTTTTTTCCTAGTGTTTACAGAGTGTTTATCACTTTTTTTACTAAAACTACCTTTGTTTTTGTGAACATACATTAAATTTTCGTAAATATACTGAGAGGCCAAAGTTAATATATTTATTTTAGTTTACACAGCTTTATGGTGCTATTTCACGCTGGTATTCTGTAAGAGCGTGGACCTTCCCAGGTTAAGCCGACCCATTTGTGCTACAACCATAATATAGCTGGAGCATGGCTCGTAATGACTAATCTACGATTCATTATGTTGAAAATATGATTTGATTGTGTCCTGAATGCATCAAAAAGATGGGTGATAAATAACAACCTGTGAGTACGTCAGTACGAACGTTGATCTTAGGGTAAGCCCTGGAAGAGATGGCAATAAATAAAATTAGGCTATATGACCAGTAAAGTACTTACTTAGGGAATAAATAATGTTATGAGGACTGGGTTAAATCAGTATGTTTATTTTTGGAGACTAGTGAAAACCCTGGGTTATAAAACTACGGACTATACCAAAATTACAGGAGCTTTAACTAAAAACTGGCATCCATCTTACTAGTCAGATCTTCCTTCTCACTGATTTCCATTTTATTAAGTGAATTATTTTTTAGAGAAAAAATACAAATTTGATCGAGCGGTGTAAAAACTTCTTTAATAATGCATCGATTCCTACTGTGGAACCTTGTTTTGAATACCTTATAAACGAAATTTCTCGGAACGAATTTAATAAAAAACCAATAATTTTTATTAATATACTTGAAGTTTCTACAAATAAACGATAATTGTTGGTATTTTTTTAGAATAATTCACCCAAAAACTATGACTACGATTCATTAAAATAACAACATGAGATCGTCTATCAAATCGAATTCGTATCACCATTGAGTGATACGAATATGTTTTATTTATGAAAAATGTATGAAAATATACGCATATTTTCATACATTTTTCATTAAACTTCAATCGAAGACCATATGTGTAAAGTAAAGTTACAGCCTATATACGTCCCGCTGCTGGGCACAGGCCTCCTCTCAATTCTGAGAGGGTTTTAGGGCAAGGAAATGGCCGCTGCCCCAATGCGTGTTGGCGAACTTAACATGTCTTCGAAATATTTTTTTTTGATTTCTCAGACATGCAGGTTTCCTCACGATGTTTTCCTTCACCGCCGAGCACGTGGTAAATCAGCACTTAAAATTGCAATTAACAATTTCATTGGTGCCGGCGGGGATCGAACCCGGGTTGCTCGCGTACTGTGTAACTTACAGCGAGCGCTAACCATCTGAGCTACCACGGCTCAGATGGTTAGCATATGTGTATTAAATAATAATATTACATTATGACGATACGAAAAATTTAGTGTCAAAAACTTGTGCTAAGGGCACAAATGACGCCACTTTATACACGGACGTCACACATACGTCCATCAAGGTACTATAAAATGTTTAAATAGATTGGAACATCATATTATAATATTATATTATAAACTGGTAACTCATACCAAAAACAGCGCATTTTAAAGCGGTGATAATAAGCGAATTCTTGTGGAAAAAATCCTGCTTTATATTTATCGCTATACTTTCAATTTTATAATTCATAGCAATCCAAAGCTAGTTCCTTCATTTCACTACTTTTTGGTAATGAACCTATCAATACCAATATTATAATCATAAGCGCAGTTTGTTTGCTTGTAAGCTGAAGTAGTAATGGGCCGGCCATGTATATACCTTGAAAAACCGTCTATGGCAGTCTTTGGGGGATGCCCAATATGTTCAGCATTGAACTTATGTGATTAAGTGAAGTGTTCTTTGTATATTTATAATATAAATATTCACACATTTATTAAGTTTTTCTTTGTAATTCACTGACTTAACAAGGCTGTTTTAAAAGAAAAACACTAATATTCATTTTTTGCTTTTTGCTTTTTGTTTTTACCTTTTTCAGTTTCATAAATCAATCATATTTAATATAGATATAATAAATTGATAATGAGTATATTTTCATTAACATTAATATTTTCCTTCTAAGTCTGTTTAAAACAAAAACAAGTATAATATACATTTATGTTAAATGTTTTAAATAAAGTTTACGAGCACTTCAGACACGAAAATCTATAAAATATCACTAGTTTTCATACAGTGTTGCGGTTGAAATAAAGATAAAGCTTATTAAAGTAATTGTCTCATTTCCTCACTGAATAAAACATTATAATATTTCTTCAGCATAAATAAATATATTATTTATATTTGCATTTTAATTAAAAGTAGTTTTTAAACTCGGTTAGTCTGAGTGATATGAAATTTTAAGGAGTGCGCACATCCTCTCAACTACCATGGCTACAGAAGAATCAGGTCTAATCTCCGCTGAAATTTCTGGTTTAAGAAATTTATTTCTCATAAGAATAAAACATTAATTTGTCTGAGAAACACAAGATTGACTTAAAATAGATACGTATGTTTACATCTGAACAAATGATGGAGCGACATTATTTTATCATTGAGTAATCATTATTGTAAGAACATTGACAATTACATTTCAAATTCAGATTTGAGTGTTAATTACCACATGCTCTACTGTAAAGGCAAACATTGAGGAGAAAACCAGCATAAAAGATGACTGCACTCAGGACATATTATTATATAGCTATGACTTATGTGGGATTAGTTTATTATTTTAAATTTTAATACTTTTTAGAAGAGAAGAGCATAGTTTTTGTATGTAGCCATCGATAAAACTTTAAATTAAACTCTAATTAAACTCTCAATCCTCCCGTGACTATGGTTGCTACTAGAAACGTATATGTAGAAAAATTATAGTTTCTCATCTGCAAATCCCCTGGTGTTGCAGTTGTTCATGAGCGGCGGTAGTCACTTACCATCAAGTGAGCCGTATGCTCGTTTGCCCCTCTCATATTAAAAAAAAACTTGAAATATCAGGATTTCTAAATAATTTGAAATCAAACGCAATGCAATTGGTTACATTCAATGATAGTTATTTGCGTAAAAATATGAAATTCTTACACAATAAATCACAAAGAGTTTATCTCTCTTCATAAACAGGTAATTTGTGTTAAAATTATACCCTTGAGACCATTCGGATAGCTAATATTGCTTTCAACGTAGTATTTGCATTAGAACACTTTAAAAAAACGCCACTCGGCTGGCGACCGGTGACGTCATCATCTAGTGTCATTATCTTAATGATGAAAAATAATAGAGGCAATAGGCATGCTGTGTTTTTTTAATCATAGTTTATAAACGAAGCGTTGCTTTGCAGTAACTACGTAAGAGAATTCATTACTCCATTTCATCCGTAGAAGCAACTACGAGAAAGCCAGAAATTATCGATGGCTTCCAGTAGATGGTGGTTATTCCTTGTTTACGTCACATTTAAAATACCTGGACCGGCGACGTTTAGTACTGCGATCGTCAATCCACCTGCCAAGCGTGACGATTAAGGCAAATCCTCCCTATAACGGGAGAGGCAAATGTCAAGCAGTGGACTTTTACGGAGCGATAAAGAAACGAGACGTCAAAATTTGAATCTCATTATGCTATATTAAATCCGAGCAGATCGGCCCCACAAGCAGCACCTTTTTTCACATTCATTTTCGTGATTTGGATTTTTTCTCAATCTGGATTTTTTACATCCACCCAATTGTGATCCAACTGCCAACCATGGGTGAGGTACACGTTGAATGGATTGTTTACAGGCTAATGAAGATAAAGAAATACCTGAAACAAATATCCCTATTATACCCTGCCTATAAATATTTAACCATTTATAGGTGGCTTTATTATAGATTTTTTTTTAAAGGAACCATTCTCTTGCCTTGCGTGATCGACAATAACAATTCTTTGTATGGAGCTTCTGCAGCAATTTCAAGCAGTATTGCAATTTGTATGATTGTATTTTTACTTCTAACAAGAATTTATAATAATAATATAATAATAATAATTTATTTTCTCACCACAATACAGAATTATTGTACATAATATTATAGTATAGCCTCAATATTATACTGTGGGAGACTGGTTCCTAAGCTAGGCTTTACGCCTGTATTTCAGGACGCCAGATCTCCGCCCTATGGTTTTAATTACAATAATTTTATTATGCATTCGTACATGTACCATATTTATAAATTACATAATATCTTCTTTCATCTAATTAGGATTTTAGATATATTAAAAAGTGGTGCGTGTGTGGTGTGTGTGTGTGTGTGTGTGCGCATGCATGTGTGTGCGTGTGTGTGTGTGTGTGTTTGCGTGTGTGTGTGTGTGCGCGCGCGCGCGCGCGTGTGTGTGTGTGTGTGTGCGCGTGCTTTTGTTTCTTAGTTTGTGACTGGTTAGTAATTACATTTGATTTGGTTAATTAGGTAGGATTAGTCAGTAGCTTTTCAGTGTCATAATAATTTAATTCTTGGAGCCAGATAGTTATTTTCTTTTTGCATATAGTCTTATTAACGTTAAATATAGGAATAATCTTATTGACTTTATTGTATAAAAAACCCCCAAGGTGACAAAAGAAACGTTTAGATAATTTGGTGGATAGAGTTATATGACAGCGGTCCACGGGGTTAAAATGCCTTTACCTCGGGAGAGTGAGGATTGTATTTTAGTAGAGCATGTTGTTTTAGTAAGGTTCTTTGTATAAACAGTTGTCTCACAGTTAATATTTTCAACTCTTTATATAGGAGGTCTGTAGGATAGCGATACGGCAGTGAAAAAAGAGACTTTTAAGATGGCTCTCTGCGTTCTCTCCAATTGAAGCATTTTAGATTTTGGAGCACCGCCCCAGGAGGTTATACCATATGTTAACAGAGATTGGGCCAAGGCGTAGTAGACGGATTTCTTTAGTTTTTCGTCAGCCACGTCTCTCAAAGTTTTAAATACATATATAAGTTTACGCAACCTGTTATTAAGGGTATTAATGTGTTCATGAAAACGTAGAGTGCTATCAATTATAACTCCTAGATATTTTACTTTGTCAGCTTGACATAGTTTTATGCAGGTATCTGCGTTATTAAGTGGGTTGAAACATGAGTGACTTACGATGGTATATGGTAGAGATGATGTGGTTAATGTGTTATTTTTTAATCAAAACGTGACATGACATGTTTTATCTATGTTCAGTGTCAGTACATTACTTTGAAGCCAGTTTGAGACTGTATTGTAGCCCAACTGGGCGTACGTAAAGACATCTTGCCATGAGCCTGCGCTAAATAGGAGGACGGTATCATCTGCAAAACTTATGATCCGCCCTTTAGGAAGAGTGAGCATACTCAGTTCATTAATATATATAAGAAAGAGAGTGGGAGAGAGTACACGGCCCTGAGGCGTACCATAAGTAATTGTGCGTTCAGCACTGATGAATTTATCTACCTGAACGCACTGAGTACGTCCACTCAAGTAGTCTTCAAAAAGTTGCAGTTGTATACCTCTAATTCCCATACTCTCCATACTACGTAAAAGTATGGGTACAGAAACCGTGTCGAAAGCTTTGGCGAGATCTAGAAATATGCCAAGAACTTTATGCCCATTGTCCAAGTTTGTAAAAATATAATTAGTAAGGTCATGAATCGCATCGGATGTAGATTTACCTGACCTAAAACCATATTGTGAGGGTGAAAGTAAATATTTTTTTTCCAAGTAATTTACGAGCCTGTTGTTTATCATGCGTTCGAGTATTTTGGACAAGGCAGGCAGCACAGATATAGGTCTATAATTATTGACACGATCTCTGTCCCCACCCTTATAAATCGGGTGTATAATCGATTTTTTAAAAGCTTTAGGGAATTTTCCGGTTGTGAGCCAGATTGCAGATGTATGTCAGGGTGGGACAACTACATTAATATGCCTTTTAAGGAGATTAGAGGATATTCCATCCCAACCCACAGCACAGTCATTACGGAGAGATATTATTAATTTTGCAACCTCGTCCTCATCCGTTGGTAACAATACCATAGACTGCGAGTTGTTGTTATTGTTAAAAGCTTTTTTTGTTGACTCTGTAAGTCCACCCGGTATCTTTTCGGCGAGATTTTTGCCTATATTAGCGAAAAAATCATTGACTGAATTAACAGATAGCTCCGGGGTGTATGATGAGGTTAATAAGTGATGGGATGAATTTTCTTTATTTTTTGCCCTGTTTGTTATGTTATTTATTGCTCCCCAGAGTTGCTTAGGATTATTACTAGTTTTTTTTAATTCCTTTTTTTCATATTCCAATTTAATTTTTTTTAATAACTTATTACAATAGTTTCTGTACCTAGTAAAAGATATATTTAGGACTTCGTTGTCTGGCGACTCTTTTGATTTTTTGTGCAATTTATCTCTGTGTCGGATACAGCGTAAGAGACCTGGAGTGATCCATGGCTTAATGATTTTTTTACGGTTTGGAACTTTCACGGTTTTTGTGTTTTTTTTTTGACCGCTTGTTTAATAAGCCTTATCATTAAATCTGTTGCTGCTTGAGGATCTTGGGTATTATATACTTCACCAAAGTTGATTCTTTTTATGTCGTCAGTTAACTGATCATAGTTAATGCGCGTCGTTGTGTTTTAACCGCGATTTTGGCATTTTGCTTGAGGAATAATATCACGGTTTCATGATCAGTTAGTGCAGTGGGCTACTAATGTTGAAGCAGGCAATAGAGTTTTAAGGACAAAATGATCAAGACATGCATTTTGTCTAGTGGGCAAAGAATGTGCAGGCAGCAGGCCGTGTGATGCTAATAAGTTTAAATAATTAAGTTTGCTT
The DNA here is from genome assembly GCA_029286625.1 of Parnassius orleans. NCBI lineage: Eukaryota > Metazoa > Arthropoda > Insecta > Lepidoptera > Papilionidae > Parnassius > Parnassius orleans. Next base: position 589,080 of record JAGSMP010000280.1, read on the forward strand.
GTGTCATGGCATTGTTCATGGATGTTAATATTTATGTCCCCAGTTATTATTATATTGTTGTAATGTGTGATATTAGTCAGGATTATGTCAAGCGAATGCAGGAAGTTAGTGACATCTCTATAGCTTGGTGGTCGATATATTGCTAACAAAATGGTATTATGGTTTATTTTTATTTGTAGACAATTTGCATCTAAAAATGAGGGTTCCTCTACAAAAACCTGTAGGTTTTCACGTATATATACAACTACTCCCTCGTTTTGTGTTAGATTGTTATCAGTCTTAAAGTATTTATAACCAGTTAGGTCAGGAATATTATGTGTATTGGGAAGCCAACATTCGGTTAATGTGATGATGTCCAAATCGACTTTAGTCCTAGCGAGTATGGTATAGAAACCTATCATATTTTTTGAAATACTTCTAATGTTTTGATTAAGTATTTTGAATGATTGCTTGGGGTTGAAATTAAATGGGATACAGTTGTCTAAATCACAGGTAGATGAATCCGACACTGAGACAGAATCTATGTTGTATGTGTTATTTAGTGTATTATCTATTTTTATAACGTTTATTTAAGTGACATTTAATAGAACTAAGTTGATAATGACAATTAATTGGTCGCCAAAAGTGGTACAGAGAGGAAACTTATAGTGTATAATATACATTCCCGTATTGCACACAGCATGTGTGTTTTTAGTTAATAATATTAGTTGTATGTAGTGTGTGTATGTATTTGTTAGTGTAGTATTTGTGTGTTTTGTAGAATATTGTATGTATATGTAATGATATTGATTATAAATACAGTTTTTAAATTTAATGCTATAAACTTGCAACAAGAATAATATGATAATTTTGAAAAATATTTCTAAAGATAAAATAACGCAATCTAGTCACTTTTGTCTTCGTAGTTGTGCTAGATCATCTTCTGATTTGATAAGTCGACTGGGCATCCCTTCTTTTTTGCGTATGTATACCTTACCATTAGCTGTCCAACATTGTTCGTATTCACTAGTCTTAATAAACTCTCTTGCAAGGTAGTAAAGTCGCTTTGTCATGGCGGTGAGGACTTCAGATATGTATAGGAAATGTTTAGGTCCTTTTTGTTTGTGTTAAGACGGTTTTCCTTGTTCTGTTTATTATAGTTTTTAGTTGACTTCAAAAACTGTTCCTTTGCCGCCGCTGATGAGAACTCCACAATAACTGTACCCACTGATTCGGTCTTACTCTTCAAACGAAAAATATTTGTAATATCCGTTTCCAGTACGGAATGATTAATAATATTGCCGAGTTTTTGGACTGTGCTAATTAGGGTTTCACGGTTTTCAGGACATTTTAATGGTATATTTTTTATTTCAAGTGACGCTGCTCTCAAATTTTTTTCCAAAAAGTCTACCTTATTTTCTAATGTTTTTATTATCTGCTGATTTTTGTTACACTCTGCTTTTAAATTATTAATCTCAAGCACCGCTTCATCATATTTTTCCGACAAAAATGACACAGCCTTTTGGATTTCTTCGTTTTGGGTACGGATTTCTGAGTTTTGAATACAAATTTTTACATTTTGAGTTCGAATATCTTCGAGTGCCGTTTGTAGGGTATTTTTTTAGGACATTTTATTGTTTTGTTGAGTTTGGTTCGATACGAGCTCCTCAAACATGGTTTTCATCTCTATCATCATTTTTTCCATACGTCCTAATTCATCTGACTCACGTTTTCTTTTCCTTTGCGTTATGTTTAAATTTTCATTATTAGAGCAGGATGTTAAATTCGGTTCAGAAGTATAGCAGGGTGCTGCCGGAGCATTAGGGGGCGAGCGTCGTATCATGATTTAGTTTGAGAATTTTTATTTTATTATTTATAAATATGTATTTCGTTTTTAATAACTAAAGTATGAGAAGTAGTTGTATATTTTATTTACTCACAAGGCGATCGCCGATACGACGATTTAGTCTTGATGCGTAAGAGAAGACCTTTGTTAATGTAGTGTTATTGCCGAGATGACGGTGGATCGGCAAAACGGTCGTTGCTTGAAGTTAGAATGAACAGTTCGTTCAAGTTCTTAGTAATTGGATCATTATAAATACAATTATCACTACTGTTCGTTTTCTGCGGCCAGTGTTGCTAGTGCAATTTGTTGATTTTGTGTTTTATGTTTTTTTTTTATTCACTTTACTAAGTAAGTTTTCATTTCTTAGTTCTTTTTCTTAATGCATACCTTTTAAGCGTCTATTGTAGTGGCAGCTAAGAACACCTACTACCCCATATATTCCCGTGGGTGTCGTAAGAGGGGACAGAGGGAAACTAAGGCAGAAGATGGACAGCAGCATCTTTCCGATAACAGCAAAACAAGAATAATAAAAACTGCGGTTGCCAACCTGCTCGCCAAGCGTGGCAAGTATGGCAATATAACTTCCATGAATAAAGTTACGAAGAGACTGCCCCCAGTCCCCGGCGGCCCCGCTATTCCCGGCTACGGTGGCGATAATGGTAACGGTGGGGCAGGGGGTGCTAAGAATCTCCGGTGGAGGATTGGTTGCAACCTAAGATGACTCGACCTGGCAACATATAACGCACGCACCCTGAGGAATGACGAGAAGATCCTGGAGCTAGAAGAAGAGATAGACAAGTTGCGCTGGAACATTATAGGCTTTTCTAAGGTCCGAAGAGAGGGGGAGGACATGGTAGTCCTCGAATCCGGCAACTTGTTCTATCACCGAGAAGGCGATCATCTACCCCAAGAAGGTGTCGGATTTATCGTCCACAAGTCTCTCGTTAACAACGTTGTAAAGATTGAGAGTGTGTCTACGAGGTTTGCGTACCTTATACTTAGAATCACCAAACGGTATTCGCTGAAGGTCATACAGGCTTACGCATCAACCTCGGCACATCCTGATGAGGAGGTGGAGGAAATGTATGAGGATATATCTAGGTCCACGCATTCCTCCAAAACTCACTATACGGTGTTAATGGGAGACTTCAACGCAAAACTAGGCACAAGAGAGAACGGTGAGCTGAAGGTAGGGAAATTCGGAATAGGGCAACGGAACTCAAGGGGCCAGCAGCTGGTCGACTTCATGGAAAAAGATTGACTCTTTATGATGAACTCTTTCCTCCAGAAGCGGCCCACAGGAAGTGGACATGGTCGAGCCCCGACGGTTAGAAAAAAAAAGAGATTGACTTCATTATGACGACAAGTCGATAACTGTTCAGTGATGTCTCAGTGATCGCGAGGGTGAAAACTGAAAGAAATCAACGAATGGTTAGAGGCACACTGAACTTAAACGTTAAGTTGGAGAGGTCTCGTCTAATGAAGTCAACGCTCCGTCCCCCTCGTGCTCTAATCCAATCCCGAAACTTATCAAATCAAGCTACAAAACCAATTTCAGTGCCTAGAAGATTGCAATGCAGTGGACGATATGAATGACAAGCTCGTGGAAACTGTCCGTGCGGACAGAGCTAAGTTCTGTAAGACCCCCCGCAGAAAAACACAAAAACTCTCCGAACACACTCTTAATCTCATGGCTGTTAGACGAGAAATGAAGCTGCAGTCTGCAGCAGATTTGACAGCGTACAGGCAACTGCACAGACACATCTTCAAATGCATGCGGCGGGACTTACGCAACTTCAATACAGCTCGTATTGAAGAAGCGATTGAGCGGAACCAGGGCTCCAAAGTATTTGCAAGAGATCTGTCTGCCAGAAAGAGCCAACTGTCGAAGCCGAAGACCGAGTGTGGCAGCGTCGTTTCTGGGACACCTGAGATTTTGAGTGAGATTGAGAGGTTCTATGGGCAGCTGTACACATCATCGTTAGAGCCGCACGCAAGTGTGAGTAACGATCTACGTGCTGTTTTCAAGAGTCATTACGAATCGTCTCGCATGCAGACTTTTCCGAAAAGGGTTTAGCACCATAGACCACATACATACCCTTTGGCAAATTGTACAGAAGTCCGAGAAGTACAATTTGCCACTACGTCTGGCGTATGTGGACTAAGAGAAAGCCTTTGATTCCGTCGAAATTTGGGCGGTGCTGCAGTCCCTTCAACGGTGCCAAGTTGACTGTCGGTATATCGAAGTGCTGAAGTTTTTGTACAGTAGGGCTACGTTGGCTATCCAAGTACAGAACCAGGGTACGAAACCTATCCAAATGCAGAGAGGTGTAAGACAGGGTGTCGTTATATCTCCGAAACTCTTCACCGCTGCATTGAAAGACGTTTTCAAGCTACTGGACTGGAAAGGATACGGTATTAACGTCAACGGTGAGTACATTACTCACCTTCGATTTACCGACGATATAGTCATTATAGCAGAATCCATGGAGGACTTAAGTAATATGCTCAATGACCTCAATTGTGCCCCTCAACGGATAGGTCTTAAGATGAACATGGACAAAACAAAGATCATGTATAACGTTCATGTCACACCTATGCCGGTAGTTGTTGGGAGCACTAAGCTCGAAGTTGTTGACGAGTATGTTTACCTGGGACAAATAGTCCTACTAGGTAAGTGTAACTTCGACCGAAAGGTCAATCGATGGATTCAACTCGGCTGGGCAGCGTTCGAGAAATTACGGCACATCTTCTCGTCAGGTATACCTCAAAAGTGTGTTGCCAGTGATGACTTATGGATCTGAGATGTGGTCATTTACTGCTGGCCGTATGAAAAAGCTCAACGTCGCTCAGCGAGCTGTGGAGAGGGCTATGCTCGGGGTTTCTCTGCGTGATAAACTTAGAAATGAGGATATTCGCAGTAGAACCAGAGTGACCGACATAGCCCAACGGATTAGTAAGCTGAATTGGCAATGGGCCGGCCATATACCTCGAAGAACCGACAACCGATGAGGAAAAAAGGTTCTCGAGTGGCGGCCTCGTACCGGCGGACGAAGTGTAGGGCGTCCCCCCACTAGATGGAGTGACGACCTGGTAAGACATGCAGGCAGTCGATGGATGCGGGTGACTCAGGACCATGCTTTGTGGCATTCCTTGGGGGAGGCCTATGTTCAGCAGTGGACTTGTGAAGGGCTGTATTGATGATGATGATGATACCTTTTACGCACTTTGCTTCATTTATTTCTAGCCAACTTCAAACAAGGATTTTCTAAATTCAAAGGGATTTCTCAAATTGATTGTATGTTTTTCTATATGTAAGCATGTTACGAGATATATTTACTAATAGTGAACCTATTTGAATAAGTATTTTTTATTAAATAGTTCCGGATGTATGTGTAAAGCGGTAAAAGTAACAATTCAAAACAACAATTTTAAAAAATATTAAAAGCTTGATACATTTGGAGAAAAAATTCAAGGCATTCCATTTTAGTCCTCAGCTGTGACAAAGCCTGCATTTTGATCCTTTATCGAGGATAGATGTTAGTTTATGTAAAAATTTTAATGTTCAATCGCCTGAAACCAAATTAGTGATGGTGACCGGTATTTACTTTTGATTTTATATTTAGCATATTTATTTGAGACACGAGTATCATACGGCTGTAAGAAGTTATGTTTTTTTTATTGAAGATGGGGTGACAAACGAGCACACAGTACACTTGATGGTGAGCGGAAGGTGTAGCACATACCTATTACATTTATTCTCGATTAAGCATCAAAATAAGGATGCATTGTTATCCCTAAGTATTACAACGGATAATGAATAAACAACGGATAGTGAATAATAAACATTTATTATTTATTACTTTCAACCTCATTTTTTCCTTTTCTTTTCAATGAAATCTAGCAGGTCTCGTAACATGGTTTGTCGCTTTGACTTTAATTACAGAATATAAATTATCAAATTTTATTGAAAAAGAAAAAGATGTCTTCCCCATAGAGCCATATATTATCATCTTAATATTTTGTGTAAGTGAAATAATTTAAAACAACGCCACCTGCTAGCATATTGTCGAATGATAAAGGAAAGATAATGTTAAACCGTCGCGGCCGGAACTGGTTTGTAATATTATGAATAAAATTTCAATTCTGTTTACCTGTTTAGCAACACAGATGTCACTACATTTAAACACTTAAAACGGATAGTCAACTGATTTTATTATCGTGACAAGCAACTCTTGTGTGTGTATGTAATAATCACATACATTCAATGAATATTTTCTTGGAAACGCTCCTAACGATTTTGATGAATTTATGTATTTAGATAATGTTGTTACTTTCCAATTTAGTAATATAATTATTAGATAGGTGTCATCACTGAGATAAATATTCTTTTCCTAATGATGACAAAAGCTCTGTCGCCCATGTACTAGTATTATGCTTATTGCTAGTTGTTAAATGAGATTACCTTTATTTTATATATCACAGCAGACTGGACAGGTAAGGACAAGTAAGTTGCTTTGTGTAAACACTAAACACGTACACTTTTGATGCCTTGCGTAGTAGATTAATTGTCTCTAATTGATGCCATACACGATCCAGTTTACCGCCAAGTTTGCAACTTGACGGTGTATGGCTATTAGTGCGCATGACAAGTCTACTTGAAGCAAAAATTGAATTTCGATTCTGCCGACTTGATCAAAATTGCAGCATCATGCAAATTCGAACGTGTATATGAGCGGTCAAGTATGTATGATGTTAGTCGGAGCAATTAACCTAGGATAACTAACGCGTCGTCGTCTGTCACTGGTGACGCCATGGTTCATGCTAACTAGACGGCAAACTTGAACGATGTGATCTACATGGATGCACTGCAAACTAGATGCCGCTTCAAGCACGCTGCAAACTTGACGGTAAACTGGGTCGTGTATGGCATCCATACGAATATTCGTCCATTACGTAGCGACACGTTATTAATCGAATGGTTATTACTACCATCATAACAGTGAGGGGCGAGTCAAAAATAATTACTCTTGTTTTTATACTATCTGCATCTCTTTGTAACGGGTTCTATCACGCAGAAAAATTCCAAGCATCTCTCAAATCTTAAATTTCGCTGATCAACTTAAAAACTTGTGATCGGAGGATATAAAGTCTTTATAGAATAAGGGCGACAAACGAGCACACACTCCACCTTTTTATACGTGGTAGAGCCATGCTGCAGCTATATTACAGGTATAGTTTTCCGAGGTGTTTTATTACAATCAGTATTCGAAAGTATAGAAATAACTTAACTTCAGAAAACTAGACCATTTTTTTAAATTAAACTCAAATAAATTTTTATTTGCAAATTATAATGGTTTTAACCGACTTCAAAAAAAGAGGGAGGTTCCCAATTCGACTGTATTTTTTTATGTGTTACTACAAAACTTTTGTTGGTGAAACAATTTTGATGATTCTTTTTTTATTTGAAAGCTGGTGCTTCTCATGTGGTCTCATATAAATTTGATCAAGATCTGATCAGTAGTTTTTGAGTTATCCTTGATAGTGCGTATTAAATTGACTTCGACTACATTGATGATGTTCTCATTTTATTTATATTGAAGTCGATTTTACAAAATTTTTAATTTTACCACTTGTTTTACCTTTAACCGATACGCGCGTCGGTAAAGCGGGGTTTTTGACAATACTCTTACTATGCAGCCAATGTAAAGTTATTTCTATACGTTTAAATACTGGTTTTGTTTACGTACTTAACGGGAACCACAGGGTTTTTGTAACATGATGTAACAAGTACATATAAATAATTAGCTGAATATAGGCTTCTAATGCTTACAAATAAAAATAATACACTTATTTAGTTTTCTAACTAAAATTAATCTCCTTTCTTCAAGAACTCTTTACAACCACAATGTGAGAATATAACATTTTTATAGTAACATCGGAAAAGTGTGGGTGTCAGTCGAAAGAAAAGATTTCGGGTTCAGAGTATCTCTAATACTTTTTTTTTAAAGAATTATTCACGACTTTGTTCGCATAGAATCTTTGTTAGTAATTTATTAGTTTTGAAGTTTCGTTACTTTGGGCCTAATTAATTATTAATTATGTTTAATAAACTACACTACTGTTCTAACTCGAACAGTAATAGCACAGTTTAAATACCTATAGTATAGATTATTTTTATACTTAAAATTGAAGTGTCAATCTGTGATATCGAAATAATTGCCTTTTAATGAGGTGCACGTTTATTGGCATGTCATTAAGATATGAATAAACGTTTTTAAGGCCTTAAGTTCGGTTGAAATGCCTAAATTCTTGGATATATAAGTAAATAATTTAAAATTTAAAATTTTGTACAACCGACTTCAATATATATTATTAAAGATAACTCAAAAACTATTGGTCAGACCTTTATCAAATTTATATGGGATCAATTTCGAGGTATACCCTATCAAATAAAAAAGAATTATCAAAATCGGACTACTCTGTAAAAAGTTATGCATCGTCATACATAAAAAAAAATATACACGTCGAATGATGAGTACCTCCTCCTTTTTGAAGTCGGTAGAAAAATCACAATAACTGTTCATTTAATCCGCAAAGAAAAAATACAGGGTAACAGAAGAGGATATAATAAAAGTTTTTAAATAAACAAAATTGTATTTTTGTCAACATATTAGAAAAAAATCCCCAAAAAGTACCTATCTTTGTCATATTTTGCAATATTTCTCCAAAACGGCACAAGCTCTTTAAATAGTTTTTACACTAAAAAGAACGTTTTAAAAATATTAATATTTTTAAGAGAGATTTTATTTTTAATCCATGTTTTACTCGAGAAAATATAATTTTTCCCCGAAATTGAATATATTATCGCGAGCGTGCCTGCTCCGTCGCCCTGTAATCACCTCGACGATGTCCGAAAACGGACTCGTCGCAGTCCGTTTTCGGACATCGTCGAGGGTGGACCGCGCGTTGGTGTTGGAGCGACTTCGTTCAAATATATTTTAGTTTTTTAAGAGTTTATACTCAATTATAAATATTTTTATGAATATAAATACTTAATTTAGTTAATATCTGTACATTGGTAACTGTAAATATTGTTTTCTAAATAATTAATTTTTAAAGTGTCCAAAGAAGATATTTTGCGGCGACGTTGATTAGTGAAATTGAAACATTCATTTTTATAGAGAATTGAAAATTAATTTAGATATGGCACGACCAACATGCTCTTGTTACTTATATTTCGATACTTTTTAATACCTATGTAATTTTATTGTTGCATATTTTTATTAATTAGGTGATACTGAATTTTATAAGTATGTATTACAATAAAACGCTGTTTTATGAGTATGATTTTAATAGAACATTATTGGGGAGGGAAATCTAGATACAGATACTTATATGTATTTAGGTACACTATTATAAAATTAAATCAAACAATTTAAATTAAATAAAAGTGGTGCTTCCCTAAGTGCATAAAGAAAAATAAAGACATTCTTGGGTTTATGTTTTCTTTAAATGTCAGACAAACCATCATCTAAAAAATATAAAAATTTTAAATTGGAGAGAAGTTTCTCTGCGTGATAGAAATGTTAGAAATGAGGACATCCGCAATAGAAGTTCAAATTTTTATTTTCTTTACTTAAATTCGAGACTAAAATAAATGTGAAAGGTCTTTTATCCGCAATAATAGTTTTCATCAAAAATAGCATAGACTTATAAAATTCATACACACGGTCAATCATACTGAAGATGATTAATTGTATTATAAAATATTTAATAGACTATTTCCAGTATAATGACCCAAATTTCATCATTAATGTATGACTGGCACACTTAAAACTTTTCAGATCAGATCGCTAAATATTAACTAAAATTTTATAATAAGGTCTTTTCTTTAAAATGCTGCAAGAAATTTTAAATCACGGACCTCTTGGTTTGTTTTACTATTCACTTAATTAGCGAAAAACAAGATGGATTGATCTCAAAGTTTACTTTCTTGTGTAAAAAGTGCCATTTAGAATTTTATGCAGATGATAATTAATGTTTCTATGTAAATAGGTGTAACATAGCAGGTATTATATTCACCGGTAGTGCTCATTCATATTTGGGAGGGACAGTTTTCTGCAGCACTACGCCTACGAATTATTTCAAACAGAAAATACCAAAGCCAGCATGATTCTTAACACGCTTTTATGAGCTTGAAATGTATCTATGTAACGGAATTTTTTAATGTGATTTTCATCCCCTTCCAAACGTCACATTGATTTAAAATTTCTCACACTTATCAAGGACCGATGACAATGCAATAATTTAAATAGTTTGTCCCATTATCATTGCCAAGATCCTCAGGATTTGCGATTAATTCGTAAAACAACTACGATTTCTGCCAGTTCAATCTACTGTAAGCCGCGTAAAAGAACTACGGTCCAAAAAAAACACGCTTTTGTAGTTTTCTGCACTAAAAAATAGAAAATAAATAATGGTTTAAACAACTAAATAAACACGCTTTTGTAGATAACCGAACTAAAATGTAGAAAGTTAGAAATGAGGACATCCGCAATAGAACCAAGTAACTGACATAGCCTAACGGATTATTAAAGTGAAATGGAAGTGAGTTAGCCATGTAGCTTGGAAAACCGATAAACAATAGGGAGAAAGGTTCTCGAGTGGCAACCTCACCTCGTACCAGTAAGCGAAGTGCAGGGCAGCCTCCCACTATATGGAGGAAGACATGGTAAGATATGCAGGAAGTCGATATGCAGGTGGCTTGGGACCATGCTTTGTGGCATTCATTGTGAAGACCTATATATATATATATATATATATATATATATATATATATATAAGCCTTGTGAAGGGCTGTAATGATAATGAAGCCAAATGTACTTACTACGAATACTCAATCTTTATTCATCTTCACGTATTCTCATACGCTTTTCTCACTCACACACACACACACACACACACACACACACACACACACACACACACACACACACACACACACACACACACACACACACACACACACACACACACACACACACACACACACACACACACACACACACACTTGCACGCACGCACGCATGCACGCAAGCACGCACGCAAGCACGTACGCACGCACGCATGCTTGCAAGAACGCCCATGCACGCACGCACACCCACACTCACACACACACACACACACACACACACACACACACACACACACATACACACACAAATAGATCGCAAATAATACTTACCTACTACTGTTAGACAAGAGTGAATTCATACGCTTTTGTTAAGTCGGTGCGCTTCACCATCTTAGGCTACATAAGCACATACCATCAGGTTTAATTGTACTTAGCGCTGGCTAAGAAGAGAAAAAAAAATTACCCTGTGAAAGTTTTCACGTAGATATTATTTTTCTTACCAGTCATAAAAATCGTGTGATGGGAATATGTATATAAGAATATGGGTTGTCTCACACGGGACAGTAATAATATAATATTATATTTTTCAGTATATAAGCAAAAACTTTTAAAATCTGAAATCCCGAGTATGTCCATATTAAGAGGCTGAATAGAGCTAAATTGATCTGCATGGGGATCGTTTTGTGAATTCACATCGTTATCGAAAAAATTGTACTTACAATTGAGCGTATTCCAGGTGACGGTTTTCAAACACGATTCCACAAAATACACTCAATAGAATAATTGCAAAATAGCTTCTGAAAATACTTAAATTTTCAACTTTCTCAGATTTCTATAAAATAATGTTGAGTATAATAAGTACAATTTTATGTTACATGTTAATAAAGCTATTGGGCTATTTTGATTTTTAATAAAGTGATTTACTAATTTAAATAATTTCCTTCTATACCAAGTAGCGTTTTTCTGTCACTCTAATGAATTTGACAGTGCCCGCTGAAATTTAGCGTCTCGGACGGCGAAACGGATCTGAATCGCGCACAACCTGTCTGTTAAGATATTGCAAAATAACTTAAAATATTTCTTTTTTATATATGACTTTCTTGTTCTATTTTTTTACCGTTAAATGTTGTAAAACAAAGTATTTACAAAGGTTTTCATTATTTTGTTATTCAATTGTTTCAGTTATTATCACAGTTTAGCTTACATTAGAAATTCTTGGTGGGATAATAATAATAATAATAATAATAATAATAACGTAACAGTTATGTGACAAAACTGCTGCTACGTCAGCGCAGTCAGTCAGCGCCTGGCCATGAGGTGTTAGTGCCGTGCCTCGGCAAAACTGAAGGTGCAAAGGCCCGCTTGTGCGCATGGCCTCACCATGAAACGGTGCCGGGTCTGGGCGTCTCCCGTTAACTGACGCCCATTATATGGATGATGGAATTCAGAAATACGCGCAAAGGTCGCTGCCTGGTCGCCAGGGCGCGTCTGGAGCTGGCGCTGGACGCGACAGCATGCGAACCGCCAGCCGATCACGAGGAGCTGCACGACCACCCAGCAGCACTCCCGCCATCATCCCCACCAGCTGGCTTGGTGTCGGCAGGGTCTTTGCGGGCCCAGCAATCGGCACCCGCACTGTGGAGTACGCCGCATGCGATGGACAATTCAAATGAACAGCAACGCATTGCGGGCGTATTTTAGGGCGAAAGGGGAGAAGTTGGAGGTTTGCGTACCGGGCTGGATGCATCGACTTTTGCTGAGCTGGAGCCATCTATAACCGTCACCGAGCAAAACCTGGCAGACCGAGTTCGGTATATCTTGCGCTCAAACATATTTGATGGCACCGAACTCGAACGGCTACGACGTGAGGCTGTTTCCTCATCGGATGAAAATACTACGACTGTGAATGCGGCGCCACAGGTTGCAGAGCAACCCGCACGTGGATGCCGCTGAATCCCCAGTTGTGGTTGATTCAGACGATGATGAAAACGCGGAACTAGAACTAGAGCAAATGAGAGTACATTGGAAGAGGCGATTGTGGAAACGCGCAGTACGCCTCTCGAAAATCGACCGCGACTTCCTCGCATAACCTAAGCAAGCGGAATCGGATGTCGTGACGGCCTGAACCCATTGCTGGCAACCTATTTGAAACCAGCCGGGACCTTTGCGATACGGACTCAATACTCTTTGGCGCCGCTTTGGCAGTTTGCCGCATTGTTGGTGCCAAACTTCCCACGTCTGGACGTGCTACTGGTCAAAGTAGCGCTATCCCAGCCTGGAGAAGAAGGATTGAGGACCGTATCGCAAAAACAAAACCCTCATCGGCAGACTGATAAGCTTCAGGTCGGGCAATAGGCCGAGAATTGTGCGCACCGTCAGGATGGCGTTTGCTGGGACAAATGTCAGTTTGTCCCAGCCGGATAACGCAAAACTGACGGAGCGCATAGACGACCTGAAGCAGAAATCGCTGCGGGAAAGCGGATTCGGCGATATACCGAGAGGTCAAGACGGTTCAACCAGAATCGTCTCTTCCAGAGTGATCAGAAGGCTCTATGAGTCATTGGAGCGACCAATGGTACGTGGAACGGGCCCAGCACCGAATCAGGCCGACACTATCGCATTCTGGCGCGGCCTGTGGTCAGACCCGTAAACCACAGCGAGGGCCTTGGACGGAAGTTGTGGCGAGTCAGTGTGCGAGTGTTACGCCCATGGACCCCGTCATCATAACGCCGGATGACGTAGCTGAGGCGGTCCGTAGGGCTGAACTGGAAAAGTCCGGGACTCGACGGACTGCATCACTACTGGCTGAAGGGGTTCGTGGTGTGTCACGCTGTACTTGCCCGACAGTTTCAAGGGCTCTCGACCAAAGTCGCTCCCGAGCCTCTTCACTACTGGGATCACTCATTTGGTTCCTAAACCATGATTCCACAGACCTAGCAAATACCGCCCCATTACGTGTCTACCCACCATATATAAGACACTGACATCCATTTTGAGTACGCGAATCATTCGTCACCTGGATTTAAATCAGGTGATGTCGCGCGCTCAAAATGGATGTCGGGGCGGTCGTGGAACCAAGGAACCACTCCTCATTGACGCGGTCATTGGCAAAGTGGTTAAACGCAACCGTCGGAACCTCCGCCGCCTGGATAGACTATAAAAGGCATTTGACTCGGTGCCCCATACATGGCTAAAGAGGGTCCTCGAGCACAAGATTGACTGTACAGTTAGAGACTTCCTCGGGCAGTGTATGGGGCAATGAAACAATCTTTGTCATCTAGGCGAGCGGATGACGGATGCGGAAAGCCATAAGGATAAGAAGGGGTATCTTCCAGGGCGATTGTTTGAGTCAATCTGGTTTTGCCTCTCTGAACCTCTCAGTACATTACTGGAGAACTCCGGGAGGATTTCAGCTTCGGAAGGAGGTACAAAGTGACCCACCTTTTCTATATGGATGATCTCAAGTTATTCGCCTCCAACCGCTCCCATCTTATGGAATTGCTAAACATCACTTGTGATTTTAGTAATTCTATCAGAATGGAGCTGGGGACGGATAAGTGCGGTCCTCCATGTTGAAAGGGAAGGGTTACAACTCTGAGGGCATAGACTTATCTATGCCCATCAACATAAGGACCCTTTCTGAGGCTGAAACATACCGATACCTGGGTATGTCACAGAACATCGGTATCGATGAGGCGGGTATGAAGCAGTCAGTTTGCGATATGTTTTATGCACGCTTGACCAAAGTGCTTAACAGCCTTTTGTCCGGTGTGAATAAGACACACGCATATAACGGTTGGGTCATGCCTGTTCTCATATACCTTGGCATACTTAGGTGGACTCAAACTGAACTTAACGCCCTGGATAGAAAAGTCCGCACTACTATGACGTCCCATAGATGCATCACCCGAGATCGTCGATTATGAGGCTGTACTTGCCGCGGAAACATGGTGGGCGTGGCTTTTTGCCGCCACCATGCAATCGCGAAGTGTGCAGCCTGTAATTACTTTCTGACGAGATCGGATGATCCATTCTATAGGGACGTCATTTCTGTGATAAAGGACTTACCCTCTATCCTTAGCCAACGAGCAATGGCAAGACCCGGCAGTACATAGCATTTCCGACCGGGAGACCGTATGGAAGGAGAAGGAGCTCCACGGAGGTTCTACAAGGCTCTACATGTGCCTTTCGTAGACACAGTTGCCTCCTCCACTGGCTACGTTTTGGTGACCTCTTTGGGAAACCGAGGTTTTGTCTGTGCGATACAGGATCAGGTTATTAAGACCAACAATATCGGAGATACATCCTAAGGGATGGCACCGTCGACATCTGTCGAGCTTGTCGCCATCCCGGTGAGTCACTTAGGCATGTCATCTCCGGTTGTTCGGCGCTTAACCTGAGTACTTGCACAGGCACAACTTAGTAGCCAGAATTCTACACCAGGAGCTCGTTTGAAATACGGTCTCGTGGACCGGAAATTGCCGTATTACAAGTATTGCCGGAAGCCGTGCTCGAAAATGATCGCGCCAGGTTTACTGGGACCGCCATCATCACAGACAGGACTATTCTTTGAATAAGCCTGATATTGTGCTGATGGACCGGGCACAGTCAAGGATATTTTGGTCGACATCACCATTCCGTATGACGAGAACCTCGTGAAAGCCGAAACAGATAAGCGAACAAAATATCTGGACCTGGCTCACGAGGTGACCGACATGTGGGGTGGACTGCCGACCGAAATTATACCTGTAGTCGTCTCTGCGAACGGTTAATCCCAGTCAGCCTCTCGGGTCATCTGAGGCGACTGGGACTCCGTGACGGACCGCTCCAAGCTCAAATGCAGAAGGCGGTGTCCTCGATACCGCCCGCATCGTCCGCCGGTTTCTCTCCTTCCTAACCCTGCCGTTTGGTCTCCTGCCGAGGGTTTCATCTGTTGGTTTTTATTTATTTATGTATTATTTATTTATTTATGTATTTATTATATTATGTATTATTTATTTATTTATGTCGATTTTACAAAATTTTTAATTTTACCACTTGTTTTACCTTTAACCGATACGCGCGTCGGTAAAGCGGGGTTTTGACAATACTCTTACTATGCAGCCAATGTAAAGTTATTTCTATACGTTTAAATACTGGTTTTGTTTACGTACTTAACAGGAACCACAGGGTTTTGTAACATGATGTAACAAGTACATATAAATAATTAGCTGAATATAGGCTTCTAATGCACAAATAAAATAATACACTTATTTAGTTTTCTAACTAAAATTAATCTCCTTTCTTCAAGAACTCTTTACAACCACAATGAGAATATAACATTTTTATAGTAACATCGGAAAAGTGTAGGTGTCAGTCGAAAGAAAAGATTTCGGGTTCAGAGTATCTCTAATACTTTTTTTTAAGAATTATTCACGACTTTGTTCATATAGAATCTTTGTTAGTAATTTATTAGTTTTGAAGTTTCGTTACTTTGGGCCTAATTAATTATTAATTATGTTTAATAAACCACTACTGTTCTAACTCGAACAGTAATAGCACAGTTTAAATACCTATAGTATAGATTATTTTTATACTTAAAATTGAAGTGTCAATCTGTGATATCGAAATAATTGCCTTTTAATGAGGTGCACGTTTATTGGCATGTCATTAAGATATGAATAAACGTTTTTAAGGCCTTAAGTTCGGTTGAAATGCCTAAATTCTTGGATATATAAGTAAATAATTTAAAATTTAAAATTTTGTACAACCGACTTCAATATATATTATTAAAGATAACTCAAAAACTATTGGTCAGACCTTTATCAAATTTATATGGGATCAATTTCGAGGTATACCCTATCAAATAAAAAAGAATTATCAAAATCGGACTACTCTGTAAAAAGTTATGCATCGTCATACATAAAAAAAAATATACACGTCGAATGATGAGTACCTCCTCCTTTTTGAAGTCGGTAGAAAAATCACAATAACTGTTCATTTAATCCGCAAAGAAAAAATACAGGGTAACAGAAGAGGATATAATAAAAGTTTTTAAATAAACAAAATTGTATTTTTGTCAACATATTAGAAAAAAATCCCCAAAAAGTACCTATCTTTGTCATATTTTGCAATATTTCTCCAAAACGGCACAAGCTCTTTAAATAGTTTTTACACTAAAAAGAACGTTTTAAAAATATTAATATTTTTAAGAGAGATTTTATTTTTAATCCATGTTTTACTCGAGAAAATATAATTTTTCCCCGAAATTGAATATATTATCGCGAGCGTGCCTGCTCCGTCGCCCTGTAATCACCTCGACGATGTCCGAAAACGGACTCGTCGCAGTCCGTTTTCGGACATCGTCGAGGGTGGACCGCGCGTTGGTGGAGCGACTTCGTTCAAATATATTTTAGTTTTTTAAGAGTTTATACTCAATTATAAATATTTTTATGAATATAAATACTTAATTTAGTTAATATCTGTACATTGGTAACTGTAAATATTGTTTTCTAAATAATTAATTTTTAAAGTGTCCAAAGAAGATATTTTGCGGCGACGTTGATTAGTGAAATTGAAACATTCATTTTTATAGAGAATTGAAAAATTAATTTAGATGTGGCACGACCAACATGCTCTTGTTACTTATATTTCGATACTTTTTAATACCTATGTAATTTTATTGTTGCATATTTTTATTAATTAGGTGATACTGAATTTTATAAGTATGTATTACAATAAAACGCTGTTTTTTATGAGTATGATTTTAATAGAACATTATTGGGGAGGGAAATCTAGATACAGATACTTATATGTATTTAGGTACACTATTATAAAATTAAATCAAACAATTTAAATTAAATAAAAGTGGTGCTTCCCTAAGTGCATAAAGAAAAATAAAGACATTCTTGGGTTTATGTTTTCTTTAAATGTCAGACAAACCATCATCTAAAAAATATAAAAATTTTAAATTGGAGAGAAGTTTCTCTGCGTGATAGAAATGTTAGAAATGAGGACATCCGCAATAGAAGTTCAAATTTTATTTTCTTTACTTAAATTCGAGACTAAAATAAATGTGAAAGGTCTTTTATCCGCAATAATAGTTTTCATCAAAAATAGCATAGACTTATAAAATTCATACACACGGTCAATCATACTGAAGATGATTAATTGTATTATAAAATATTTAATAGACTATTTCCAGTATAATGACCCAAATTTCATCATTAATGTATGACTGGCACACTTAAAACTTTTCAGATCAGATCGCTAAATATTAACTAAAATTTTATAATAAGGTCTTTTCTTTAAAATGCTGCAAGAAATTTTAAATCACGGACCTCTTGGTTTGTTTTACTATTCACTTAATTAGCGAAAAACAAGATGGATTGATCTCAAAGTTTACTTTCTTGTGTAAAAAGTGCCATTTAGAATTTTATGCAGATGATAATTAATGTTTCTATGTAAATAGGTGTAACATAGCAGGTATTATATTCACCGGTAGTGCTCATTCATATTTGGGAGGGACAGTTTTCTGCAGCACTACGCCTACGAATTATTTCAAACAGAAAATACCAAAGCCAGCATGATTCTTAACACGCTTTTATGAGCTTGAAATGTATCTATGTAACGGAATTTTTAATGATTTTCATCCCCTTCCAAACGTCACATTGATTTAAAATTTCTCACTTATCAAGGACCGATGACAATGCAATAATTTAAATAGTTTGTCCCATTATCATTGCCAAGATCCTCAGGATTTGCGATTAATTCGTAAAACAACTACGATTTCTGCCAGTTCAATCTACTGTAAGCCGCGTAAAAGAACTACGGTCCAAAAAAAACACGCTTTTGTAGTTTTCTGCACTAAAAAATAGAAAATAAATAATGGTTTAAACAACTAAATAAACACGCTTTTGTAGATAACCGAACTAAAATGTAGAAAGTTAGAAATGAGGACATCCGCAATAGAACCAAGTAACTGACATAGCCCAACGGATTATTAAAGTGAAATGGAAGTGAGTTAGCCATGTAGCTTGGAAAACCGATAAACAATAGGGAGAAAGGTTCTCGAGTGGCAACCTCACCTCGTACCAGTAAGCGAAGTGCAGGGCAGCCTCCCACTATATGGAGGGAAGACATGGTAAGATATGCAGGAAGTCGATATGTGCAGGTGGCTTGGGACCATGCTTTGTGGCATTCATTGGGAAGACCTATATTTATATATATATATATATATATATATATATATATGTTCTTGTGAAGGGCTGTAATGATAATGAAGCCAAATGTACTTACGAATACTCAATCTTTATTCATCTTCACGTATTCTCATACGCTTCACTCACACACACACACACACACACACACACACACACACACACACACACACACACACACACACACACACACACACACACCCACACACACACACACACACACACACACACACACACACTTGCACGCACGCACGCACGCATGCACGCAAGCACGCACGCAAGCACGTACGCACGCACGCATGCTTGCAAGAACGCCCGCACGCATGCACGCACGCACGCACCCACACCACACACACACACACACACACACACACACACACACACACACACACACACACACAAATAGATCGCAAATAATACTTACCTACTACTGTTAGACAAGAGTGAATTCATACGCTTTTGTTAAGTCGGTGCGCTTCACCATCTTAGGCTACATAACCACATACCATCAGGTTTAATTGTACTTAGCGCTGGCTAAGAAGAGAAAAAAAAATTACCCTGTGAAAGTTTTCACGTAGATATTATTTTTCTTACCAGTCATAAAAATCGTGTGATGGGAATATGTATATAAGAATATGGGTTGTCTCACACGGGACAGTAATAATATAATATTATATTTTTCAGTATATAAGCAAAAAACTTTTAAAATCTCTGAAATCCCGAGGTATGTCCATATTAAGAGGCTGAATAGAGCTAAATTGATCTGCATGGGGATCGTTTTGTGAATTCACATCGTTATCGAAAAAAATTGTACTTACAATTGAGCGTATTCCAGGTGACGGTTTTCAAAACACGATTCCACAAAATACACTCAATAGAATAATTGCAAAATAGCTTCTGAAAATACTTAAATTTTCAACTTTCTCAGATTTCTATAAAATAATGTTGAGTATAATAAGTACAATTTTGTGTTACATGTTAATAAAGCTATTGGGCTATTTTGATTTTTAATAAAGTGATTTTACTTTAATTTAAATAATTTATTTTTCCCTTCTATACCAAGTAGCGTTTTTTCTGTCACTCCTAATGAATTTGACAGTGCCCGCTGAAATTTAGCGTCTCGGACGGCGAAACGGATCTGAATCGCGCGCTAACCCGTCTGTTAAGATATTGCAAAAATAACTTAAAATATTTCTTTTTTTTATATATGACTTTCTTGTTCTATTTTTTTACCGTTAAATGTTGTAAAGCAAGTATTTACAAAGGTTTTCATTATTTTGTTATTCAATTGTTTACAGTTATTATCACAGTTTAGCTTACATTAGAAATTCTTGGTGGGATAATAATAATAATAATAATAATAATAAGGCGTAGGGAAGTGACGACCCCATCGCCCGCTGACGTAACAGTTATGACAAACTGCTACGTCGGCGCAGTCAGTCAGCACCTTGCCAAGAGGTGTGAGCGCCGTGCTCGGCAGAATTGAGGTGCAAAGCCCGTTTGTGCTTACGGCCACACTTTTAAACGGTGCCGCCCGCGTCTCCCGTTAATTGACGCCCATTTTATGGATGATGGAAAATAATAGAAAGCGCATAGGGCCGGTGCCTGGGGGTCGCCGGGGCGCGTCTGGAACTGGCGCTGGACGCGACAGCATGCGGACCGCCAGCCGAGCGCGAGGTACTGCAAGACCACCTAGCAGTCCTCGCATCCATCATCCCCACCAGATGGCTTGGTGTCGGCAGGGTCCTCTCGGACTCGGCAAGCGGCACCGCCGCTGGTGGAGTACGCCGCATGCGTTGGACAAAATATATGAACATAAACGCATTGCGGGCGTACTATAGGGCGAAGGGAAGAAACTGGAGGAAAAGCGTATCGGGCTCGTATGCCGCTTTTTGCTGAGCTGGAGCCGTCTGTTCCGTCACAGAGCAAAACCTGGCAGACCGAGTTCGGTACATCATACGCTCGAAAATATTTGATGATGCCGAACTCGAACGACTACGACGTGAGGCTATTCCTCATCGATAGAACCAGCTATAGCTGGGGATGCGGCTCCTAAGGCCATAGACCAGCAACCATATGTGGAAGCCGCCATGGATCTTCCCGCTTTGATTGATTCAGGCGATGATGGAATGGTCACCCAAGAACTAGAGCAGATGAGGAGTAAATTGGAGAGGCGATTGTGGAAACGCGCTGTACGCCTCTCGAAAATCGACCGCGACTCCACGCATAACCTAAGCAAGCGGAATCGGGATGTCGTGACGGCCCTGAACCCATTGCTGGCAACCTTTTGAAACCAGCCGGGACCTTTGCGATACGGACTCAATACTCTTTGGCGCCGCATTGGCAGTTTGCCGTATTGTTGGTGCCAAACTTCCCACGTCTGGACGTGCTACTGGGCAAATGGCGCTATCCCAGCCTGGCGAAGAAGGATTGAGGACCGTATCGCAAAAGTGAAACCTCATCGGCAGACTGATAAGCTTCAGGTCGGGCAATAATAGGCCGAAATTGTGCGCACCGTCAGGATGGCGTTTGCTGGGACAAATATCAGTTTGTCTCAGCCGGATATGCAAAACAACGGAGCGCAGACGACCTGAAGCGAGAATCGCTGCTGGGGAAGCGGATTCGGCGATATACCGAGTCGACAGGTTCAACCAGAATCGTCTCTTCCAGAGTGATCAGAAGGGCTCTATGATCATTGGAGCGGCCGATGGTACGTGGAACGGGCTCAGCACCGAATCAGGCCGACACTATCGCATTCTGGCGCGGCCTGTGGTCAGAGCCCGTAAACCACAGCGAGGGCCCTTGGACGGAAGTTGTAGCGAGTCAGTGTGCGAGTGTTACGCCCATGGACCCCGTCATCATAACGCCGGATGACGTAGCTGGGGCGGTCCGTAGGGCCCCGAACTGGAAAAGTCCGGGACTCGACGGACTGCATCACTACTGGCTGAAGGGTTCGTGGTGTGTCACTGTGCTCGCCCGACAGTTTCAGAGGCTCGACCAAAAGTCACTCCCGAGCCTCTTCTGGGATCACTCATTTGGTTCCTAAGACCGGATTCCACAGACCCGAGCAAATACCGCCCCATAACCTGTCTACCTACCATATACAAGACACTAACATCCGTTTTGAGCGCGAGAATCACTCGTCACCTGAACGCAAATCAGGTGATGTCGCGCTCAAAACGGATGTCAGGCGGTGGTCGTGGAACGGAACCACTCCTCATTGACGCGGTCATTGGCAGGTGGTTAAACGCAACCGTCGGAACCTCTCCGCCGCCTGGATAGACTAAAAAGGCATTCGACTCGGTGCCTCATACATGGCTAGAGGGTCCTCGAGCTGTACAAGGTTGACTGTACGTTCGAGACTTCCTCGGGCAGTGTATGGGGCATGGGTGATCCTTTGTCATCTAGCGAGCGGATGACGGCTGCGGAGAACCACATAAGGATGAAGGGGTATCTTCCAGGGCGATTTTGAGTCAATCTGGTTTTGCCTCTCCTGAACCCTCAGTACCTTACTGAACTCCGGGAGGATTTCAGCTTCGGAAAGGAGGTACAAAAGTGACCCACCTTTTCTATATGGATGATCTCAAGTTATTCGCCTCCAGTCGCTCCCATCTTATGGAATTGCTAAACATCACTTGTGATTTTAGTAATTCTATTAGAATGGACTGGGGACGGATAAGTGTGCGGTCCTCCATGTTGAAAGGGAAGGGTTGCTAACTCTGAGGGCATAGACTTATCTATGCCCATCAACATAAGGACCCTTTCTGAGGCTGAAACATACCGATACCTGGGTATGTCACAGAACATCGGTATCGATGAGGCGGGTATGAAGCAGTCAGTTTGCGATATGTTTTATGCGCTTGACCAAAGTGCTTAACAGCCTTTTGTCCGGTGTGAATAAGACACACGCATATAACGGTTGGGTCATGCCTGTTCTCATATATACCTTGGCATACTGGTGGACTCAACTGAACTTAACGCCCTGGATAGAAAAGTCCACTACTATGACGTCCCATGGATGCATCACCGGATCGTCGATTATGAGGCTGTACTTGCCGCGGAAACATGGTGGGCGTGGCTTTTAAGCGCGCTTACCATGCATAATCGCGAAGTGTGCAGCCTCCGTAATTACTTTCTGACGAGATCGGATGATCCATTCTATAGGGACGTCATTTCTTGTAATAAAGGACTTACCCCTCTATCGCCAACCAACGAGCAATGGCAAGACCCGGCAGTACAGAGCATTTCCGACCGGGAGACCGTATGGATGGAGAAGGAGCTCCACGGAGGTTCTGAGGCTCTACATGTGCCTTTCGTAGACACAGTTGCCTCCCTCCACTGGCTACGTTTTGGTGACCTCTTTGGGAAACCGAGGGTTTTGTCTGTGCGATACAGGATCAGGTTATTAAGACCAACAACATCGGAGATACATCCTGGGATGGCACCGTCGACATCTGTTGAGCTTGTCGCCATCCCGGTGAGTCACTTAGGCATGTCATCTCCGGTTGTTCGGCGCTCTAACTCTGAGTACTTGCACAGGCACAACAAGTGCCAGAATTCTACAGGAGCTCGCTCTGAAATACGGTCTCGTGGACCGGAAATTGCCGTATTACAAGTACTTGCCGGAAGCCGTGCTCGAAAATGACCGCGCCAGGCTCTACTGGGACCGGGCCATCATCACAGACAGGACTATTCTTGCGAATAAGCCTGATATTGTGCTGATGGACCGGGCACAATCAAGATATTTTACGGTCATCACCATTCCGTATGACGAGAACCTCGTGAAAGCCAGAAACAGATAAGCGAACAAAATATCTGGACCTGGCTCACGAGGTGACCGACATGTGGGGTGGACTGCCGACCGAAATTATACCTGTAGTCGTCTCTGCGAACGGGTTAATCCCAGTCAGCCTCTCAGGTCATCTGAGGCGACTGGGACTCCGTGACGGACCGCTCAAGCTCAAATGCAGAAGGCGGTGCTCCTCGATACCGCCCGCATCGTCCGCCGGTTTCTCCCTTTCCCCTAACCCTCGGCCGTTTGGTCTCCCCTGCCGAGGGTTTCCATCTAGTTGGGTTTTATTTATTTATGTATTATTTATTTATTTATGTTAGTATATTAAATATATATTTATGTTTATTTATTATTTCCTTTAAATATTTATTCAGCCCAACCAGATGAGAATACATATAAATACCCCAAAATAATAATAATAATAATAATATTTAATTTAATTTTCATACAAAAGTCAATATTAGTCAAATCATTTACAATTTACAATATTATTATGATTCATGCCAATTTGTTTTCTTTACTAAGTGTCATGTCAATATCAGTGTTAATTTAAATAAAAGTTCAAATTTAATTTACAAGATTAACTTTTGATTTTAAATAATGTTTCAGTAAATAACCATTTTATATTTAAGTAATTGTCATTTTTTCTTATAGTTGATTTTCGTCATAATATATAATTAAAATAATAAAATTTAAGTTAATATTAATCAACTGAATTTGACTACATACACAATAGTGACATAATTAATAATTTATTATAATAATTATTAGTATTATTGGGATACCCATTTCGGGTGGCCTCCTCCATCCTTTTCCATGAGGTTCTGCTGCCGCTAGCCTGGTCCACGTTGCTCCTGCCACTGCAATGTCGTCGCACCAGCGCGCCGCGGCCCCGCGCGGGCCTCATCGCATCACTACCAATGAAACCCGTTCAGTCCATCTCCATCATTGACTCTTGCCACATGTCCCGCCCATCTCACTTCAATTGGCACGCCAATTTGGCTGCGTCTATGATGTTTGTTCTTTTCGTATATCACTGTTTCTATGTCGGTGTCTTAGTTTTATGTTAAGCATGCTGCGTTCCGTTGCTCGTTGGAAAACTTGTAGTTTAGGTATTATTTTCTTTGTTAGAGCCCAATTTTGACATCCGTATAATAAAGTTGGGAGTACAGTAGTATCCATCGCTTTCTTTTTTAATTTAATTGGTAGTTTTGCCTTGAAAATATGTTTTAATAACCAATATTTGCTCTTGCTCTTGCTCTTACTTCTTTAATTGTTAAGTTGTGAAAGAAACATTTTGCCCAAGTTAAATATATTCGTTTACATATCTGATTTGTTGGTTTTGAACCTGAACAAGCATTTTTGTGCTATTTGTCAATATACAAGTTTTATCTGGGTTCATTTGTAGGCCACATTTTCTGCTTTCTGTGTCTAAAGACTGAACCATATATATAAGATCTTCGTGATTTTCGCTCAATATGATAATGTCATCTGCAAAACGTAGATGACTCAAAATTTCTCCGTTAATGTTAATGCCTCGTCTGTCCCAGTCTAGTTTTGAAAAATGTACTCTAATACACAAGTAAATAGATTAGGTGAGATCAGGTCCCCTGTCTCACCCCTCTCTCGATTTTAAATGGCTGTCCTGGTCTCTCATTTTTATTGTTGCTGTAGTTCGACTATAAATTTCTTTCAGTATTTTTATATATTGGTTATGTATACCATGAGATTCCAATGCCAACAAAGTGAGTCATGGTAAATAGAGTCGAAAGCTTTTGAGTAATCAATAAATGCGATGTAGAGAGTTTTGTTATATTCTTCATATCTTTCCATTATCTGAGTCAAAACAAAGATGTGATCCATTGTAGAGAATTTTGGACGAAAACCTTGTTCTCTCTGCTGCATATAGTCTAGTTTGGGTTTGACTCTATTAAGTAATATGCTTGTGAAAACTTTATAAATTGTTTGCAATAGGGATATAGGTCTGTAGTTATTAATATTTAATTGATCACCTTTCTTGTGTAATAAAATTATAGTAGACACATGGATACAGGGCTCCTCTCATTTTCAAAAGGATTTTATTTTAATTGGTGAAGAGACCGCCACACTCTTCCATATTTTATTCTTGTTAAATTATTCTCGCGAAAGCAAATTTCTGGGAACTTTTTGTCAAACTCTTGCAATAATAAACTCTTCACTTATTAACTTCCGCTTTTTGATGCGTTCTTTAATCAGAGGTACCTAATTATTATTCCTAAGGTTCGTCTAAAGTACCAAATGTAATGATGAACTTTCACAAGCTTACATCATTTAGTAAATCCACACAATGTGTTAATATTTTTTATCAATGCTTTACAATATTGACTTTGCAATTTAGTGTGATGTTAAGGAAAAAGAAACCATAAATATAAAAATATTTCAAAAAACCATTTTCTGGAAACATATAAAAATGTTACTTCTTTGTAAGCCCACAAGACACAAAACGTTTTTAATTTCAACAATTTCATAATGAATTACGTTATTAACGTAAACAAAATTTCATGATAAGTCGTCAATCTTAGTAAAAGGTAGAAGTAAGTGATAAGATAAATATACTATTAACGTCAATGTCGAGTACAAAAAATATACAATTGCCAGTTTGTTTTGAAAATTTGGTCTATGGGCAAACAAAATTTCGACGCGATTGATACATACATTTCATTATTCATTACATCCTATATATATTTTTATATATTTAAATTCTCAGTAGCTGCCCGGAGTCAGGAAGTTGGCAGTGTCTCACCCCCGTGCCTCGGAAAGCACGTAAAGCTGTTGGTCCATAGGGGGGATTTTGCCAAGTTGGCAAGCTTGACAGGCGGGTTGTCAACCGCAGTTTTTTATTATTTTGAGTTATTATCAGGAAGATGCTGCTGCCCATCACCCGTTTTCCCTCTGTCGCCTCCTACGACACCTGTAAAAGAACCTTAAAATTAATAGGGTAATGACAGGGGTTTTCAATAATCGTGAGCATAGGGATTAACGTAAATTATTAAATTTATATAATAATAACGAAAGGAGTGCTCAGGAAATAAGTGCCTATATAAAAAATCTAGTTCAATCCTCGCCAAAAAACAACGAAATTGTAAATAGCACTTTTCAAATTTAATTACCACGTACTTGGTGGTTTGATGATTAAGGAAATTAATGTGAGAAAACTCTTATTTTAAAATTGAAGTTAAATGAATGAGTTCGTCAACATGCAGTAGAATGCGATAAATTCTTCCCAACTCCAAAAAAAACCTCTCAGAAATACAACGATGTGCCCAGCAGTGGGACGTGTAAAAGCTGTTATAAAAATAAAAAACTACAAATACTAGGTGTTAGGACTCATTTTTTGCCTTAGAGTCCGTCTGGGTCAATACCACCCTCTTAATTTAAGTCCTCGGAGGTGACAACGCATCTGTAGCCTACTTTGAGTCCATGGATTGTAATAGCCTTTCACCATTAGGTGGAGTATTTTATACTTTTAAATATAATACAATTTATTCCTATTACATTATCTCTCACGACGGCAAAATATTATGAAATTTCGAGAAAATAATCTTAGGTTATAAAATGAACGTGGCCAAAACAAAGACCATGTGTAACGTTTATGATTTTATAACGTAATATTAGAATTGCAGACAACTTAATCGTATACGTATATAAGATAAGAATAGCAGGCTTTCTATTTCACGAATCAGTCTGATTACATATGGAACATTTTTCTGCGTCCATAACAATTCTTTTCTATTCTTTTCTTAATTTACATTATTCTAAATAAGTTGAGGAAATTACAAAGAACATACATCGATCGCTCAACGTTATCAATATATTAATGTGTACATTAGACTTCAATGATCAACACCCAAATATTTATCAATATAAATCTTGTGAGTATTTTCTTAATCACTATCACCAATTATCGTCGACATCATTATCTTAAAATTTTCGACTATAAATACATTGAAATACTGCTTGTTCTTGTCATGAATTATCGGAATACGGCCTAATTAATAAACGATAAAAACAATATATTACATTGTAAGAGAAATTGTTTTTGAAATTTAACTGGAGTAATTATTTATTTGCTGGAGACAGGTAACTTATTTATATCATTGTTTAAAACTGTTCTTTACTTTTTTATTTAACTCTTTTAATTTTTTTAAATTCTTTTATTAAATTCTCATTCCGTACTATGCCATTTTTTTTTGTTTTCCAAAGTATACGAGTTACGCTATTAACATTAGTACTACTCCCGTTAACCAATCTAGGTAAGCAAGGTTCCCCCACTGTAGTCGAATGGCGGATTCGATCCACAACTTTCTGAATTTGCAGTCCGAATCCTGCCATTAGGCTATTGACGTGCTAATTCTTAGGCAGTACATAAATAATTAAGTTAAGTTTTTATCAAGTAATTTCACAGCATACATATTATGTACGAACAAAAACTGAATCTGCAAATCTGAATCTGAAATCTGAATCCTGCCATTAGGCTATTGACGTGCTAATTCTTAGGCAGTACATAAATAATTAAGTTAAGTTTTTATCAAGTAATTTCACAGCATACATATTATGTACGAACAAAAACTGGGAACAGGCCTCCTCTAATTTGAGAGATGGTAATGAAGCAATTAGTCTGGCGCGCTGCTCCAATGCATATTAACGGCTTCACATGTCCTTGGAATATTTTATCCCTCTGACATGTGTAGTGAAATATTGCGAGGAAACCTTTCCTCACGATTTTTCCCTTCACCGTAGAGCACGTGGTACCACCGTTGTAAGTTAGACAGACAGACTCCTAGGCAGAATAAGAGCCTTACTACCTATAATACCTTTGGCTGCCTCAATTAAAGCCAGCCGACCAAATTGGTTAGTAAATGTTGATACTCAGCACGACCATCAGCGACGCTGCTCTTATGATACCAAATAGTGTGTAGTTTTAGTTATTGTAATTTATTAAATTAATGTAACTTCTTTTATTTTTCTTTCATTTTCATTTGAAAGTCCTGCATTATTAGCCGATAGGGTGCGGTAAACTTATGTTTAACCGGCAAATCTTAAGTTTATTGTTAACACTGACATTAGCCGTAACATAATATATTATGTATATGTCACAGCCAACTAGCTTAATTAGCCTTTCAGTTAACAGCCTAGCCTTTTTACTAAAGGGCGCCGTTTAAGTAGCGGCCTGAATGATATTCAGCCCATGTGTCTAATACAACTTCTACAAATCTTGTCCAAACCAAAAACGTACCGTGCTTTCTTTTGCGGCACCAGCGCCGTACACATCATTAATCCTTCGAGCTGTTTCTGCAGCACTGGTGCCACGGTAGAACTCGTACTCGTAAATATACTCATGTTTTCCATTGTGCGGTAATAAGCGACGCCAAAGAAAAAAATAATGAGGAAAAAACAAATGAATGACTGTTTTCAAAACTCAAATGTACCGGCTAAATGAATTTATAAATTTGAATTTGGAATTCTTAACCAAAGAGAACCAGATTAAAGTGGTCAGTACGACAAAACGCTAATTTCATATGTAAGGACCTAATATATTCCCAAAAAAACAAGTCCAGGGGACTAAATAAAGGGTTCTGAAGCCAAATTAGTGGTTTTTAGAATTTTTGTCTGTCTGTCTGCCTGTGTATTCCGGATTCACGCAAAAACTACTGGACTGATTTACATTAAATTTTGTATGTAGGTAGTTAGTAACCCGGGGCAACTTATAGGCTACTTTTTATCCGATTACGGAACTTTTTTTTTTTTTTTTATAGGATAGGGTGACAAACGAGCACACTGCCCACCTGATGGTAAGTGGTTGCTGTGACCCATAGACATCTACATCTATCTTCAATTAAGAATCAAAATGCAGATGCGTTGTCACCCGTGAGGACTAAGATGGAATGCCTCTTTTCCAGTAAAAAGGGTCTCCGGTTCTCTACACTCACCATACGAAACACAGCAGTGTTAAGCTGCTATTTTACGCTGGTATTCTGTGAGAGCGTGGTCCTTCCCCGGTCGAGCCGACCCATTCGTACTACAACTATACTACTAATATAGCTGCAGCATGGCTCTACCACGATGAAATTCAAAAAAAGAAGGTTAAGTATTTTCCTTCCTTTAGATGTTAATTTTCTATTGTATCTTAGTTATAGGCGGGATGACGGGTGTGTTTCAAATAAATACCATATTATAAATAAAGTTTAAAATATAGTTATATAACCTTGGTAAAATAATTTGAAACTACACCGATTTAGTTATCAAAACAGCGCCATCTATCATCGAATGGAAAAAGTAGTATATTTTGCTTTCAGTTACTAATAAATGAAATAATATAAATAACTTACATTTATATATTTTAATGATTAGATTTTTAAAATTATTTAAAAATTCTAACTTTTAGTATTTTATTAGTAATTTTGTTATTTTATTTTAAAAGTGTAATAATTTCAATAGATAATAAATAGTAACGTCTATCAAAAATATGAAAATTGATAAGGTTTTTTATTTCAATTACTAATATATATGTACTCGTAAAGTGATTAAAACTGGTCTGTCTGCAATTGTTGCAAATATTTCATTATCGTATCGTGGCCAGATCGTAGAATAGATCATATATCATAAATGAGTCTATCATTTCGTGTAATGGTGTGGTAATTTCATGATATTTAACACACTTTGTTGACCATGTCATGATATAGCTTGACCAAATCAATGAATAGAAATCGTTTGAATATATTAATAACTAAACACAACGTTGCTATTTCATGATATGGTCATATGACGATATCATTAAATCGTTTTTCAACGCTAGCGGCGCTGATAGCGTATTTTTTAACAGAAAGAGAACTTTTAAAATAATTGACATCACTTTATGCCTTATTAATATAATAAATAAATGTTCGCTTCTATCGCTGATATTACTAGATAGTATAGTTTTAGCTTTCATTATTTCAGCTGATAATAGCGCCATCTACTTACTTCTAAAGAAACTAAAATGGTAAGTCACTGATAAAATTAAATAATAGAGTGCTACTGAATATACGATGTAAATAATTGAATAATTTACATTACATTCATCCCGCGTTGGAATCAGCGCAGAGAACACTTTTTTGGCCAAAAACTCTGCGGCATGTGCCCAGTAGTAACATAAATGTAAGCTGCTACTTTTTTACTTTTCATGGGGCAATACCTATATGCAGTTTTTATTACATTCATATTTTAGTGTATGTTACTTTTTTGTTTTCACTCTACCGTAAATATTAAGGGTTGCAAAGATGAGTAGAACTCATTATCGTCAGCTTATCAAAAGTCCACTGAAATGAACATAGGCCTCCCCCATAAATTGTCAAGTAGCTTGATATTCACTAAAGATGCCACGCTTGGTAGGCGAGTTGGCAACCGCAGCTATTATTATTTTGAGCTGTTGTCAGGAAGGTGATGTTGCCCATCTGTAATTTCAATAGCCTCGCGAATCATCATTGGTAGTAATCGGTGTTCTATTGCAAGGATTTGTTGTCTATCAGATCCGATAAAATGGTTGGGACGATACTAAACATACTTTAGACTGCCCGGAGCTTCGGTGCTTTACATCAACGACATGTTCTTTTACTCGGATTTTTATGGATATTTCCTACAAGATGCGTAAAAAAACCCCACGTAAAAAATCTTTGACAAACATAGACACACAGATACAATAGATAGACAGAGGTGACTCTAAAAGTGATCGAATTTTTCCAAATTTACCACGGAACAGCATTTAATCATGTTCCTAAGTTCAAGCTCACGCGAGCGAAGCTGCGGGTAAAAAGCTAGTTATTTATATATTCAAACTTAACTTTAAAATTTGGCTATTCTTTGAAAACTAACCCTGTATATGCACACATATATTATATAATGTGTATACATGCTCATAAATGTAATAAATAAATA
This sequence comes from Parnassius orleans, assembly GCA_029286625.1. Classification (NCBI taxonomy): domain Eukaryota; kingdom Metazoa; phylum Arthropoda; class Insecta; order Lepidoptera; family Papilionidae; genus Parnassius; species Parnassius orleans. Next base: position 620,765 of record JAGSMP010000280.1, read on the forward strand.
TCCGTATGAATATATGAATAAATAAATATTGGAAGAAAAAAGGAAAAAAATGTGTGTGTATATAGTTACTGTTTGAGTTAGAACAGTGGTGTAGTTTATAAAATATAATCTATTAGGCTGAAAGTAATAAAACCTAAAAACAAATAAATTAATAAGAAAGGTTCTATGAGAACGAAGTTGCGGGCACAGCTAGTCAATAACTAATGCGTCAAAAGTGGCTAATTTAGAAAAATAAATTGTTGCTGGCAAATAATGTTGGATAAAACAAGACAGTACGAGTATAAAGAAAATTGGCCCTGATGTCGAGTCTTTCATAAATCTAGCTAGAGCTAACTAATTTATATTTCGGGTACTACTTAGCTACAAATTCCTGTCCAAATTTAATTGGTTTGTGCTGACTTTCATTACAAGTAACTTGATAAAACTTTTTAATGTATGCACAAAAAAACCTTTTTTTTGTTATTTCATCATCATCTTCTATTTTATTCTTCTACATTAAGACTTTATAAGAAGTTTAAACACACATAAATGCTAGTAAATAAATCAAATCATACAGTAATTATAAAAAACTTGTTACCAAGCTCAACCGAATTTTATTTACATAATATCATGTTATTGTGTAACATATTATCGTTTTAGATTGACGTGTTGTATTAAGAACTGAGTTTTATATTCTGCCACAGAACTTTTTATTTAAATACTACGCTTTTTATTTAAACGGTCAAATATACTAAGTGGAAAAATATATCATTTTTTTTCTGTTATTTTCAGAAAATGGCCGCAGCCTTAAAGTGTTATTTAACCATATTTTTGGCTACGGCGTTATACTGTGATGCATACAAAATACTAATTTTTGCTTCAATGCCAGGCAGAAGCCACATGATATTAGGGGATGGTATAGCAAGACTGTTAACAAAAGCCGGCCATGAGGTACGTAAATACTACTCTGAAATTAGTTTAATTCCTTGATTGTAAAAATTATCCTACAAGACGAAACTGAAAGCATATTATAAAGTAATTATGTATTACTTATATGATCTAGTAAAATAATATCAAAACTTAAAACTGTGCCGGACGGGCGAAATTAGGAGTGAGTGTTGTTGAAAATACTGTACGAGTCGCGCACGTCCTGTACCTATAGGTTCCGGAGTTCGTCAACAGTCGGTGGGTCGCGACTGGGGTGTTACGTCAGGATGTGCAATAAAACAATGGCTGGCGGTTCGACGGTTCAACTGATCGGCAGAAATCTTCAGAGCTATCACTAGTAGCTATCACTTTTTTCCAAGATTTCTTTAGTTCATTTCCTCCTATTGTTCCTTTTCTTCGGTAGCGAACGACTACGATTTAACCGACTATCCTTGTCTTCTGCTTGTGCTTCCTTGCACAGCAGGTCTCGGGGCTCGGGGTAACCCCCATTATCCGGAGTCTCCTCGCAGTACATAACTATGTAACGGTCATGGGAGCCGTTCTTGCCAATGTAGGTGGCGGCTAACGGGGTTTATCTTTTTGTATGTTTTATAATATTTTTTTACGATTAAACCAGTCAGTGGGTCGTCTACAGGGGTAATTCAACCCCGCAGGTATCAGGTCTCGAGGCTAACCTCTTTACCCGGAAGTCATCTCAGGGGCAACGTCCCCCCGGGTACTTTTGAACTGCACGTAAGCGTGCAGATTGTGGTATGTAGTATGCATCTGAATAATTTTTTCTCCTCTTTTTACTTCTGTTTTAGGCATGTTCTCTTGTTTGTGGTGTTCTTTCCTCTCTAATCGCTCTCTGATCCCCCAATAATCAGAGGCGACTTCAGAAGCTCTTTTGGGAGTGGTCGACCGTCAGGAGGTCAAACATGCGGCGGGGGGGCAGGTTGTTTAGGTTTGTGTGTGGCCCGTTGTCAGCTTGGTCATACATTTTTCTTGCTAGGTGTTTGATGAACTCTCAGCTCCCACGATGACTCTCAGTAAGATGTTCTGTTGGGCGTGCATTCTTTTACTTTGTGTAGGTGAATTTTTTTTTTAAATCTTTATTTTCAAAAAAGGGTTTTTTCACACAGTGACTATATCACCCCCGTAAAGTATACACAAATAATAACAGGAAATTAACAAATGAACACATAATAATATCGACAGTAACGGAACTACATACAATCAAAATAAATTTAACAACAAAAAATATATATGTTGCAAAATCCGGTGATATGATTACGCTCATAAGTAGAAAATATTACATCTCTCTAATCTCATACTACATATAAATAAAGTTTGATTAGCATTTTGGCCTCTTGACAAAGTGGGGAGGATAGAATAGAATTGCAAATGCCTACATTGTGGTCATGCAAAAATGACATATCTTGCCTATGTACCTCGTTCCGAATACACTCCGTCAAAACATGTTGCACATCTTCTACAGTGTCACACTCTGAGCAATTAGGGGAATCTGATATTCCCATCAGAAATCGGAACTTATTTGACAGGATGTGTCCTGAACGAAGTCTTAAAAGCGCTACAATATATTTCCTGTTTATTTCATCTTTTACAAACCAAGGGTAACAAGGAGGTTGACACTGAATTTTCTTGTACCATATTCCCTTACTAAGTGAGCGTTCATCAAAATACTCTTGCCATAACTGCCTACAGTCCACTTTAACCTCACGTAACAGTTCGCTGTGTCCTGGTAAAATACTGTATGTAATACCGTCACTTAAAGCTTGGTTCGCAGCTTGATCAGCCTCCTCGTTACCCATGATGCCTGTATGAGAAGGTATCCATTGAATGGTTACGACTTCATTTAATTTACTAAGCTTACGAATGGAATCTAGGATACTGTAGGCTATCTGAAATCCTCGAATACTCGAGAGTAGCCGAGCCAAATGTAAAAGGGCACTTTTAGCATCGGATAATTTGACAAATTGATTGTAATTCAACGTTGTAACATACGATAAAGCCTCGGAAATCGCGATCAGCTCACAGTGCATTATAAAAACTTCAGCCCTAATTTTAAATCCTATAGAGATATTCATCTGCTGGTTAAAAAAACCTGCACCACATCCCGTTTTATCCTTTGATCCATCTGTGTAAATCTTATACTATTTAGGAAGTTGCAACATATATTACGTAAACTATTTATACCGACATGCCTCTTTCGGCGTTCCATTCCATCAATGATTGTCTTAATATGATAACATATTTCATATCTACTAATGCAATCGCTGAGAGAGTAAATCAATAGTTTGGGGTGAGAATGGATAGGAAAATTACAATATTTATTATGAGTTTGAACAGTAACGGAACTTTCTTTCTCCTCCAATATACGCCCTGGCACTGACTATTTAATTCTTCTAGAACACGTATAGTTATATTCTTTTTTAATTGACCTAGACTTAAGGTAAAATTTTGCAGCAAGATATCGTCTACGAATGGACAGTGGTTGTAGACATAGTTCACTATCCATGACGTGGATAGGGGTGCTTCTTATAAATCCGCCTATCACTCTCATCGCTTGATTCTGTACTTTATCTAGTTTCTATAAATAACTTTTTATACTGCTATCATATAAAAAACAACTGCAGACTAATCTGCTTCTAATTAACGAAATATAAAGACGCCTCAAATGTTTTAGATGGACACCCCATTTGAAACCTGCTAATACTTTAAAGATATTTAGAAATTTAATTTATTTATTAAATTTTTTTTTCCTTCGTTTCATTTATGTGTCTACCCCATTTTAAGTTCCTGTCCAGCCACATACCTAAATACTTAACACTATCGACTCTTTCAATATGTTCATTACTGATATTTAATGTAATATTATTACTATTTGAGTTTCTCGAATGTCCTCTTGTGAATATGCAAACTTTGGTTTTTCTATGAGAAATGTTTGAACCGATATCTGTTATCATAATGTTTGAAGCCGCTAAAGCATCTTGAGTAACAGAAACTGCATCCATTATATTTTTATGGCTAGTATAAAGTACAAAATAATCAGCGTATTGAGATATGAATACTTGATTCACATTTTTACAGATATCGATAGTTGCTGCGTTAATTAATAATGGAGATAAGGGGTCACCTTGTGCTATACCGGTTCCAATAAATAGTATATATACATAGTAATGCTTACAGGCTGCGATAAATAATCTTCGTAAGTGCAAGTATTGATAGAGGTAATTACATATTATGGTACCCACTCCTAGATTATCTAACGCACCTAAAATACTTATAACATTTATATTGTTTATGCGCCGTCGATATCATCAAAACACCCTACAGTGACGTTTCCGTTACCAAAGCCACTCTGTATTTGTGACAATAATCTAGTCAAATTGCCCATGCAAGATCGCGACCTTCTAAAGCCTACTGTTTCCTCTGATAAACAGTTATTTTTTTCAATGTACCATTCCAGTCTGCGAGTAATAATTGTATGAAATATCTTGCATAGACAAGACAGCAGGGCAATAGGTCTAACACCTGAATCCGAGATGTTGTCCGTTTTCGGTTTCGGTATAGGAGTTATTTTCACATCTCTCCATTGTCTTAGTACAAAGACAATGGAGAGATGTGTGGTCATCTGATAATGTAAAGCCTTCTTGTTCTCTATGCATGTCTTATACTTTAACCAATCAGCCTTTATAAAATTGCGTTTTCTTTTATAGGAATTGGACGTGCCAACATTAGTTTACATCTTAATCATTACATGGTCACTTCCCAAGTTTTCATTTAGTACTATCCAGTAGAATTTCAAAGTTATATCCAGAGAAGCAAGAGATAAGTCGGGAGCAGATCTTTGTACTATGCCATTAACCAGTTTGATTCTAGTATGTGTGCCGTCATTCAGTGAAACAAAATTTTTATCTAAAATGGAATCCAAAATTTGAGCGCCTCGTGAATCCGTTCTAGTTGACCAGTGAGTGTGGTGGCCATTAAGATATCCTGTAATTAGAGTCTTTCGTCTGTCTAGATTGAAAATTTGGCCCCAGTCTCTCAATTTGGTACTGGCAGATGGTGGGCAGTGTAAGGAGTATACATTTTCTATATGTTTTCAATTTAAAACTCTAATATGAAGGATCTCAATTTATATACATAAACTGCAACACTAATGATATTAGCGCCTCCAATATTATATTTCCACAACCTTTTATCTTATCTTCCCATGAACTGCTTTCCTCTTCAAATATCTTCTCTTTTAGTGTTTTAAACAATAATTTTTAACACAATAGTTCTTTATATTTCGATTGACTCTCATCACTTAATTCTTCTTCTGTTCTGCTTTCTTCAGTTACAACTTCAGTTATACTTCCTCCCTGTTCTTTGAGAGACTTCCTTCTATTTCTTCGTTTCTCTGTCTTCGAACTTTTCCTGGTTTTTTCCGGGGTTGCTTTCGTAACACTGGCGTAGGTATGCACATCACTAGGCCCGGGCATCTGTTTATTTTGTTGTAAGGATTCATTTTCAACATATAGCATAAAGGTTTTTCTGAAAGAACAGTTAAATTCTGCCATGAGTTCTCTAATTCGTTTCTCCTTCAAGAAGACAGGACAAATTTTAGCCATTGCCATGTGTTTTCCCATACAATTATTACATTTGAAAGTTGTCGTTTCACAGTTAGGATGACTTTTAGAGAAGGGCACATTTTAATCGAGTGACCAAATCGCCAGCAACGGGAGCATTGTGTCACTGGATAAATGTAAGGACTCACTTCCACCCTAGTGTCATAGATGTAACCATACGACGGTAATGATGGCCCTTTAAAACATATTCTTACAGATTCACTCAGCTCCCAGTGACCGTCGTAAGTGTTCTTTTGCTTTAGCCTTTTTACCGCTAAAATTAAAGTTTCGCTATTAATTCCTTGTAATATTTCTTCTTCGCTCAATTCTAGATCAATATCTTTCTAGAGCCCAAACTCGGCACACATAGTTCTACTCGTCCAGGAGTTCCAGCAGTAAGCACCTAAGTACACCATCAAATCTCTTCCTCAAGCCTGGAGGTTAGGTATCATAATAACTAAGAAAACGAGCCCAAACTCGGCACACCAAGTTCTACTCGTCCAGGAATTCCAGCAGTAGTTACCGAAGTACACCATCAGGTCACTCTATCAAGTACGGAGGTAAGCTCTCATCATGACTAACAAAACGAGCCCAAACTCGGCACACCAAGTTCTACTCGTCCAGGAATTCCAGCAGTAGTCACCGAAGTACACCATCAAGTCTCTCCATCAAGCCTGGACGTTAGGTCTCATAATAACTAACAAAACGAGCCCAAACTTGGCACACCTAGTTCTACTCGTCCAGGAGTTCCAGTAATGGTCACCGAAGTACACCATCAGGTCTCTCCATCAAGTCCGGAGGTAAAGTCTCATCATAACTAACAAAACGAGCCCAAACTCGGCACACCTAGTTCTACTCGTCCAGGAATTCCAGCAGTAGTCACCGAAGTACACCATCAGGTCACTCTATCAAGTCCGGAGGTAAGCCCTCATCATGACTAACAAAACGAGCCCAAACTCGGCACACCTAGTTCTACTCGTCCAGGAATTCCAGCAGTAGTTACCGAAGTACACCATCAGGTCACTCTATCAAGTACGGAGGTAAGCTCTCATCATGTCTAACAAAACGAGACCAAACTCGGCACACCTAATTCTACTCGTCCAGGAATTCCAGCAGTAGTCACCAAAGTACACCATCAGGTCACTCTATCAAGTCCGGAGGTAAACTCTCATCATGACTAACAAAACGAGCCCAAACTCGGCACACCTAGTTCTACTCGTCCAGGAATTCCAGCAGTAGCCACCAAAGTACACCATCAGGTCACTCTATCAAGTTCGGAGGTAAGCTCTCATCATGACTAACAAAACGAGCCCAAACTCGGCACACCAAGTTCTACTCGTCCAGGAATTCCAGCAGTAGTCACCGAAGTACACCATCAAGTCTCTCCATCAAGCCTGGACGTTAGGTCTCATAATAACTAACAAAACGAGCCCAAACTTGGCACACCTAGTTCTACTCGTCCAGGAGTTCCAGTAATGGTCACCGAAGTACACCATCAGGTCTCTCCATCAAGTCCGGAGGTAAAGTCTCATTATAACTAACAAAACGAGCCCAAACTCGGCACATCTAGTTCTACTCGACTAGGAGTTCCAGTAGCAGTCACCGATTAACACTTTCAGATCACTCCATAAAGTCCAAGACGAATAGGCATTTATATAATTATTTATATATATAAATCCCACTTACTTTCAGCGAAACAAAATATTATAACAAAAATGTGTGATTATAAAAATAATAATATTATTTTGCCTTGTCAAGTACCTATGTATCAAATTCGAATGTTTTGTGTATGTACAGCGATCTTTTTCACCTGCTGCAATCAGGCAGGTGACACAGTATCCACTCACGATGGCGGCCAAGCGCGGACTGTGGTTTCATCGAAATTTTTGTACAACAAATCAAAACAGGCACCAAAAATAAAATAAGCCTTATTGCAATCCATTATGATTCATCCGTATTAGCAAAATATGTGAAAAAATAAACATCAGTTTTTATTTTTTCTACGACTATTTGTGACATTTTGATAAAAAGTAAATACCACCATTTTTTATTGAATATGTCTGCCTACTTACAGTATTTTTAGAAATCTTAATATATGTTGATAATAGAACAAAAATGTACCGAAACATGAGCCGGTATCGTTAATTTTGTAGAAAATGGCTAGGGAAGATCGTATTTACAATATAAAAAAACTATTTTTTTCAACAAAAAAAAGTCACCACCATTTGAAGATGAAGAACCATTCTATACGTGGTAGCAATTAGCTATGTTTGATTTGGTTTAGTTTTGTCACAAAATGTACCGAAAAACAGCATAATTTCGCCCGATTTGCAAACGCACCCTTAAAGTGAATCAATACCTTAAATGTATTTATGTATTTAATTTTCGTGACGTTTTTTTATACTTTCTGTTTTTAGAATTATTGCCAATCCGAACTGTTTCGGGAGTTTTTTTGTACATGTCAAACACACCTCAATTTTATCCTCCGGAATTCTCGTAAACACACTATCCTCTATGCGTATATTATGCTCATTGTAATCTCATTTTCACTGTTTTCGGTAAACACACTATTTTTCACATCCACCTCACTTTGCATATAATTCAAAATAGCGTTACTATTCATAATTAAATGACCTCACTGTTAACATGGTCAACAAAATCGCACGTACGTGCGAAGCGCGTTGCTAAAACTATTGGCAGTACGTTATCGAACGATAAATCGACGCGTCTAGCTGCAGCGAGCGCCCACGCGCGCGGTGGCGCACGGTGAAGTTACGGCGTATTATGCCGGTGCAGCGTATGTCAGACGTGATCGGAAGTATGTTTTGAATATTCCGAGTTTTGTCTTCCTAGGAAGAGTTGATGCCAGTATGGGGTATAGGATCGCTCGCGCAGCTCTAGTTTGTCGGATTGCATGGTCGACTTGGGGAATTATGCGTAGCGAGCGATCTATTTGGCACCCCAGGTGTCACTGTCGACTTCCACTCTGTAACTTCTCCTCTTAGTTAAAGCGGTGCCGGCGCGTGCACTAGTCCATGGTGTGTTGGTATGTCGTTTGTATAAGCTGCGTACTGATGAGATGACAGACAACAGTCCTGTGGTACTCCAGCTTCGTAGAGTCGCTACCCTCTACCGAGACGAAGAATTTCCGATCCTCGAGGAATGACGCCACTAGCCGTACGAGCGCTGGTGAGATGGTTGACTGGTTGATAAGCTTGTTTTCTGTTAAAGGCCTTCTCTATGTCCAATAGTACACCTAGACAGATGCGGCCGCGGTTATTTTTTGTCGCAAGGTAGTGCAGCACACAGTTAAGCTGCAATGTTGTAGAGTGTCCTCTTCTGAATCTGAATTGTTCATCCCGTAGTTCGATATGCGGGACGATCCTTCTTAATAGCAATCTCTCAAAAAATTTCGCTTCGTACGGCAGTAGCGTGATTGGCCTGTAGCTTCCAGGTTGTCTTCGATCCTTCCCAGGTTTGAGTACGACGATGATTTTCTCCGTCTTCCACACGTTGAAGTAGTATCCAGTGCGCAAAATTCCGTTTTAGAGACGGGATAGCGCAACGAACCCTCTTCTGGGACGATTAAACCTCAAAAAGTCTTCGTACAGTGCACGACCCGGCGGGTTAATCAATCTAGATCCCCACGCCGGGTGTTTGGCGTTTAGGTCCCCGGCGACTATGGTGGGCGTCGTGCCTTCCATTACCGTCCGGACGTCTGAGGAGTTAAATGGAGTCCCTGGCGGGCGGTATGCTGCAAAGATCCTTAATTCCTCGCCCGCCGCCTCCATTTTTATGCCGATAGAGCGCATCGATTGGTAGTCTGGCAGGTCCAGCTCTTGGTGGACGATGTCTCTCCTCACTAGAACCGCCGTGCCTCTATAGGCGGTCCCATGAGGATTGACCTCGTCCCGCCTGTAGATGTGGTAATTTGGCAGCTTCAGATGGACGATTAAACCGAACGCCCGAGTAGCTTACGTACTCCGGAGCTTTACCTTAATGTAAGCCGCAGGCCATTGCACGCAATGCCCTTTTATTTTTATTTATCAATTAGCATAATATTCCATTTTTTGAATAGAATACAATTTCTTATCCTAAAATGTTATATATTGTTGGATATTCTCCGTAAAAGTGGAAATCCGGAAAAGTTTAGTATCACATGAGTAAAGAAATGATAGTGTCACGAAAACTATTTTCTCGTAATCACTATTATGTTAATACGAACACGAACACTATGTTATTTATCATCGCGAACAATATCAATTATGAAATCTTTAAATAATAAAGACTTAATAACTTATTATCTTTCTTGAACTCTTGGCTCTTGAAAAATACAATTAAAAAATATTTATTTTATTCAAACTGTTTCAAAATTATTTATAATTACTTATAATATTTTTATTCTGTTTCATGCTTAAAAACAATATTTTCATATTTTTGAACGAACAAAGCAAAAGAAAATGTTCGTTGATTATTGTTGGCAAAGCCACAGACCAGATCCGTTGCATGGGTGATCGTTAACAGACCCCATGACCGTTTGATGGCCTAGGAATGTCCTTTTCTCTGGTAGTAAAGGCGGCCGTGTAGAAAAACCGCGTCGGCTATGAGAAATATGGTAAACAAAATTGTTTTCCCCTGAGGATGGGCCACCTGGGGCAGCTAGTAGCATACATCTGTTGCCTGTCGCTACAGATGTATGTAACAGCTTTCTCATTCACAAAAATAAAACACCTAGCCAGAGGCCATTGCCTATGTGAACCATTTCAGCACCTACAGATAGAACAGTCAAACTTAGCTTAGCCAATGTGCTGAGGAAGGTCCTGGTGCTGCTCACTAGCCTGCTCATCATAGACGCGGAACGTTAGTCCATGATGGCGTAGAAATCATCGACACGAGCATTCATAAACATTGCTGACGCACTGAAGTATCAAGGATGTCTCAGCATCGCCCTTTATTACACTGAACACGCAGGACGTAGTCCGCCGAGTGTTTATAGTTATATTGTACACAGGTCCTGCTTGTAAGGGCTGGTCTGTTTGAGCTTACTATACTCGTACATATACACTTACATATGATTTTAATTTTGTTATATATCATGTTTTGCTTATACCTATAAATCATTTCCTTTTCATTTTAAAATTGAATATTGTTTCATTAGTCTTTTTTAAGACAACAACAACGAAAATACCTGCAGAGTTTCTTTCGTCCCTTTCTTTCGTCCTTTTTCGTACTCCACGCAGAGGAACCTCAATTTTAAATGATGTCTTAATTAAAAAATAAGATGATTTTCGACAAATGAAATTTTAAGTAAAGACGTTTTCATTTCATTTAATGGAATTTTATTTTAATAGAAGATTCGGGGGTTAGTGTCGTCTATTTTGTAAACCTGTTTGATACTTTCGTTTGATCTAATAACTGATTTACATGAATACGTTTATACAACAGTTAGTATTGATCATGATGTACATACATACATACATATATTCACGCCTCTTTCCCGTAGGGGTAGGCAGAGACCACTTCTTTCCACTTGCTACGATCCTTACATACTTGTTTCGCTTCGTCCACTTTCATTATTCCCTTCATACATGCTCTTCGGTTTAGGGTATTGTTGACCTGGCCTTTTTTCAAGACGTCCCTGATTTGGTCTAGAAACGTCCGCCTAGGTCTACCCCTTCCAACACTTTCATTCACACTCGCCTTATACACTTTTTTCGTCAATGGTTCTTCATTCATTCTCACGACATGGCCAAACCATCTCAGCATACCTTTCTCAATTTTTGTCACTACATCTTCTTTCAGACCACAACGTTTTCTTATAGCACTATTTCTTATCCTTTCACTCAATTTAACTCCTATCATACTTCTTAACGCTCTCATCTCAACTGCATTTATTCTGCTTTCATGTTTCTTCTGCCATACCCAACTTTCACTTCCGTACACGAGTGTCGGAACCAACACCCCCTCATGCACAGACTAAAAGAGCCTTGTTAGACACCTTGCGATTGCTCATAAATGAGTGCAACGATCCATTCACCATGTTTCCTGCACTCACTCTTCTTTAGATATCACTCTCACAATTTCCATCTCTTGTAAACTTTGAACCCAGATACACAAACTCCTTCACCTGTTCAATTTGTTCATCTCCAATCACGATATTGCAGTCTGTCACTGCCTCATCTCTTTCAAACACCATCACTTTCGTCTTCTTAACATTCATCTTCATTCCCTTTCTAACAAAAGCTCCACTCATAGCAGTTACCATCTCCTGCAACTCCTCGGCCGAAGACGCAAGTAATACTTGGTCATCAACATAGAGAAAACATTTGACGAGTAACTCATTCATTCTCAACCCACTTTCATTCTCTTTTAAATCTGTCAAGCAATTGTCCATGAACAGATTAAACAGCCACGGTGATGCTACACATCCCTGTCTAACACCTTTTTCGATATTAAATCATTCAGTGTATGCCCCGTTTATCCTTACACAAGCACTAGAATCCCTATAAAGAGATTGCAATGCTCGTATGAGGATACTGCTCACACCGTTCACGGACAGTGCTGACCACAATTCATTCCTCACTACTCTATCATAGGCCTTTTCTAGATCCACGAATGCGCAATAGACCTTCTTGTTTTTAGCCAAACACTTTTCAGCTATGCACCGCAAGGAAAAGACCTGATCCATACATCCCATTCCCTTTCTAAATCCCGCTTGTGCATCCCACACTTTTTCATCTGTTTCATTCATAACCCTTTCAATCAACACTTTCGCATACAATTTACCGACGACGTTGAGAAGGCTTATACCGCGGTAATTTATGCGGTCCTGCCGTGACCCTTTTCCCTTATACAATGGCACGATTACGGCTTTGCACCAGTCTCCCGGTACTTGCCCATTTCGCCAGCACAAATTAAAAAGGCGTTACAGCTGACTAGCCACTATGCCCTGTCCAGCCCTCAGCATTTCGACGGTAATCCTGTCATACCCTGCAGCCTTACTTAATCTCATACTTTCAACGCTTTCACTATTTCATCCATGCTTATCTCACTTTCATCAACATTTATATTAGTTTCCATGGAAGGTGCCGGATGCTGTACCTGCACTTCCTCTCTTTCAAACAAACTTTCAAAATACTCTTTCCATCTCTTGAACACACATTCTTCTCCTTTTATAATGCTCCCATCTTGACTCCTGATTTTACTCAGCTCCGAGGTAGAAGTTTTCCTCTGGCTGTTTTGATGGATTTCCAGAAAAACTTGATGTTTGACTGGAAATCTTCAGTGAGCCTCCTATCGAAATCATCCTTTCGTTCTTCTTTCTTTCTAGACACAACTTCTTTCGCTGCTGATTTCAATCTTTTATACTTCGTTCTTGCTTCCTTTATCTCGTCAACCGTTGCCTTTTGAACTTTTTGCTTAGCTTTTGTTGCTAACCAATCCAACCACGCTTTCTTTTTCAGTCATGGGATACTCATTCCAATTTACCTGTCCGGTAGTTGTGGTATAGTATACGGGTATGTGACCTCGGCTTCCCTATCTATTACTGTCCTATTCCTTTCCCTCCTGGGGGGTAATATCCTACATTTCCTATTTCCCACTCTAACTTACCAATCTTCCTTGTCACACCACCTATCCTTCCCTTTCACTATTCCTACCCTCTCCTCCAATTCAACGTCTGCCGCGCGGATGGATGCATGGCTAGGGGTAAGCCTAGTCGTTCGCGTGCCACACTGCCCTGGGACCGGTCGACCCCAAAATTAGGCCAGCCTTACCCTGGCATGCGGGGTTCTGCTGGGGGGGACAAACCTTTCCTTTGGTGTTCTTGGGAACGAAATGGATAATCATAAAAATAATTTAACTAACCAAAATGGCGGCGATGTGGTTCGCCACCCATCATTCGTTCGTTTCTCGCGGGGGCGAAAAGCGGCCCATGGAGAGCCGCTTCGCTACGTTTATCATGATGTAGTACTTTTTAAATTTTTAGTTCTCAAAATTAAACGAACAGTGCGCATCTTTTTACCATATTTTTCTAGTCAGATCATTAATATACTTATAGTCCATTAATATAAATAGTTATATCTTTAATTTATAAGTCTTTTTTTGTCGAAATATACATGAATAATTAAATTCTTGATGTAATAAAACAATTTTCATGATATTTATTCACTTTCTTTTCAGGTAACAATTATTACTTCGTTTCCTAAAGATAAACCAGATCCTAATGTTAGAGAAATCGATGTTGGTGATAGTACACTCCACTTTCTAAGTAAATGGATAATTTTTATTTAAATACTTATCTAAAAATGGATGTATACCTTACTTTATTAATTTATTTATTACAGATGACGATGTAAATGTGCAGAAAATATTGGATAAAGAACGTGGTTTCGAGGATTTCACATTTTTATTCACAGTTTTTAAAGAAATTTGTATTAAGACACTGGAGGACCCAAATATGCAAAAGATATTAAATGATTCGAAAGAAAAATTTGATCTAATTATAGCTGAATGGATGTTTAATGAACTATATGCTGGGTAAGTGTCTGTTATACGTATACGTGCTCCATACACTTAGCATATTATACGATACTCGTATAATATGCTAAGTGTATGGAGTATACATTTGATACAGAAATTAAATTATTTAGCTAACATTACAATGAATCATAATAGGTTACAGACAGTTTGATTTTTATATAAACTTCACGTGTATGATGAAACGATAAGCGACCTGAGATAAGATAATTAAACAAACTGTCTAGATCAACAATTACTTTATCTTTCGTCACAATAATCTGATTTAAATGTGAAAATAATATTAAGGAAAAACTTATGTTTAATATTTTGTTTTTTAGACTTCCAGCGATATTTGAATGTCCTTTCATATGGTTCTCAACTGTTGAACCACACTGGATGATATTAAAAATTATCGACGAGTTACCAAACCCAGCGTACAACTCAAATGTCGTTTCTAATAACTCGCCACCTTTTACATTTATACAACGAGTACAGGAATTGTTTTACCAATTTTTTGGTGAATTATATCAATACTTGTAAGTTAAACTCAAATGTGTTAATTTTGCTTAAACCAATTTTGCTTCTTCTTCGTCAGCTATAGAAATCCACTGCTGGAAATACGTCTCCCCCAGTTGCTTTAGTCGTCACACGCCATACCTCGCACGTTTGGTTAATTTACATTTGGCTGCAGCTCTGCGAGCTGCGGCTTCGAATCATCCAAGGGTCCAGTATTTTTTTGACCTTTATAAATTGTTACGGATCTGGATGTTTGTCTATGTAATTTATTTTGTTAAACGCCCCCATGCTAAAGGAAAAATTCTTATTGTGGGGAAAACGATTTTTAACAAACTTTTATTATATCTCAACTTTTCTCCCAATTTAACATGGCGTTAACTTGATAAAAAATAACGACTTATTTTGATCTGTTATATAACGCTTTAATTTCATTGATTTACAGTGTGTTCTCTCCTGTGGAAAATAAAGATTATGAACGAATTATCGCTCCAATTGTTCGAAGAAGAGGAAAATCTGTACCCTCATTTGAGGAATTAAAAAACAATATTTCTTTAGTTCTTGGAAACTCTCATGTGTCAATTGGACAGGCAACTCGATTACCACAAAGCTACAAGCCTATTGCAGGATATCACATTGAAAAAGAAGTTAAACCTTTACCACAGGTATTACAAACATTTTTCCATATGTAAAAAAATGTCCATTAAATTTTGGTCATCTGCCATGTATATAATGCATTTCCTACCAGCATGTCCCTGTTCACAAATATTTTCCAATGAAATAACAAATAATATAAAATAATGCCAAAAGGCCGTTATACATTAAAAGCTGAGATATGTAGTTTCAGGATTGAATTATTGCTAAAATCCTATCCTTTGCCATGTGTTTGCGGTGTGATTATGCATTACCCCCTTTCTGAACCTTAGGTACAAGCAATTGCCTATAAGCAAAGCCAAAAAAAATAATGGCTTTAGATAATTGATGAAATAATTATTCCGATTAAGACAGGTATAAAATAACCAACCTGGTTATGAGGGTCCTCCTCATAACCAGTTTGGTTATTTTATACCTGTCTCATAACCAGTTTGGTTATTTTATAACGTCTAGACAATAAGGGGAGTGCTCTGAAATTAAGGAGATACGAAAAGGGTGTTTTATTGGAAAATGCGCAAACCTAGTCACAGGTTTTGGAGATTAAATTGGAATAGATTTTCCAAGTGTGGCAATTATGAAATACTCTACTTTTGACGGGAGAAAACTATGCCCAGCAGTAGACTTTTACTAGCTAATAATTAATAATTAGAAGAAGTAAAACCAATCCAAAGAACGTGTTTTTATTGGCCGTAATTATTTATTGGAAACATTTATTAATTCTTCTGCTGCAATTAAAACGTAGCGATTAAATACTATTTGGCGATAATCTCTGCTCTGTGCGACTGATTAACGATAGCGAATATATTAAAAACAATGTTATGAACAGAATTGTATTATTAGCATTATAATAATTTTTTTTCATTACTAGCACCTAAAGCTTGCTGCCCTACATGAGCCTCTCCTATTGTGTGGAGATTTTGTTATAATTACTTTATATATTTCACTTAGCAATTTTGAAGCTGCTGCCCTAGACTGGTTTGCAAATTTTACGTCTGGCGTAAGCGGAATGGTTATAACACTATCTATCGGAAGCCATGAGATCGTTCTACTTTTCCCATAGTCAGCTCTAATGATACCCACGGGACAATATAGTGTCGTGGATACTGTTAATTTGCTATAAACTTAAACGTCAATCATTTAAATGTGATGAAGTGAATAATGCTATGTCAAAATTAGTGCATTGGTTTAACGTTAATAATGTACATTAAAATGGAAATAAAACTAAATGCATTAAATTTACAACATCGAATGTTAAAAATCTTAATACTCATGTATTTTTAAACGGGGAAGAACTGCGTCCTGTTGAATCCACTGTTTTTCTTGGCATCACTCTCGACACAAAGCTTCAGTGGGGCCCCCATATATCCAAACTAGCAAGCAGACTAAGTTCTGCAGCTTATGCTGTAAAAAATATTAGAAGTCTCACTAGTGTCGAGATAGCTAGCTTAGTTTATTTCAGTTATTTCCATAGCATAATGTCTTATGGGATTTTGCTATTTGGAAATGCGGCTGATTTAGAAACTATTTTTGTTTTACAGAAGAGGACCATTAGAGCTATTTGCAACCTTAAACCGAGATATTCTCTTAGAGAAAAATTAAAAGAAATAAATATTTTACTTTGGTCTCTCAGTATATTTACGAAAATTTAATGTATGTTCACTAAAACAAAGGTAGTTTTAGTAAAAAAAGTGATATACACTCTGTAAACACTAGGAACAAAAACAAACTAGTGATACCAGTTTCTCGACTCCACAGGGTCAGTAATTCATTCTTGGAGCAATGTAAACGCTATTACAACAAAGTCCCAGAAATATACAAGTTCTCTCTATTACCAACTTTAAATATTTTATTAAAGAAAAACTGTATAAAAAGGGTTATTATAATACTCGTATAAATGAATACATGGTTGATAATAACCCCTGACATCGAGCCCCGACGGTTCGACAAAAAATGAGATTGACTTCATTATGACGACCAGGAGACAATTGTTCAGTGATGTCTCAGTGATCGCGAGGGTGAAAACCGGCAGCGATCACCGAATGGTGAGGGGCACACTGAACCTAAACGTAAAGTTGGAGAGGTCACGTCTAATGAAGTCAACGCTCCGTCCCTCTCGTGCTCTAATCCAAAGTCCCGAAACCTTTCAGCTCGAGCTACGAAACCGTTTTCAGTGCCTAGAAGATTGCAATGCAGTGGACGATATAAATGACAAGCTCGTGGAAACTGTCCATGCGGTCGGAGCTAAGTTTTGCAAGACCCGCCGCAGAAGAACACAAAAACTCTCCGATCACACTCTTAATCTCATGGCTGTTAGACGGGATATGAAGCTGCAGTCAGCAACTGAACAGACAGATCTCCAAATGCATGCGGCGGGACTTGCGCAACTTCAATACAGCTCGTATTGAAGAAGCGATCGAGCGGAACCAGGGCTCCAAAGTCTTTGCTAGAGATCTGTCTGCCAGAAAGAGCCAACTGTCGAAGCTGAAGACCGAGTGTGGCAGCGTCGTTTCCGGGACACCTGAGATTTTGAGTGAGATTGAGAGGTTCTATGGGCAGCTGTACACATCATCGTTGGAGCCACACGCAAGTGTGAGTAACGATCCAAGAGCGAGTCTTATCCGACACTATTCCGATGATATCCCGGACGTCAGTCTGAGCGAGATTAGAATGGCTCTCCAGCACCTTAAAAACGGCAAGGCCCCAGGCGAGGATGGAATTACAGCGGAGCTTCTGAAAGTGGGTGGAAAACCGGTACTTGAAGTCCTTCAGAAGCTCTTTAATTCCGTCCTACATGGTGGCATTACACCGGAGGCGTGGAGCAGAAGTGCGGTGGTCTTGTTCTTCAAGAAAGACGACAACGCTCTTGAAGAACTACAGACCGATTTCCTTCTGAGCCGCGTCTACGTGCTGTTTTCGAGTCATTACGAATCGTCTCGCACGCAGACTCGACGACTTCCAGCCTCCCGAACAAGCCGGTTTCGAAAGGCTTTAGCACCATAGACCACATACATACCTTCGGCAAATTGTACAGAAGTCCGAGGAGTACAATTTGCCACTATGTCTGGCGTATGTGGACTATGAGAAAGCCTTTGATTCCGTCGAAATTTGGGCGGTGCTGCAGTCCTTCAGCGGTGCCAGTTGACTGTCGATATATCGAAGTGCTGAAGTGCTTGTACAGTAGGGCTACGATGGCTATCCGAGTACAGAACAGGAGTACGAAACCTATCCAACTGCAGAGAGGTGTAAGACAGGGTGACGTTATATCCCCGAAACTCTTCACCGCTGCATTGGAAGACGCTTTCAAGCTTCTGGACTGGAAAGGATGCGGTATTAACATCAATGGCGAGTACATCACTCACCTTCGATTTGCCGACGATATAGTCCTTATGGCAGAATCGCTGGAGGACCTAAGCACTATGCTCAATGACCTCAATAGTGCCTCCCAACGGATAGGTCTTAAGATGAACATGGACAAAACAAAGATCACTAGTTGTTGGGAGCACTAAGCTCGAAGTTGTTGACGAGTATGTTTATCTGGGACAAATAGTCCGACTAGGTAAATCCAACTTCGACCGAGAGGTCAATCGACGGATTCAACTCAGCTGGGCAGCGTTCGGGAAATACGGCACATCTTCTCGTCAGGTATATCTCAAAACTTGAAAACGAGGCTGTACAACCAGTGCGTGTTGTCAGTGATGACCTACGGAACTGAGACGTGGTCCTTCACTGCTGGCCGGATGAGGAAGCTCAAGGTCGCTCAGCGAGCTATGGAGAGGGCTATGCTCGAAGTCTCACTGCGTGATAAACTTAGAAATGAGGATATCCGCAGTAGAACCAGAGTGACCGACATAGCCCAACGGATTAGTAAGCTGAAGTGGCAATGGGCCGGCCATATAACTCGAAGAACCGACAACCGATGGGGAAAAAAGGTTCTCGAGTGGCGGCCTCGTACCGGCGGACGAAGTGTAGGGCGTCCCCCCACTAGATGGAGTGACGACCTGGTAAGACATGCAGGAAGTCGATGGATGCAGGTGGCTGAGGACCGTGCTTTGTGGCATTTTTTGGGGGAGGCCTATGTTCAGCAGTGGACTTGTGAAGGGCTGTAATGATGATGATGATGAATAACCCCTGGGAATGAGGTGATCGCTTCCAAGCTGTTTCTATAATGAATTTTGTAAATGGTTGTACACTCATTTAAAATTCACATTAAAAAAAGTCCCGCTGGGTTTCTTGCTGGTTTCTCCCAGGACAGAGGTTTTTTTTTTTTGTAACCAGTGGTAAAGTAAAACATGACTTTCAATAAGAATTACTATATTGATTAAAATAAATTATATTCTTTCACTTGGTAACTTGTAATGATAAATAAAGTTAAAAAAAAATTATTTTAAATTTTCAGGATCTTAAGAAAATAATGGATAATGCGAAAAATGGCGTAATATATTTTAGCTTGGGTTCAAATATAAAAAGCAAGGAACTGCCGATTGAACTTAAAAGAAGTCTATTGAAAGTTTTTGGTGAACTAAAGCAAACGGTTATTTGGAAATTCGAAGAGGATCTACCTGATAGACCGAAAAATGTGCATATATTACAATGGGCACCTCAGCAAAGTATTTTGGGTAAGAACATCAAATACATCAAGTTTTTATATAAACAAATTTTCGCCTAGTAGTCAAAATTCGACCGTAATTCACAAAATTTTTAAGGAGTTATATAAATAAAACACAGAGCTATCTAATAAACAAAATACAAAATAGTTTGGAAAATCCAAAAGTGCACGCCTCATGAGCGTTTCGTTTAATTTTGAAGAAAAAAATGAAGTACCAAGATAAATCGATTACACAAAGTATAAAATCGATATAGGCTGTATGGTTTTATCTATCAAGGGCTAAAGAAAAAAATGAAAGTGCCTTTAAATTTTTAATAACAATAAAATTTATAAAACTTGAAAATCATTTTATTAACAAACGACGCGTACTAGGCTACTGATATGAAATAGGGAACTAGTTGACGTAATTTTGAAGCTAATAGAAAAAACCCGGTCTCGATACGTCAATTTTTTCGGGAGTTATCGTGACCACATACAAAATCAACATCCTGACGTCCATATAAATTTATTTTCAAAAAGTTTTTTATCAAGGTAGCAATATAAAGTTTTTTTTAGAAAATATAAGATGGATGAATTAGTGTTTTCTTGATATACGGCTACTCATATTATCGTGTAAGCGAAATATAGCTATGATAGAGGCATTTAAGACCACAAAATTGCTTGACCTTGACCTGTAGAGTAATACACTACATAATAACGCTTCGCGTTATGGGGCGTGTAATAAACGCTTTTTTGCTTTGACATATACTCCACACACTAATGATTTTAATTTTTACAAGCGACAATAGTGTTTTTCATTGAGAGTATAAACGTAAATACATGTTTTACTTATTTTTTAATGTCTTTGTAACACACATTTCATATAAATTTTAGCTTTCTGCACTCCTTCTCAATACAAACTTTAACTATGCCAAATTTCACAATTCTCCGTGCAGCAAATTAATTTAAAAAAAATTGCTTTAAAAGGGCTACATAGTTTTCTCTTCACATATTAAAATAACACTATTGATAAAGATCAATGTACATACCTGAAATTAAGCCCTTTGAACCGACTTCGAATAAAGAAAGTCTTCTTTGTTCGAACAGGTGAAGTGACTAAGGACTAAGCTGAACGACTCTCAGCCCCTAATTATTACTGTCTATCCCTTCAGCTCAAGGAGCAACAACATTCTTAACAGGGTTTCCGTTTCTCATCAATCACTACACGAAACACAGCATAGTTACATATGTTATTATTTTACGTCGGTATTCGGCAAAGTTTTGGTCAATAAATAAAATAAGAAGTCAAGCCAATCACTTAGTCTAGCGCCAAAATTTTCTAGTTTATATACACCCATATCTGCTTTTCTTCTGCAAAAAAAATTATTTTTGTGACGCCAAATAGTTGATCGTTTGTAATTCATCAAGTTTACAAACCTGCTGTTTTTGGTTTTTTTGTTAAAAAATTAAAGAAACAACATTGGCTAGCAAAATAACTTTCAATATAAACTCATATAGTAGAACTTGGTGAAAATAATCAGAGATATCATTGAAGTTTCATTTATCAAAGTGACACCCACATTGAGTTTCCGTGGACAATTAATTAATTAGTAGTCAATGTTGTATGAAACTCTATTCAGTTAGAGGATTTGTGAGTGATTGTTCATGGAAAGTAAAAAAGATGTATCAACATTCAAGCTAAATATAAAGATAAAGGTAAATGTTGAATGATGGATTTTGTGAGACTGTTTTATTGTGAATTTCAGTGTATTATAGGAATGCATCGTTACCAGCAAAAAGTGTCTTGTTAATAAATTTTAAAATCTAGACACATGGTAATGTGTCAGCCCAGTTCGAAAAACAAAAGGGCGATAATATTTCACGAACCACATTCAAACTCTCCATAACTCAAATATTATTAGACTTGCAATTTTGCATGTAAGAAGAACTACTTTCATTAGAATTCCAAAATTCTTGAATATACCTATAATAAAAAGGAAAACTATTTAAAAACTACAAATTATCGACATTCGGTGTCGAAAGGGGTTGACAAAATAACGAAACTAACCGCATTAATAACTTTGGCGACATTTAATACTTATAGTTTAACACTAGCAAGACGGGAAAAACAGCTAACCTACAACGGCGGTCAAGGGTCATTTGACCTTATCACTGTTACCTAGTCTCTAATTATGCACATATGTGTAGTGTAATTGTAGAATTAGCAGACAATATTCATTGTTACAAAGGCAAATGAAATATTTTTGATTTCTAGTGTAAATATATGTTTAATAAAAAAGTTATTTACAGTTATGACATATGAATATTTTGATAATTGCATCTGCCACATAGTGGTTTTTTGCACAAGTCACACACTTTATTAGTTTTATTTTTACAATGAGTTTGATAGCAATTACTCCTCTTCCTCAACTCAGCTGCTGGCATTTCTGAGACGATAGAACGTTGCAGTGAGGTTACACGAGTGGGTTCGTCTAAAATGTTACTCAGTTCAACCACTAATTACATAATAAATTCTCTTCTTCGTATTTTCTTGTTGTTTAATTCTTGGTACAATACCCAGGCATTTATTGCAGATATTTTTTTTATAGAATAAGAGTGACAAACGAGCACACAGTCCACCTGATGGTAAGTGGTTGTTGTGGCCCATAGATATCTACATCTATCTTCGTTTGCGAATTTAAATGCAGATGCGTTGTCAGCCGTGAGGACTAAGGTAGAATGCTTCTTTTCCATTAAAAAGGGTCTCCGGTTCTCTTCACTTACCATACAAAACACAGCAGCATTTAGCTGCTATTTTACGCTGGTATTCTGTGAGAGTGTGGTCCTTCCCCGGTCGAGCCGACCCATTCGTGCTACAACTATACTATTAATATAGCTGCAGCATGGCTCTACCACGTAAAAAAAATCTAAAATATTATAAAATACTTGTACCGGCCATCTTCTAGAAGGTGCTTTTGTGCTGTATCTTCTCGCCATTTGATTGACCACGTCAACACCATGTTTAGTTGAATTGTAAACCAACAGTTTCAGGTTTTTTTCTTGACATCGCCACTGTGTATATGAACACTATCATGTAATTTACTCAATAACTAAAACATTTTTGCTTCTATTGGTTTGGTAAACAGTCAACAAGCATTGGTTATTTTCTGTTTTTAATGCTTTGGTGTCATATAAATCCAATGTTAGATTTTTTACGTACGGTGGAATGTCACGTCTCCCTTTATATATAGTACCAACCAAAGTTGTACGTTTTGAAAGCAAGTTCTGTGCGAGAGACACAGATGTGAAAAGGTTATCTGTAGTCACATTTCTACATTTATTCGAAAATGGTTCCATAAGATGCATGACGAAGTGTTGTCCAAGACTTTGCGGTCGAGTTTCATCTTTCCCAAGATATTGGTAAGCATTCAAATCCCCATATTTTACTCCATAAATCATTTACAGATATATTTCTCGCTACAAAACAACGTCTAACATACAGAATGGAAATTAATTTTTCAAATTCTTTTAGGGAAGTATACCATGAATGATGATTTGCTTCGGCCTCAGTACAATTTTTTATGTGTCGTAAAATCGTATCATCTATCAAAAGTTTCCAGGCTGTCATGAATTTTTCTCCAACTTGCCTCCGTGCATAGCCGGTAGGTCCTGGCTGTTACATTACACAACATTATGACTTCCTCGGCGACCTGCCACCTCTGAGCCATTTTCAAATATGGATTTCCACAATATTCCACCTGGTGACATCATATTATTATGTATTTCCATAAAATGATGTTCGAAGTTCGAACGCCACGTACTCTTCGTCGCCGAGACAATCTTCCCCTAGTTTGTTGTTGAATGATAGTCAACGGTATGTTGCTGTCTGAATCATCACTAGAACTTGACTCAGGAGATGCAGGAATAAAATAATCGCTATCTTCAATTTCTGGTGGTAATGAGACACCTTCACCTTCACTATCCGATTGATTTTCTGGCAACGATAATGTCAATATTTCTGCATCACTGATACGCTGAGGCATTTTCACGAAATATCAACCAAAATAATGAATTTGACTCAATGAGAACGCGTAGAGTAATGAACGTATAAACTAAAATATTTAGGTATGTAAAACAAGATCAGGAAATAAAATTAAAGTAAATATAATTATCCTACTCACAACAGCAATGCATTCGTCTATTGAATTGGTCAAATGACCCTAGCCGTCATTGTATGTGAATGTTATTTTTATTAATATTTGTATAAACTTATTACAACGTAAATACTTTTGTTTATAAAACAATCGTAATTCATTAAAAGTCACGAAGTACAAAACTGTATAAACAAACAGTGACTAAATAATCAGCGCTGCAAGTTCAAATACGGTTCAAAAGACCCTTGCTAGTGTTAAATAAAAAACAAGCGTGAGTGTCGTGGAACACTCGGTGGGAACGAAGTTCCTTTCGTAGTATATTATTATTGATAAACGTATTATATTATTGATTAACAAATACAAAGAAATGAATTACTATCGTCTATTAAAATGAAGCGTCATTTAAAATAAAATAATATTTCTTTCATGGCAAGATAAGAAAAAGCGCTCGCACTATAGAGGGGGTCGTGACGGAAAAATCTTACACTTTTTCTCGCCTAGCCCCCAACCGTCAAATTCGTACCGTGCGATAAGGAACTTCGTTCCAAAAGCGTACTACTTTATTTAGATTAATGAAAGAATAAAACGTTTTTAAAAATCAATGATACTTTACCGTTACAGTCTAATAAAGTCGACTGCTGAACATAGGCCTCTCCCATAGATTGCCTCATAGGGGTATATTTGCCATAGTTGTCACGCTTGACAAGTGGGTTGGCAACCGCAGTTTTTTATTTTTAGTGGTTATTAGGAAGACGCTGCAGCCCATCTCCTGATTTGTTTTCCTCTGTCACCTCTAACCACGGGATGATATGGGGTAGTAGATATTCTTACGCCGCCACTACTACTGCTCACTATTGTAAAATAACTACTTAATAATTAATTAAATTTTTAATTTAATTATTACTTTATATTTATGTGTTATTGTTTTATAAAAACATTACAGTTCTTTAGATTCGACCCATATTTTTATTGATTATTTTTGTCAAAGCTTTTGATTTTTTATAAGGTCCGACTGAGGAGTTTTTTAATCGTGGCGAAAACACACGTAAAATCATTAAAATTGTTATTTTCACAATTTTCTGCTTCTCGCTCATTTGGCCTATTAAATAATATAGAGTTTAAAAAAACTTGAAAAACACATTGGTCTTGAACTGTGATGATCCTGGTAAGAATACTATGTCATGATGAAACTATCGTAATGTCGTCGGTTCTAAATACGTCTGCAAACATAATACATTCAGGTCAAAGAAAAAACTTACTAATACATTATTTAGATTATTAAAAGGATAAAACTTTTTTCATAAATCAATAATAATTTATGAAATAATTATATTAATAATATAATATTCTAAATTAAGTAAATGATAGTTACTTAAATAATAAGAAGTATAGAAATATACAACTTTCTGAATACTGCAATGGAGCTCTTAGGTGTTAGAAGCGCCCTTTTAGATCTGAACTCTTTTACCACCGAAACCAACAACAGAGTATTTACTCATGTGCCACCAACTACCGCGAACGCCGAGTTTATAGTTGTTGTAACTTGACCACCTTTTCTGATATATGTTTTCGGTGGGATTTTAATTTACTAAACCTCATATTTCAGCTCATCCAAATTGTGCATTATTCATTACGCACGGAGGATTCCTCTCTTCGACTGAGACGATTCACTTTGGCGTACCTATAATTGGAATACCAGTGTATGGTGATCAGTTTAGTAATATTAACAGGGCTGTGAAAAAAGGTTACGCGAAAAGAGTGGACCTTACATATTCTGTAGCCGATGACTTAAAAGTGGCAATCAATGACATTCTCAGTGATCCCAAGTATGTTTTTTTAAATAACTATTAAAATCTATTATTATTGTGTTTATTATGTTTATTTATTTTTATTAAAAAAATATTTTACATTTGTTATCTTGTACATAACATGTTTAATGCTTTTTAATGTTCAACAGGCTAATTTGTTTATTGGAGAATTTAGAAAAAATATACCTATACAGTATTTTCGGTGAGCACTTAAACTTTCTGAGAGGGTTTTAGGGCAAAGAAGTGTCCGCCGCGCTGCTCCAAAGCGTGTTGGCGGATTTCACATGTCTTCAAAATATTCTCAGATATTCAGATTTCCTCACGATGTTTTCCTTCACTGTTGAGCACGTGGTAAATGAGACTTAAAATTATAATTAACAATTTCCTTGGTGCCGACGAGGATCGGACCCGGGTTGCTCGCGTACTATGAAATTTACAACCCTCTCAGAAGTGAAAGGAGGCCTGTGCCCAGGAGAGGGACGTATATAGGCTGTAACTTTACTTTACTTAGCCTTTCATGTATTTATTCTTTCATAACAGCCTGTCCAAAGTCCGCTGATGAACATAAGCCTCTCCCATAGATTGCCTCATTGTGGTTGTCAACCGCTGTTTTTTTATTTTTTTTATTGTTATTAGTAAGATAGAATGAGATATCCTGCTTAATTTCCCCTGTTATCTCTTAAGACACCCACGCGATAGTATCGTAGTCTCGTACGCGCCCATTGCCATTATCTATACAAATAAATAAAATTGGAGTCTTTTCACTAAATGCATATTAAAGTATATACGGTAGTTATAACAAAAACACAATTTTTAAATTTTTGTCTGTCTGTCTGTCTGTTTATTTCGCCTAATCTCCGAAACGGCTGAACCGATATTGATGGGACGTTCACTGGCAAACAGCTGATGTTATAAGGAGTAACTTAGGCTACTTTTATTTAAGAAAAAGAACTAGGGTTCCGCGCAAAAAAAAATTAAAAACCTAAATTATACGCGGGCGAAGTCGCGGGGAACAGCTAGTTAGAATTTAATATATAATATCTGTCTGTACCGATTATATTATTTATACCTAACGTAATAATTTTACGTTTCATAAGTTTGTTTTGTAATTCCTTTTCATTTAATTTCCTTTTTAAATATTTAATTGATTGAGCCATGTAATCTAAGAGATAAAAGCGCTTGCTTTAAAATTTTGTAGTATGCGGATAAACAGATTTATTCCCTGCCAGCAGCTACGAAATTCTACATAAATTAAAATCTTAAATGCTGATTTACCACGTGCTCGACCGTGAAGTTGACATTGCAAGCAAATCTCCATGTTTCGAATATTTAAAAAATATATATTCAAAGACTTCTGTAGTTCGCCAACAAGTATTCGAGTAGCCCGGCGGACTATTTCCTATTCCAGAATCCCTTTCATAATAAACGGGGACTTGTGCCAAGCAGTAAAATTTACACGTACTTAGACTTTCGTTTTACTGTAAATATAAACACACTAGCACACTACAGGGTACAAACAGAGTGAACAAGAGGATGAAAGTTTCATACAAGTGTCTCGCAACATACGCAAACACGCGGGGTTCACCTACAGTAGCACACAGAGAAAATAAGGGTGACTATGCACTACATTACAAGGCGCAGGTTCGGCCTCACATGGAATTTCGGCCTCACATAGAATACTGTTCCCATCTCTGGGCTGGGGCTCCCCAGTGCCAGCTCCTTCCACTTGACCGCATCCAGCGCAGAGCGGCTCGAATCGTCGACAACCGAGTCCTTTCCGATCGGCTCGATTCATTGGCGCTGCGAAGAGATGTTGCATCTCTTTGCATTTTCTTTCGCATTTACCATGGGGAGTGCTCTGAGGAATTGTTCGGATTAATCCCAGCCGCCACATTTCACGAACGCACATCGCAGCAGAACTCCCGATACCATCCACACCATCTGGATGATTGGCGGTCCACCACTGTGCGATTTAGAAGATGTTTTCTTCCTCGCACAACTTCCTTGTGGAATAGTTTACCACCAGCGATTTTTCCGGACCGATACGACTTAGGGACCTTCAAGAAAGAGCCTACTCCTTTTAAAAGGCCGGCAACGCATCTGCAATTCCTCTGGTTCCCCTGGTGTTGCAGTTGTTCATGGGCGGCGGTAGTCACTTACCATCAGGTGAGCCGCATGCTCGTTTGCCCCCTCTCCTATAAAAAAAAAAAAAACATGGCAAAATCACCGTCCGAAATTTTCATTTTTATGGTCCGATATAGCAGACCATTATTTTGTATGCACGATCACTTGTATATCTCTCTACTCACCGTACTGAGATAGCAAATGTCTTCAAAGATCATTTTAAAGTGAGCTCACCTCTAGAAAATGTGCATTGGGTGAACGATGCAGAACTATTTTCTGTGATGTAGGCTCTTACAGCTTCATCTGACACAGTCTTTACCAAAAGTGTTGACCATGTTCTTTAATCTATGTTTAGGATATTCTTAGTTACCACAGGAGCTTCTGGATACTATAGTCGTACCTCTTGTTAAGAACTGGACGGGAGACATAGCAGACAAGTGTAATTACAGACCTATTTCACTGGCAACTGTTATAGCTAATGTATTTGACAGTATGCTGGACTCTCGCTTCAGTGAACATATAAAGTTACACGACTCACAGTTTGGTTTTCGTACGGGACTATCCACTGAGAGTGCTATTTTTGCATTGAAGCATATTTTTCAAATATTACACTGACAGGCAAACACCCGTGCATACTTGTTTCCTGGATCTTTCAAAATCCTTTGACCTGGTTTCCTACAATGTTCTGTGGGGAAAGCTTCGGTAGGCGGGAGTTCCTGCTTCATTAGTGTCTACGTTATCTATGTGGTATGAAAAGCAAACAAATTTTGTAAAGTAGTCCAGTGCATTGTCTGACCCCTATAAACTTGAGTGCGGTGTGAGGCAGGAAGGTCTTGCCTCTCCGAGGCCTTATAATATCGATATAAATAAGCTGATTGAAGAGCTTATCAGCACACATGTTGGTTGCCATATAGATGGAGTAAGTCTAAATAAGTTGAGCTACGCAGATGACATGGTGCTGCTGAGCCCGTCAATTTGTGGAATACGAAAGTTGCTTTCCATTTGTAACGACTACGCTGAGCAGCATGGATTAAAATATAATGCTAAGAAAAGTTTTATACGTGGTAGAGCCACGCTGCAGCTATATTGTGGTTGTAGCACGAATGGGTCGGCTCGACCGAGGTAGGACCACGCTCGCACAGAATACCAGCGTAAAATAGCAGTTTAATGCTGCTGTGCTTCGAATAGAATAGAAAAGAATAGAATAGAATATTTTTTTATTCAATATAGATTACATGTGTAATTCTTATTGAAAGTCATTTTTTACTTTACCACTGGTTCGAAAAAAAACCTCTGTCATGGGAAGAACCAGCAAGAAACCCAGCGGGACTTTTTTTTTAAAAGTAAATTTTACATTACATTTTAATTAACAAACTATTTAAGTACAAAATTTATTTTAGAAACTGCTTGGAAGCGACCACCTCAGCTGCGTATGGAGAGTGTACAGAACCAGAGACCCTTTTTACTGGAAACCAGGTCCATCTCAGTCCTCAGCGGTGATAACGCATCTGCATTTTGATTCTTAATTGAGTATAAATGTAAATATCTATGGACCACAGCATCCACTTACCATCAGGTGGACTGTGTGCTCGTTTGTCACCCTTATTCGATAAAAAAGTGAATTGTTGGTTTTCAGACGTAGAAATAAAGTCCAACATATGTCCCTCCAGTAAAGCTTAACGGTTCACTTTTACAGAGAGTAACTAATTTTAAAAACTCCCAGGCAGTATTTCTTTAAAATATTTTTATGCTTTATAATTAAAAAATTAAATAATATTTTCTTTATTTTCTAGATATAAGAAAAGAGTAAAAGAACTGTCATTTATATACCACGATAGACCAGTGTCTCCGGGAGATGAGCTAGTGCACTGGGTGGAGCATGTCATACGTACGGGTGGCGCGTTACACCTCCGTTCTCCAGCGCTGGATGTCACCTGGTACAAGAAGATGTACCTTGATTTAGTTGCTGTTATATTTATTGTTTTTGCAATATTTATATTATTTTTCAAGTTACTTATAAAAAAAATTTGTCGAGTAAACGTGACATCGAAAAGAAAAGAAAATAGTAAATTAATTATCTATAAGTGATAGGCCACACGGTGTGTTGCGAAGTAATGCGTAAAAAAATCAACATTGACGAAACACGCTCTTGTATTACAATGTTCTAAGTGGAGGCCGCTTAAATGTATCCCGAATGAATGCTCTATTTCGTCGCTCGCTCTACGGAACACTCATCTCGGCCTTAGGATTAGAATATCACCCCGCGCAGTACGATACTACTCGAAATTTCACCGAATATTAACGCATTACAACGTTAAAGCGGCAACGCTACAAACTTAATTTATTAATTACTGTGAAGAATTAAATTTGTGCAGAATTAATTCCTTAAGGAATTCACCTCGAAAGAAACACGAATATACCTTGTATTCTACCGCCGATGCGGTGCTGCAGCAAAGCATCACAGCATCGGTCCTGTGTCACGCAGTACAGCGAAATAATTGCTAAACGCTGTAACATCGCACTGCTGACGCATTGCATCGTGTGGCTTCCTTTAGTTCTAGGCAGTAAAACTAGAGCCATCAAAAACATAACTTGTAAAAAAACCAAGTCTCGCAACTCAGTTCCTCTACCGTACAAAGTTGTGAGATCCATGCAATACCAAGTCGGTTAATTTATTCAGTCTCTACTTAAGGGTCCTTCTGTCTTAAGTTTTACGTAATTAGCTAACCTAACAACATCATATAGTGACCATATCAATATTAAAAATTTTTTATGTTTTAAATAAATAGATTTTGAAGTCAATCTATTTATTTTTATTTCTTTTTGTAGATAGTTATATCTAGGTACCTATCTACATCTATTATTCCATTATATTATACATATATAGGTACACTGATTCATTCACTGCAAATGTAACTTTGTAATCCTATATATTTATATGGGATTACAAAGTTATTTATGCAGTTAGTGTATCTCGAAAACTGGACCAAAATTGCAAATTTTTTTAGTTTTTCCTTAATTTATATACTAAACAATAGTTGTGTTCCAAATTTGAAGCTTCTATGTCTGCTAGAAGTGCCTTAGAGTTTTGATGATCGGTCAGTGAGTGAGTGACAAAATTAAGAAACTTTGACTGGTTATAATTCTTAAACTACTAGTTCAGATAAAAACGTTTTTTGTTGTTTGTAAAATCAAAATAAAATAAATATATTTTAACTCTTTATTCAATTTAATACCTTTCATTCACATTATAGAAAACATTATTTGGACAATTCAGATATTGCGCTGCCACGTGATGTAACGTAAAGAATCCTTCGTCGTCTCGTGGGTTTCGTTAGACGGGGACACGACCCGCCGCGCACCCCGTGCAGTACTAAAGTACATTATTAAAGTACTGCCTGATTTATATATTAGGTGAATGTCCACGATAACCATCCCAGCCGCACCTCAACCTACTATCGCTGATATTTCTTGATATTGGGTTCGTATTTTAATACATTTAGTGCACGGGTAAATAGTTTCACCTTTCGTCTAATCTATCATCTGATCGAAAGAAAAAAAATGAAAGAAAGAAAATCTATATCTACTATTTGAGTATTTCCATATTACAAAATTAATTTTATACTTATTCTTTGATTCTGTATTAAAATGTTTAATGGTCTAGAACAAAATGTGACACAAGCAACAAAAATAACAGAATTCTTAAATTTCTACGAAACAGTTTGATATCTCTGAATGGCCGCATTTCTCACAACAACCTGTGTACTATGTAATACAGTAAGAAGCGTTAGCAATATGTAAGGAAAGCGGTACTTATTGTTTACTGTAAATGCTAAGATATTACTTTGAGTCTATGTTTGGAGTCCGTAAACATTTTCAGGATCATCCCCATCATAACATAAGATTGATAGACCACAAATCCTCACAAAAGAAAACCGATTCTTATCAAAAAATTCGTGAGGCTATTGAAACAAAAATCCATTATAATTTCAATAAAGAAGAAGGCTCGGTTTTGTTAACATTTAATTTTTAACGATCTTCTTATCTACTCGTGTACGAGTAAAACTAAACTAAAGATCTACTACTTCTACTACATAGAATTATTACCTACTTTAAATTTAAATATATATTTCAAAACGGCCACTTATCTATACATATATCATAAATCTCTGGAAAAGTCGTATCTGTAATAAGTATTGAACCATTGTCACTACATTTTTTTTAAACTGAAGTGACAAACGAACTTATAGACCACCCGATGTTAAGTCCACAGTCCATGGACACCTGTTGACTACTTCAAACAAAGAAGGCTACAGATTTGTTGTCACCTCTGAGAATTAAAATAGAATGCCTCATAGTCTGTATGTATCTTGTACATGTATATTGTGAGATATTTAAAAACTATTGATATTAAGAAAACAGCCTGGCCGAATGATGTGTTTCCGGATTTAATGAGACATAGTAAAGTTATATCTTTACTTAAATCTGGTACACATTACATTGTACCCCACCAATTTTAGACCTATTCCTGTACCGCCAATACCCAGTGAAATTTTTGAATAAATTATTCTAGATCAAATGTTAAGTTTCTTTTTAATGCAAATAAATTTCTCCATAAAAATCAGTTTGATTTTACAAGAGGTCGCTCGACTACTGACGCCGGTGATGAGCTGACTAAAGATATTTTCTGTGCATGGGAGAATTCGGAGGATACTTTTGGTATATTTTGTGATCTTTCCAAGGCTTTCGACTGTGTTGACCATGAGATATTAATCAGAAAACTACATCATAATGGTGTAAAAACATAGTGCTTAAACTTATTACGATACTTCATTGATTTTCCGAGCTAAAAGTCAATTATTAAAATATGACGAAGTGAAGGATGCTAAATTAAAAGTAGCACACTGGTTTCACGTCAATAATTTACTTTTAACGGTACGAACGTTAATAAAACGAAATGTATTACATTTACAACACCAAATGTTAAACAGGGAAGAGCTGAGTCTTGTTGAATCCACTGTTTTTTTCGGAATTACAGTTGACGCGAACCTTCATTGGGGCCCCCATATATCTAAACTAGCTAACAAACGTAGTTCTGCATCATATGCTGTAAAAAAGATTAGAGGCCTTACATCTGTTGAAACATCTAGATTAGTTTATTTTAGTTAATTCCATAGCCTAATTTCATATGTAATCATTCTATGGGGTAATGCGACTGACATTGAAACTATTCTTGTTTTGCGGAAGAGAGCAATAAAAATAATTTATAACCGAGTTACGAAGGAATCCCTTAGAGAAATTTTTTAAGTAATAAATATATTAACTTTGGCCTCTCTATATATTTATAAAAATTTAATGTATGTACACAAAAACAAAAATAGTGTTATTAAAATAGACGTATATTACTATACGACTATTACTACTAGACGTATAATAGAGTAGCTTGTGTCTGTTCCTAGTATTTATAGAATGAATATCACTTATTTTTGTATAACTTCTTTTATTTTTGTGTACGTACATTACATTTTCATAAATTTATTGAGAGGCTAAAGTTAATATATTAATTTCCTTAAATTTTTGTTGGAGCGACTCTTTAGGTTTTAAATCATATATTGCTCTTATGGCCCTCTCCTGTAAAACAAATATAATTTCAGTGTCAGTCGCGTGTCCCCATAGCGAAATGCCATACAACACTAGGCTATGGAAATAGCTAAAGTAAACAAGTCTAGCTGTTTCAACACTGGTAAGATTTCTAATCTTTTTTACAGCATATGCAGCAGAACTAAGGAAAATTAGGGTATAATATGTGAATGCCGTTTAAAATCATTGACCGATATTTTTCAAATGTAATGTTTTTTCAATGAAATTTTATCAAATTGATTTAACAATAAAGGTTACTAATTTCAATAAAATTTTTCCCTAACGGCCGGTTTAATTTTCATATTCATTGAGGAGGTTTACAATGATGCGTCTATATTTATGATGCAAAATAACTCATATTCAAAATATATGTTGGCTTAGTTACAGCCTATAAAAGTCTACTGCTGAAAATAAGCCTCCTCCCATAGATTGCTTCATAAGAAAGATTTCACTATAATTGCCACGCTTGGCAGGCGGGTTGGCAACCGCAGTAATTTTTCATAATTTTGCGCTGTTATCAGGAAGATGCTGTTGCCCATCTTTTTTAGTTTCCCTCTTACGACACCCACAGGACGATGGTTTATATTATTATTCTTACACCGCCACTACACGGTATATGTTGGTTTTTTGCCAAAAAAGGAAAATCATGAAATCTGAACCTACTAGGTGGCGCTGTGGTAGATTTTTAAGGTATTAATAAATTTTAAAGTGAATCCAGAGTGAAGCTCGTCGCACCATTTACTAGAAAGGGCAGAACAACGTCTGTCGGAAAAGCGGCATGGTATAATATCCTATAAATTTACGAAATGAAAATCGACATGAATTGGTCGCTTCTTAGTAATCAACATACAAATATTTATGAGTATATCATTCAATTAAAAACCACGTAGTTATGTATTGCGTAGTCGCTATCATCTATTATTGTCGATACCGTTATCTTTATTTTTTGGCCTTATATAAATTTAAATAATCTTTTGTTATTGTTTAGTTTTTGTATTACGAAATTTATATTATAGGTGACCACATTATTGTCATGCTTTTATAACAGAAGTTGTTTTTTTTTTTTTAATTTAAGTGCAATAACTTTCATGTGCTGGAGAGAGGTAAAATATTTATCACATTGCTTAAAGCTGTTGTTTTACTTTTAATTTATATTACTTATTTTACTATAATCATTCCGCAAAATGCCGTTCCTATACATGACTATTCACAACCTATCGTGGGTGGCTAGTTTTTTATAATATGAAAGATGCTGTTCGCCTTTTAAGTGATTGTGCAATTAGAATTAAGTCTTTCATCATTCTTTTAATCGATATAAAAATCGTTGGATAAGCTACAACATATATGTATATGCAAGTGCAACTGCTGGGTACAGTCTCCTTTCATTTCTAAAAGTTTTATGGAGCAATTAGTTCGGCATGCTGCTCCAGTGTAGTAAATCGGTACTTAAAATTGTTGGTAACAATAAATTCATTGGTACCGGTGAAGATTGGGCAAAGGTTGCTCGGGTCCTGTAAAGTTTTAATAAAATATTTTAAAAAAAATTACTTAAAATATTGTCACAACAGTGATGACAAACATAAGAAAGTGATGGTATTATATTTCAGAGATAATTTCATATATTTGATTCATTATTATTACGTAAATCACTCGTAAAACCAAAAAAATACTTACCTAAGCTATCATGATACAAATGTTGCTAGATGTGAGGAAAAAAATTGCACAATTTTTTTTTATAAATCTTTAATTTCTATTATTTATTTCCGGGAGGAAAACCGGTGACGAGGTTCGCCACCCGTCACGTTCTGTCTCCCGGAGGGGCGAAAAGTGGATTGCGGAGGCCCGTCTGGCTACGCTGAATGTGTGTGGAGCAATGAATGAAAAGATGGATGAAGTATGCGAAATGATGAATGATAGAGGAATAGATGTGTTATGTGTAAATGAAACGAAAGGAAAGTTAAAGGATGCCACTGCACATGGCATGTATACCGCTCACTGGTCTGGGGTAGACGAGACCGAGCGGGCATGCCAGGGAGTCGGTGTCATCCTTTCACAAAGAATGGGTCAATGTGTGAAAGAGTATGAATGTGTAAGCCCAAGGCTGCTATGGATACGAATGAAAGTGGGCTTAAAGAAGTTGTTTGTGCTAGGAGTGTACGCCCCAGATATGTCTAAGCCCACTTATATCCGAGAGCAGTTTTGGGACATGGTAAGGATGGTGTTGATGAAATGTAAGGTAAATGAAAATATTATTATGTCAGGAGATTTTAATGGAAGGGTTGGGGTATAGAGGTCTGGTTATGAAAGGATATTAGGAACGTTTGGCGATGAAAGTATAAATGAGAATGGTGAAGACCTCCTCACCGTATGTGTGGAAAAGAATCTTTTTGTGACGAACACTTTCTTTCGCCATAAGAGGATTCACATGTATACATGGGAAAGAGGTGATGATAGAAGCATGATAGATTTCATAATTGTGGATGAAAAAATGAGGAGCGCAGTGGTAGATACAAGGGTTTACCGAGGGTCCAACGTAGGGACGGATCATTACTTGGTCTTATGCCGAATTAATGGTCTATTCAAGCGTTGGCGGCATCGGACATCTATGTCTACCACTGCGTTACAGCGTAAAAGAATAGAGAGGTTACAATATGAAGGTGTGAAAGAGAAGTTCAAATGTAGATTGAGAGAAAATATAAGTGGTATGGATGAATTGTGTATGAATGATTTAGATTTGGAGACTGTGTGGCATAATGTCAAGAAAGGTTTGGTGGATGCAACCACCGAAGTATGTGGTGTAACTAAGAGAACGAATGAAAGGAAAAATAATACGTTGTGGTGGGATGATAAGGTACGGATGGAAGTTGAAGCAAAGAAGAGAGCATGGCTAGATTTACTAGCAACCAAAGCTGGTAATTCTAGCGGTATGATTGATGAGATTGAAAGAAAAAAGACAGACTTTAGACGTATAAATAAGAGAGTAAAAGAAGTTGTTGAAAGGAAAAAGCAAGAAAGAACGGATAAGAATGATAGAAGGATATCTGATAACTTCCAGGCAAATATTAAAATGTTCTGGAAACTCGTGAGAACTGCCAGGGGAAATTCAATACAGCCTAGAATGAATACTATACGAAACTAGAATGGCTGTATGCTGAATGATGAAGCCTCTAATTTAAAGAGAAGGGAGGAATACTTTGAAAGCGTGTTTATGAGTGAAGAGTCGTCTGAATTAAGTGAAATAGAAATTCCAAAAGAAGTGGAGAGAGGTAGGGAGATAGGTGTAGATGAAATAATGAAAGCAATGAAAAACATGAAAGCAGGTAAGGCAGCTGGATATGATAGAGTATCACTCGAAATGCTAAGGGCTGGAGAGGGAGTGGTGGCAGGCCTGCTGTACACCTTGTTTAATATATGTTGGGAACTTAAGCGGGTACCGGAAGACTGGTGCAAAGCCGTTATAGCCCCAATATATAAGGGAAAAGGGTCACAGGACTGTAAAACTACCGTAGATTAGCTTGCTTAGCATTGTGGGTAAACTGTATGCTAAGGTGTTAATTGGAAGAGTTATGGAAGAAACTGATGGAAAAATTTGGGATGTGCAAGCTGGATTTAGAAAGGGGATGGGATGTACGGACCAAGTCTTTTCCATGCGCATGATTGCGGAGAAGTTTATGGCCAAAAACCAGAAAGTTTTTTGTGCGTTCATGGACTTGGAAAAGGCTTATGACAGAGTGGACAGGAATGTATTATGGCAAACAGTGAACTCATTTGGGTTGAGCGCTGGTTTGATACAGGCATTAAGGTCTCTTTATAGGGACTCTAATGCTTGTGTCAGGATCAACGGGGTCTACTTGGACTGGTTTGGCATCCAAAAAGGCGTCAGACAGGGCTGTGTAGCTTCCCCGTGGCAGTTTAACCTATTTATGGACAGTTGTTTGCAAACTTTGAAAGTTGAAGAATGTGGGTTGAGAACGGGTGAGTTAACCGTCAAATGCCTTTTGTACGCCGATGATCAAGTCATATTTGCAGCGTCGGCGGCCGAGTTGCAAATGATGGTTACTTTAATGAACTGGTCATTAAAAGAAAGGGGTATGAAAGTGAACGCAAGTAAGACGAAAGTGATGGTTTTTGAAAGAGAAGAAAGTAAAACGTTATGTGAAATAAGAATGGAAGGGGAGTTGATTGAGCAAGTGGATGAGTTTGTATATTTGGGATGTTTATTTAGCAGAGATGGTAGATATGATAAGGATATAGAACGACGAGTGAAATTTTTTTAAAATTAAACATTACACGACGTCCTTATTTCATTCGATCGAATAATTGTATATAACATAATATCCTTAAATGTTATTACGTCTGCATTTTTGTACCATTTAAATAAGTATAATAAAGTTATATTAGTACCATCATTGTCATGTTTATTTTATTACATTTTTTTTATAGGAGAGGGGGCAAACGAGCATGCGGCTCACCTGATGGTAAGTGACTACCGCCGCCCATGAACAACTGCATCACCAGGGCAACTAGAGGAATTGCAGATGCGTTGCCGGCCTTTTAAAAAGGAGTATGCTCTTTTCTTGAAGATCCCTAAGTCGTATCGGTCCGGAAAAATCGCTGGTGATAAACTATTCCACAAGGAAGTTGTGCGAGGAAGAAAACATCTTCTAAATCGTACAGTGGTGGACCGCCAATCATCCAGATGGTGTGGATGGTATCGGAAGTTCTGCCGCGATGTGCGTTCGTGAGATTTGACGGCTGGGATTAATCCGAACAATTCCTCAGAGCACTTCCCGTGGTAAATGCAAAAGAAAATGCAAAGAGATGCAACATCTCTTCGTAGCGCCAATGAATCGAGCCGATCGGAAAGGACTCGGTCGTCGACGATTCGAGCCGCTCTGCGCTGGATGCGGTCAAGTGGAAGGAGCTGGCACTGGAGAGCCCCAGCCCAGAGATAGGAACAGTATTCCATGTGAGGCCGAACCTGCGCCTTGTAAAGTTGCAGGCGTTGTGCCGGAATGAAATACTGTCCCGCTCTGCTGATCACGCCTAGCTTTTAAGAGGCCAATTTGGCCTTATCTTCCAAGTGACCACGAAACTGCACGTCACTCGATATGTCGACGCCGAGGATTCCGATACTGGCTGAGGCAACGAGGGGAGTGCCTTGAAACTGATGAGATACGACAAAGGGGTTCTTTTTAGCGGTAAACGCGCAAACTTGTGTCTTCTGAGGATTAAACTGGACTAGATTTAGTCGCCCCCAATCCGAGACTTTGTTCAGCAAAGACTCGACTTCATACAAAAGTTTGTTCCGGTACTCGGCGACGTTTTCACGAAAATATTGGCACGGCCGGTGTAGAGCATCACCAGTGCTGTCATCCGCATAGCAATGAATGCTACCGGTTTGCAACATATCATTGATATGCAGAAGAAACAGCGTTGGTGATAGCACGCAGCCTTGTGGAACACCAGCGTTAATAGGCTTGTAGTCGGAGCATACACCGTCTACAACGACCTTGATGCTCCGATCTACAAGAAAGCTGGTGATCCAATTGCACAATTTCTCGAGAAGCCCATAGGAAGAGAGCTTCGAAAGAAGCGCTTTGTGCCAAACCCGATCGAAAGCCTTCGCAATGTCCAAACTAACGGCCAATGCCTCCCCCTTGGACTCTACTGCCTCCGCCCATCTATGAGTCAGGTAGACCAGAAGATCACCAGCTGATCGACCCCGACGAAAACCGTATTGGCGGTCACTAATCAGCTGGTGGTCCTCAAGGTACCGCATGAGCTGGCAGTTTATAACGAACTCCATTATTTCGGAGAACAAGGGGGTGATGGCGAAAGGCCTGTAGTTGGACGGGTCTGAGCGGTCGCCTTTTTTTAGGGATCAGTTGGACAAAAGCTGCCTTCCATGATTTCGGGACTACGCCTAGGGAGTAGGAGTACCGGAAAAGACGCGTTAGAACCGGTGCCAACACCGGAGCACACGTCCTAAGCACAATTGGGGGGATTCCGTCAGGCCCACTCAACTTGTGGATATCCAGGGAGAGGAGTGCTTTGCAAACCGAGTGCTGTAAGAACCGCACATCCGGCATGGAGCACTCACACCGCGGGATGGTCGGCGATTTGTTCATCAAGAGTCGAGTAGGACGCAAAAAGGGAGCCTAAAAGGTCGGCTTTCTCTTTTGCGGCGTGGGCCAGTGAGTCGTCCTCCCTGTGCAGAGATGGTAGTGATGGCTTACAGAAATTCCCCTTGGACAGCCTTGGCGAGAGACCAGAATGCACGGGTTCCCGAAGGAAGGTGAACTAGTTTCTCGCCAATTCTGCCTATGTGCTCTGACTTATACTTTTTTTTAAGCATGTTGGTGTTTACATCCCGAGCTGCCGAAGCCTCAGCCCAGGCCTGATAGCACTCCTGCTTGCTGCGTAATTCAGTCTTACAGGAGCGACCAAACCAAGGCTGAGACCTGCCTCCGATGGGTACCACAGATGATGGAATAAATATTCTCATAAAATACGTCATCGTACGTAATACCTAATCTTTATTTCATCGATTAATTATAATTAATCAATAAAATTGTGATTTACACAATTTGATTGCAAACGCTAGAAACTGGTATTACTGAATGCCGTGTATGTGTGCGTATATACTATAATCATAGATTTAGTATATACTTACGTTAGATTGGCAATGTAAAAGAGAAAGGGCATAGCATATGCTTACGTTAGAACGAGATAGAATGGCTAGACCATACACGTACACGCTATTAGCCTATATCAGGCTGACATCAATCGTTAACGAAACAAATCCCGCTTATTTCGCGATATCTTTGATTTTGAAGTATTAATAAGTGTTTAAAAGGTGTGATTAAATATGGTGACGTGTGCAATACCTGAATGCAGTTCGTCGAGAAAATAAAATCCACAAAATTATACATTTCGCACGTAAGTACAATTAAAATATTTAGCACTCTAAATGCAATAATTTAGAACTGGTACAAATGTTTTATACACAAAGGGATAGGGGAAAATATCGCATTTTATTACGATAATGCTCTAAATGCGTAAAAATTATATTAAAAATAATAACAAATACGTGAATTCCCGCTATTTCTGATCTAATTTTTGTAGAGATTGACAATATCAATATCATCTTATCGATAATATGTTTCTAACAGGCAAAGGCATATCTTTGGGTGCAGCCTCTTTACCTTCGTAATTTTATTAATTTTCTATTTTTAATTTTTAGGGTTTCGTAGCCAAATGGCATTATAGTAAATACTTTAATGAGATAATTTAAACTCTTATAATGTTTTAGATTTCCAAAAAATATTGAGGTTAAACAAAAATGGTTAAGAATAATAAATAGAGAAGACTGGGTTCCCAAAAAATATTCAACTATACGAGTGTAGCAAGCACTTAGTAAAGCTGCATTCTGGTTCAACACCCGCATTATTTATGCCCGGGCGTAGTTCCTTGTTATATATTTTACTGTACATATGTTTATTTCGCTTACGCATGTTCAAATGTGTATAACTTGTTGTCGTCATCCTTGATGTATATTTTTTAATAAAACGAAAGTAACAAAGGAACTTACAGTATCACTTGAAGTTACTGCAGTACATGGTCACCACAGTCAGCTTCAAACAAAGAAAGCTACAAATGTGTTTTCACTCCTGAGGACTAAGCTAAAATGCCTTAAAGTTAATAATTATACAGGTTCTCTATATACAACAGGCCGGAACGCAGCGGTGTAAGCATTGCTGTTTATTTC
This sequence comes from Parnassius orleans, assembly GCA_029286625.1. Classification (NCBI taxonomy): domain Eukaryota; kingdom Metazoa; phylum Arthropoda; class Insecta; order Lepidoptera; family Papilionidae; genus Parnassius; species Parnassius orleans. The sequence goes on from JAGSMP010000280.1 coordinate 662,074, forward strand.
TGTTTATACCTCTCAAGACGTTTATGACATAGGTATTCGTTCTGAACGAGTTTTCCGAAAACTTATGAAAGGAAAAATTGTAAACGAAAATATGTTTCGAAAATTAGTAAACGAATACCTTGTGTCCTGCAAAAAAAATTTTAACATACTTGACATACATATATATGAATCGTCAGCAATATCAAACCATAAACACTTAAGTATTAAATTAATAATCGAAATTTATTTCATTATTAGATTGAAGTATGAACCAAAATTGCAAAATACCTCTAAGGAGAGCTTACGACATTTTTACAATAAATTAATTATTTTTGGTGAAAAATAAAAATTACAAACTTTTTGTTTGTAGTTTTATTTTTATGCCCTCAAACATAAAAATGTTTATTTTGTGACACGGACACAGCATTTTGTATCGATAAATTGAAGTTGATGCATGGCGCAGCACTATTCGATCCCGCACACATGCACATTTTACTCACACCGGTACATTTCGTTTTTGGTCTCGCCCTAATCACTCTATCGCCAATCTAATGTATACTATATCTATGACTATAACATAATAACCTTGCGTCACTTTGACGTTCGTGTTTTGTACTAGGGTGATAATTCTATGTATAAAACATTCCGTATCCGGTCGCGATCAACTGAAGTAGGTACTCTTAAAGTAATATATTTGTAAATATTGAATTATTAAAATTTGAGTACTAAAAATTATGTTGATTAACATCATTAACTTTGTAATAATACAGTGGATGTTTGGATACTGTCAACCATACAAACTGCTCGTAGTGTTTCCAATTCCTGGGAAAAGCCATTCCATTCTTGGCCATTCATTTGTGAAACATTTGTTAAGTGCTGGACATGAAGTAAGTGTTTTCAATATCATTTCTTTTTTATCCGACCCTCTGCTGGGCACAGGCCTCTTATAATTTTGAGAGGGTTACAAGGTACGTTTGTCACTCTTATATTGTAAGAAAAGCTTTTAAAGATTTATTTCAATACAAACTTTAATCTGAAACGTTTTTTTATTGTGCAGGATTAGAGTATATTTTTTTATAAATTAATATTGTATAGGACATACACTTTCAGATTATGATCGTACTGTTTTCTTAGAATCTCATACTAATCGAAAGTCAAAGTGTGTTTACTAGGATATATATTTATACTAACCTGTCGCACTTCGACCTATAATCTATCTCTATGCAAAGAAAAACATGTTAAAACTACCACGGCTAATTGTTCAACCTAATGCAATTTAGTTACTTTTTAGCAGACTTCAAAAATAGGAAGAGATTCTAAAGCCAGCGGTATGTTCTTTTTGTTTGATATTTTCGCTAACTGTGAACTAATTTTAAAGATTATTTACCACAAAAATTTTGAGAAAAAAGTTCCATTCGTAGGTTTAGAGAACCGGAGACCATTTTACTGGAAACGAGGCATTGCATCTCAGTATTCAGGGGTGACAACGCATTTGCATTTTGATTCTTAATTGAGGATAAATGTAGATGTTTTTGGGCTAAGACATCAACTCACCATTAAGTGGACTGTGTGCTCGTTTGCCGCCTTTATTTTATAAAATTAAAAAAACAAAGCGGATAAAAATCACAGATGTATAAAATCGCAACCTAAGCATTTCGAAGTAATATAAAATATTCAAGCAGTATCGATGAATTGATGTCCCCGATGCGAACCTCTCATGTTAGTTTAATGAACATCTATTTACAGGGTATAGCGACGGAAAAAATATAAATATTGTTCAATTTATTTCTAGGTAACGTATATAACACCGATTCCAATAAAAGACGTCGAACCACGACTGAGACAAATTAACGTTGAATCTAACCACAATTGCTTTCCTGCAGGTAACTTTCCCTTTTTCTATTGTAATAATCTCTGTTTTAGATTTATATAAATAAAAATCTTGGACTGGAAACGTTTTTATGAGAAAGAAAATTGTCATAATAATAATAATAACCTTTAACCCTTTATACTTATGCAGTTCGAACCCTTAACCATTAGAATTCTGCTGCCAACGCTCTTGATCCTCAATCAAAAGTATTTTCTACCGACTTCAAACAGGAGCAGATACTCAATTCGACTGTATGTTTTTTTATATGTGTTACCTCATAACATTTTTCTGGATGAACCAATTTCAATGATTCTTTTTTCATTTGAAAGCTAGTGCTTTACATGTGGTCTCATATAAATTTGATCAAGGTTTGAACAATAATTTTTGAGTTATCCTTAATAATTTATATTGAAGTCGGTTGTACAAAATTTTTAATTTTTAATTGTTACTATTATTTTAGAAGAGCGTGGTACTTAACCCGTTAATAAGGCAGCTGTAGCGTTGCTTTAACATGTTGTATTTAAAAATAAAATGTATGTATGCGTGTATGCTTATCAGAGAATATGAAGCCTTGATAATGTCCTCCTGTCCGAATTTCGGTCACGGTGCCAGTCTCAATGGAGAATAGCCATCTGCGCAGGACAAGGTATAGTGCACGAGTGTATACGCAAGCTTAGGTGCACTCTCTATTTACTGTCTTATAGTCCAATCCTACCGGAGAAAGATCAGGCGTATAACCAACGGCTTTATGTGCTTTCCAAGGCGCGGGGGTGAAACACCGCCAACTTCCGAACTCCGAGCTGCTACTGAAAATTCTTGACAGAAATATCAAAAAACTGATTTTGGCCCGTCCTGGGATTTGAACCCGGCGCTACATCATCATCAGTCGCACTTACGACCACAGTCAGATGCTTATGCACTTGCCTTTATGACCAGCAATACATAAAGTAGCCTTATTTAATATTGATCCTTTTACCGTTCCTTCGATGTGATCAAAATGTTAAAATAAAAAGAAGACGCCCTCGCAAACTGACTGCACCGGTATTTTATCTACTGGAAAATATTTTTTACTCTGTGTATTACTTCCCTGTGTCTATATATGCCAAAACTTTTTACCCGTCACGTTTATTACCGTTTTAATCGTAAATAATGGTAATTTTTATTTATTTTTCTTATATAAGTACATATTTATATAAGAGACGCCTGTTTTTATTTTGTGAGACATTACTTCCAACATAAGATTTTTTTGTGGTAGGGTGACAAAGGAGCGCCTGATGGTAAATGTAAGCTGTGACCCCTAGACAAATTTACATTTATCCTTTATTAAGAATCAAAATGCAGATGCGTTGTCACTCCTGAGGACTAAGATGGAATGCCTCGTTTTCAGCAAAGAGGGTCTCCGGTTCTCCACACTCACCATACGACACACAGCAGCATTAAGCTGCTATTTTACGCTGGTACGTAGGTCACTCAATAAGTTTTGAGATGCTCGAAATTTAAAAATGGAACGCACCCGTGTTTTATGTTTCTAAAAAGCAAATTTATATAAAAATAAAACTCCATAATCCATAAATTCCATAAATTTATATAAAAATAAAGCTCCAATTGCTCAATATTAAAAAAAAACAAAGTTCTAATATTTTTCCTGCAACGCTTCCCGCGCTTTTCATTTAAAACGATGGATCTTAACCGTGAATATTTGCGCGCTATGATATATTATGATTTTAAATTTGGTTTAACCGAATAATTAAGTTTACAACGATTACAATCAGCATTAGGGGACTCAGCTCCATCACGCGCAATAATTTTTAGGTGGTTTGCTGAATTCAAAAGGGATAAAATTAATCTTAAAGTTGACCAAAGAACCGGGGCGCCGCAAACAGCAGTAACGGCAGAAAATGTATGGAATACTGAAATGGTGGTGCGAGAAGACCTACGAATCACATATACGGACATCGGAAAGATTGTAGGCATTAGTTCGGGGAGCATTCATACCATCCTACATCAACATATTGGGGTGAGGAAGCTTTGTTGTCAATGGATCCCTCGTTTGCTCTCCGGAAGCGAAAAACAGACTCGTGTGGATTGGTGCCATGAAATGCGTCTAAGTTTTGAAAACGGGGCATCTAGTCGTGTTTCAGAAATTGTTACTGGTGACGAGACTATCTATCAATATGATCCGGAAAATAAAAGGCAATCAGCGATATGGGTCTACTAAGAAAGACAGTTACCGACAAAACTGCAAAGACCTCGCAACGTCGGCAAAAAAATGATGGCTAGTTTTTTTGCTGGGCGAACATTTGCCAGTGCATTACCCAAAGCTTTTCAAGCTATGCGGGAGAGAAGACCAAAGACCGGGCTTCGTGGAATCATGCTGCATCACGATAACGCCTCTTCACATACCTCCCTTAGAACAAAAGCATTTATTGAAGAATCTGGTGTTGAAACTCTATGTTACCCACCCTGCAGCCCTGAATTAGCTCCTTGTGAATTCTTTTTGTTCCCAAGAGTCAGAGAAAAAATAAAAGGCAAGTTTTTTTCAAGCGCGGAAGAAGCCGTGGCTGCCTACGAAAAAGCGATTTCCGACCTGTCAGATCAAGACTGGCAAAAGTGTTTTTAGAGTTGGTTTAGGCGAATGTAATTTTGTATAGAACATGATGGAGAATATTTTGAAAAGATGTAAAATAAATATTAATAGTATCTAGCATACTTTTTGTATATCTCAAAACTTATTGAGTGACCTACGTATTCTGTGCGAGCGTGGTCCTACCCCAGTCGTGCCGACACATTCGTGCTACAACTATAATATAGCTACAGCGAGGCTTTACCACGTACACCATAAATAATATAGGCATCGTCTAGGTTTCTTAGAAACTTTAAATTTGACGTCAAGATAGAATATGACTGACTATACCGAAAACTAAAAGTTATCGGGATAGTCAGGGATGACAACGCATCTGCGTTTAGATTCTTAATAGAGGATAGATGTAGATATCTATGGGCCACAGTATCCTCTTACAATCTGGTGGACTATATGTTCGTTTGTCACCTTTAGTCTATAAAAAAAAGAGTTCAAGCGCTTTACCTGAAACAGTACTTAAAACTAACAGCACCAATAACTTTGTCGACACCCAATATCGATAGTTTCTAGATTTTTCCTTTGTATAAGCTTAATGATGTTCCGTAACAAAAAAGTTCTAGATATTGAGAAACCTAGAAGTGGCATAGGTTTTAATGAGTTAGTGAATGAATAATAAATATGGCACTTTTCAGACCTTAATGGCTCAAAACTATCACAGGTTTATTCATAATATTATTTAAGATTCTAGGTAAACAAAGGGTCCTTTTTTGGTATACTAAATTACATGTGTGTAGGTCTAATAGGTTTTCAGTTAAGGGAGGATCGAAAGTGGCTTGAAATGGTTCGTCTAAATATACTACACACACTGCCGGTGCGTCGCCCTTTTCTTATCCGAACTTGGCTGACACATTATCGTATCGTAATATTTCTTAAATTTTCAGATGACGTGTTAGATATGAAAAAACTTATAAATAAGGAAGTTGATATTAAGGATACGACAACAACATTTACTTTGATGTACAACATAGCCAACGCTACAATTTCACACGAAGACGTTCAAAAGCTCCTTCATAGTACTTCGGAAGAGTTTGATGCTGTTATTGCAGAATGGATGTACAGTGAATTGTATTCTGGGTAAATTATGTGCGTTTTATTAACAAAAACTAACAAATAAAAAATGACTATCCTAAGCCATTGCTTACTTATTAATTTTTACTGTTAGGTATTATTTGTTACTAACCCAACTGATGGTAAGTGGTGATGCAGGTGATAAATTTCTTTGAATGGGAAAATGCTGCAACAGTAAGATTAAGCCGAACTCCTACCTGCTAAAACGCCACTCTGGTCACCATCAGCGTATACAAGGGGTCCCATAATTTCCATTCGAAACGCGACCGGAGCCGACTGCCAAGGTAGGGTTATGTTTTTCGCGACACTAAAAAGTCTAAAATAAAATAAATAATTTAAAAAATCAAAAACCGACTGCAAAAATGACAATATAAAAGTAATGCACTAAAATACCTGAACAAGATTGAGAATATAAAATTAAATTAAAATAAACTATAAACAAAGTAAACTCTACTAAGGTTTAACAGACTATATTATGAGCTGAAAGCCTATGTTAAATACCCGCATTAAGTTTAGTAACAGGCGGGACCCAATATTGCAAATTATAAACCGAAAGAAATTTAATGGGTTCCGCTTGCTACTAACCCATTGTGTGAGTGATTACCATTACCTCGTTATAGAATTAAATATTCGTAACCTTCAAAAGATTTAAACCTTGAAACGATACATATTACGAAGTTATATAGCAGTTTAATTATGAGAGCGTTGTACCAAGTACCTGCATTTATCAAAATGCTATTTTTGTAATAATAAGGATTCATTACTCAAGTTTTTTATTGGAAACTTAAGAAGCGATTAAGAGTTCGCAGTTTCCTTCATAACATACATACAAAAAATACTCACGCCTGTCACCCAGAGGGGTAGGCAGAGACTACGGACTTCCATTTGGCATGATCCTGACACACTTCTCTCGCCTCCTTTACATCCATATATCTACGCATACACGCTCGTCGGTTAAGGTTACTCTAATCTGGCCCATTTCAATATATCGCCAATTTGGTCGATAAACCTTCGTCTAGGGCGTCCCTTCCCGACTCTTCCGTTCACTTCTGCAACATAAATTTGATTTGTCACTCTTTCCTCGTTCATTCTTTCTACATGACCAAACTACCGAAGCATTCCTTTCTTAATCCTGGTCAAAACGACATCTTGCAAACCACACTTTTCTCTTATCACACTATTTCTCACCCTGTCATTCAGATTCAGCCCTAGCATACTCCTTAATGACCGCATATCTACAGCATTTGTTCTACTCTCATGCTTCTTCTGCCAGACCTAACTTTCACTACATTAAAGTAGGGACTAACACAGCATTATGAATTGCCATACGTGCCTTTTTTGATACATTCTGACTTTTCATAATAGCATGTAGAGCCCCATTCACTCTATTTCCTGCGTTCACTCATCGTTCTATATCCTTGTGATATCTACCATCCCTGCTAAATAAACATCCCAAATATACAAACTCATCCACTTGCTCAATCATCTCCCCTTCTAATCTTATTTCACATAACGTTTTACTTACTTTTCTTTCAAAAACCATCACTATCGTCTTACTTGCATTCACTTTCATACCCCTTTATTTTAATGACCAGTTCATTAAAGTAACCATCATTTGCAGCTCGGCCGCCGACGATGCAAATATGACTTGATCATCGGCCTACAAAAGGCATTTGACGGTTAACTCACCCATTCTCAACCCACATTCTTCAACTTTCAAAGCAGTTTCCTTCAATGTAATTTAAATGATTAGTTTGTCTTCAAGGTAACTATAATACTCCATGATATAAAACATTCAGTTACTTACGCCAGGGGCGCTGTTTTCGTTTCAGTATAATTTTTAACCGACTTCAAAAAGGAGGAGGTTCCCAATTCAAGTGTATGTTTTTTTGTATTTATGTTACGCGATATCTTCGCAGATTGTGAACTGATGTTAATGATTCTTTTTTTATTAAATAGGCTTTACCTTAAGAGTGGTCCCATTAAATTTTGAAGAAAAAATTCCGTCCCCAAGGGTGGAAAATAGGGGGAAAAGTTTCATATTGGACTATTCTTTAAGGAATTTCATATTATGATATCTTCGCAGATTGAAAACCGATTTTAATGATACTTTTTTTATTAAATAGGTCATACTTCTAGGGTGTTCCTATATAAACTTGGAGAAAAATTCCATCCCTAAGGGTAGCAAATAAATAAATTCTTTTATAGCAATTTGAAGTCGATTTTTACTTCTTGTTAAAAGTTATAATTATAGTCCATGACGATTCAAGAACCTTAATGGCCAAAACTTTTTTTATAAAACTGAAGTGACAAACGGACTTACAGTACACCTGATGGTAAGTGGCTACTGCAATCCTTGTACACCTGCAGCCAACTTTAGCCAAAGAAGGCTAAAAATGCGTTGTCACCTTTGAGGAATAAGATGTAATGCTAAACACTTGTAATTATACTAAATCTCTATATGCCCTTTAGACAGGAACACAGCATTGTAAGAAAATAAGAAAGAAATAATCATATTTATTTGACCAACATATAACATTAAGAAATATAGAAATTCTTACATATCATAAATAATTAAGGAGTCATACAGATGTCATAAATGATCCCGCCTCACCCTCAGTGATAATATTGATTATTAATAATAACCTGAGTGATATTTGATAATAAAATAAACTCCATGATTAATTTATCGTTGTTGTAGTCAGTTGATGTGATCTCTAATGCCTGGTTACTAGCAAAGGAAGTAAATCAACCCATATATTTATTTATATTGATTTGATAAAATGTATGTATTACATAAAAATATATGACTTATATTAAAATATTCATTTCGCGCTATAAGATGTGCGAGTATGTTGCGCAAAGGAAAACTATAACGGCTTCACTTTTTGTTACCCATCTGTTTTTCATACCGTGTGCTATATTTATGAAACGATACTTAAGGAGTAAACTTCAATAAACTCCAAAATTTATTGATTATCTACATCTAGACCAAGGATTACCAATTAGTTTAATTGCGGGTCCGTTTTAAAAAAAATATAAATCTGTCGCGGTCCGTTTCAAATCAAAATCAAAATATTTTTTATTCAGGATACATCTAATTAAAAAATAACAAAATAGGCATTATTTAATCTGAACAATCTGTCTGAAGTCTGGAATTAAGTTGGTGCAAGCTATTGCCATTAAATCTTTTTTTTAAATTGGGACAAAAAAAAAACAGTTACACATTAATAATATACACGGCAATTAATTTATAAAGGACTTAACGTGTAACCCACACCAATGCCCACAAAGTAATATTATATGCTTAGTTTTATGTTTAATACAATTGCGCAATTTATGAGAGTGTAGGTAATTATGCTAATTATTACATAATTTATAAATCATTATAGTCAGTTAGCAACTTAGTTATCATTCTTTTAAACTTTAAAGATTATATCACATTCTGTGAAGTGTGTATTATAATTATCAAAGAGGCGGCGGAGGGGTGCTCACCTCGTGGTGTAAAACAACTGGAGCGCTCGCACTGCGCGCCGAGTTACAGTTCTCGGTACAATATAATGTAACTTATTGGTGATATAACTACAGTCAAACCTGTTATTGCACAACCCATGTAGCATCATGGCCATAATAAGCGATCGTCTAGATTCCAAACTTAGTAGTTTATAATGTTTTACTAATTGTACGTATGGAATTCTGGAATGGTAACCCTTATAATAGATATTGCGTAAAAATTTCTTTTGGACCATTTCCAATTTATAATTATATTTTTTGTAGAAGGGACTCCATATTGGTTTGATATTAATATATTGACGGCTCCGTGGCGCAGTAGCTTAGCAATGAGTTGCTGCGCTAAGGGCCGCGGGTTCGAATCCCGCACGGAACAAGTATTTGTATGGTCTACAAATAATTGTTCCGGGTCTGGATGTTTGTCCTTGTTAAATTTATGTGTGTAAACTGCCCCCACGATACAGGAGAAAATCCTAGTGTGGAGGTAACGTTTTATAAAATAAGAATAAGAATTGGTACAGCGTATTCTAATTGTGAACAAATGAGTGTTTTGTAAAGAATTAAGAAAGTAGATGATCGTTTAAAATCTTTAGAGGATCTCATGATAAAACCATATTGTTTAAAAGCTTATTGATTATGTAATCGATATGGTAGTCTAAATGTAATTTCGAGTCCAGCACGAAGGTCAGTGTTAACAACATCAGTTTGAACTTTGTTATCCATGTTTTCGAATAAAAAAATTCGTAAATGTTAATAGATTAGTAGTAGTGGAACGGCGTTGAACAAATCCATGTTGTTCAGATATAATAAGATGATGAATAATTGGATATAAAATATTATGTACTAATCTTTCAAAAAGCTTCGACAAGGTGGACAATTTTGAAATAGGTTTATGATTCTCAATATTATTTTTATCGCCACTTTTATACACCGGATTAATAAAAGCACGTTTCCAAATATTTGGAATAATGCATTCACGTACACATTTGTTAAATATTATATGAAGTGGAAATTTGAGGTAATTTGCAGTTTTTTTAAGAAAAATTGGAGGCAAGCCATCGGGACCGGGTCCTTTATTTAAGTCTAAATTATTTAATGCGCGACAAATATCCTCTATTGTGAAATATATGCCGCATATACAAGAAGAATTATCAGCAAAGTTATTAGGTGGTTGCCAGTGATTAGGATCCACGGTACACGATTCATAAACAGAAGTGAAGAATGCAGAAAACAAGTTACATATTTCTGTGGGATTATTAGAATTGACGTCTTTAAGATGCATGTTAGCAGGAAGATTGCATTTACCTTTTCGATTAGAAATATATTTCCAAAAATTGTTAATATGATTAGGTACACTATCTTCAACCGAAGTCATAAATCTTAGATAACATTTACGAGTTTACGATGAACTGACAACTTTTCATAATCGGAAATGTTACCAAATTTCTTCCATTTAATCCAGGCGCGTTCTTTATCTTCAAAAATACGAATAAGAGCGGGAGAGAACCAGACCGGGAAATGAGAATTTTTTGGCCGTTTAAGAGGCACATGTAAATTAACAATACTATAATTATATTTTATCGTAAAAAGTGTTAACCGCATTTTCTGCAGAAAGATATGTAAGTAATAAATCCCAGTCGATTTTACTTAATTCAGTGCAAATAATTTCGTAATTAGCCTTGTGGTAATTATGTTTTGAAACTTTTTGACATTTCAAAGCTGTAAATTTTACACCTAGAGAAAATAATATGGCGAAAGGAGGATGATAATTATCAGGTTGTAAGAGCGCTACACAAGACTTCATTTTGCATTTAACATTGGAAATAAATAAATCGAGGGTACGACCTAAATTATTTTTAAGAATATTATATTGTGACGCGTTATTGAGTGATAAAATGTTAATTAAATAGTGAGATAATAAGGTATTACATGCCTGGATAACAGCAAAATTCTCAATATGAGTTGACCACTCGATACCGGGTAAATTGTAATCGCCAGTAATATAGAATGCGATTGTTTTGGGGTCAATAACAATTTCCTGTAAAGAATCAAGATGTAATGTGTAAATATCATCGTGGCAGTCAGGCGGTATGTAGGCAGCACTAATCACATGACGCTTGCCGGGTTGGGATGTAGGCAACTGTACCATAACATGTTCAATACTTACATACATGGACGTGGCGCACTAATAATATTTCAGGTCTTAATTCTCAAAGTACGGCTATTAATACACCACCACCATCACGCTTGCCACTTAAGGAATGGATACGATCACATCTGAAAACCAGGTAACGGTCGTCAATAAATTCACAGTCCTTAATATCCGATGTAAGCCAAGTTTCGGATAATATTATAACGTCATAAGAAAACGCCATAATACTTATAAGAATCGAATCCCTCTACAGTTCTCATAATAGAATGATAAATTATATTCATTCATTTTTAAACGGTAAAATGCGATTGAAATCTAGTTTTACAACGAAAGAATTAAACGCTGCATGCGTTGTGTATACATCACAATAAGCGAGGTCTTCTAAGTATAATTTAAAATTACAAATCATATTAAATAAAACCGAGAAAGGTATTGACATTCCTGGTATATGCACATTATAAATATTATGCTTACCGCTAAGATAGAAAAATATTTCACTTTTTTTTACTACAATTATACTGACCTTAAAGCTAAATTTATTTAAAGCGATTATTAATAAATTATCAATTAAACATGTTTACACCACATACTTGCTAAAGAACAATGGCAGACTTTCATACATAAAATTAGTTGAGAAGAAATGATAGCGTTTATAAATCAAAAATATCTTAAAATTAATTAAAATTAGTTATTATTTAAACAGTACAATTATTATTATTATAGTAGTCATATTTAAAATCATAAAACATTACAGACATTAGATTGTTTTTTTTTTTTATAGGAGAGGGGGCAAACGAGCATGCGGTTCACCTGATGTTAAGTAACTACCGTCGCCCATGAACAACTGCAACACCAGGGGAATTGCAGATGCGTTGCCGGCCTTTTAAGAAGGAGTAGGCTCTTTTCTTGAAGGTCCCTAAGTCGTATCGGTCCAGAAAAATCGCTGGTGGTAATCAATTCCACAAGGAAGTTGTGCGAGGAAGAAAACTTCTTCTAAATCGCACAGTGGTGGACCGCCAATCATCCAGATGGTATGGATGGTATCGCGAGTTTTGTCGCGATGTGCGATGTTGAAATTGAGCGGCTGGAATTAGTCCGAACAATTCCTCAGAGCACTCCCCGTGGTACATGCGATAAAATACGCAAAGAGATGGAACATCTCTACGTAGTGCTAGTGAGTCAAGCCGATCGAAAAGAACTCGGTCGTCGGCGATTCGATCCGTTCTGCGCTGAATGCGGTCAAGTGGAAGGAGCTGGCACTGGGGAGCCCCTGCCCAGAGATGGGAACAGTATTCCATGTGAGGCCGAACCTGCGCCTAGTAAAGTTGCAGGCGGTGTGCCGGCATGAAATACTGCGCCGCTCTACTGAGCACGCCAAGCTTTTTAGAGGCTAATTTGGCCTTCTCTTCCAAGTGACCATGAAACTGCACGTCACTCGATATGTCAACGCCGAGGATTCCGATACTGGCTGAGGCAACAAGGGGAGTGCTTTGAAACTGAGAAGATACGACAAAGGGGTTCTTTTTAGCGGTAAACGCGCAAACTTGTGTCTTCTGGGGATTGAACTGGACTAGATTTAGTCGGCCCCAATCCAAGACTTTGTTCAACAAAGTCTCGACTTCAGACACAAGTTTGTTCCGGTACTCGGCGACTTTTCCCGAGAAATATTGGCATGGCCGGTGTATAGAGCATCACCAGTGCTGTCATCCGCATAGCAATGAATGTTACCGGTTTGCAACATATCATTGATATGCAGAAGAAACAGCGTTGGTGATAGCACGCAGCCTTGTGGAACACCAGCGTTAATAGTCTTGTAATCGGAGCACGCACCGTCTACTACTATCTTGATGCTCCGATCAGTCAGAAAACTGGTGATCCAATTGCACAATTTCTCGGAAAGCCCATAGGAAGGAAGCTTCAAAAGAAGCGCTTTGTGCCAGACCCGATCGAAGGCCTTCGCTATGTCCAAACTAACGGCCAATGCCTCCCCCTTGGACTCTACTGCCTCCGCCCATCTATGAGTCAGGTAGACTAGAAGATCACCAGCTGATTGACCCCGACGAAAACCGTATTGGCGGTCACTAATCAGCTGGTGGTCCTCAAGGTACCGCATGAGCTGGCAGTTTATAACGGACTCCATTATTTTGGAGAACAAGGGGGTGATGGCGATAGGCCTGTAATTGGACGGATCAGAGCGGTTACCTTTTTTAAGGATCGGGTGCACGAAAGCTGTCTTCCATGAATTAGGGACAACGCCTAGGAGTAGGAGTACCGAAAAGATGCGTTAGAACCGGTGCCAACTCTGAGTGCACGTCCTCAGCACAATTGGCGGGATTCCATCAGCCCACTCGACTTGTGGATGTCCAGGAGAAGAGTGCTTTGCGTACTGAGCACTGTGTGAATCGCACATCAGGCATAGAGCACTCACACTGCAGGATGGTCGGCGGTGTTCCCCTGTCATCAAGAGTCGAGTTGGACGCAAAAGGAGCCTAAAGGTCGGCTTTCTCTTTTGCATCGTGGGCCAGTGAGTCATCCTCCTGTGCAGAGATGCTTGTGATGGCTTACAGAAATTCCTTGGACAGTCTTGGCGAGAGACCAGAATGCACGGTTCCCGAAGGAAGGCGAACTAGTTTCTCGCCAATTCTGCCTAAGTGCTCTGACTTTGCCTTGGCAATAACTCTTTGAAGGACCTGGAGGCGAAATTATACTCTTTAAGCACGCTGGTGTTTACATCCCGAGCCGCTGAAGCCTCAGCCCAGGCCTGATAACACTCCTGCTTACTGCGTAATACAATCTTACAGGAGCGACCAAACCAAGGCTGCGATCTGCCACCGATGGGTACCACAGATGATGGAATAAATAGTTCCATTCCTGTAGCACCACATCGCTGACAGAGTCAGCAACAGCGCTGGGATCATCCGGCGAGAAGCAAACCCGCCCCTATGGGTGGGATGCAAAGAAAGACCGCATTCCATCCCAATCCGCCGACCTGTAATGCCAAACACGGCGGCAACCTGCAGAACGCAACCGCGAGGAGAGCGTGAGTGGCACCACACCGGATCAGACAATGGTCCGAAGAGCCAAGAGGGCATCGACGGAAACCTGATATCCGTCCGGATGAGAGGTCAGCAAAATGTCCAACAGGAAGGTGATGATCCTCCACATCTGGAATCCGCGTAGGCGAAGTAACCAGTTGTGTCAGACCATATGCCAAGGCAAAGTCATAAACAGATCTCCCCGCATGATCGGTTAAACGTGAACCGAGCCATTCGGCGTGGTGGGCGTTAAAATCGCCAAGTATCACGATCTCAACGGATGGGATCTGTAGCAAGAAATCTGTAGCCATTTGGACGTGGTCGATGAGTCGGTCTGTGTCGGCATTACCGCTATAGGACCTATACAGGCACCCGTAGACGCGGGGATGGTCGTCGCTGTCTACGCGCAGCCATAGGATGGACAGGTCCGTATCTTCAAGACTGCCGAGGAGTCGAGAACAGATATCCTGACGTATACGCAAACTCCAGCCCTGGGCACAAAGAAGTGTTCTAATTTGTACCCCGGTAGGAGAGGCACGAAGTATCAGCCGGAGAGGACACCTGCGTCTAGGTCAAAAAGAACAAGGCCGGCTTCGCCGTCTCTAGATGGTAGTGGACGGCGTCAAGATTCGAGTGAAGTCCCCTGATGTTGCAGAAGTCCACGGATAGCGTGGCAGGGGTCGCCATGGTTTTATTGCTCTGTTTGCCCCGTGCAGTGTTAGTATAGAGCGGATTTTGCCCCAGAATACGCGGGGCAGCCTGAGCACCCACGCTCAGGAAGAGGGTAGCATGACCGTGGATGCTCAGTGAGGGATTCTCCATTACCAGGTTGGTGGTACCCTCCTGGGGTAGTTCTTTCTTTTAAATTCCGCTACCATGGTATGGGGGATTAGCCTCCGGCCACCAGCACTAACCAAGCAAAACGCAGAAGCAAAGCTCCTACTTTACGTTGGTATTCTGTGAGGTCGTGGTACCGCCCCGGTTCGAGCCGGCCCATCCATGCTACAGCAGAAGCTGCAGCGCGGCTCTACCACTGTTAATTGATGAATGGAATTAAATTGAATTAAAATTAGTTATTATTTAAACAGTACAAATATAATTATTATTATAGTGTCATATTTAAAATCATAATACATTATAAACATTACAATCATGATCAAGTGAATTTATTTGTAATTAAAAAAACTCCTTAATATTATAGAAAGCCTTGTCCACCAACCACATAAAAAGTTTGCTTTTAAATTTATTAAGAGGCAATGACTTTATGTCGCTAGGCAGTTTGTTAAACACCTTTATTGCCATCGAGTAACAGCTCTTATGAGAGGTTGCCTTCTTTCTAAATGAAAGAACTAGTTTATCCTTGTACCTTGTATTAAAACTAACAACATCACTATTTTTTGTAAAAAACTGTGAATGTTTTTTGACAAAGATACCCAACTCGAAAATATAAATGCTATGAAGTGTTAAAATTTTTAGGGTTGGAAAAAGTTCTCTACAAGAATACAATGGACCAACCCCGCAGATTGCCCTTACACACTTTTTCTGAGCAATAAAAACTTTGTTAACTGTAGATCCATTTCCCCAAAGTATTACGCCATATCTCAAAACGGAAGCTACATAGCCATGATAGACGAGTAAAGCAGTTTTTTGAGGTGAAGTCTTTGACAGTCTTCGTAATGGGTAAATGAACTTATTGATTTTTGTACATACTTCTTTAATGTGCTTTTGCCAAGTGCAACCATCATCAATATGTAACCCCAAGAATTTTGTATTTTGAACCTCCTCTAGTTTTTGTCCATTTAATTTAATGTCAATAGTTTCTTTACATTTCCTTATGTTAAATTGTATTATTTTTGTTTTGCTTAAATTGACTTTGAGACTATTCTTGTATAGCCAATCTGTGACACTTATAACAACTGTCATTATTTTATCATTATAATTGGATTTAGTGTCAGTACTTATTATAATTGAAATGTCGTCAGCAAAAAGTACAGACTTGCATTTGATAAGGTCAGGTGGGTCATTCACGTAAAGTAAAAAGAAAGAAGGACACTCCTTGGGGACTCCACTACAGTTGTGTTTATATTTAGATCTGTACGATGTCATTACATTATTAACGTCTATATCATTTATTTCAACACACTGTTCTCTACCGCTTAGATAAGATTTTATCCACTGTAATGAAATCCAATGTATTATCTTTATAAATTAGAAATGTCACGAACGACACATTTATCAAAATTCAATCACATTCACACAGAGTTTGTTAAAATTTGCACTATTGATTAATATCACGTTGTTTTCATTTTATATCTTGGACACCAGAAATAAAGGAATATAATGCGGAAGAATTTTCATCAGTTAAAAACTTTGAAGAGTATCAGAAATTTATCATTGTTAATATCTTGAATGGAATTAATGAGGAGTAATCTATTCAAACCAAATTGACAGCATTGAAAACCAGATGTTTTAGGTCTCCTTTGGTGTCACCACAATATTCACATTTGTATTTTCTTCCATTCCCAAACGATGCAGGTGGGTGGCTACTCACTATGTCCAAATCTCATTCGGTTTACAGTCGTAATGAACTTTCTATTATTAATCCCTTTTGTTGTACCAAGGAGTGGCTGACGGCTTTTTTATTTCATATACAAATCTTGACTTGCTTATTCCCAGTATGACTTCCATAAGGATCTCAAGTTCTTACTTAACAAGGCATATATATCTGTAAAAGGTATTTCCAGCATTGAGGAGTGATCTGAAAATGTTGATAAGGATACATCTCTAGTAGCAGTGTCTGCTTCATCGTTCCCAGTTATTCCAGAATGTGAAGGACCCATATAAGGTAACAGTCTTCTTTATTTTATTAAGATTGTTTAGTAAGTTTCATATATTGTATATAATGTAATTTTTCTTGTAGTCCATTTTGTTAGATTCAATAGCTAATACAACACTTTTTGAATCAGTTACAATTAGAAACTGTGAATTCGCAATGTTTTTTAAGTACAATATAGATAAGTATATTGCATAACATTCAGCTGTAAAAATAGAGCATAAATTGTGAATTTTAAAAGTTTTAGATATTTTCTTTTGCGGATCATAAAATGCTGAAGTTGTGTACTCTTCAGATTTTGATCCATCTGTATAAATTGTATAAAAATCATTATCAGCTAGATATCTTAACATTTCCATTTGAGAATTAACTTTTTCTTGACATACGGAAACATTAATGTTCACTAAAGCATCATATTCTATTTTATATAAAGGCCGTGGTTTACTTTGATGCACATTTTTGATTTGGGTCTGTGAGTATAAAACAATCCTTAGAAGGTCTGGTAATTGACCAGATAAAATCATATTTACATCAATGTAGTAGCTATCATCAAATTCAGGAACTTCATACGGAAGTATTTTGTAAAAACTAAGTTATTTTTTGAACTGATTAATTGAAAAACATTCGTTGCAATGAAACAATACAGTTTTGCTTATACAGAGTAGCGTGATGTTCAGAATAAACAAATAAGATGAACCTAGTCGAAAAATTTTTTCATAAAATTATATTGGAATGGTATGTAAAGATACGATATTAAATAAAATACATATTTGCACAATATATAAGTTGTTACATTTAGGGTTCTGTAGTAACGAATTTGATTTTGGATAAATCTGTCTCAGACATGATAGTAAAAGCTGCAGTAGCAGCATCTTTTCTCAAAAGTATAACCATTCTTAATCTATACAAAACGATACCCATTTTGTTTAGCCTTCTCCCGCGCCTGACGAAATAATATCTTATTCCAAAGAGTGAGGTGTCATTTATGTAAATATTCTTCAAAGATCCTTGTATTTTCAGCTCTTCACTAGTAATACCTTTCTTCAGTCGAGCTGCTGTGATAAAGTAATCTCTCATTATTTGACTGGTAAATTTAACAATAATGTTTTTTGGCCGATTGGTATTTCGGTGCATCTGGGGAACACGGTGAATTGCAATCACGTCACGAACAGAAACAGGCTGTTTTATGATATTGCCAATGTTCTCTAATATGGATATGAGATTTTCATGTCGTTTTTCTGGTAAATTGCTAATTTCAGGGTTACAGCTCCGTGATTTTTGCTCAAACACTTCTAACTTAGCTTCCAGTATAGCAACCCGCTCGTCATTTGTGTGTGATGAACGAAGTTTACGTTCCATATACAGTAATCTATTATCGAAATTGTTCGTTTTCTTTTCAAGTTCGTCATAAAACAAGCTTCATAAACTTAATAGAAGTTCTAACAGCTTCAAACTCAGTAATCAGCATAGAAAATTTATCATCCTGATTTGAGAACCAAGACTCAAACATTGCCAACATTTTATTTTGGAAATTTTTAAATTATTTATGAAAATCTGTATCGTTCGGGTGGGAAATGCCTTTCCGGAATGTGACATACGGGGGAGGCGACTCCTTATCTATGAGTGATTAACACTCATTACACCACGTGTTGATAAATTTTCATTTTCACCTCGATCAAAGTTCATTCATCTTGGAGATGGTAATCGGTAAGACGAGATCGAAATTTAATTTTAATGAAGTTCATCTTGCAAAACGCTGCTTCACAAGTATATGTAGTTGATCCAAATTTTTTTTTAGTTCTGGGTATTTATTACCACATACTAATTTTATCCAAAATTATTGGCAAAGAACTTCCGAATTTTTGTTTTAAAACAGAAGAAAATTGAATTATTCTTAGATTCTTCTGGGTCCGCACAAAATAGCTCGGCGATCCGGATTCGGACCGTGGTCCGCCATTTGGTGACCTCTGATCTAGACACATTTCAAGCAGTTGAAAAATTCATACAACATGGTTTACATAAAGAACGACATCTCAAAATTTATGTGGATAGCGTGTGTATCGGAAGATTTACCGGGCGAGGTGTAGCCCAAGGAGATCCGTTATCTCCTCTTTTATTTAATGTTTAACTATCTTAATATATGTAAAAGCGTAATAATGCTTACATCTCAATATGCGGATGATTTTGTTATATATATAAAATTGAGATAGTATCAGTAACGGAGTTATTGATATGCAGTTAGCTCTGTAGTTTATTTTTTAAGTTAGGACTAGAAATATCTTCATCGAAAAGTAAAGTATGCATATTTAAGAATGGACGTAATAGAACATATAATATAATAATAATAATAATAATTTTTTATTTAAATCACAAGGTATTTTAACATAAATAAGTGGCTAGAGCCTCCTTTAAGCACAGAGCGCCTGTAGGAGGCCTGCTCTTCCACAACTTCACAAACAAAATTTATGAAATACTTTAGATAACTAATAAAAACGTGCATGCTGTGTGTGTGTGTGTGTGTGTGTGTGTGTGTGTGTGTGTGTGTGTGTGTGTGTGTGTGTGTGTGTGTGTGTGTGTGTGTGTGTGTGCGTGCGTGCGTGCGTGCGTGTGTGTGTGTGCGTGCTGTAATTATTTGAGTATTCATATGAGCGACTTTTCAGGAGAGACTCAATTTCCTCATAATCAGTTGTAGATACTTTTTACTGCATTTTACATTCATAATGGGTCATGTGTAAATTCCTACATGTTTATTAATTTTGTTGTATAATTCTGCTGCGCGTTTACTATACTGAACTCTAGCAAAAACGTGTGAGTATTGGGAACTTGTGCTACTAATTCTTTTTCCCTTTGTAAAATATTTGGATTAAAAGATAGGGACTTATGTTTTTAATATTGTGTAGTACATAAATTTTTCGTACTGATAATAACTGTGTTTCAATGTAAAGACTTGTAGTAGGATATCTTCTGTTTTTAAAATACATATTTTTAATTAAACCTCGTTGCGCACGTTCCAAGTGGATAAATTTTGTTTTGCAAGCACTTCAGATATACAGTACCCCAAAACGGATTGTACCAAAGCTGTGTATATATCGTTTAATAATTTGTTTTGCATAAGTTCAGTGGACGCTTTTCTTGGCACCACATGTCTTAAGGTACGAAATATCCAATTTAATTTAGCAATCTGTTAGATACATGTTCTATGTGAGAATACCATGACAATTTCTGGTCTATTATTACACCTAAATATTGTGTATATTTACTTTATTTATAAATGGACAGTTATTATTAAAGGCGCAATTATTTATGTTGTTACACGTATGAATTCTTATATTGAAATCTTCCGAGGGTTGGTGCGTTTAGATATACTGAAACAGATATAATTAGTTTTGCTGCGTTAAGGGTCAGTAAATTCAAATTTTCATTTTACCTGGGCCATCCCAAATTCTGCCCTTTCCTTAACTTTGCCACGATTTACCTTTAAAGATAACTGCTGTGTCATCAGCATACGAAATTATTTGTGCGTTTTCTATTTTTAAGTTGCATAAATCGTTTATGTATGATTTAACAAAAGAAGCTTAAAATGTCGAAAGCATTAAATATTTAAGGTTATGGTTAGATCGATCTTTCGATGGGCCAAGCACATAAACGAAATAAAAAGGAAAGCCCTTAAGTTTGTAAATATTTAAAAAGTTTTAATAGGGCCAGGTTGTTGGGAGTATTTCCAGTTCACTTGCCGCTATATAGCTATTATATGTAGTAAATTGGATAATGCCAGCTTTTTATTTGTTAATAGTCATAAAACACATTTAAAAAATTTGATGTAAAACAAAATCAGTGTATGCAGTTAATGGTGGGTTTTTATAGGATAAGGTGACAAACGCACACAGTCCACCTGATGGTGGGTTGCTGTGGCCCATAGACAGCTACATCTATCTTCGATTACGAATCAAAATGCAGATGCGTTGTCACCCGTGAGGACTAAGATGGAATGCCTCGTTTCCAGTGAAAAGGGTCTCCAGTTCTCTACACTCACCATACGAAACACAGCGGCATTAAGCTGCTATTTCACGCTGGTATTCTGTGAGAGCGTAGTCCTTTCCCAGTCGAGCCGACCCATTCGTGCTTCAACTATACAATTAATATAGCTGCAGCATGGCTCTACCACGTGTTAAATTGGTTTGTCAAGAGCACTTCCATAACATGGAGTTATGGAAGCGGAACTGTTTTTACAGCTATTATTTATTCGGAGAAGATATTTAGCTAGTAAATTTTGGTTAAAGTGTAGGTCTATTGATGAAATAATTGTTACAAACTTAAAGAAATATTTTATTGACGTCGTAGGAAAACCCCACTGCTAGTTATAATTCATAGATTATTTAAAGAAACCGGTATGTTTTCAAGTCCTCATATAGAAATGTTTTCACTCAATTCGTGAATTAGTAAGTTGGATTTATCCGATTGTATATTCCCTCAAATAGAATTTGTAAACGCGCCTGAACATAAATACAATCCCCTTACCTACGAATTTTATGTCATAAACATTTAACTGAAAACTTTACAAATTACTATAAAATATATACTGATGGCTCTAAGGATAAAGAAGGAACGGGTGCTGCATTTTTAGACATTCAAACCAAAGAATACGTTAAGCTCTGCTTAGGTACGGAAATGACAATGCCAGAATCTCTATAGAACTTTGTCCCACTTAAAAATATGGTGTACATGAATTCCGATTTTGATTGAAATTTTGATACTTTATTACTTTATCCAAATTGTATAAGGCAGAGCCTCTAGAACTTGCGATTTTTTTTAATTGAACTAATAATTACATTTAACTTATTTTTTATATAGAATGTAATTGCAGTATATAAATTGTCAGGCGCTAATAAAATGTGTAAATAGGGATCTAAGAAGCCGAAATAATCTTCCATTGGGTTTCGATAAAATAATTATATGATCACCGATATTGGAGAAGGCGTTCTCCTGTTTTGGAGTTAAAAGTTCCTAACACTATGAGATTAATCCCACCTGTTATTTAACTGGTTTAGGTATAAACAAATATGCTGAATCAATATATAAATCAATTCAATATCAATCAATATAAACAAATATGCTGAAAAAATATTTACTAGATGTTTAGTATTTTACTAGATGGTAGGACTCTTTTTTGCCTAGGAGTCTGTCTGGGTAGGTATGACTCTCTTACCGATTTCAGTCGCGTTGTAGTGTGTACCGCTGTGTTCTGATCTGAAGGTATAGAGAGCCAGTATAGTTACAGTCTGTAGGCAATACCATCCTAGATGACAACGTATATGTAATCTATGAATTGTAACTAGCAGTGGGGTTTTCCTACGACGTCAATAAAATATTTCTTTAAGTTTGTAACAATTATTTTATCAATAGACCTATACTTTAACCAAAATTTACTAGCTAAATATCTTCTCCGAATAAATAATGGCTGTAAAAACAGTTCCGATTCCATAACTCCATGTTATGGAAGTACTCTTGACAAACCAATTTAACACGTGGTAGAGCCATGCTGCAGCTATATTAATTGTATAGTTGAAGCACGAATGGGTCGGCTCGACTGGGAAAGGACTACGCTCTCACAGAATACCAGCGTGAAATAGCAGCTTAATGCCGCTGTGTTTCGTATGGTGAGTGTAGAGAACTGGAGACCCTTTTCACTGGAAACGAGGCATTCCATCTTAGTCCTCACGGGTGACAACGCATCTGCATTTTGATTCGTAATCGAAGATAGATGTAGCTTTCTATGGGCCACAGCAACCACTTACCATCAGGTGGACTGTGTGCTCGTTTGTCACACTTATCCTATAAA